>CM077504.1:32122383-32722383 GCA_039654745.1 Houttuynia cordata
AGTTTTTCTTCACTGTGATGCCAGACTTTTTAGGCACGACTTGTATCGGGCTGACCCACTCATTATCAGAGATGGGGTATATGATACCCGCATCGAGCAGTTTCACAATTTCTTTCTTGACCACATCCCTCATGTTGGGATTCAATCTCCGCTGATTCTCTCTTGAAGGTTTGGCATCATCCTCTAAATGAATTCAGTGCATACAGACTGAAGGATCAATGCCTCTTAGATCAGCTACTGTCCACTGATCTATACATGAAATATGCATTTTATTATCTCCTAAACTTATATTTATGCTAGTGTTTGGTTAGAATAACTACTACTTTAATATAGATTTTGGTTTTTGTAGGAAATGAGAGCAAAGATGCAAAAATATGGCGAAAACGGACTTCAATGGTCAAATTATCATAACTCCGTGTACAAATATCGGATTGAACTGATTCAAGCTTCATGTTAAAGTTCAAGATGTCAGCTTTCCAACGCCACCAACCACGCACAATTCGGAGTTCGGAGCAAAAAGTTATAGCTATTTGAAGATTCCGAACAGTAAAAACGATCGACCGCATCCTTACGCGATCGATCGCGTCTTCCGCGAAAACACAACATTGGAGAAAACGATTGATCGGACACCAAAACGATCGATCGTATCTACTGGAATTTTTGGACTTGCGAAGACAGTAAAAACGATCGATCGGATTCGTCCGGCATCGTTCGCAATACGATCGATCGGAAGCAATTAACAAAGGAAAACGGCTTCGTTCGGATACGTTCGTAAAACGATCGATCGTGCTATGAAGGTGATCGATCGGTGCATACGGAAAACGCAATTTAACCTTATTTTGACTCGGATTTGGAAGGGGATTTGAGGGCTTTCCTTCACCCCTATATATATGCCTTAAGGGAGAACGTATGGGGTATGCAAGAATAGAGTTTTGAGTTCTTTTGGAGTCCTTGGAGGCTAGAGCAAAGGAAGAAGAAGAAGAAGAAGAAGATGAAGAACTTGTTGATGGATTCTCTTCCCATGCTTGGCTAGACTCTCTTCCAAGGCGTAGATGAAACCCAACTGATTGGTTGTATTGTTTCTTTCTCTCATATTATGTTTTTATTCTAGTTGGTGTATGAATCTTTGTTATGCAATAAAAGTTAATTCATTAGAGTTTATTCTTTGTACTCGAGAGAGACAAGAGTGGATCTTTGTGGATTTCAATCTGAAAGAGCACTTGCGTGTCCGAGAGGAACGTAAGGGCTCTGAAGTGTTACATATTAATAAAGTCTCATTGGTTTATACTCGAGAGAGATAGATCACAGTTCCATGTTTTAATAGATTTATGTGTTACATCCGAGAGGAGGGCACTATAATTTGAATTGACAAGTGTATGTCCGAGAGGAATACACTAGCCAACTGGAAATCTGAATTCAAAAGAGAGAGAGAGACGATACACTAGTCTATTGTGGTGGATTCAAAGCCTTGGTACTTCTCCTATTGATTAATCTCAGCTTAGTTTAATTAAAGTTCATTGCTTTTCTCTAGATTAATTAAAAACTGCTGCTTTTCTCTTGAATTTGGTAGAATATTAATCCGTCCCCTGAGGTTCGACAACCCTTTCCATACTCACTGTAGTACAATTGCCTTGTGCACTTGCAAGGGTTTTATATTTAAACGATCAAGTTTTTGGCGCCGTTGCCGGGGACGGCACAATAGTTTACTAAATTCTTAGCATAGTTAGTTTTAGAGTAGTTTCATTAATTTAGATTTACTCTCAGTAGCGTAATTTCGTTCTTCTTCCATTTTGCAGGATTAAGAGAGGACGCAGATTTTCGTCATCGTTGGAAGGGCCATCCCTTCCACTGTTTGCACTCTCTTAACCCTCTTTTAGAATAAATTTGGGTGCTTGGTGTTTTCCTTTTCTTTGTGGGATTGCATGACGTGCTAGTTGTCGCTATTAGGTTGCTAGTTGTCGCTATCTAGGGTTGATGTTTGCTAGTTGTCGCTATTAGGACTGCACAGGTTTTGTTTGATTTTATTTGTGCATGCATGGTCGTCGTTCCCTGAACCCCGACCTAGCTTTTGACCCTGATCCTGAGCGTCTCTACAGAATTTTGAGAACTCCTAGACAATCAATTCCTGAAATCCAACATATGGCGAACAACATGAACCTCGGGGATGGTACTGGTCTAAACCAGGATCCATTAATCCCCCATGCCCGAACCCTGCAAGATTACTACCGTCCAACAGCCTACACCTCCCCTTCCTGTATCCTACTACCTGCTACCGTGGCCAATTTTGAAATCAAACCAAACATCATCCAAATGCTGCCCACTTATCACGGCCAACTTAATGAGAATCCTTATAGGCATCTCCAAAATTTCTTGGAGGTTAACACCACATTCAAACTCACATTATCGGATGACCAGGTGCGCCTTAGACTTTTCCCATTCACTTTAAAAGACAGGGCCAAGGAATGGCTCTACTCCCTTGCACATAACTCTATTTCTACTTGGGAGGAACTACAAGCTGAATTCCTAAAGAAGTATTTTCCTGTGGGGCGGACTAATAAGATCCGCAACGAAATCATTACTTTTACCCAGCAACCAAATGAGCAATTCCATGAAAGTTGGGAAAGAATGAAATCCCTCCTCCGATCCTGTCCCCACCATGATGTGCCCAAGTGGCAGCTAGTGCAGCGATTTCATGAGGGTGTGTGCGACCAGCACAAGACCCTGATTGATGCCTCCTGTGGAGGCACATTCATGAAAAAAACCCCTGATGATGCCTGGGACCTACTAGAGGACCTAAGTGAAAATTCTCTACATAGTGCTACCCTCTACAGAACTGAAGGCCATCTGCCGGGTAGGAGTGCCTCAAGGGGAGGCATGTATGATGTTAAGCCCACCAACAGTTTAGAACACCAAGTGGCATCACTGACCGAGAGATTTGACCGTTTTTTCTCACAGCTCCCTTCTCAGACCCCTATCTCTCACGATGCCTGTGCCATCTGTGCCAGCCCCATGCACACTGTAGTTGACTGCCCTTCAGCTTCCCAGTATCCTGATCTTGTAGAGGAGCAAGCCAACTTTGCACAAGGCTACCCTAGAGCTAATAACCCCTATTCAAATACCTACAACCCGGGGTGGCGAAATCATCCCAATTTCGCCTGGAAACAGCCTAACCAAGGGACCACTTTCAATCAGGCCCCAAGACCCGAAATCCAACACCCAACTCAGCCTTACCAACCAGCTACTGCTCCCCCATTTGACCAAACCAATAAGAAACCATCCCTAGAAGACCAGATGAGTCAAATGCTCCTCTCCCACTTAACCGAGATTAAAACTGAACAGAAGGAGATGAGAGCAGACTTGAAAACCCAGGCCCAGCTTGTCCACTCCCATACACAATCCATTGCCAAAATAGAAACCCAGTTAGGACAGCTGGCCCAATCTATGAACCGTAGGGAAGTAGGAACCTTGCCTAGCCAACCACAGCAGAACCCTAGAGGCCAGTTCGCCGTTGAAGGTTCCCATTATCCAAATGAGCAGGTGCAAGCCGTTACTACCCTAAGAAATGGAAAACAAGTGGACAATCAGGTTAGGGACCCACCTATTGCGAGTGAGGACACTCTCCTTGAGAAACAGAACCAATCCACTCCTACTATGCCTGACCCTGTTAATCTCTCACCGCAACAGGAAGACCCCTCGGGAACCCACAAAGGATAAATCCTATATCCCTAGGGCCCCTTTCCCCCAATGCCTCAACCAACCCTCCCCGTTTAGTAAGTCCCACCAACGAATGGAGGAAATGTTAGAGGTGTTCAAGCAGGTTAAGGTCAATCTTCCCCTCTTAGATGCCATCAAACAAGTACCTGCGTATGCCAAGTTCCTGAAAGACCTGTGTACCCAAAAGAGAAAAACCAAATCCCATGTCACCCAAAAGGTCTTTTTGACCAACCAAGTCAGCTCCTTACTAACCAGTGATGTGCCACCTAAATTCAAGGACCCGGGAACCCCTGTTATATCCATTGTCATAGGTGACCATACCATTAGCAGAGCCCTCTTAGATCTAGGCGCCAGTGTCAATCTCCTCCCATACTCAGTTTATCAACAACTTGGCCTAGGAGAGTCGCAGCCCACCTCAGTCACCCTACAGTTAGCAGATCGATCCATTCGCAGACCTAGAGGTATTATAGAAGACGTTCTTGTCGGAGTTGACCGGTTCTACTTTCCTGTTGACTTTGTCGTTCTAGACATGGAACCTGTTGCCAACTCCAAGTCCCAAATTCCTGTTATCCTTGGCCGGCCTTTCCTAGCTACCGCTGATGCCACCATCAATTGTAGGTCGGGTCTCATGAACGTCTCATTCGGGAACATGAAAGTTAAATTAAACATCTTTAGTGCTTCCCAACAACCCTCGAGTGAAGTTGAATGCCTTATGGTTGACGACCTAGATGACCTGGTCCAGGAATACCTCCCATTTGCTGTGCTTAAGGATGCCCTCGAGCACACCCTTTTCTATGACTGGATTGATACCTATGAGGGCCCACCTGACCTTGAAGAGGTCCATCACCATTTAGTGGCTGCCTTACACCCTGACCATATCCCATGGAGACCCCACCCCGACCCTCTGCCTGTGTCCACCTCTCCACCACTCAAACCTTCCATAGAGTCTCCTCCCACACTTGATCTGAAAACCCTACCTAGCTCGCTGAAATATGCCTTTCTGGGTCCTAATGACACCCTTCCTGTGATTATCTCCTCAAGTTTATCTAGTGACCAGGAAGCCCAGTTGTTGGAGATCCTTACCACACACCGGCGAGCTATAGGATGGACAGTAGCTGACCTCCGGGGTATAGACCCCTCTGTGTGCATGCATCGCATAAACCTGGAGGACCAGGCTAAATCTTCTAGGGAGGGGCAGAGACGGTTGAACCCTCACATGAGAGAGGTGGTGATGAAAGAGATAGTGAAACTCCTAGATGCAGGTATCATATACCCTATCTCTGACAGCGAGTGGGTGAGCCCCATCCAGGTCGTCCCTAAGAAATCAGGCATCACGGTGAAACCAAACTCAGAGGGTGAACTTGGGCCAATAAGAGAAACCACGGGCTGGCGGGTATGCATTGATTATAGGAAACTGAACTCCAATACCCGTAAGGATCATTTCCCTCTCCCATTCATTGACCAAATCCTAGAGAAACTAGCGGGCCAAGAGTTTTATTGCTTTTTAGATGGGTACTCAGGATATAATCAAGTGCCAGTTTTTCCAGGGGATCAGGAGAAGACGACTTTTACATGCCCCTTTGGTACATTTGCATATCGAAGAATGCCTTTTGGTCTTTGCAATGCTCCAGCTACATTTCAGCGATGCATGATGTCCATCTTTTCTGACATGATTGATAAATTTTTGGAAGTTTTTATGGATGATTTTTCGGTATTTGGCGCTTGTTTTGATGAATGCTTGCATAACCTTACTATGGTTTTAAAAAGATGTGAGGAAACAAACTTAGTGGTTAAGTTGGGAAAAGACCCATTTCATGGTTCAACAGGGGATTGTGCTTGGACATGTTATATCAAAAAGGGGTATAGAGGTTGATAAGGCCAAGGTTGACCTAATTGCTAATTTACCACCTCCTACCTCAGTGAAACAAATACGGTCTTTCCTTGGCCATGCGGGTTTTATCGCCGATTTATCAAAGATTTTAGTAAGATATCACGTCCACTCTGTCACCTCTTAGGTCAGGACGTGCCATTTGAATTTGATGATTCTTGCAAAACGGCCTTTACCACATTAAAAACCCTCCTCTCGAGTTCCCCCATTATTAAGCCCCCTGACTACACACTGCAGCCCTTCGAAATCATGTGCGATGCCTCTAATTTTGCTGTAGGGGCAGTGTTAGGCCAACGCCTTAACAAGATTCCTCATGTTATATATTATGCGAGCAAGACGCTCACTGACGCTCAATTGAATTATACTACCACTGAAAAAGAGCTGCTTGCTGTTGTGTTTGCATTAGATAAGTTCCGGTCATACCTCCTGGGTAGTAAGATCATCATTTTTTCTGACCATGCGGCCTTACGGTACCTCCTTTCCAAGAAGGATGCCAAGCCAAGGCTGATCCGTTGGATCTTACTTCTTCAGGAGTTTGACTTTGAAATTCAAGATAAAAAGGGTTCTGAGAATGTTGTGGCTGATCATCTATCCAGAATTCCTATTCCTGATTTGCACAGCCATGACCCTCTGAGGGATTCATTCCCTGATGAGCAGCTTTTTGCTGTCTCAACTACTGCTCCACCTTGGTACGCACATATCGTGAATTATCTTGCTGTGGGTCAAATCCCCACCTTTTGGACTAAACATGACAAAGACTTGTTTTTCTCACGAGTCAAACATTACTATTGGGATGACCCTGATCTATTTAAGATATGTGCGGATCAAGTAATAAGACGATGTGTTCCAGAGAGTGAGTTTCATAGCATTTTATCTTTTTGTCACTCTCGGGCCTGTGGTGGACACTTCGGTGGTAAGAAAACTGCGGCCAAAGTACTTCAAAGTGGTTTTTATTGGCCAACTCTATTTAAAGATGCCCATGCTTATTGTCAATCTTGCGATAGGTGTCAAAAATTGGGAGCCTTGTCTAAAAGGAATATGATGCCTCTACAACCTATATTGATTGTTGATTTATTTGATGTATGGGGTATCGATTTCATGGGACCTTTTCCGCCATCTTTTGGTCATACATATATTCTTGTTGCTGTTGATTATGTGTCTAAGTGGATTGAAGCTGTTGCCACTAGGACCAATGATCATAAAGTTGTGCTGGAATTTATGAAAACTAACATTTTCAGCAGGTTTGGAACTCCTCGAGCTATCATTAGTGACGGAGGTTCTCACTTTTGTAACAGGTCATTTGAAGCTCTTCTCAAGAAATATTCCGTCACCCACAAGGTTGCCACACCATATCATCCTCAGACCAGTGGCCAGGTGGAGGTCTCCAATCGCCAAATCAAGCAGATTCTCGAGAAGACGGTTCGCCCCGACAGAAAAGATTGGTCCTTGAGACTCAATGATGCATTATGGGCCTACCGGACAGCTTTCAAGACCCCGATTGGCATGTCTCCGTATAGATTGGTATATGGCAAAGCTTGCCATTTACCTGTTGAGTTGGAGCACCGGGCTTACTGGGCTATTAAGGCCTACAACTTCGACATGGATAAGGCCGGTGAACAGCGCAAGCTCCAACTGAGTGAATTAGAGGAAATGCGCCTTGATGCATATGAGAATGCCAAGCTCTACAAAATGCGAACTAAGGCGGTTCATGACAAGATGATTTCCAGGAAATCCTTTCAGCCTGATCAGAAGGTGTTGCTCTATAACTCTCGGCTGCACTTATTCCCTGGGAAGCTTCGCACGCGGTGGTCTGGACCTTTTACTGTGACCGAAGCGTTTCCACATGGTGCTGTTGAGATCCGAAATCCAAAAGATGGGAGCACATTCAAAGTAAATGGCCATCGCTTGAAACCTTATTTGGAGGCAGTTAGTGACCAGGATGAGATGCCGGTATATTTTGCTGGTTCAACAAGTACAACATGAGCATGGATCAACGTCTGGCTGAAGACGTTAAACTTAGCGCTTGGTGGGAGGCAACCCACGTAATCAGGTGTATTCTTCCCTTTTCATCTTCTTTATTTTTTATTTTACATTGGGACAATGTGCATAATACGTTTGGGGGAGGTTTTTTCTGCTTCATTCATTAGAGTTAAAAAAAAAAAAAATGTCAAACAGTAAATACGATCGATCGCACTACGATCGTATCTGCAGATCATCAACGTCGTTCATCTGTGATCTGACGGGCGCCGATCATCATCGGTTAACACGATCGATCGGTTTTTTGTGCGATCGATCGCGGGTCGTCTTCTTCGTCTTTAAAACCTGCGCGGCGGCGGCGAACGAAACCTATTTTCGCTCGCCACCGCCGCCTCCGACCCCAGTTTGAGCTAAGACTCCGGCCCCCGACGAAGTTTTGCACGGAGAATCCATTTCCGGTGGCCGTTTTAGAGATTTCCGTCTCTTTTCATCGCAATCCCGAGCTTTTATTCCGGTAAGCCGAAACGAAAAAAAACTGATTTTTCTTAGTTTCTGTTAGGTACTTTTGAAATCTGTCTCATACTTGCTCTTAAATTGATTATTGTGATACTTGTGTATGAGCTCAGCCTTTGATTCTCAGCATTTTCGCCAAATCTTATGATTTTTGTGCGTGAACAGTTCTGCTTTTCAATCGAAAAAAAAAAAAAAAATTTCCGAAAGTGAGACATTCCGGATTTTCGATTCCTCTCATGCATACTTTTGATTGCTGATTCCATTGCATGTTCATGATTGCTATCTCCGATTTTTATTTATTTATTTATTTATTTTTTATTATTTTTCAAAAAAAAAAAAAAAAAAACAGCGCCAACGAGCTTTCCTATGCCATTATTTGTGATATGCCTGCTGTGCTGATGATCTATACTTCTTTGTGCATTAGTTATCTTTATAAGGGTTTTTATTATGACCTTTGATTTTCAGGAACGATGCCTCAGAAATCCTCTGCTCACAAACGCCCTAGGAGTGAAGCTTCGACTTCACGACATGCTGCTTCCACCCCTGCACCTCCACCTACTGCTACTCCACCACCACGGCCACTTCAATATGAGCGTCAGGTTCTCCTAAATCCATATATCCTGATCTACCGACCCAAGGTTGGATAAAGACTCGGCCGGACTGGGTGAATTACTTCACCCGTATTGCTTCTACGACGGGGAATGTGCCTCACTTGGTGCACGAGGACGCCGTCAGAGAGTTCTATTTGAATGGCACTATAGACGACCACGAGGATCATGAACAAGTTGCCATTCGCAGTTTGGTGGGTGGCACTCCTTTACGCATCCGGGCTGCTGACATAGCTCGAGTTATGGGCTGCGAGCGAGGTACTATTCGGCATCCAGATTTTAGTGGTTATCAACTTCCCATGCCTCGCATTGTTACGGGTCGCTTGACAGGGTCGCCCATAGGACCTTGCCTGACCACATATCTCCAGGCCATCAGCATGCTACCGGAGTTCCGATTTGCCTTTCTCATTTTCCAGCATGATGTATGGTCCGCCAGGAAGGAGAAAGTTGACCGCACGATGACTGAGCTACTATATGTATTCGGCGACGAGGCTAGGCGGGGCGACCTTGATTTACCTTCATTCGTCTTTGGGCGGATGAAGCAGATGATGGTGGGGAGAAAGGATGAACGGCTACCGTATCCTTTCATTCTTGAGCGCATATTCCAGACCAGTGGGGTCCGTTTTCCAGAGCATGCACGTTTATCTCGTGGACTCGGTCCGATTGGAGTTGACGCCTTTAACCGTATGATCGCCCACACACGTATACATACTTGGCCACAGGCTCGCCGTGCTGAGGAGCAGGCCGAGCCACCTCCGAGTCAGCCTACTCAGCAGCCTCCTTGGGAATCTACACAACAACAGATTCTTGCAACCCAGCAGGCATATCAAGAGTCCCAAAATGCTATCACGTTACGCCTAGACTCTATTGTTGACTTTCTCCATGATTGGCGTTTCCCTCCTACGGACGATGGCGATGGCGACGACCAGGACTCTTAGTCCTTTCTTTTCTGGTGGTTTTCCTTCCTCTTCTCTCCTTTAATTATCTCAGATCATTGCCTTTTTATCTTTTGTTGTGCATTGAGGACAATGCTTGTATTCGGTTTGGGGGAGAGGATGTGCTTCATTGTAAAATCAGAAAAAGAAATTGAAAATAAAATTGAGTAGTTTTTAAAGTTACTTGTTAGTACTTTTTCTTAGGTTTTGATAGTTTATCCCGTAATAATGCATGTTACAATTCTTAGGAGATTAATTTGCATTGGAAGTGTGAGTAAGTATACTGGAGGATAGATACACTTAACTGAGCATATCTTTCTGTTACAGTCCTCTTGGAACAGGTGCTTGAACTAAGAAAATTCACTTACACACACTAGTTACATAAAGTAATACCATCTAGAGATTTGTTGAATGCTAATTTACAGTGGGATGTCTTTAGTCATAGTCATTGGATGATGTGTAGTTATCTGTTGAGCTTAAAAGATCATGATAGACCATTTACTTGGCTATGGCAAGGGATTGGAACCGGAAATAGGTTGAGAGTATAATACAGCCTGGACAAAATAAAGATGTGCTGAAAATATGAATGATGAAAATGAAAATGAAAACAAAATGAAAGAAAAGGGGCTGCTTGACTTTATAGGATTAACTTAGGCTGATGCTCGGGCCCGAAGCGGTCTCTTAAAACCTAATGCCCTAAGCCAAATTGGCTGGGAGTCATTGGCCTGAGTCATTGCTAAACCTAAGCATCTTGAAGTCAGGCCTTACACAGTCCTAGCGAAAAAAAAAAAAAAGAAAAAAAAAAGTCTGTGGTGTATTATCCTCTCAAATCTAGAATGTTGGACCCGAAGGAGGCGCGCAGATCTGTGCTATCATGAACCTAAAGATTACGATGACTATGTAGATTCTGATGTTCTTTGGTTAATGGGTAACACTGGATCTGTATAAACAGAAATTTAGATTGTATTGCTACAATGTTCTACACTTTCTACTATTTATGTTATCATGCTATATAATATTTGAGCAGAAATTTCCAAGATGAAAGTGTGGAATAAAACCACTTACTTGAGGGCTTCTATATTCCTGTTGATTATGAACCAAGTACATGTGGTTGATTTTCTTAAGCATTGTAGTATGTATTTATCGGGATAATAGGTTTGCTTATTTTTACAATGTTTTTATTTTTGCTTTGTTTTGAACTTAGGTTAATTAGTTTCATAAATACATGTTTGTGGGTAGCATGGCTGCAAACCCTCACGAGACAACACTCGTCCTACTGGGGACACCTAGAGGTTTAACGGCTTGTTGCATACGCTCAATGCAATCGTGTTCCCTACGAAAGTGGTGTTTATTTTTATGCATTAGTTCCTTACTTTGTTTGATTTTGTTTTGTTTTGTTTTGCTAGGGACTAGCAAAATGTAGGTTTGGGGGTGTGATCTATACATGAAATATGCATTTTATTATCTCCTAAACTTATATTTATGCTAGTGTTTGGTTAGAATAACTACTACTTTAATATAGATTTTGGTTTTTGTAGGAAATGAGAGCAAAGATGCAAAAATATGGCGAAAACGGACTTCAATGGTCAAATTATCATAACTCCGTGTACAAATATCTGATTGAACTGATTCAAGCTTCATGTTAAAGTTCAAGATGTCAGCTTTCCAACGCCACCAACCACGCGCAATTCGGAGTTCGGAGCAAAAAGTTATAGCTATTTGAAGATTCCAAACAGTAAAAACGATCGACCGCATCCTTACGCGATCGATCGCGTCTTCCGCGAAAACACAACATTGGAGAAAACGATCGATCGGACACCAAAACGATCGATCGTATCTACTGGAATTTTTGGACTTGCGAAGACAGTAAAAACGATCGATCGGATTCGTCCGGCATCGTTCGCAATACGATCGATCGGAAGCAATTAACAAAGGAAAACGGCTTCGTTCGGATACGTTCGTAAAACGATCGATCGTGCTATGAAGGCGATCGATCGGTGCATACGGAAAACGCAATTTAACCCTATTTTGACTCGGATTTGGAAGGGGATTTGAGGGCTTTCCTTCACCCCTATATATATGCCTTAAGGGAGAACGTATGGGGTATGCAAGAATAGAGTTTTGAGTTCTTTTGGAGTCCTTGGAGGCTAGAGCAAAGGAAGAAGAAGAAGAAGAAGAAGATGAAGAACTTGTTGATGGATTCTCTTCCCATGCTTGGCTAGACTCTCTTCCAAGGCGTAGATGAAACCCAACTGATTGGTTGTATTGTTTCTTTCTCTCATATTATGTTTTTATTCTAGTTGGTGTATGAATCTTTGTTATGCAATAAAAGTTAATTCATTAGAGTTTATTCTTTGTACTCGAGAGAGACAAGAGTGGATCTTTGTGGATTTCAATCTGAAAGAGCACTTGCGTGTCCGAGAGGAACGTAAGGGCTCTGAAGTGTTACATATTAATAAAGTCTCATTGGTTTATACTCGAGAGAGATAGATCACAGTTCCATGTTTTAATAGATTTATGTGTTACATCCGAGAGGAGGGCACTATAATTTGAATTGACAAGTGTATGTCCGAGAGGAATACACTAGCCAACTGGAAATCTGAATTCAAAAGAGAGAGAGAGACGATACACTAGTCTATTGTGGTGGATTCAAAGCCTTGGTACTTCTCCTATTGATTAATCTCAGCTTAGTTTAATTAAAGTTCATTGCTTTTCTCTAGATTAATTAAAAACTGCTGCTTTTCTCTTGAATTTGGTAGAATATTAATCCGTCCCTGAGGTTCGACAACCCTTTCCATACTCACTGTAGTACAATTGCCTTGTCCACTTGCAAGGGTTTTATATTTAAACGATCATCCACCCTATGGCTCTCCTATGCTGAACTAGAATCCTAAGCAATTGACTCTCCTGGCTGCTAGACAAGCTAGATGAAATGATAACAGGGAGAGTATCAGTAGGACCTAGAAAAACATACTTGAGTGAACTCGGAAGTGGTTTTAACTCAAGTTGAGGAGGAGACTCAATAGAAGGTTGAAGTGATGGACTGGGAGATATTGGTAAAGGCTCTACTCTATTTCTAAAAGGAAAGGAATCATGATAGGGAGGAGAAGCTGACATCGCATGAATTTCTTCAATGGGTGGTTCTATGTTAGAATCCTCTATCCCTAAATAGAGTAGAGTAGGATCTTGAGCGTCAGACATGAGCTCATTCAAGAGTGTCTCTTCCATAAGGTCATTAATTTCATCAATAAAAGAACACTCTTGTTCAATGTCAGTGGCTCCTTGGTTTGAAGCTTGGAACACATTGAGTATGATCTTCATGTTTCCAAAAGACATCTCCATCATTCCAGATCGACATTGGATACATGCATTGGCCGTTGCTAAGAAAGGGCGGCCTAAAATGACTGGAATGGTGTGAGACGCATGAGACACAGGTTCCATGTCCAAAACCAAGAAATCAACTGGAAAGAAGAATTTTTCAACCCCAACTAAAACATCTTCAAGAAGGCCACGGGGTTTTCTAATGGATCTATCGGCCAACTGCAGAGTTGCCGATGTTGGTTGCAAGTCTCCCAATCCTAATTTCTCATATACTGAGTAAGGTAATAGATTGACACTAGCACCTAAATCTAAAAGAGCCCTATTAATGATATGGTCGTCAATGACACATGAAATAGTAGGTGTGCCAGGGTCTTTAAATTTTGGTGGTGTGTCATATTTCAGAATGGAACTGACCTGCTCAGTAAGAAAGACCTTTTTAGAAATGTGCGTCCTAGACTTCCGCTTTTGCGTGCACATGTCTGTAAGAAATTTTGCATACGCGGGTACTTGTTGAATGGCTTCTAGGAGTGGAAGATTGATCTTAACTTGTTTGAAGGTTTCTAGCACTTCATCCATCCTAGCTTTGTTCTTATTAAAAGGGGAAGACATGTCTAAGCACTGAGGAAATGGAGCACGGGGTACATAAGGTACCTCATGATTGGCATGAGACTTGGTTCCTAAAGAAGATTCAGAAGGAGAAACAGTGTCCTTCTGTTTTGGTTGACTTGAATCAGGTGGTGTCTCTACAGTTTCATCAGTCTCTGGATTGCTTTCTTTTTTCTGATCCTTATCTTCTCTCATATTAACACTAACCCGGTTTTCAAATTGTTTCCCACTCCGCAGGGATGTTATAGCTTGCACATGTTCATTGGAAGTAGTTTGTTGCTCAAGCATAAACTGACCCTTTGGGTTATTCATTGGTTAACTAGGCAACTGACCCTCTTCTCTCTTACTCATTGAATTAGCTAATTGGCCAATCTGAGATTCTAATTTAGCTATAGATTGAGTATGAGAATGCACAAGTTGAGCTTGTGATTGTGCTTGGGCTTGAATACTCTGTAAAGCAGACAAGACTTTGTCCTCAAATTCTAAATTCCTAGAGGGTTGTGAAAATTGGGAGGGCATGGTAGCTTGTTGAAAACCTAGCGGGTTATTTTGAAAGTTGGCTCTTTGGGGTGGAGTAAAAGGAACACCCTGGTTCGGTGGATGCTAAGAAAAATTTGGGTGATTCCTCCACCCCGGGTTATATGTGTTGGAGAATGGATCATTGCCTATTCGAGCATAAGTTTGAGCAGCATTGACATGCTCCTGAACGAGCTCTGGGAATTGTGGGGCAGATGGGCACTCTAGGATAGAATGCATGAGACTTAAGCATAGAACGCATGCTTCTTGAGTGTGTGCAAAAGTTTGTGACTTTAGGCTCAAGATTTGATCTATCTTCCTAGATAATGTAGCAACTTGGTTAGAAAGATCATCTGTTTGTTTCACTTCATACATACCACCTTTAGAGAGGGTAGAAGAAGAAGAATCATTTAAATTCCTATTAGCCATCATATGTTGCAATGAATTTTCACTCAAGTTTTCAAAAAGTTCCCACGCTTCATTTTCATTTTTTAACAGGAAGGTGCCTCCACATGAAGCATCTACAAGATGACGATTCTGATCCGTTAATCCTCTATAAAATCTCTGCACTAATTGCCAACGAGGTGCGGCATGATGAGGACACTTCCGCAGAAGGTCCTTGAGTCTATCCCAGCTCTCATGGAACTGTTCAGAAGGCTGTTGGGTAAAGGTAGTGATGGCATCTCTCATTTGGTTGGTTTTACCTATGGGAAAGTATTTCTTTAGGAAATCTTGTTGCATTTTTGCCCACGAGGTAATGGATTCGGGTTCTAGAGGGTAGAGCCATTCTTTAGCCTTATCCTTAAGGGAGAATGGGAATAGTCTCATTCTTACCACATCATCTGTAAGATTGTTCAATTTAAAAGTTGTGCAGATTTCTAAAAACTCATCCACATGCCTATATGGATCTTCGTGATTTCGCCCATGAAATGATGGTAGCATCTGTATTATGTTGGACTTAATCTCAAAGTTACCAGCTGTTGCAGCAGGTACTCGAATGCAGGACGGAGATATATAGGCATTTGGAGTGTAGTACTCTTTCAGAGTTTTCATGTTTTCTTCTGCCATTTCAGGCAAAGGGTGGGTGATACTTAATTGGCCTCTTTGGTTTTGTCTAAAAGTTCTCTCAATTTCACTGTTGAAGGCTCCTAAGTCTTCACCCAATGACCTGCGCCCTTGCATAAACTAATCACGGAAATAAAACTAACAAAACAACCCTAGATGTTGACAACTAGCACTGCATGCTGTCACAAAAATAAAAGAAAAATCACGCAACACTCAAATTAAACTAAAGAGAGAGGTAATAGATGGCAAACAGTGAGAAAGGATGGCCTTTCCACGTTGGCGAGAAATCCACGTGTCACTTTTACCTCTGCAACGTGATTCCTACAAAGACAAGAAAATAAACTATTAAAATCTAAAAAGAAATGTTTAAACTAAATTGAATTAAATCAAACCGTTACCAAGTCCCCGGCAATGGCGCCAATCGCACGAGACTCAGTATAGTCTAGTGGTAATGAGGTCGAACCCAAAGGACTTGGACTGATTCAACTTAATTCTAATGAAAGATTTGATTTTTTTATGAAACTAGTTATAACAGAATGAAAAGTTCTAATTTAACAAAGCAATGAAATTTATGTGAAAATAATATGATGAGAAATATACTAAGACTTCGAATCCACCCAAACCAAATAGCTATCCTCTCCGTTAAACCCGTACAATTCTAAGTGATCAATTATCCGTGCCCCTCTCGAAGTCACTAATAATCGTAATGTGTGCGGCCCTTTCGAACATGCAACTAAACAATTAAATCTAACTTAATTAATCTCCCTCTCTCGAGCAAAGATCAATCATAAAAATGCAATTTTTATTCAAATAATACTTTGGAATTCGCTAAGACCTCTCGAACATTAACAAACCCTTAGTTTAATTTCACTAACAATTACTCTACCCTCTCTCGAGCAACAGAATAATCGTAACAAAATATTAAGCATATAGAATAAAAACCACAACTTTAGAATTGCAAATAAATATTGAGAGTCAACAAATTCAGCAGAGCTTCATCTAGTCTTAGTACAATAAAATTTAGCTAGACATTAAAAGAATAAGGGAAGAAAAAGCCTGGCTCGTCGGATTGGTCATATGCAGGAACACTGTTCACTATTCACCCGACACTGTTCACGCGCACTATTCATTGTCTTCTTCCTTCGATCGCAGTCACTGTAGCAGTTTCGAACCAGCAGTTTACAACAGCCCAAAATCCAGCCTTTTGCTCCCGGCGATCGACTCTTCTTCTTTCCGGCCAAGACCCTGCCGGAATCCTCTGTAAAAAAGCTCTGTGTTTTCTCTGTTTTCGCCCTATTTTCCGGCGGCTCTGTTTGGCTCGGGTTGCTCCTATATGTCCCCCTTTCGCTCTGTTTGGCTCGGGTTTTATAGGCATTCCAATCCAAGTCCGTTTCCCAGTTGCAATCAAATCAATTCATCCCTTTCCAGATTGAGCACGCATCGAATTTTCCCGATTTGGCAATTTCCAAATCAAGCACCTTCCTTTGTGTGTTCTGTTCCGCCGTCGACCTCGCCGAAAAATCTCCTCTGACATTCACCGTCTACCAAGCTCGAATCCGTCGCCGGAAACGAGACCCATCGCCTGCCTCAACGCCGGAATCGCCCATCGGCTCTCTGTCGATCACCACTCTGCTCAAGCAGAGCTTCTCAGCCGTCAGCCTCGCCACCGTGCTCCGTCACCATCGCCAGCAGCCTCTTCTCCGGCGCCATCGAACTCTCCGCCATCGTCATGCCGGAACCCAGCTCAGCCTGCCATGAGACCCAGCCGCCTCTTTCGCCGGCGAGCTCGAGCGCGAGCTCTGTTTCTGAAACAGACGAAAGGCCTGAGCTTTAGCTTGGGCCGGTTCTCCTCTTTTTTTTTTCTTTTTTTTTTAACCGAACCGGCACTGAACCAGTCGGTTCAGTGCTTCCTTTTCTTTCTTTTTTTTTCTTTTCATCTTTAAAACCCGTCGTAACATCATTCTCCGTCGGATCAAATCTGAACGGATCTTCTTCTCAAAAACAAAACCCGTCTTCTTCCTTAGATGTACGCCAATGGCTTAGGTATTTTCTGTGCATGATGTCACTGTTTTAACTAAATAGGCTCTTCAAAACCCGTCAGTGTCTCCTTAATCGTTGGATCTTCGATCTTTTCACAGAAACTGTTTGACGTGCATCACTTTTGGCGCTCTGAATCTGGACTCTCAAAACCTGCATAAATAAAATCAAAGATCAGTTAGACGCATTATAAAATATAAATCCAATAAATCTAATTAACGCATCTAAATTAATCAATTAAGCGCATTTATTCATTAAACTTCTAATTACTCATCTGATCATGATTAACAATTAATTATCCTTACTTCAACTAAAATTACGACTAACAAATAGGCAGAAAGGCATATAAAATGTGTATATTTTATAGATATCAATTATGCATCTGAGTGTTGGAGCACCAGTTTGTAAATCTGAATCAACAATCCAATTTTGCAGAAGCGTCTGAGGACAGGAGAGAAGATGTCACACTCTTCATTGCACAGAAGGAGGCACGTGATCAACAAGATGTCTGGTATCTTGAATCAGGAGCAAGCAATCACATGTGTGGCAAGAAGGAGCTCTTTGAAGATTTGGTTGAAGAAGTTCATGGTAACATCAGCCTTGGAGATTCATCCAAACTGCCAGTAAAATGTAAGGGAAAAATTAAGATTTATCAAAAGAATGGCGCTCCACAGTATATCTCAAATGTGTATTTTGTACCCAACATGAGAAGCAACATTCTAAGCATTGGGCAACTCCTAGAGAAGGGATACAAAATACACATGGAGAATGAGTGTCTCTCTTTGATGAATGGTCAAGGGAGGATTATTGCAAAAGTCCAAATGACACCCAATAGAATGTTCTCTCTCCACATCAACACAAGTTTGGATAAATGCTTCTATGGTAATATAAAGGATGAGTCATAGAAGTGACACCTTCGATTCGGGCATCTTAATTTCAGTGGTCTCAAGCTATTGTCTACATCAAACATGGTGCGTGGATTGCCGACTATAGAGAAGCCGGAATATGTATGTGAGTCTTGCACACTTGACAAGCAACAAAGAGCTCCCTTTCAAAGTGGAAAATCTTGGAGAGTAGTAGATCCCTTGCAGTTGGTGCACATTGATATTTGCAGACCCATTGAACTTGCATTCTTTGGAGGTAATAGATACTTCATCACCTTTATTGATGATTTCAGCAGAAAACTTTGGGTCTATTTCATCAAAGAAAAGTCTGTTGCCTTTACTATTTTCAAGAATTTTAAAGCTCGTGCTAAAATTGAAAGCGGATATAAGCTTAAGATACTCAGATCTGATCGAGGTGGAGAGTACACCTCGAATGAGTTCCGGAATTACTGCAAGGAGAACTGCATCAAGCAACAATTTACAGCAGCATACACACCACAGCAGAATGGCATCACTGAGAGGAAGAACCAGACCATTCTTGACATGGCTAGAACTATGATTAAGGAGAAAGGATTGCCAAAGAATTTATGGGCCGAAGCTGTTGCATGTACAACCTATCTTCTCAACCGTTGTCCCACAAAGAGTGTAAAGAACATGACACCACAAGAAGCATGGAGTGGCTATAAACCCAGTGTGACACATCTCAGGGTCTTCGGTTGCATAGCATATGCCCAAGTTCCTGAAGCAAAGAGAAAGAAGTTGGATGACCGTGGAGAGAAGTGCATCTTCATTGGATACAATGAGGAGTCAAAAGCTTACAAGCTCTATAACCCACTTACACATAAGATGGTGGTAAGTAGAGATGTGATTTTCAGTGAGGAGGAAGCATAGAGCTGGAGTGAAATAAGCACAACAAAGGAGAATCTACTTGAGATGGAGGAACAGGGAGAAGCAAGGCATGCAGCTCCAGAAAGAGTAATCTCAACACCACTCCTTAAGACATCAAATATAGATCAAAGGTCATATATCTCAACTCCATCTTCTACACCTATTAAGATGAGAAGTCTTAGAGAAATTTATGAGCAAACCGAATACGTAAATCTTCTTTGCCTATATGCTGATACTGAGCCTCTAACCTTCCAATAGGCTGTTAAAGAAGATTGCTGGAAGAAAGTCATAGAAGAAGAGATTCATGCCATAGAGAAGAATGGCACATGGGAGCTAACTACATTGTCCCGTGAGGATTCTGATGTCTCTTGCTGCTCATCATAATTGGAAGATATACCAATTAGATGTGAAATCAGCCTTTCTAAATGGGAAGCTTGAAGAATAGATGTATGTAGAGCAGCCCCAAGGCTTTGTAGTGACAGGAGAAGAGCAAAATGTGTACCGACTGAAGAAAGCTCTATATGGCTCGAAGCAAGCCCCACGACCTTGGAACTCTCACATCAATGGCTATTTAGAAGAGAATGGCTTCACTAAATGCTCGTATGAGCATGCCGTCTACATCAAGAAGAATGCTCATGGTGAGATACTCATAGTATGCCTATACGTTGATGATTTGCTCTTCACAGGAATTAGCCAATATATGTTTCAAGAGTTCAAGCAAGAAATGTTCAAGGAGTTCGAGATGACGGATTCTGGTCTTATGTCTTTCTTCCTTGGCATTGAGGTACGTCAACAATCCGATGGTATCTTTATCTCTCAGAAGAAATATGCAAAAGAGTTACTTGAAAAGTTTAGGATAACTAATTGCAATGAAGTCAGTATTCCTCTTCCATCTGGTTTGAAGTTGACAAAAAAAGGAGAAGGGAAAAACATAGATTCCACCTTATTCAAGAGTTTAATTGGAAGCTTAAGGTACCTCACAATCACAAGGCCAGATATTATCTTTAATGTTGGACTCTTGAATAGGTACATGGAAACACCAAAGGAATCACATTGGTTGTCTGCCAAAAGAATCTTAAGATATATAAAAGGTATGTTAGACTTTGGTCTCTTTTACTCATATAAAGATGATGCAACTTTATATGGTTATTCATATAGTGACTGGGCTGGAGATCAAGATGAAAGAAAAGAGTACCTCAGGTTCTGTGTTCTATCTTGGATCAACTGCCTTTACATGGATGTCCAAGAAACAAGATGTAGTAGCCTTATCATCTTGTGAAGCAGAATACGTGGCAGCCTCATCCACTATCTGTGAAGCTATATGGTTGAGAAATTTTCTAGAGCAGATAAATCATCCTAAAAAAGATTCAACTCCAATATATGTGGATAATAAATCAACAATTGAGCTTGCTAAAAATCCGGTGCAACATGGAAGGAGCAAGCATATAGACATAAAGTATCACTTCTTGAGAGATCATGTAAAACAAAGAATTGTGATGCTAGAGTACTGCAACACTAAAGAGCAAGTGACTGATATCTTCACTAAAGCTTTGCCCATCGACACATTCATCAAGTTGAGGACTATGCTTGGAATGAAGAAGCTTTTGGTTTAAGGGGGGATATGTTGGACATAAACCAAAAGCCCATATGAGGGCCAAAGCCCATAATGAAATATTAGAAGCCCGTATGAAGCTTATTAACTAAGAGGCCCAACTAGTATTGAAGATGCAAGCACAAAAGAGATGAATCTAGAAGCATGGAATATGTTAGAAGAATGGAGCATGTGGTATATAGTGTAGAAGTCTCTAGAAGACCTACTTAGAAGAATTGTCTAGAAAAATCTTTTGTAAAAACTTGTAGAAGGATGTTGGACTCCTATAAATAGGGAATGGTAGATGGAGTTCCAACACATAAGTGGGTAAGAAAACCCAAGAGGTGAAGTGAAGTGTGAGGGAGTGATCTTGTAAAGGTAGCAATCTTGTCCCTTGAATTATTCTTGAGATAGTGAAATTTGTGAGAACTTTTTCTTTCATACCATTGTTCCATTTCCTTCCTATATACTTCCCTCATAGTCATAGTTGTGGGTGAAGGCTTAGCAAAGCTAACATCTAACAAGGTGATGGTGGAGATTGGAGGCAGTCACGTGGATGTTACAAGAAGGGAGGATCTGATCGAATTTGTAGGGGCTGGGTTGTGTACTTTTCCTGTTTTTTGTTGGTTTCAACTTTCATCAAAGAAAGTTGTTTTGGGTCATCGTTCATTGGTGATCTCAGGTCAGAAGGGGTTATTGGGTTAAGTGGTTCAATTATCTGTAGAGCCAAACAGCCCCTTCTTGTTGTCTTGTCTTTTGTATACCAAAAGAATAGAAAACGTTCAAACCCTTTGGATTAGCCCAAAGCTGGAACCAATCGGACAAGAACAAAAACGTGGCGTCCCGGCATTTTTTTGGTTTTCTTATACTTTTCGGCATCTGAAAGAATCGGCAAATACGAGAGGATCTGATTTAAACGGCCACTAGAAAGGCAGGGAATCAGATACCAACTGGGAGCATATTTCTTTGAAGATCCTTAAAACAATAATTGTTTAAGAGGCTACGGACAAAAGCAAACAGATTGAAACAGAAGATACAAATATATCAGCTTAATTACCCAAGTGGTGAAAGGCTTATATCCATATAGAGTCATAGACAGTGTTCTGTTCAATATTCACTGTTGTAAGAGCTCATCAAATGGTAAATCTCATCTTCATTCTGTTTTGAAGGTCAGCAGGCACGTGATCATGTCTGATCTCTCTCCTACTATTGCTTACATGAAGCTTTTTAATTTATCAGCTCATGTCAACTGAATCTTTGTGGGTTCACGTGGTTCCCTATTCTTCTTCATTAAAATTAGAGCTCCACTTGCTATAAGTTATAATCTGATTTGAGCTAATTGATCTTGTAATTTCAGTTCTCTTGTCTAGTTTTGGATTACTAACGTATTTAAGATTGGATCATATGATTTGCTGAAACTTGAGAGGTGCGTATCAGAGATTGCAGCTGCTCATAAATTTTTTGCTGATAATTGGGACTGACACCGCTTAATTGGTTTCATGTGTAAATGCTCTCCAGGGACTACCTGTATGCTTTTTTACTAGTCTTACTCTCAACATTATATCAAAGAAGAAGAAAAGAAGGCTTCCATATGGTTTATTATATGGCTTATTTATTTATTTATATTGCGGTAGGTGCCAGGGAAGTACCTCGCCTCATTACTGGTAAGACAATTATTGCAAGGCTTTTGTGTTTTACCGATTCTAGTTGGGAAATAAAGAAGTTTGGTCTACCTATATATTGACTTTGTTAACTTCTTGTTTCTTATATCCCTGCCCTCTCACATAAAATCACTTAATAGTTACAATATGGTATGAGTATGACTGGTCCTTTCTGTTCTACTGCCTCTTTGATATCCATTCTTCAATAGAACAGATGCACTTTCTTGTGATGATAGGGCAGCAACTGAGCCAATTACTGAACAAACAACATACCATTTTGTTCTTACCGCAAATAGAAAACCTTGTTTTTGAATGCTTGTGAACAATGAACCTCTTATGTGGGTTCCAACCAGAAAGAATTAATGTTACCAACCAGTGCGTATATTTTATAAGGCTCATAATAAGAAGCTTCACATCTTAGGGTGATTGTGAAAAACTGTTTCTTCTTCTCCTCCATTTGAATCTTCACTTTTTTGTTTTTTGGTTTCCATTTAGACAAATGTGGGACCTGAAGTTATGACCCAATAGATTGCCGTCATTCATCATCTTTTAATAGCCGCTAACATACAATTGTCAGAGTACAATGCGTATAAAACTACTGGCTCAGCTTAGTTGGGTGGTCCCTTAAGTTAGGAATCAATGAATCCTAATGCCCAGATTTTTTTGACCACATTCAAGTCTGTAGTCCCACCGGCCACCATTTTGTGGGTGAACTCTGCTTCAAGCTGAGAATGCATGAGTGAGCACAATTTCATTGGGTTCTGCAAGCCACTGCAGCCAGTTGATTGCGTCGTCAATGGATGGCATGGAGTCAGGGCAGCACGCAGCTAGTGGTCGATTGTGTTAATTGGCTTAATCCCCCCTCCATGTTTTTTTACCAAAGGTCTATTCTGTTCGTATTTTTATAGTTTTCGGTACTAGTTCATATCATAGTGTTTAATATACATATGCTCACATTTCAAAAATATATATATATATCTACATATGGTCACCTGCTTTTGTAAGCTCGTAGGTTGTCCTTTTACAGACGAGCCTCGTTTATATGTTTATATAACATATTTCTATATTCATGTGTTCATAATTGAGCTTATATGTGCGACCTTTGGCTGTGCAATTTTGATTGAGCCGCGGGCTTTAGAGCTCAGGCAAGCAATTACGATCGCCCTTGTCTGTCCGCTGTAATATCATGTGGCTTCACAGATATTATTTTCTGCACAATACAACATTTTTCTATAAATATTGCGTTGGCGTGCACTAGAGGTTGGTGGATTTCGATCTGGCGGCACATGTTAATAAGAGGCAAGTGGGTTTACTGGGCCGTTTGGGGCGTAAAAAATCAGTTTCATCCACTCTCAAAAACCCACCTAGTTAGTAGATTTTTAGGATAATCCACAACTAGATGGTGCTAATTTTTCACGTCCCAAATGGCCCCTAAATCTCCCGCCTCTCCCCTAATAGCGCACGGCAACACTCATGAGCTACAACGTATACTTTATTTTTTCAATTATATATATATATATATATATAGAGAGAGAGAAAGAGAGATAAAAGAGATGTTAATGGAAGACAATTTTCCTGGTCACAAAGATTCATTTTATCTCTCAACATTTTGGACTTATTTGATGTACGTTTTCATATCAAAATAATACTCACAAATTAAAAAACACTGTTATTTGCTGCGTCAGGCCCTCCCGGAGGTTGTGCTGTTTATGAAAAGAAAGAATATAAATCTAACTCCCCTTTTCCGTCTGATGATTATTCTCTGAAGAGTTGGGAGCGGAGAGAGCCTCAGGAGTCACGAGCCGCAGGAGTTGGCGAGAATTGAGAAAAGGTGAGGGGGCCTGGGCTGGTGGTGACGAGACGACCGTTGGATGCTCCTCCTCCTCCTCCGTGGCCTTCTATCTCCCTCCGACAAGCATTCCCCTCCCGAAAATCTCGGAAATACTGCTTCCTTTCCAGTGGGGGCGATACCTGCCTGGGATTCGTGAGCCTTCCTTCTTCCAAGCAGCAATGGCGGTCTACACGGTCGCTTCTCCGCTCTGCACCTGGCTCGTCGCCGCCTGCATGTCGGTCGCCTGCGAGCGGGACGGCTCCCTCAAGTCTTCCTCCGCCCTCGCGTCCTCCGATCGGTTCATCCGGTGGCCGCGGCGGCGGCGGGTTGGCGTTAGGGCGGCGGCGGGTTGTAGGGGGAGTTACCACCCGACCGGCCTCATCTCCTCGTTTTACGGATCCACGTTCCAGGGGCTCATGAGCTCGTGCCTAGCCTTCGAGCCCTGCGAGGCCTACTGCAGCTCCTCCTCCTTGTTCGGCGAGTATGTATATTCTTCGTTGTTCGGGTCGAAGCTGGGGGACACCACTCGCCAACAGCGCCGAGTCAATGGCGCTGCCTCATCCGCAGGTTGCTGATCTGCATTATCTCTATTTCTAACTCATTTCTGCAGCTCTATTTTTTCCTAACGGTTTTTACGAATCCTATATGGTGCTGGCTAATGAATTTGATTTGATATTTCCATCACTGGAATCAGTAGATTGTCAATTGACAGGAGGTTTATAATTGCTTTGA
This sequence comes from Houttuynia cordata, assembly GCA_039654745.1. Classification (NCBI taxonomy): domain Eukaryota; kingdom Viridiplantae; phylum Streptophyta; class Magnoliopsida; order Piperales; family Saururaceae; genus Houttuynia; species Houttuynia cordata. The sequence goes on from CM077504.1 coordinate 32,147,151, forward strand.
TTTGCTTAAGATGTTCTTTAGATGTATTCCTTGTGTTCGCCATTACACATTTCAAAATTGACAAATTTAACCTATTGAATTGAGGGTTTTGTAATCTGGCTTTATCATTCATTTGCAGTTCAAGTGGGCATCGGCTTGCCTTTCGTATAACTTAAGTGATTTATATTTTTTCCTTCAATTACCAATCGTCGCTCAAACGATCAAATTAATTTTGCTCTTACAACTGCTATAATTTCATAAGAAAACACTGCAATACCTCCATATGATTAACATGTTACATTGCGAGCTTTGCATGGTGTTCACGTTGCAGCTTTCTTTTAATGGAAAACGGCATTCTTTAGTGTGTGTGTGTTTTGTTTGATTCACTGAATTGTTTATTACAGTTTCAGGAAGAACTGTGGCTGTTCCTGTGGAACCAGCAAAAGAAGTTGTGGCAAGGAAGAGAAATCTTACAAAAAAAAGAAGGGTTGTTGTGACAGGCCTGGGGGTGGTAACTCCTTTAGGCCACGAGGCAGATGTATTCTACAACAATCTTCTCGAGGGTGTCAGTGGCATAAGTGAAATTGAAGGTTTCGAATGTGCTAGCTTCCCAACGGTAGTATCCTTCTCTGTTTAGTGGTATAAAACATATTTCCTGGCCTAAATCTCTTATTCTAGTATACTGTTTCTTCAGAGAATTGCAGGAGAAATTAAATCTTTCTCCACGGAGGGATGGGTTGCACCAAAACTTTCTAAGAGGATGGACAAATTTATGCTTTATCTACTGACTGCTGGAAAGAAAGCATTGGCGGATGGGGGAATGAATGAAGAGATTATGAAAGAGTTGGACAAGGCAAAGTGTGGGGTGCTGATTGGCTCTGCTATGGGTGGGATGAAAGTAATTCCTCCCACTTATGTGCTATATATATTAAATCTATAATATTTTCAAGTTTTTTGCTTATCTTTTCTTTTTTTTAGAACTTCATGATAGAGATTCTGTTAGATAACCTCTTATGCTATTACAATTTTTAATTATTTCATTTGCTGCGTCTTTTTTATGTCACATGTTACGTTGCTCCACATCCTTGTGGGCTTTGCTTCAAAGATTTAAAATTCTAGTTTCTTCAAATTCCAATTATCATTTACCCCCTCCCCCTTTTCATTTAGAACCCTATGAAACTTGAATGGGCGGATGGATAACTTCTTGCTATTCCTCTTCTTAAAATGGAGATGTAATAAAAGGTTTGCCAGGTTCAGTTATATTTGGTTTGCAGATTAATACTTATATGAGGTTTTATGTATATGCAAGCTATTTGCACCTTTTGATGCTCACTTCCTAAAATGGCAATGAAGAAATTTAAAGAACAAGAGGCAAGTGTTAAATAACTTATAGGAAATAATCATGATGGATATTTCTGTACAGGTATTCAATGATGCAATAGAAGCTTTAAGGGTCTCCTACAAGAAGATGAACCCATTTTGTGTACCTTTTGCAACAACTAATATGGGCTCTGCAATGCTAGCAATGGATTTGGTGAGCTAACTATCATAACAAACTGTTTTCACTTCTTTTATCTTTGGATATCCGATTTTAGCATTACATTGTAAAAATCAGGGTTGGATGGGTCCCAACTATTCAATTTCAACTGCTTGTGCTACAAGCAACTTCTGTATACTGAATGCTGCAAACCACATTATCAGAGGTGAAGCTGTAAGTTACTGGCTTCCTTTACTTACTTGTGGTTGAATGTTTATCCTCTTGCTTCTTGATTTTCACTGTGTTGAAAATACAAATAGGATGTGATGCTCTGTGGTGGATCTGATGCAGCAATTATTCCCATTGGTACTGATCCTTCTTTTCTATCTTGGTCAGTCTGTTAAATTTTCTTAGCTGGCATCTTGTTTTGTTGTCGGCTAATTATTCAAACCACTTACTGGGCGTTCTTGAAATTTTTTGGTGCAGGCTTGGGAGGATTTGTAGCATGCAAAGCACTTTCACAGAGAAACAAAGACCCCACCAAGGCTTCTCGTCCGTGGGATGTTGTACGTATCTATTATCATACCTTTGTGTTTCTCTGCGATTTGCCAATGTTTTCTCTATTGGGAGCTGAAATTCACAACAATTTTAATACTTGCATTGCCGTTACAAATTTTTTCCTGCTTGACAGGATCGTGATGGATTTGTGATGGGTGAAGGAGCTGGTGTTCTCCTTCTGGAAGACCTTGAACACGCCAAGGTTTACACACTCGTCTTTGTCTCAGTAGTTAGAGTTGTTCATGTGAAGGGGTGATCTGACACGCTGGCCTTGTTTTTCTGTTACTGGCCTTGCAGAGACGAGGAGCAAATATTTACGCAGAGTTTCTTGGAGGTAGCTCTACCAATGATGCTTATCACATGACCGAACCTCACCCTGAAGGTACAACTGCATATATTTTGTTCAGAGCTGCTGTTTCATTCTGTTTGCAGATAGTGTTGCTTATGATTGTCAAATAGTGACAATGAGTGTTTGATTCAGGCGCAGGTGTTATTCTCTGCATAGAGAAGGCCTTATCCCAAGCAGGGGTATCCATTGAAGATGTGAACTATGTAAATGCACATGCTACATCAACACAGTCTGGTGATTTGAAAGAGTTCCAAGCTCTGATTCGCTGCTTTGGGGAGAATCCTGAGGTGACTATTACTGCATCATTTTAAGAAATCCCACTGACAGTATTCATAAAGATATACTCCCTCCCTTCCATATTAATAGTCCTATTTGGTCCTGGATCACTTGCCTTCTGTTCCTGGAATTTTATGTTGTCAGTCTCATGGCACTAGGATCGTATGTGCTGGTATTGCCAATGACTTATAATTGGCTGAATTGCTAATTTTTGTTGTCATTATTATTGTTGTTGTTGTCGATATATTTTAGAATTTCTATGCAAGGTGTTATATGTGCTCTTTTACATATGCTAAGCATTAATTGGATGGAAATTATGTAAACGAAGTGACTGGGGTGGCTCATCTCATCGCGCTTATGCCTAAAGAAAAGACAGGCCAAAGTTTAGCGCTTTCATAGTTGGAGTGAGTTAAAGTTTTTTAAGGCATGTGGGCCAATTCCAAATGGTTGGCTCATCATGTGCTGGGGTGGATGTTGAGACTCTGAATCCCTCTCGCCCTGGCCCCTCCAAACTGTTAATTTTTCTGTAGGCAGTGCCTACAGTCCAAAGTGGCCACTAAAAAGGTTACAGCATTTCAATAGCGCATGATTGGAGTAATAGGCAATATTGTTCATTTCTATGTTCAGTTTGAAGTATTACAAATTTTTAGTTTTGACTATTTACAGCATTCTTATATTTTGCTGACTGGTGGGCGGTAATTACTTTTCCTTCAGCTAAGAGTGAACTCGACAAAATCCATGATTGGTCATCTTTTAGGAGCAGCGGGTGCTGTAGAAGCTGTTGCAACTGTACAGGTAAGTTTTCCTCTCTCTCTCTGACACACATTGGTCTAAAAGAGTGCATTCACGGTTTGCACATGCAACTTGCTGCTGCATCATCATTAATAATTGAGGCCGTGATTCTTGATGTGTAGCCTTTTATCATTTTGTTGACCATCTTTGATTCTGCCTTACGTGATATATTTTCAAGTTTTTTCCTTTTTTTTTTGTTTTTCATAAACTACTGATAGATTCTTCTCAAAATCACGGACCCTGTAAGCTTTTTAACAAGTGCAGAATTTTGTTTTTAAATTTTCTTTGATATAAGTGGCAGCATTTTTCAAACGCAATGTTTGATGTCTCTGCAAGTGTTGGCTAGATGGTTGAGTTAGCATGCATGACGACTGGTAGTCTGGTAGGCCTTGGTGGCTTGACTCAACTTAGTTCTACTCCAAGCTTGGAGGTCTTGTAGGCCCGATTTCAATCCTAGTCTTGCTTGAATTGGCTTCATCTTAATCAGCTTTTTGCGAAATTTACCTTATACTATACATTAATCATAATCAAGTAGCGTCTTTTCCCAACTATCGGCGACGCGGATCTTACTCCTCCATTCAGTCCTGTTTTGGGCTACGTCTTTTGTAAGAGATAGTAAAGTCAAATCCTTTTTTATTAACTCCATCCAAGTTCTCTTAGGTCTCGTACTTTATACTATACATTGATGGATATAAAACTTTTTTTAATTCAAATTGATAGTTATAACTAAACGTGTCATGATAAGTATTTTTTGCAGATAAATATCTATGATGCTATGATCGAAGTTGGAAATTTAAAAAGAAAATGTATTAAATGATCGAAGCCAAGTTGAGTCAGTCAAAGTTTTTGCTTAGCAAAGTTTGACCTTCGCTCGTAATTTCTAATTTAAACTTGCATGTTTAAGGAAGTAGTAGTTTGAGCTGTGCACTTGTTTTGTACTTTATTTTATTCATATGAGTGTTCTTCAAGGCTCCAATGAATTACTTTTTATGAATAAAATAGTTGATCGCATAAGGTAGGATTTTGATGCGGTTATCTGTCAAGATTTGTCTTGGTTTTAGTTGACTGGTAAATTTTAAGATTGTTTGTCACTTGTTGTAATAACCATTGCTAATCGTATAAACTTGTCTTTCTTTTAATGCTCATGATTATTTTAAATTGTTGTGATGTCTCTCTTCTTTGGTTGCAATTGATAACAATTCCCATGTTACATTTCTTGTATTCTAACATGGTCATGACTACTGCTCATATCCAGGCTATTCAAACAGGGTGGGTTCACCCAAATATTAACCTTGAAAACCCAGATCTTGGTGTGGTGAGTTTTTTTGCTGCTTTGTTTATCTTTGCCTGTTTTCTCACTTATAACTTGTCTATAAATTTTTTCCCTTTCTTCGGGTGGTTTTATAAGTATATAACTTATTCAGGACACGACGGTGCTGGTTGGTCCTAAGAAGGAGAGGTTGGACATAAAGGTGGCACTTTCTAATTCTTTCGGATTTGGAGGCCACAACTCCTCGATCCTTTTTGCCCCTTACCAGTGAGAGGACATGTAGATGTGCCTAACAGTGCAAGGAAATATTTACCCAAGTACTGGGCTGAAGTTGATTTTCGGGGTGTTGAAGATGATGACATATCGAGGCTCAGATATATGAATGTTGGCCAGGGTGCTGTTTAAGTGCATAAAGCCAACCTGTTGGGTAGTTTTTTGCTTGAAAAAATGCTAGAATCTACTTGTTAGCTCTTTAAAAATTGAGCCAAATGAAAAAGCAAAAGAAAAAAAGAAAAAAGAAGATACACAAGATTGAGCAGGTGGATGAGTTTTGATTCTGGGTGAATATATCTTGCAGCCGGAAATCTCGCCTGTGCAGTGGTCTTTTTACATGTTTGTTTTTGTATTGGTTTGTTTTTGGCCGTTCATGAAACTGTTTGGTTTCTTATATCTGTTTATGTATACCTCAATAGGACCTCCGATATTGAAACTAGGAGTGAGTAGATCTATTGAACTGGCTCATTATCTAAACAATGAGGGGTAATTGGATTGACTGCACCTTAACATGGGAAACGAGGTAAACTCGGATGGCTAATGATGTGACTGTAGTTATTGGATGGGATGCATTTTAAAGTATATGTTAAGAAAGCAAGTTCAATTTAGAAGGCTGAAGAAGAATAATTGCAGCTTGAACGTGGGAAAGAGGTGCACTGAGTGATGTGTCTGCATTGATCGCGAGGTTCGGCTGCAAGCATCCTAATTCCTAGCGCATGATGATTGTATGCAAAGCTTACATGCAAGTTTCTTGAGTTAGGCTCAGGCTAATCACAACATCAACACTCGTTTAGAGACATGAAACTCATAAAGTCAGAGACAGAATTGCACATCATATTTAAATTATAGCAAGTCTCCTAGCGTGTTCAAATAATGCTATCATTATCATTAGCCGATACCCTTCGTTCTAGACTCTGTCCATTACATTACATTTTTACCTTGGAGTTAATTTTTGTCAGTCTAACCCCACCCCCACATCTCCTTCTGCTCAGCTCCTTCCTATTTCCTTCACCTCTAGAGCTGAAGCCTATGAGGGCCCACCTCTCCATCTCTGGCTCCACAGCCCACGGAAACATAGTGCACAACACCAATGACTGAGAGATACACCTCACAAGCATGATTGCCATGTAACATGCAGCACTCGGGCCAACTACTCATTCAACGATTCTAAGTTGTCCACTATATTTCTGTGGGCTAGATCCCACTTAGTAATTGTCCAACAGGCGGGGTCCAGCCCACCCAAACTTTTCTTTATATTATAAGCAACGTAACCGTCTAACAGTTTTACATTTGCAAACTTGTTTCCACAATAGAGAAAAGTACAGCTCCTATCTCATTGTTTGATGTGGCCTCTCCCTCTCAAATGGATTTCAAGCTCCATTCCACTTATGAAGCCAACATTGTATAGGAGATGCATCATGCACATGTTTTTTCCTCCATTACTTTATGCTTCTTTTATATAGGAAAAGTAAATATTATTGATAAAAGTAAACTTTAACTGCAACTATCTCTTCATCACGATTACTTTTAATGCAGTGCATATATCATATTCCCTCCATTCTAAAATGAGATAAGTTTACATGAGATCGTTCTCATATAAGGAGCATGAGGCCAATCCTTATTGCCGTTAGATTCTGATCGGATGGTGGATATCAAATCAATAGGTAGGTGAGTATGTCACATCAAGGAGTGGGTGAGACCATTATGGATATTTATAGCCGTCAGATCAAGATCCAACGGCTACAATTCAAAGTGGCCTCATATAAGCAATATGAGAGCGATCTCATTTAAACTTTTCCCTTCTAAAATACTATATATATTTAAAAATATTTATTATTTTAAAATATTTTATATAATTTGCCAAATCACGTGACTTCTTTTTTCTAAAATAAGAGGAGACTTAGGCTCTGTTTGGTTAACACTCTTAGGAGTAGGAAATCCAAATTCTTTAGATGAATCTAGGTTTAATAAATAAGGTGTTTGGTTGGCCAAAATTCACTTCATTTGATGAATTTAAGTCATGATGGCAGAAATTATAATTTTTGCAAGAAGACAAAGGTATTTGATAACCAAAAACTTCATCATTAGTTGAAATTGTATTTTTTTTTTAAAAAAATACCCCTATCATTTTTTGGAATTTACACCAAATGCCATAAGAAGAAGCTGTTTTGAATTCTTTTGAAAAATTCCTCTTAATGAGATTTTCCAAAAGAAGTTGGATTCTCTTCCTTTTGGCCAACCAAACATGGCTTTAGGCCCCGTTTGGTTGGCTCAAAAGAAGCTGAATTTTTTTGGAAAATCTCCTCAGGAGGAGATTTCCCAAAAGAAGTCAGCATAGCTTATTGCAATGGCATTTAGTATAATTTTCAAAAAACGACAGAAGTACTTTTAAAAAAAAAATAAAAACCATGTTTTTTTTACAAAAAACTGCCCCTGTCAGTTTTTAAAAATTACACAAAATACCATCATGACTTAAATTCTTTCCAAAAATACATTTTTTCTAACCAAATACCACTTTTACTTCATTTGAAAAATCCAACTTTCCAACTTCTAAAAATAGCAACCAAACAAAGCCTTATAAGGATTGACTTGAGTTGTACGGGATATATAAAGGAGAAAAGTCATGTGGCTTATTTGTGGGCTATAAGGTCTAATGAAAATGAGAATTTACTCAAATATATACAATATTTTAGAAGGGAGTGAGTATATAGGCCCTGAAAGGGGGATGAGACATTTTGTCTTATCCTTTAGATTCCAAAGGATGTGCCAAACAGGGCCATAATATAGGCACGAGATAATGCAGTGCATGATTGGCTAGTCATCCCCCTATTTGAAAATGGACGTTTTTTCAGGTTTTCACGTTGATAATGGGGCCCTTCGGCCTTCACGGCCCATCTCGTACGACTCGCCAACTATACGCTGGTATGTACTTGCAAAAAGACACGTCATCACTCTCCGCCCATTTTGTCGGAGTAAAAACCCAATAACTGCAAGCCACGTATCCTAAAGAGCCTTTAATCCAGAAATCCGCCGTTCCAAAGCATAGGTCTTTCCGCCAACTCCCACCTTTCAATCCCCGGCCCCTTCCTCCTCCTCCTCCTCCCTCATTTAATGCCTTCTCTCTGAAGCAGAGCTTCCGATTCCCTCACTTTTCCTGCTAGAAATTCCGTGTTCCCGATTGACATCTCTTCCGGTCGTGTCCACTAACGCGCAAATCGGAAGTTGAGGGGTCGTTTAGCTAATCTGGGTACTTTTGATTTGAGGCTGGCGATCTTCGTTTTTGGCTTTAGCTGTATGTGCTGTTCTTTTTCCGTGTTGATCTGATCTGGTTTTTGGATTTTCTCATGTTTGACTCTTCTTTCCTGTTTCTGTTGCGGCATTAATTGCTGTCTTTTGATTAGTCATATATCTCTTTCGTTGTGTTCTCATGTTCTATTGCAGTCACATGACTCTCTTCGCTGGGCTTCATTAAATTTACTGTTTTTCATTAACCTTCTGCAGTCAGCCCAAGCTACAAGGTACGGATCTTTTTCTATCCCTGGTTCTCCTCGTCTGGAAATGTCAACTGTGTATCCCCTAGCTTCCACATTTCCTGGGCGGTCTCCGGAGGTATGCATCTTTGCTTGTACTCTTCTTTTGATTTTTTTCTCGCTCTCATTTACCTTTTGTGTTCTGATCACACCTTCTATCACTGTTTGATTATTACTATTGTAAATGCAGATCGGTAGGTCATCAGGGAAATTGTCCAAGACAGAGGGGACATGTTTGAGGTATCTGTAACTTGTTCTGCGCCTTCTATTTGCGTTCTCTAGCATAAAGTTAGCAACTTGCTGATTTTTTTTGTACTTCTCCATTCTTGCCTAGTGTTGAAATATTTTTCTTTTGGATTTATCTTACCCTTTTGACTGGAATTGGGTATTCGGGATACTAGTGGCATATCTTAGCAGATTTTGAAAATTATGCATTTGTGTCATTAGAGAACGAGAGATATGTACACTTGTGTTAGTGTGGTTTATTAGTCTTTAAATTCATATTATTGCAACAAGAGAAATTGCCATTTTTAGAATGGACCATGCTCCTTTCAGCAAGTGATAACTAATTGAATTGATATAAGTAACCACTTCTAGTCTGTTCAACTTTTTCAACTTGTAATTCCAAATTCTGTCTTCAAGTTTTTCTGTGTTTTTTTTCTTCTAAGTAAAGGAAGCATATGGCATTGACATAGTATTTTACTCATGTAAGGCTAATTTCTCGTTCTTCTTGTCATGAGATTTTATGCACTGCATGAGAATAAATATTTCTCCATTTGCAGAAGTGACCCCATAAGATTATTGGCATCAAATGAGCCTTTGGGGTTGACCAAAGAAGTCAACAATAAGCAATTGGAAGCTCTAGAGAAAGCTGATGGTAGTTTAGATCCATTTGCAAAATTAAAGCGTAGATTTCTGAGATTCAAAAGGCATCAGTTCTTGTAAGAAGCAATTATCTGTGTGATGATGATACTGCTGAAAAGAGTGGTTAATTTTTCAGTGCATTGAAATTGAGTTATGAACAGGGAAAACGCTATCCACTTTCAAAATCTTGCTGAGGCTCAGGCACCAAAGGTGACAAAGCAAATCCATATCTTCAGTTCTTGTTTGATTTTCCTCTGTTGTTCTATTTGTGTTTGCACTATATGATTCCAGATAATTTAGGGGCTTTTTGAGTGATCTTTTCTAATACGCGAAAGAACAGTTTTTGGTGATTGCATGCGCAGACTCTAGGGTGTGTCCATCTCTAATCCTAGGATTTCAAGCAGGAGAAGCTTTTATTGTTCGAAACGTGGCAAATTTGGTTCCTCCATATGAGGTGATTCTTCACATGAGTTTGTAGCTTTTACGTGCTTTGATTTTTTAAAAATTGTAGGTGTATTTGCAATTGTTGGATTCGTTCTCATTTATCCACTTTTGGCAGGCTGGACCTTCGGAAACAAAGGCAGCTCTTGAGTTTGCTGTAAACTCTCTTCAGGCAAGTGCATATATGTTTTTTTGCATTCTTAAGTGAGGATTTTAAAAATTCTATGCATACTGATGTTTCCTATTGTTTATAACTAAAATGCTTCATTTTATATTCAATTAAGACAAATGCAAAGATTGTAGGGAATACTTTTTTCTTATATGACATGATTATGGCATGATTATGGTTCTTCTTGTTTCAATTTGATAATGGAACAAGTGCATTCTTGTCAAAGATGAAGGGGGATATATGGGTCAAGGCTTCCATTCTTTTGGCGGAAATATGTTTACAGTTTCTCGAGTTTTGCAAAAGGATAAACATTATATGAGCTAAGTGATACTTGCCTGGTTTTCATCTCAAACCTTCTGATTTAGATCTCAAAATACCAAAGAGACCAGTTGAATATGTGAGACGTTTATAGAAGTTTTTGTGGTAGGTGAAAAATGTACTTGTACGTACGTATTTGGTGTTTGTTCTCTGATTTTCGGAATAATTTTTGTTATTTCGTAGATGCTTTATTTTTCATTCTATAGACTCTTCTTATGCATAGACAGCATGAGCTGAGAAACGTTGGCATTGTTGTAGGTCAGTAATATATTGGTCATTGGTCACAGCCGTTGTGGAGGCATAAGGGCCCTAATGAGTATGCAAGATGAAGCTAATTCAAAGTAAGTGGAGTTCAATTTATATGTACTATGTTTCTTTGGAGAAAAACTTTATGGTCTTTCATTTTTCGTGATTCACTGATTTGTTTCTTTTGACAGTAGTTGTAGCTTCATTGGGGAGTGGATTGTGGTAGGAAAGACAGCAAAGGTCCGCACAATGAATGTTGTTGCAGATCTTAGCTTTGAACATCAATGCAAACACTGTGAGAAGGTAGCCTTTGCATGTTCTTTAGCAAATTTATTAACCATTATACTCAAATATGTTAAATGTTATAAAATATTGTTTTATATTTATGACTTCACTGTTCAAAGCCATCCTATTGCATGGATTGGTCATATCGGGGTTTGTTATACGAGTAAAGTTTTATTTTGGAACTTGATAAAATGTTTATACTGCTAAGGACATGAGTCATGTGATTTGGAACGTCTTAGTCTAAATTATGTATAATGCCAATATAACACATACATTCTTAGCTATGGATCTTATATTTCTAATTTGATGATATGAAATCGATAAACTGGTCCAGTAAAATTTTAAATGTTGTGTGGAACGGACCTGCAATGTGATACATTCATTGGAATTTTCAACAATAGATCTGCATATTTCTCTTGGATCATGATAATTTGTATTTTGATCACATGATTTTGCATATAGTGGAATATAGATGTCACCCAAAATATGTGCAATGGCATAAACATGATGACTAACGGGTTTGCTTAAAAGAAGTTGATGGAGTTTATCTTTTTTTTTTTATTAATGTGTTTTTTTCCCAGGAATCCATTAACAATTCAATTCTGAATCTCCTGACATACCCATGGATAGAGAAAAGAGTGGGAGATGGTATTCTTTCTGTCCATGGTGGCTACTACGATTTTGTTGACTGTACATTTCAGAAGTGGACACTTGATTACCATGGAACTGTGAGGAATAATCCTCAATTCTCTATCAAAGATCGTGTTTTTTGGTGCTGACTTAACATGTATGTATTGTCAATTTCGCTAAAATTTCTACAGATTGGCTTTTATTTATTTATTTATTTTTTCTGGTTTGGGTGAGTCTACTCTGCTGCAAGTGAGAGGGTTTGCCGTTCTTCTTGTAGTTTTAACAAGTAGTGAAAGCCACGTCTTATGTGATAAATGTATACTAGTGGTTGTAACGAATGATGCAAGTGTGATGTGTACGACAAAATAAGCATAATGCACGGTTGTGGTAATTATTCAGTTGCTTGCATTTGAATAAAAAAACATTCAGTTGCTTGCAGTCAATTCTCCGTTTTAGAGCTTCCGGGTCTCAGGTTAGCTAGGCTTTGATCTTATTAGACATAATTTTGAGTTTGCCTGCTTAAATAATTTCATTGTGTGTGTCAACTCTTGATGAAGAAAGCCAACTTTCCTGGTGCTTCGGCTGGCCTTTTTTCGCATATGGATGTTGAAATGTCAGTTCTCTGTAGATTATTTGTAAGGCTTTTATAGTTTCACAAAATGAGTAGCTCTAGCCGAATTAAAAGAATCTTATCAATGCGAATTTGAAATAGCATCCAAGTCACTCGCTTATTTACTTCGTGAATTATCTTGTTTACTTCAGTATTTTAAAAAGGATCAATTTGGTTTAATCCTGCTGTCTACAACAGTCATGGTTCTTCTCGTTACAATGCATGATAACTCATAAAATCTTTCAGTGTGGCTTTCAAGTGATCAAACAAATTTAGGGAGATTTCATTGAAAAACCCACAATGAAGCTGTCGTCATTTTTCATTTGATTTTTTTTCCAAAAGACTCCCATTTGCATGAAAAAGCTACAACGAAGCATAAAACACGATACAACGGTGGCGTAAGACCCATGTCACCAACTTCAAATTGTTGGTAAAAGCTGTCTTTTGGTTACGAAAAGACGTCTATTTGCATGAATTATAATTTTACTTGAAATGTTCGGACACTGAAAGCCCCATACAACGTGTCTAATAAATATGTAATCAAAGAACAAGACAACATACATGATACAACTTGGGAACAATAATTAATAGTAACACACAGTTCAACCCCACTGCATATAACTGACGGAGGCATACATTTGTCACTAGATGAGGACCCTCATGGCTTTTCCTCTGGGATGGAGGGAATGGAATTTTGGGCAGTTCAGGGACTGTGATCTTCGGAATAGCAGGAATTTCCGGCGATGTGGGCTTGGGCAAATATGAAAACTTGGGCTCAATTCGTGAGCATCAGGCAAGGTGGGAAGCTCGGGCTTCGGCAATTCTGGTAAGCGCGGCAGATCAGGCAAATTGACTTCAGGCAAAGGCAATGGCGGCAGCTCCAGCTCACTGAGTTCTGGTTATTTCTGGCAAAACCACCTCCTCCGCTGTCTCCAGAAGATGACGAGCTGCACAACTTGAATTGATAGTTGACAAGGAGATGACGATGAAGAGGCACACAAGGAAGGACATGCGAGAAGCCATTCTTAAAAGAAGGCACTTTAGATCATGCACAAGTAGTTCGAGTAAGCTAACTTTGGTGAGCAGGGATGAAATAGCATTGGCTATATATAGCAAGGAGAAGTGAGTGACTAAGGAAACCCTTATATGGTTTGTGGTTCACTTTTAGTTGAGAAATCATAGAAAATTCCTCATCTATTTTTGTTGGTTCACCTTATTTGTGTTTATAAAGTCAGAGCTTCCCGTGGTTTATTCTGGTCCAAAAATTGTAGTACAAGTTTCCACCTGATTGGTAGGATTTTTTTTATTCTTGATTGGTAGGATTTAGTTTGCTTACCTTGAAAGATGACGTGATCTAGTGTACTAAGTCAGTTAAAGGTTATTATCAAAAAAATAGAGGAAAGCGCGGCCTTGTTGATTTGCTAATATGTTTGCATAGCCATTGCCTATCTTCCCCTCCATCCTAAGTCTGTTAAAAGCCTTGAAGAGGCTCAATCAGATCAATCTATTTCTAAGCTTCCCAATCATTCATCTGCCCAATCGAAAATTTTAATGTCTCTGGGCACGCGGTCAAATCTGATCAACTAATGCCCTGTCCGTAGCAGGCTGCAAAGAGCTCAGGAGGATAACAAATAAATAGTTCAATATTAAGATGGGTGGAAGGTGAACTAACTGGAATCTCAAATGATTCTTAGGCACTTCTACCGTTCGTAGCTCCCAACCATATGTGAAACAATCCAACAACTGTACCTGATTAACTCCCAATAATAGCCAGATCATTCACATTGCCTCCCATGCACCATTCTAATATAAGTAGGCCCCCTGCTCTTCTCATATCAAAATTTAAATAATACCAAAACTCTTCTGCTTGTTCCCTGCCAAAATTGTGAATCCAAGCATCTTACGTCTTCTACAGATGTCTTCCCGCATATATTTCCTCACATGTTTCCTCTCTTTGGCTGCCATCAAGTCATGTCTTGGAGATGGTCTCCTTCCCAGTATCAATTTGGATGTACATTTACCGGGCTTTCCAGAACTCCCACAGCCCAAGTTGCCGCCTTTGCCTGCCGTGCAACTGCCTCCATTCCCCTTCCCAGAACTGCCAAAGCTCGCGCTGCCACCCTTACCGGAGCTGCCAAAACCAACTCTGCCTCAGCTGCCTGCATTGCCTCCATTGCCTGCATTACCCACAATTCCGGGTCTGACAGCCTCAGAAGTGCACAAGGATTCGTCATCCACAGTACCTTATTTTGGTGATCATTCACCTTCCTACTCACCTCCCAACACGATTTGCCCTGAGTTATTATATGGTTTGATTATTTTTACTATAATATGGCTGCTAAATATTAATACTGATGTACTATATTATAATGCTAAATAACAAGCTCCTTTTGCTGTGAGGCAATGTGCTTTCGGTTGTTACATGTTTCTAAAATTGACTGCATGCAATGGAAACTTTTTAAGCTTATCTTGTGCATCCCAGAGGGAGTTTTCTGATAAAAATTTGTTTTCCCGTATTTTCAGCCCCTCTTAAGCTGTCTATTAATAGGGTTCTCTAATACACGTCTGATTTGTTGATCAGTTCCAACCATGCTGTTCTAAATTCGAAGATGGCTGAAACATTTGATTCGATCTTACTATGAGAAGTATGTTAAGGCCAAGTTGACAAAAGGTTGGCTTCATGAAACTTTTCTGTGCGTTGTCTCTGGGACCTATAAGTATGATTCTTTTTTTAATTATAAACCTAAGAGAATTTGTAAACCATTGATGAATGCATTCTTTGGGCAGAACTCAAATACGACAGAATACCCTCGTCTTTTAGAAACAGTTGCAGTTTAATTTTAACAAAAGATATGGTTTGTTTATTGTTTCATTAGTTATTTTTTTTAATTATAAACCTAAGAGAACTTGTAAACCATTGATGAATGCATTCTTTGGGCAGAACTCAAATACGACAGAATACCCTCGTCTTTTAGAAACAGTTACAGTTTAATTTTAACAAAAGATATGGTTTGTTTATTGTTTCATTAGTTATTTTTCTGAGAGTGGGGGCTCGATAATACCAAGGTTCAATCGAGTTACCAGTACATGTAAATGGATCGTGGATAGCTGTTGAGGTTTCTGGCAGTTTTCTCGTCCTTAATCCTGGGTAGTGTGACTATTTTTTCTTTGACGTAGAACTGGATTTTTTTTTCCGAAAAGGGCGAAAAACTTATTGGCAGTTAAGGTTAGTTACCAACAATTGTTCGTTGGTCAGGTTCCTCATATCAGGGACACTTTATTGCATCTTTGGACGAGGGATATGTTATCGGCAAATCGGTTTATTTTCAGCAGGTAAGGATGTCATGCTGCAGTTCAATATCTTGAAGACTGCAAGCTTTTTAGATGATTGTGAGATGGCTGAAGTAGAATTAGCTTTAACGGGATTCCGAATACAATGCCTTGTTGTTGTTTGCTAAATTGTTGTTAAGGGCCTTCTGCAAGGGATAGCTGCGCCCCATGCAGGCTGCCTTCCTCTGTGAAAATTCTTTATCAAAAGGGTTTTTCAAAAGGGTGTAGTTAAGGCCATCACTTTTCCAGAGACACTGGCTGCTGGCATTAATATGCCAGCTAGGACAGCTGTTGTTTCGTCTCTTAGTAAAAGGAAAGAAACAGGGTGAATTATGTTAAATTCAAATGAGCGCCTACAGATGGCTAAGCGCAGAGGTATTCATGAGGGAGGCCATGCTTTTTTTATTCAGACTCTTTATGATGGCCCTGAAAAATGTTGCAAACTGCTCTTTGCGGTATGTACCATATTCCCATGCTCATCTACTCTGCATGTAAAGATTACTTAATAGAAGTGTGTGAAGAATGTTACTGGCAAAAATTTCTTCCGCTCCAGTATGTCCCATTAGACCACATGATTGATGCTGCAAGTTGCTATTTATGGAAGCAACATGGAAAAAGATCATGCACAAAGCTTGTTGTTTGTGAATTTGTCCTGCAAGCTTGATATGGTAATGTTGTCTGTGTCCAAACATCAATTCTTTGAATTTCCCTTAAGCTTGTATTATTCATGTATTAAGTTTGTCATGTATTGCAGCATAGGCTCAAGTACTCACCTACGTGTTTTCTCTGTTTCATTGACACAGTCCTTGGACTTAGCCGGCAGAATGTTATTTGCTTAAGTTTTAGTTTTCATTTAAAATTAGTTTATGTGAAGTAAATAAATAAAGAATATTAATGCTTAAGCTACTCATAGGTTAGATGAAAGAGATGTGGGAAGACTTTTCAAGGAGGAATAAGTTTGGAAGAGGCTAGAAAGCTAGTTGAGCAAAGTATTGGAAACTATATGTTGGCTGCAATGTCATGATTGCTGCCAAGGAAGAACTTGATACGATCCACCAAGAAATAGAGTTATTCAGTGAAGATATCAGCGAAGAAGCTGTTGGCAGGAAGTGCAGGGAGCAGTTGTCTGAATTGGCATATCAAGAGATCCCTGAACTGCAAAAGAATTGAAGGTATGCTGCTCCCCCATAGGTAGCAATGCTGTTGAAGACTGTTTACGCAGTATGTTGCTTCTTTATCTGAAAAATTTGCTTTCTTGCTCACTGGAGGCGGTTTCATACACCTCATTCCTATGTTGGGTATCAAATTTGGAATGCTCTCGCCTTAGTCTCTAATTGTAAGTTTAATATGTGTTAATCTCATGCCTCTATTTCTTAGGGTTATATCTTAGAATAATTTAGATTAATATTTTGGTCAATGGAGATATGAGCTTGTATAAATTTAATGGCCTGGAGACTCTGGACAAAGTGGAAGTCACGCCCGGCCAGGCCCTCGCCACATCAGGCCTCACCAGTTAGAACCCTGGTGCCCAGATTCCTTAGCTGGGCAACTGTCTCCACTGCCACACTTCCTATCTGGATGTTTTGCTACACTGTAGTATCTGGATATTTTATATATCCAGCTGAAACACCTAAAGAGGTGTTTCAGCTGGATGTAAAAATCCACATGGATGCTACAGTATATATCCAATATCCAGTCTGGATATTTTTGCAATAATCATGCCCCAAACGGCCCCTAAAACATTTCGGACCAGTGTACAAGATGGTAGAAGATTCAGAATTTGCAGAGGAAATGACAGCAGGGTGATCCAAATCGCGTGTTTTTTACAGGAAACTGCAGCAGGTGGGCTAGTGAAGCTACGCTAGCGGATCCGGTTCCTGCTTAGAGCCATTGAAGGAGAAAAGATCGTGTTTTTTTATGAATCCAAAAGACCGTGTTACCGTTAAGATGATGTGGACTGATACGTATGCCAGCATATTGCTACGAATGCCAGATTTCAGTTCCACATCAGCATGTGATGCCCGCCGTGAGAATCCTGTCACTGGAATATCATTATTCATAAAATTTACGTTTCTAGCAAATAAGACAATCTGCATGGGATGGAGGGAGTATAGTTGTGTCATGCTCGTGGAATGTCGTATCGGATATCAATAAAATATCGGTTGGCCAAAGAGACGAAATATCGGAGATATTGTGTAAAAAAATATCGGTGGTCGAAAATTAGTTTTTACATGTATTTTACAATATAACTTCTAAAATGAGTGATACTAATTTAAACAAAGCATAGATTTCAAAATATGCATATATAAATCAAAACTAGGATGGGAAACAAATGGAAAAGCTATTTTTTTCTTTTAAAAAAAATATTTTTTAATTAAAAATACCGATATATCGGCGAAACATCGGTCCAAAACTGATAAATCGCCGATATCCCTGGAAATCGATATTGAAGTGTTTCGATGTATTGCGTGGAGTTCGATACCTATACGGGACATCATTCCATGGTCCTGCTACGTATGCCAGCATTGCGCTTTCTAAGCCCCTCACACTCGAACATCTCCAAATTCTAACATCTCGGTCGAGAAATTATCCAGTGGTTGGAGAGGTCCGTTGGTTGTTTAACATATAATAATGCATGTTAGATGCCAGGATCTTAGTATCATAGATTCATAACGGACCTCCCTAGAGGCCACGTGGTAGAACCGTTCCACTTGATACTTTCTCCTCGTTGGACTTCTATAAAAGTGACATTGGTGTTTTTACCTAGAGTCGGTCTTGCCAGTGCTGTAGTGCTGTCAGCTGTCAGATTATATGGGGCCCACTGAGCGGTATTTTGCTTAATTTCTACCGTCCTTTGCCAAATTCTCTTTTGCTCCATCAATGAGCCATCCGCCTCATGTATAGCTCTAATCATGTTATGCAAAATTCCAATCTTCCACCTTTCAAATCCTTGCCCAATCTGGTATTTTGTTTAATCTCTACTGTCCTTCGCCGAATTCTCTTTTGCTCCATCAATGTGCCCTCCGCCTCATTTATAGCTCTAATCATGCTATGGACCCTGCCTTATTTATTTATTTTTTCGTTCAAATGCACTCTGCCTTATTATTTTTACCAAATTCCGCATAACTTATACGGCACTGTACAATTTTACCCTTTTTTTCTTTCTTGGGAGGAAGATGTTGGGAAAGTAAGGCGTGGTGCAAATCGTCTGAAAATAATAATCATATCTAAAATTGTCACGCCCCAAATTCCACAACCCCAATATACACGGAAGCGATGATCCAATTAAGGTTATAAGGGTAGGAATCTGGGATGGACCGAATACTCGAATCATCACATGCCCAATTATATGCTTGGGTCATACTGGATCGATAAGACCTAAACCATATCCACACATATGATATAGAATAACAAAAGAAGTCTAAGTCAATTATTACATTATTCATTAAGTCTCGACAACTAGAAATAAAATAAAATGGCACGCAGGCTGCAAGTCCACAAACATCAACATAAATAATAAATTAAAAGATAACTCGTCTTCTGACTTCAACGCCCAACGCCACTTTCAGCAATAGTCGATCACTTCAGTTCCAGCTTAATCTCTGCATCAGAGGATGCATGAGTATTCCGTAGGAAATACCCAGTAGGATACAAGAAAACCCACAATAGAATAATAATTCAAATGCAACAAGATTCAAAGATTGAAGACAAACACAAATTGACTCAGGATCAACAATTATGCATTTCGCTTACCAAGAACCAATCATCATTCGAGACTCTCAAAGGTCAAGGAAAGAATATTCAATATAAAAATTCCAAACTTACAGAGAGTAAGGAGATATCACAAGAGTATCTGCTCCAAACATCAAAAGTGTTGGAGATAACAATTTCTGCTCTCAGCTCTGTCCACTTCCCCTATGGACATCAATACCAGAACATCCTAGAGGTTCTACAGAGGAACCCGGCCATGCGTCTAGGGATGCTGGCCCCATCAGTGCTTACGGGCACAATGGGCAGAGATTGCAGACCTTCCGTAATGTCATACAATCTAGGCGCACGCGGTTGCAGTCATCGGCTGAACTACAGAGGTTCAAAAAAAATCTGAGACCACTATGGGTCTAGCTATGGCTCGTGAGCATACTATGATTCCAACTAAGAATTCTCATAAATGACTCTTAGCGGAGAAACAAATATTTCAACTGAGTAACACTGAATATATCTGAGCCATCTCATTAAGAGGCTTGGAACATGACTTTCTAAATTCGACTCTTCATTGGAGTGCAAGACCATGCTTGGACATAACTCGAATTGACTCATAAAGGAGTATTCAACATCTTGAAACAATTGGGTCTGGGAACTCAACTGAGACCCGACAAAATGACTCATCAACGAGACACCACAAGATTCGCCAAAGATCACGCTCTGTCACCTTCACCGTACCTAGCCCTAGAGTTGACAATCCCCGACACTGAAACGATAGAACGATATGCGCATAATAGATCATATCATGGGCATTGAATACGGATCAAGCAATGAGACCTCTTGAACAAAGAATTGTTCAAGATAGAGACGCAAAGGACAGTTAATTACGGACAGAGTTTTCAGCTCTAAGACCCAAAAGTAAACATTTATAGTTACTGCTGCAAAGGCCCTAGAGGTCTTATCACGTTTAATAAGTGTTTTAATTATTGTTTTAAACCATAATTAATAGTAATATTACGGTTTAGGGTTTTTAGAACCAAAAACAGTGTTCTACCCCAAACAGAACAGTCCATTTCAAATGACCACCACTATTTTCACAGATCGAATCAACCTCTGAAATTTTTATCACAGATGGCCCTGGGAGTCTAGTTTACAACCTGATAGACGGCCTAATTTGTAGATTTTTGTACAATTAGATATCATTTTTTGATTAAGGTTCGTCGGTGCAGGAATAGTCCTGGCCGAGAACAATTAACTTAAGTTATACTAATTAATTGATGTTACCAACTTGATTAATTCCTTAATAACTCTTTATGACATTATCTTAACCTTCTTAAAAACTTTTACAGAACCCAAATGGTTCTGAAATTCATTGATTTAAGCCATTTTCTGATACACATTCATAACCCGATTAGTGATTCCCTTCCCTTAATCCATTGCTTACATCATACAATTAAGCCAAGTATTCCCGGACACCATAGTGAACAGTGACGTCCTGACATGATGTCAGACTCCAATTGTACGACGAAGAAACTCATATAAATTTTGTACTAATTTATTCATTATTTAGCATGATAGGTACTTAGATACAATACATGAATTGCCAACATGCATACTAGTATGTTAGTCTTATGTAATCATAATTAAGACACCTAAACTTAGACATACAAACCTTCTATCATACTGGACCTTGACTTAAAGATCACAACTTTTCAACATCAGAGACTTAGATAGGTACTTTGATCACCTTTGAAAGATGTAAGACAAAGGAACACTCCGATTCTTGGCAATCGGTTACGCTTACAATCAACATGATACACAACTATCAAGAAAAAGGGACAACTAATGCTGGACAGATGTCCAATACAATTCAAAGAGCATAAATGACACATCTTTTCATGTCGAGTGAAGTGGGGATGTCATCTAGGCATGGAACGAGAAGAATTGGCATGCACATGCGATCAAATACAGTAGAACATGCAAACCGATATAACTTTCATCATCATATTAACAATAGCAAGACATGGAAATAGCAAGACATGGAAATAACATGCTGTAGGATATGAAATCATCAGCATCATACACTCATGATCTTCCAAAAATTAGAGAAAAGAATTGTGGTAAAAGATTATCCTACCATGTGGAAACCGATACCCAAAAATCGTAAATCGGTTTCTACTCGATCTTGAGACTCTTCTTCTTCGCGCAAGCACCACGAAAACCACCAATGGACACCACCACCACCTTGGACGAACAATGGAGGAGGCTGGTTGCTCTTCCCTCTTGCTGGCACGTTCTCCAAAGTTCACCAAAAAGGGTGCCGTCCTCTCTTATTGAGGGTTTAAATAGGAAAAGCTTAAATCTCTAGAGCAAACCTCTACCATTGATCAAACACTCATCCAAGGGCCACAATCCACAAGAAATAAGGGAGAATCCTTCAGTTAGGGACGTGATCAATCCATCCCAACAGATTCATATCTTGGTTGGTAAGTATCTTTGACCAAATCACTTAGTTAACAAACCGATTTCAAGTAAATATCTAAATTGAAGACAATTTTTCCAATTAATTTCCAAGACATAAGGCATCCTTCATTCACATGGAAAGGTCCATAATCTCATCCCCATCACGTTCACAAACTCCCAAAAAAAAATCTCATTTATTTCCATAACTAATTCTCCATTTAAATAGATTTTCAATTAGCTAAAAAAATAGGGTTTTCAATTTGAACCACTTACCAAGGTTTAGATCCATTGATTAGGATTAATTAGGTAAGACACGTCTTCCAAAGATCCCCCAAAATCAGCCCAAGAGGTTCCCCAACGGATTGCCTCAAAAAATGTGAAATTAGTGGCGATCGATCGGTCCGTATTACGTGATCAATCGTCCTGCGATCAATGCCTTACAAAAGCGATCGACCGTCTCCCGATCGATGCCGTTTGAAGGCGATCGATCGGTCTGACAGAAAATCTTTAAATTTAATTTTTTTTTTTAAAAAAAGATTTTCTAGAATTCAAAATTACTCCCTTTGAGCAATAAAATTCCAACTTTATTATTATAAAATTTACGGTCGCTACATCCTCCCCTCCTTAAAGAACATTTCGTCCCCGAAATGCCGCAAAATTATTCTTCAAAGAGTTGAGGGTAGGATTTCTTCATCTCATCTTCGGTTTCCCAAGTCATTTCCTCGGAGTGCTGGTTTTGCCATAAAATTTTCACCAACGGTATTGTCTTTCTTCGTAGCACCTGATCCTTCTTATCCAGTATTTTGATAGGCTTCATCGGAAAAGATAAGTCTGCTTCTAGTTCCATAGTCGTGTAGTCTAACACATGTGATGTATCCGGCACATACTTTCTCAGCATAGACACATGGAATGTGTTGTGCACATCTGCTAACTGTGGGGGTAAGGCCAACTTGTAGGCAACTGGCCCAACCCGTTCTAAGATCTCAAATGGTCCTACAAATCTCGGACTTACTTTCCCCTTTTTACCAAACCTCATAACTCCCTTCGACGGAGAAACCTTCAAGAACACGTTGTCTCCTTCCTGAAACTCCAATTCCCATCTTCGGCAATCTGCATAACTCTTCTGTCTGCTTTGCGCTGTCTGTAACCTTTGCCGAATCTGTTTCACCTTCTCTGCACAGTACTGTACTAATTCTGACTTCATCACTTGACTTTCTCCGATCTCTGTCCAACAGGTGGGCGATCTGCACGGTTTTCCATACAGTGCTTCGAACGGTGCCATTCCAATACTAGAGTGGTAACTTTTGTTGTAGGCAAATTCGATCAGTGGCAGATGATCGTCCCAGTTGCCCTTCCAATCGATAGCACACGCTCTGTGCATGTCTTTTAAAGTCTGTATTCTCTTTTCTGACTGTCCGTCGCTCTGTGGATGAAAAGCTGTACTGAAACTGAGCTTAGTACCTAACGCTTCCTGAATACCTTTCCACGTTCTGGATGTGAACCTTGGATCTCGATCAGATACAATCGATATCGGTGTGCCATGCAGTCTCACTATTTCTCTGATGTACAGCTCAGCTAAACTCTCTGGGTTTTGCTTCCTTCGAATCGGCAGAAAGTGTGCTGTCTTAGTAAGTCGATCCACGATCACCCAAATTGCATCTTTCTGCTTCTGAGTCTTCGGTAATGCTACCACGAAATCCATTGTGATATGATCCCATTTCCACTGTGGAATCTCTAACGGTTGCAACAAACCCGCCAGTCTCTGATGTTCTGCCTTTACTTGCTGACATGTTAAACATTTGGAGACAAACCTTCCAATATCTCGCTTCATTCCATTCCACCAGAAGTTCCTCTTCAAGTCCTGGTATAACTTTGTGCTCCCTGGATGAATCCCATACTGTGAGTGATGCGCCTCATGAAGAAGTTCTTGTCTCAGCTCCACATCTTTTGGTACTACCAACCTTCCTTGAAATACGACACTTCCATCACTTTCTTTAGTGAAATCTGTCTTTTCCAACAGTTTCTGCAACTGTGGATTATTCTTTTGTGCATCCAGTACCTTCTCATATATCATCGATCTTACCGATATGTTTCCTAGAAATGACGCTCTCTTAGTAGTCGGCCATTCCAGGTTACACATTCCCAAATCCTCCATCATTCGCCATTCTTGCACCATCATATGTGCCACTATTCCTGTCTTCCTGCTTAGTGCATCTGCAACCACATTCGCTTTACCTGGATGGTAGTGGATGGAGAAGTCATAGTCCTTCAAATACTCCAACCACCGTCTCTGTCTCATATTCAGGTCCTTCTGGGAAAAGATGTATTTCAGACTCTTGTGATCAGTGAATACTTCGAAAGTTTCACCATATAGATAGTGCCTCCAAATCTTTAAAGCAAACACCACCGCTGCTAGCTCCAAGTGTAACACCTGGCCGCAGGAAGGGCCAGGTGTGAGATACCATTCAGCAGCTGGCTCGGGGATGGAGGAAGCCAGCTGCTTATATGGGAGAAGGGGGTTGAGGCAGACGAATGGGGGGGAGCTATGGCGACTTCGTGCGACACCAGCGACAACGACGCCGGCGACCCCAGTGACTTCCGGCGGCGGCGGCGGCCCTTGGCTATCTCTGGCAGCGGGTTTAAGAGGAGAGGAGCAGTAGGGAGAGGATAGCTTCAGGCAGCGACGACGATCTCCGGCGAACTCGACGCCCGGCGAACCTCCAACACCCATCGACCCCCAGTAAACTCCGGCGACTCACCAACTAGCTCCGGCGGCCGGCGATTCGGCATGCGAGGTAGGATCCCATACCCCCTTTCATCAAATTGAATTGTGTTTTGCTCCCGCCGGCCGAATTGTGTTTTCCTCCCGCCAGCGAAGGCAATGACGGCGACTGTGCGCTCATAGATGGGGCGCCGGTGACCGCCGTCGAATAGTCATAACACCGGCGACCGAAAGGTACCGCCTTTGCGGCTGCCTGGGTCGCAATGGTGGAGAAGACGATGGGGTCCGGCGGCGAGCTGCGGCGGCAAGGGCCGTCGTCGCTCAAGCTGTCGGACAGAGGAAAGGCAGCAGCTTTTGCTGCTGCCATTCTCCATTTCCCCTCTCCCTCCTCAAATCCGGCCGAATCACGACCTGACGATCGGGAGAGGAGGAGACGAGGGGCGGCGTCGGCTGGGCGGTGGCGGCCCGACGACAGCGGCTGTGTCGGCTGCCACCCTCGCGTGAACAAAGACGACCGAACTGGGGAAGACGACCAGTTCGGTCCAGGATTCTGGACCGGATCGTCAAACCGAACCGGAACCCGATTCGGTAATAGTTAAACCGAACCCGGTTCGGTCCATGATTAGACCGAACCCGGTCCAATAAATAAACCGGTTCAGGCAGACCGAATCCGGTTCGGTCCAGTTATAAATCGAACCGGTTCAATAATAAACCCGGTTTATAAGCTGGTTTAGATTTTGAACTGCCGGTGGACCTCAACCGACAGTTAAAACTGGCCATAACTGACGGTGAAGCCTGACCGTCTGTGTAATTGAATGCAGTATAGTACATACAAAGCCAGAATGGTACATAGGCTCTTTTTAGTAATTTTGGGCTGTTTAATAAATAATTTCAAGCCCTAATTGGTATGTGTGTGATGTTATGGTATTAAGGGCCTTAGTTCCTTATGTTGTGATGACAGATAGCTAAGAACTTAAATGTAAAGAAAAACCCGACTAATAAACCTGGATGGTTTAGAGACATAATCATTTTATGAATGATAATAAAATGATGACTTGAGGGCTGAGCTTGAGGGTTGGGAAGAACCTAATCAAAATAAAGACTAAAATGCCCTTGGGATTGGGAGTCAGCGTATGAGTGTGAGTGACTTCCGATCAAGCGACCGAATGACCATTAAGTCACAGGTCAGGCTATCTGTTGAGCTATTAAGCCAATAGTTGTGAATGGTATGTTATGGTTCCATACTAGTAATACTGTGATACCTATTAAGGATCACAAGGATTAGATTGGGGTGATGTTGCATCTTCCAACTGGTGGAAGCTCTGCCGTTTGTATCTCTCTATGGATTTTAGAGAGCATTCACATCTTTCGACTAGTGGAAGCTCTGTGTTATGGTACCTAATAAGGACCAACGTCTATTGGCCAGGCTTAAGCTATTATATCTCTCTATGGATTTTAGAGAGAACAATGATATGTTATTTTGGCCATGTTTGCATCTTTCTATGGATTTTAGAAAGAGTATTACATATTTTATTGGCCAGGCTTACGTTGTTATATCTCTCTATGGATTTTAGAGAGAACAATGATATGTTATTTTGGCCATGTTTGCATCTTTCTATGGATTTTAGAGAGAGTATTACATATTTTATTGGTCAGGCTTAAGCTGTTACCTCTTCTCTATGGATTTTAAAGAGAGCGTGCTTATTCTCTATGGATTTTAGAGAGAGCCACACATCCTGAGCCTTAGTTGCCAGGTGG
This sequence comes from Houttuynia cordata, assembly GCA_039654745.1. Classification (NCBI taxonomy): domain Eukaryota; kingdom Viridiplantae; phylum Streptophyta; class Magnoliopsida; order Piperales; family Saururaceae; genus Houttuynia; species Houttuynia cordata. The sequence continues at coordinate 32,173,193 of CM077504.1, forward strand.
TTTACTGTGCACAACATTGGAGACGTTAGCATCCTAGAAGGCTGCGTTTCCCGACCCACATCGAGTCTAGGAGCTGATGTGGAGCCAGACCCTTCCGACGGTCATACCTTCTAAGGTAAGGAATGGGCGAGGCAGTCACCCTTGAGAAATTCAGGGCATGCCGTGATTACCGGTATTAACCGGAATGATAGTCACGGTGTTTTCGTGCTGTCTGTCATGTAGGTATGACATTCAGTGAGTTTGTCTATGGGACAAAGACTTAATGATTGAACTTGAACTAGGGAAGCAATAAAAGACTTGCTTGAAACATTAATAAAAGATTCAAGTGGAATCCTGTAATAGGTTGCATAATATGTTAATGCAAATCCTAATTTGATGTGATGATGACTGTGTTATGGTATCCCACTGAGTATTTTTATACTCAGCATCCTTATGTGATGTAGGTGCTGCTGTGGAAGAGTGACTTCACGTGGCACTTGGGAGCCTGGTGGTGAGGACGTTCCGATTTCTTAGTATATCTCCTGCTACAGGTTTGTCCTAGATTTGTATTAAGGCGCGAGCGCCGACTATTTCTAGTTTATTTTGAGATGGACGACAGACTTGCACTTAGAGGACTTGCTTTAGTTTAATCGACTTTGCATCTTGTATTATTATATGTATATATGGTTTAATATCCATATTTGTGAACCCCAGTTATCACGGCCTAGATGCTTAGTCGAAAATTTTTCAACCAAAGATTTATCGCTTAGAGGAACAATCCTCGAGTTTTTCCGCTACCACTCTGATTTAAAAATAGTTTTAAAAACCCGGGCCGTGACACCAAGTCATGAGTTGGATAATTCTGCTCATGAATCTTCAGTTGTCGTGAAGCATAAGCCACTACATGTCCATTCTGCATCAGGACACAACCCAAACCGCATTTTGAGGCATCACTATAAATGACAAACCCACCAGATCCTGATGGAAGTTTCAGAATCGGTGCGGAAGTCAATCTTCTCTTCAGCTCCTGAAAACTCTTTTCACAATCGTTGTTCCAGTTGAATTTCACTCCCTTCCGTGTTAACTTGGTCATTGGCAAAGCTAAACTGGAAAATCCTTCAATGAACCTCCGATAATAACCCGCCAATCCCAAGAAACTTCTGATCTCGGTCACGCTCTTCGGTTGTTCCCAGTGAAGAACGGCTTCCACCTTCGTTGGATCCACCGAAACTCCATCCTTCGATATGACATGTCCCAAAAAGTTTACTTTGTCTAACCAAAACTCACACTTGCTAAATTTAGCATACAACTGGTTCTCTCGTAAGATCTGTAGCACTTGAGCCAAGTGTCTTCGGTGCTCCTCCTGACTCGCTGAGTAGACTAATATATCATCAACGAACACGATCACAAACTGATCTAACAATGCCTTGAAGATTCTATTCATCATATCCATAAACGCTGCTGGGGCATTGATCAGACCAAACGGCATTACCAGAAACTCATAATGTTCGTATCTGGTTCGAAATGCTGTCTTGGAGATGTCTTCCTCCTTGATCCTCAACTGATGGTATCTGGACCGCAAATCGATTCTCGAGAACACTCTTGCTAACTGCAGTTCATCAAATAAGTCGTCGATCCTCGGTAACGGATACTTATTCTTTATTGTCACCTGATTTAACATCCGGTAGTCTATACACAATCTCATGGATCCGTCTTTCTTCTTTACGAACAAGACTGGTGCTCCCCACGGAGATACACTAGGTCGAATCAGATGTTTATCCAGCAACTCTTGCAGTTGTTCTTTCAATTCCTTTAATTCCGCAGGTGCCATCCGATATGGTGCCTTCGATATCGGTGCAGTTCCCGGCATCATGTCTATGGTGAAATCGACATCCCGTCGTGGTGGCAAACCAAGCAACTCCTCCGGAAACACATCGAAAAATTCATTTACTATATCAATTTCTTCTAGTTTTGGGAGAGTTTTCTCTTCTGACACTACGGTAGCTAAAAAGGCTTTACACCTTTTAGCTACTAATTTCTGAACTTTCATTGCAGAAATTAGACGATTTTCTTTCTTTAAACGAATTCCTTGAAACATTAATTCTTTCTTTCCCGGAATTCTAAAATATACCCTCTTTTTACTACAATCAACGGTAGCACCAAATTTAGCCAACCAATCCATTCCGAGTATAACATCGAAATCAAATATCTCAAGCAACACCAAATCAGCAAGCATCAACACATCATCCATCAACACAGAAGAATCCTCCAGATACTCAGTTGCTAACACTGAGTCCCCAACAGGAGTAGAGATGGAGAGATCACACTCAAGTCTAGAAGGTTTCCTTTCTAGACTGGCAGCAAACACCACAGAAATAAAAGATCTAGACGATCCTGGGTCTATCAATACTCTAGCCAATCTATTCAGGATAAGTAGAGTACCTTCGATAACGTCGTCTGAAGATTGGGCTTCCGCTGAGGTCAGAGCGAAGACTCGAGCATGAGCCTTCTTGCTCGTCTCCCCTCCTGCTTTCTTGTCACGATTAGGGCAGTAAGGCTCAATGTGACCAACTTCATTACAACTGTAACATCTCCGAGAATCTTGTGGACATGGCTTCCCAGCATGGGACGGCTGTCCACAGAATCTGCACTTGTTCCCAGCTTCTGGCCCGTTGTTTCGCTGAGGCGGACGGTAGGGTACTAATGCACGATTCTGATTATTTCCCCGGTTCGGTTGCTGTTGCTGCTGTTTCTGTTGCTTCGCCGGTCGGTTAGCAAAACGACCGTTGCTCCCAAATCTCTTGAATCCAGAGCGCTTGAAATTACTGTCCTGACCCTTGTTGGAACTTCCTTTCTGTTCTTGGGTCCTCTTATAGTCATCTTCAAGGATAGAGGCCAACTCCACTGCTTTAGCCACGGTAGTCGGTTGTGAAACCAGAACCTTTGACCTTAGTCCATCGTGCAGACCATCGACAAATCTCCTCGCCTTTACCAACTCGTTAGGACACGCGTCTGTCGCGAATCGTTGTAGCTGTTCAAACTTTGTCTCGTACTGAAGTACAGACATGCTTCCCTGAACCAGCTCTAAGAATTCTTTCTCCTTCCTGCGCTGAATATGAGGAGGAAAGTATTTCTTATTAAATACTTCCTTAAATTCTGCCCACGCGACCTCTTGTCCTGCCTCGAAATTATTCCGCTCTACCGATTCCCACCAGAATACAGCTTCACCAACGAAGAGATAGGTTGCGAACACGACTTGTTCCTCTGCCGGAACCTTCATACCCTTGAACAATCGTTCAACTTCCACGATCCATCGCTCAGCCTTTTCAGGGTTGTCATCACCAGAGAAAGCTGGTCCTGCTCTCTTGAACCGCTCTAGGGTAGGCGCCTTCACTCTGGGCGTATTGCTACTGCTTCCGCCATTCCGCAGTTCTCTTGCTAGCTCCCTTACAACGTCAGTCAAGTTCTGGCTAGATGCCTCCTCCTGTGAAGGATTTGGCGCGGCACCCGATCGTCTACCACGAGCTCCAGTTGTCGCCATCTCGGAGAATCTACAGTCAAGGAAAGAGGGAGAATTAGAACTTAACTCCGGGTTTCATTTTAATTCTTCCTTCAATCCATGACTACTAGCGCGACAGTCGAAACCACAACACCAGAACGAACAACAAAGCAAGCAAAACAGAGAACACACCAATACTGAATCAAAACGGAGTTTTTATTTCAAAGCCAATTAAAATTTACACCTAAATCCCTGGAAGAAAAACAGGGTTATTAAAGATCCTACTCACTTTTAAAGTTTTCTAATCGAGTCCCTGAACACCACATCTCAGAGGTACTCGTCTAAAATCGATAAGACCTAAACCATATCCACTCACATGATATAGAATAACAAAAGAAGTCTAAGTCAATTATTACCTTATTCATCAAGTCTCGACAACTAGAAATAAAATAAAATGGCACGCAGGCCGCAAGTCCACAAACATCAACATAAATAATAAATTAAAAGATAACTCGTCTTCTGACTTCAACGCCCAACGCCACTTTCAGCAATAGTCGATCACTTCCGTTCCAACTTAATCTCTGCATCAGAGGATGCATGAGTATTCCGTAGGAAATACCCAGTAGGATACAAGCAAACCCACAATAGAATAATAATTCAAATGCAACAAGATTCAAAGATTGGAGACAAGCACAAATTGACTCAAGATCAACAATTATGCATTTCGCTTACCAAGAACCAATCATCATCCGAGACTCTCAAAGGTCAAGGAAAGAATATTCAATATAAAAATTCCAAACTTACATAGAGTAAGGAGATATCACAAGAGTATCTGCTCCAAACATCAAAAGTGTTGGAGATAACAATTTCTGCTCTCAGCTCTGTCCACTTCCCCTATGGACATCAATACAAGAACATCCTAGAGGTTCTACAGAGGAACCCGGCCACGCGTCTAGGGATGCTGGCCCAATCGGTGCTTACGAGCACAATGGGCGGAGATTGCAGACCTTCCGTAATGTCATATAATCTAGGCGCACACGGTTGCCACTATGGGTCTAGCTATGGCTCGTGAGCATTCTATGATTCCAACTAAGAATTCTCATAAATGACTCTTAGCGGAGAAACAAATATTTCAAATGAGTAACACTGAATATATCTGAACCATCTCATTAAGAGGCTTGGAACATGACTTTCTAAATTCGACTCTTCATTGGAGTGCAAGACCATGCTTGGACATAACTCGAATTGACTCATAAAGGAGTATTCAACATCTTGAAACAATTGGGTCTGGGAACTCAACCGAGACCCGACAAAATGACTCATCAACGAGACACCACAAGATTCGCCAAAGATCACACTCTGCCACCTTCACTGTACCTAGCCCTAGAGTTGACAATCCCCGACACTGAAACGATAGAACGATATGCGCATAATAGATCATATCATGGGCATTGAATACGGATCAAGCAATGAGACCTCTTGAACAAAGGATTGTTCAAGATAGAGACGCAAAGGACAGTTAATTACGGACAGAGTTTTCAGCTCTAAGACCCAAAAGTAAACTTTTATAGTTACTGCTGCAAAGGCCCTAGAGGTCTTATCACGTTTAATAAGTGTTTTAATTACTGTTTTAAACCATAATTAATAGTAATATTACGGTTTAGGGTTTTTAGAACCAAAAACAGTGTTCTACCCCAAACAGAACAGTCCATTTCAAACGACCACCACTATTTTCACAGATCGAATCAACCTCTGAAATTTTTATCACAGATGGCCCTGGGAGTCTAGTTTACAACCTGATAAACGGCCTAATTTGTAGATTTTTGTACAATTAGATATCATTTTTTGATTAAGGTTCGTTGGTGCAGGAATAGTCTTGGCCGAGAACAATTAACTTAAGTTATACTAATTAATTGATGTTACCAACTTGATTAATTCCTTAATAACTCTTTCTGACATTATCTTAACCTTCTTAAAAACTTTTACAGAACCCAAATGGTTCTGAAATTCATTGATTTAAGTCATTTTCTGATACACATTCATAACCCGATTAGTGATTCCCTTCCCTTAATCCATTGCTTACATCATACAATTAAGCCAAGTATTCCCGGACACCACAGTGAATAGTGACGTCCTGACATGATGTCAGACTCCAATTGTACGACGAAGAGACTCATATAAATTTTGTACTAATTCATTCATTATTTAGCATGATAGGTACTTAGATACAATACATGAATTGCCAACATGCATGCTAGTATGTTAGTCTTATGTAATCATAATTAAGACACCTAAACTTAGACATACAAACCTTCCATCGTGCTGGACCTTGACTTAAAGATCACAACTTTTCAACATCAGAGACTTAGATAGGTACTTTGATCACCTTTGAAAGATGTAAGACAAAGGAACACTCCGATTCTTGGCAATCGGTTACGCTTACAATCAACATGATACACAACTATCAAGAAAAAAGGACAACTAATGCTGGACAGACGTCCAATACAATTCAAAGAGCATAAAGGACACATCTTTTCATGTCGAGTGAAGTGGGGATGTCATCTAGGCATGGAACGAGAAGAATTGGCATGCACGTGCGATCAAATACAGTAGAACATGCAAACTGATATAACTTTCATCATCATATTAACAATAGCAAGACATGGAAATAACATGCTGTAGGATATGAAATCATCAACATCATACACTCATGATCATCCAAAAATTAGAGAAAAGAATTGTGGTAAAAGATTATCCTACCTTGTGGAAACCGATACCCAAAAATCGTAAATCGGTTTCTACTCGATCTTGAGACTCTTCTTCTTCGCGCAAGCACCACGAAAACCGCCAATGGACACCACCACCACCTTGGACGAACAATGGAGGAGGCTGGTTGCTCTTCCCTCTTACTGGCACGTTCTCCAAAGTTCACCAAAAAGGGTGCCGTCCTCTCTTATTGAGGGTTAAATAGGAAAAGCTTAAATCTCTAGAGCAAACCTCTACCATTGATCAAACACTCATCCAAGGGCCACAATCCACAAGAAATAAGGGAGAATCCTTCAGTTAGGGACGTGATCAATCCATCCCAACAGATTCATATCTTGGTTGGTAAGTATCTTTGACCAAACCACTTAGTTAACAAACCGATTTTAAGTAAATATCTAAATTGAAGACATTTTTTCCAATTAATTTTCAAGACATAAGGCATCCTTCATTCACATGGAAAGGGCCATAATCTCATCCCCATCACGATCACAAACTCCCAAAAAAAAATCTCATTCATTTTCATAACTAATTCTCCATTTAAATAGATTTTCAATTAGCTAGAAAAATAGGGTTTTCAATTTGAACCACTTACCAAGGTTTAGATCCGTTGATTAGGATTAATTAGGTAAGACACGTCTTCCAAAGATCCCCCAAAATCAGCCCAAGAGGTTCCCCAACGGATTGCCTCGAAAAATGTGAAATTAGCGGCGATCGATCGGTCCGTATTACGCGATCAATCGTCCTGCAATCGATGCCTTACAAAAGCGATCGATCGTCTCCCGATCGATGCCATTTGAAGGCGATCGATCGGTCTGACGGAAAATCTTTAAATTCAATTTTTTTAAAAAAATTTTTTTTAGAATTCAAAATTACTCCCTTTGAGCAATAAAATTCCAACTTTATAATTATAAAATTTACGGTCGCTACAAAAATGCAGCAAAAGGCAATAATGTAAGTGGATGTATGGATCAAATTGCAGGCATAGTTGTCTACACTTAGTATTCAAACTAATGCTCTCGATTGAACTTGGGACGGAAGCGATGATATTTTCTTGTATTAGTTTTACAGATTTTTTGGATTGAGCTGATATTTTCTTGTTTCATGTGAACTGTGTAGAGTATGAATCCAGCCACTTAATGTAAGCTGACAAAGGGCCCCCTATCCTCCTTTTTTTTCTCGCTGGTTGATGCGAGCTGTCTCCGTTGGGGGGTGATCTGTTCATGTGACCTTGTCAGAAAACAATTTATGGAAGATAACTGTCAATCCTTTGAACGAAGAAAATGGGTTCTATTGGTCGATCCCAACTCCTTTTCCTACCAAGAATGGCTTTCCTCCTAATCTTCTAGCTTTAATAAAAATGTGTACATCAATGAAACATGCTGAACAATTCCAAAACTCCCCTCGATTTGTTGTTTTGTTGCGGTTACATCCCTGTCGTCTCAAAGGAGCACTTCTACGTGTGGATGCGATCGTCTAGCTGGCTGGGCCGCGCTTACAAACAGATCGCTTAATTCCTTGAGAGTAATACTCCCTCCGTCCATCATTACCTGTCTAGAATTGAAAACCAAAATGAACTAAAATCAGTTCTATTGGTTTTCTAATCCAAACAAGTACAGTTGAACGGAGGGAGCAGTAAATAGCCAGTTCGGTTTGTTATTTTTTTTAAAGTAATGTCACATTTATAAGGCGCTTAATTCGAGAGCCTTTTAAAGCGAACAAATAGCCTTGATATGTTTTTTGTACCATCAAGCCTAAGTTACTAACATCATGTCAATTGTAACTAACATCATGTTCTTACCCATATATTCGATCTGTTCGTTACCTCCCCTACTTAAGCAGGACAAAAAAAATTCGTTCTTGACCTAGACGACGCGTGTATGTACGGTTGAGGCACTGTTCCTTTTGTGTATCACTTCCGCGTCTCAAGAAAGACACGTGAAGGAGGCCCCCACTCGACGGAGACATCAACGTAGCCGCAAAAGCCCCACTATGTTCGATGGTAAAGTTACGACGAGCAACATAAGCCTCATTCAAGAGCCATATGAACACTCTCACACAGCCGTTCCTCGTTCAGACATATAAGCAAATGGCCTAAAAATTTCAGAACACATCAATTTCCAAGCCCTCAACAACAGGATAGTGATACTTACTCTCTTTTTTTCCCGATAATTTTAGACCCATACTCTGATTACATAAGTTTCTACATGTTACTTGCAAATGTATACAACAACCAAGGAACTAATATATCCCAACTAAGACAATATATATATATTTCAGCCGTGTTGGACAATGTCAGGGGCGAGTAGAAGCGAGGCTGTTGATCAAGTACAAGGCATTGCTCGTCAGGCATGCGACATTGAAGATCTTCTTCTTCACGGCTGATTTGATGGCGCCGTCGACACCCTGGAAGCCGTCGAGGCAAGTGTCCTCGTTGGTCAGTGCGGCGCTGACCCAAGTCTCCATGTTGCTCATCTGCCACCTGAACGTCCCCGGCCGCAGCTCCCGCAGCTCGTTGAGCGTCCGCCGCAGCTGGTCCACCGAGTCCGACAGCTGCTCCACGCAGTCCTTGACCACCCCTTTCTCCCTCTTGCTGCCGGCCACGCTGGTGCCGCCCCATATGCTGGACAGGAAAACGGTGGCGTTGCGGGCATGGGACAGGGAGACGGAGACGGCTGCCTGGGCGAGGCCGGCAGGGGTCTTGGCTGAGGCCCCGACGGAGGAAAGGGTGCGGAGGCAGAGAGCGGGGTACCGAGCGTGGACGCACGACTGTTGGACGAGGTTGTTGGACTCGTTGGCATCGTGGGAGCTGGCGGAGGCCATGTGAGATAGTTGGATGGAGAGGGAGAATGAGAAGAGGAGGAAGAAGAATAAGAAGGAGAAAGGTTTGGGAAGAGCCATTTCTTTGTCAAATGGAGCAGACAAGAAGTGCAGAAGGAAAGCAGTGGACAATGGAGATTGGAGTGGAGCGGTTTTTATACAGGAGGAATTGATCAAGAGGAGGTATGGACGTATATAAGTGCAGACCCACGCACATCCGAATTTTAAAATCTAAGGTGCCCCTTCACTAAAGTGCCTGGGTCCCCGGGACGTCTCTACCAAATGTAGAGAGTGAGGCGTTTGGGGGCAAGGCACATGCTTCTTCACTTCAGAAGGCAATCAAGCGTATCACTTAGCCACACTACATCATTAATTAGCAACTTATAATATGGGAATATTATATAGGAATTGCTACACTAGATTGCTTCTACTAGATATTCAATAAACATTTCCGATGGCTTTAATTTATTGAATTTAAATCATTTGTTGCGGTTTTGTTAGAAGTGGTAGCATTTAGGCCATAGATCATATGAGTGCAACTTTATTGCCATAAAATAAGATTACTACCTTAAGTTTGGTCAATGCCTAAGATTGTAGTAGTTACATTTGACGAGGACAGGCACTTGCGCCTCGCCTCATTCACGCCACTGATGGTGGATTTCAACGAATTCCTAAAATGAGAAAACAGTCAGTAATTTTCTTGAAGATAAACTGTTGCAAGGTAAATAATCACTCCATCCAATGATGCCCCATCTGAATTTAAAAAAATACAGGGCCATCAATACATAGCTGACTTAGAGATTAGGGGCCGTGTTTTTTGGTTGCTCTCTCACAACCAAAAACACGGTTGTATGGGCCTTAGAGTTCAATAATCTCACTTATTTTCAAATGCAAGGAGGGAGTATTGATTTGGATAGGTGCCGGTCTTTCACAAATAAATTTGGAAGGAAGTTACAGCGCGGCTAGCTTTCTGCCGTTGCATTTACACAAGACCCACACACTTTGGGACAATCAATGCATGTTCTTCTTCCTTGTTTCTGCCACGTCCTTGTTGCTCGTTAATTTTCCAACTTCTGTAGTAGTACTAGGGTCGGAATTGCGCCGCTCGCCGTGGGCAAAATCCCAACATTGAGGGCTTGGTCCCGCCAGAACAAGAAATGAGTAACCCTTTTACTGAACCACTCAATAGAACCCCTTTGTTACTGCAAGCAATAATTCTTCCTGTCTTTTTGGAAAACAAAAAACCCAAGATCTCTAGAAGCCATAATTTTGTCACATGATGTACGACGACCTCGAAAATGAGTCAGCAAAACTAGTGTTTGCTTGTTTTGGACATTATTGTTCAGGGTGCACCTCTATAGGCCATCATTTCTCACCTAAATCTGACAATAGTGATGATATGTCAAAGTAATAACAAAATTGTCTTCAGTTTGGACAGAATCCGTGGGTATGGTTCAACGAGCATCCAACTTACACTTTATATTAACAAAAGAAACGCTTGTGCTCGAGAGTAATGTACCTTGGTTAGACTCTGCACATTCAACTGCTAAATCTATGGCTGACTTCTTATAACCGATAATCACCACCTTTTTCCCCTTGAGTAGCTGTTCCACAGCGTGTTGGTCCAGCCTGCAGTAGTCCAAGTTATTCATGATGGGATCCTAGGCACAATTTCCATACTTGCGAATGCACATCACCACGAACTCAAAGGAATACCACTAAACAAAGCAAATGTTGATAGATTAGACAAAGACATTAATTAAGTTGTAACTCATTTCCATTTGGAGTTCCTACGACATCTTAACTGCATACTGTCATCTGACTCATTTCCAATTGTGGCCTACTCCATGAGATTGAGATTTGAGACTGACCCTTAAGTACATTAGATAATACGAGTACTAGACCTTTTTACCGAACAGGCTTATGGAATTGAACCAGGAAAACATGTCAAGCATGAAGCATGACAACATCTTCCTGGTATTTCCATGCCATGCACATGTTAGTTGTTGGCGTCTATGCTCCTCCCCCCCTTTTTGCAGTTCCTATAATCTTCAGTTTTATAATCTGGTCATACAACCAGCTTGTAGTATAGACGTATAGCTTCCCCTTTTTTAAGCTACGTAATGGGAACTCCCTTCCTTTGTTTCTCCTTTTTCTCTTGGAGTTTGTCCACCAGGATCAGGTAGGAGCCGTGGAAACCGGCAGGATCACCGGAGCCACGAAGAGCTCAGGCACAAGAATTGAGAAAAACATTTTGCAATACTTGTCTTCCAAAACATTTTTTTGGCAATATCTTTCATTGATAGATTTTGTACGTTTTTTTGTTAGCGAGGGGTGTAGTCCTTAGGACCTGACTTGGCAACCGACCTCTTAGAGCATCATATCTTGCCGCCAATCCCCTCGGGTGCATCCAAAGCCCACCCATCGTATGCGAGATATAATCCCATGTAGGTGGCCAATATACTGAGGGTTTGAAGTTTGAACTGAGAACCTCAACTTTAGGAAACGTGCCCTGACCATCACCCCAACACTTCGTTGGTTATAGATTTCTACACTTATTCAGCCACGACATAGAGATGTTAATAATATCAGGTGCTGGTGGTTACTTTGGTCGATGCAATGCAATTGATGGAAACACATGCGTTTCAAATATCTGCATGCATTTCTTTGTTTTATGACGTTGCCATATTTACCAATTGTTTGTATCTTACCTGTTTACGACATAGAGAAGAGCAAGTTTGCCGTGGATCTTCCCTTGAAGAAGCATGGTCTTGTCCCAGACCAGCCGTTTGAGGAAGACTATGCGTCAAGTCAGATGGCGATCTTGCCCAAAAACTTGTTTACAGAGGCTGATCGAGGGCAAATTTAATTCAAGAAATCATCTAATCGGAAGTTTTAGGAAGGAGGAGTAGTATTAGACGGCAATATCAAATTGGAAGCTGATCTTGTCATTTTGGCGACAGGCTTTGATGGAAAATCGAAACTGAAGTCAATTGTACCCGAACGATTCCGTGAATTGGTTGAGAATGCTTCCGGGGCAAGTCAGGTTGCCAAGTCAGGTTCATCAATATGTGGGATTTGATGTATCAAAGGTAAAAAGGTGTGGTATTTCAAATATGTTAATAAGGGGTATTTAACAATCAATCTCCTCGTAGATATCACATTTTAAAAAGAATCCAGCATCATATCACAAGGCAAAGGCCTTTGTTTTTGCAACATTGGCAAAGGCCATTTATATTTCTATCTGTTTAATAATTATCCATGTGCATAGCTTGTTCGGATCTTCTCTAGTGCTTGCACTCTGGCTGAGGGACTCTCTATCCTTTGATTCCTAACATGGCCTTTGTCGGGTACTTAGAAAGCGTGTCGAACCTACATTCGGCTGAGCTTCGGTGCAAATGGCTGGCCTGACTTCTGAGTGGCCATTTCAAGCTCACAAGCGAAAACAACATGTTTAAGCAGACAAATGAAGAGAAGAAAATTATGAGGGAATTAAACTACGAGGTTCTATAGCAGACATTGCATATCGACCTTTAGCATCAACCACAGTGATGAGATATTTGAAGAAATGGGCTGAGATTCGTGGAGGAAAAGGAATTGGCTGTTAGAAGCATTCAGCCCTTACAGTAAGCAAAGAAAACTCGGCATACTAACAAATCGCATGGCCAAGCGCGTAAGTTGCGGACTAACTTGACTCTTTTGAAAAACAAGGAAACTAGTTTTGCCCCTTATAAAAAGAAGCGCATAACCTCGCCATGAGGAATAAATTGTTATGTAGATGGGCTGCCATTTGAATGAAGCCCATCATCCTCTAGAGCTGATCGAACCCAATTAGAAACTAACCTCTATCCTTTTCAGTTCAATTTTTCTTCGACTTTTTATCTTTAGTATTTACTATTTAGAGATCGTTCGTTTATGATTTTCTCTTCACCTTCTGGCTTTTCACACAAAGCACATTTGGGAATATAAAGTGTTTTGTTTGAAGCTGCTTTCCCCGACAATCTCTTAAGGAGGAGGGTTAGGAAAAACGCTTCTCTTGTAGCCTGATGGGAAGTTTAATGAAAGGGAAAGCCGCTTCTTTAGCCCAATGCGCCATAACATTGGACTTGTCTTTTCTAAAATCCTGACGAGCTTCTGGAGTACTATAGGAAGAAGATCCTTTTGTCATTTGGTATTCAAGCATAAATAAAGATACAAAATCAACTGGAGAGATTACACAACCCAGACGCATAATCTGCGGCTTTTGGTTTGCGCTCAAACTGAGATTCATGATCTCTCTATCTCTTCTCTCTCATAATTATTCTCACTTCAAGCCTTATTGCAACGCGACAAGCAAAAGATCCGAGGACAAATGAAGAGCGCAACTCTCTTAAGCTAACCAGTCTCCATCCATGCACTCTATTTCTCCGATGTCCAAGCTGCGGAAACAAAAAGGCATACGATCAAATTATTAATTTGCTAACAAAAAAGGAGCCGCAAGGGTGTACTAAGATCAAAGTATCTTCAGCTCTAATTCATCCTTCTATTCCTTATTTTCCCCATGTTGAGGATATTAGCTCGAGAATAACATAAAATTTATTGCTTAGACTAATGAACTCCTTTCTTTCTAATATGATTATAAATTAAAGATACGTTTGTTTAATGAATTGAACTTAATCAATTCAACTCAGACCAAACAAAAACAGTGAAGAGTCATCACAAGCCATGGACACTTGTCTTGTGCATCACATGCCACGTAAAATCGTCGACCAGATACATCAGTGTAAACTCTTCCATGTGGGTTTTCTTTTTATCAAAACAAAGGTGCCCAGCAACGGCTCAAATACGAACGTTTTTAAATGACACCGCTTGATAAAGAAAATGAAGACTAGATTTTGATGCGATTACTTTATTCCACTGGCTGCTTAAGATCAGCTTTTAATTTAATCTTCGATGTTCTAGAATAAAATCCGTGATCTGAAACGAAACTATAAAGAAATAGGTGTATGAGAGAAGTAAGTCCATACCTAGGCAAATCATTAACAAAGAATTGCTGTTGTTGCAGCAATGAAGTCTCACTAGTAGTGCCATTTGCCGGACCTTCTCCATTCAACCAAGCGGGGATGTTTGTGACATCGTCAAACACAGGAAACCCATATTCGTCCCTCCATTCGTCGTGGCTCTCTGAGCCGGACTCCATTGTCTTGAGAAACTTGAACCACCAAGCAGATGTTACAAGATTCATCGTATCGTTCCACTCCACCTCATGCTGTTCCCCAATCGACCGGATTTCCGCCATTTCCTCCTCGTCCATTGCCTGATGCATGCGGCCGCCAGGCAGAGACGGGTCATTTGGGGCCACCATCGAGTCTTCGGCGCATGCCGAATTCGGAGATGACAATGAGGAAGACGAGGAGGAGGATGGTGCATAAGCACTGTTAGAGTAATTCTCGTTGTGAATGTGGTAGGACGAGGAGGTTTCTATGTTGCCAAAGTCTTTGAGATTGAGATTGAGGCCCAACAGTTGATTTGGAAGGGGGAGATTGTAGTTGTCATGAAGGGGTAGTGGGACAGTACTAGGTGAAGGGGAGAAAGGAGCTGAGTAGGATGGATAGCAATAGTAGTTATTGTAGGAATAGTTTGGAAATTCCAATATCGTAGTAGGATCAGCGTTTAAGTTGGAAGAAGGGCAAATTCCAGGATATCTACTGGAATTCAATGTATCAAGGGTATTTGCGTATCGTGGTGGCTGTATTGGTGGCTGCAACTGGAGTTGTTGTTGTTGTTGCTCGCTGGCCTGTTTCATGGCGGCTCTATGGAATTTGAGGGCAGTGACAATTTCCCTCCGCGCCTCGGCCATGTTGAGGAGTCTCTCTTGATAAGGCCTACTGGTGTGGAGTCTCCTCCTGACTTTTTTCTTGTGCTGGGAGGGTTGAGGCTGGTTTTGGCTCAAAGCCTCAGGAGATTTAGTGGCGTCTGGAGGAGAAAGCCTGCCATCAGGCGCCATTTCGGAGCCAGGGGATTTTGGGTCTTTGGTCTTTGAAGAGGTGAGTTGCTTGACTAAGCTGCGGATGTAAGCGCCCGAGAGCTGGGGCTCTTCTTTGAGCTTGGACTTCCCCAGTTCCTTGCCATGCTTGGCCGATGATCTGCCCCTCATCTCTCGGCTGTCCTGTATGTACGCTTCGTTCTCAAGGACTAGGGGAGGAGGAGGAGCAGGAATGTTCACAGAGGAAGGTGGGATGGGACAATCATGGTGTCATTGTTTCCTTTTCTAGGATGCAAAGTGCAAAGTACAAACCATGGCAGTGCTGCTTGAGAGGGGGGCTCATGGGGTGTTACAAATAGAGCAGTACAGTGTTACAGCCTATTCCTTTTTCATTTCCATTGCTATTCTTTTTACCTCTTCTGGCAATGTTGAGGATATGTTTAGGACTTTTCCTATGAATTCCTGGTTTACTGGGGCCGGGGCGGTTGGAAATTGGAACAGCATATTGCCAACATAAGCCATTCTTTTGATCAAAACTACAACATGCCATCAAATGGTCACAAAAGTTTGCTTCTCCTGCCCATCACATTCAAACTATTCAACAGCCATGTGCCCTACTCGGCTAGAATGAAATGCCGGATTCAATACGATAACGAAACTTAACGCCTCAAAAGCGAAATGTCATTTGGAAGTCAATTGCATGGCTTCCTGCAAGCTTGATAAATGCACTTCACTGGCCAGCCCTATAATGATCATCCATGAAGCTGCCCAAAGTTCACCATCACCCAGTTAAAAGATAGGCAGCAATTAAAACATGGCAAATTTTCATTGATTAGTACGTGAGGCAACTGATATTAAAAAAAATGTACGTGAGGCAACTCTATTATAGCCCTTTGTACAGAAAGCTTCCCGCTGCTTCCAGCTAATACAAAAAATGGTGGACAATGCATGAGGGCATAGTGAGAGAAGTTGACGAGTAGCTTCCTTGGAGCTATTCCGTATGCCCTGTCCTGCACATCTGCAGGGTTGTAATGTACCAGGGACCAGACTTCCTAAAACGTCAGCAGAGGCTCTGGACTGACAGAAGAATCTTCATTACTGTTGTAACCCATTTCTTTCTTTTCCATTTTCTGCAGGTCATATTTCAAACTTAGCTTTTGGTATCGTATTTTTACCACCTTTAGCATGCTGAATATACTACTGCCTATATGTGTTGGGGCAGTATTACTTGTGTCGCTTGCAGGAAAAACACGGAATCTGGACTTTCCATAAAGGCATTCCACAGAGCTTTTTACATATGACCTGGCGCCAAACACCGGTTTGTCATATTACCCGGAATCCTTTTCTTCCTTCCATATGACCCGGAAAGTACCCAAAATGCCCTTAGGTTTAGGTATAAGGCACCCACACTTTGGTTTTCCATATTACCCGGAAAGGGAGCGACTACCCGGAAAGGGAGCGAGTACCCGGAGAAGCTGCCGCTAGTCGGAGAAGAAGGCGTTCCGTCCGGCCGCTCCGCCCATATCATCGCCGGCGCCGGCGTCGTCGAAGTCCGAAAAGGTCATCTTCGCGGCAACAAGCGGGAAAAGGAGCGGGAAAGATCGGGTATTGGAAAACAACTTCAACGGAGGCAAGGCACATCGAAAAACTGGTAGGTGAAGTTAAAATACGACGATTTATATGTTGAAAGTTGGTTCCAGAGAAGAAAGTTGAAAACGTAGCAAGTTTTCAACTGTTGTTACAGTCGTGTCGTCGACAACACGACTGTTACCATAGTCGTGTTTGATGAAACACGACTCATATACGATGCACTCATATACGGTTTTCAATATATCGTGTCTCACGGATTTGTAACTTATGTCGGGTTTTTAATGGCAGGTACGGATGGAGAAGATAGTTCTTTGTTTACACTACGATGGAGTTTTGACTGATTCTGGTAAGTACGTGGGCGGGATACGGAAGCTCCTGCCTATAGATACACGAATAAAGTACCTAGAACTGTTGCAGCTAGTCGAAGAAAGATTACCGCTTAAGTCTACACCTGGTACATTAACTTTGTCATATCATGTTGAATCTGAAGAATACACATTTCTCCTTGAAGACGATAAAGACGTAGAGTCAATATTTATACTTCACAAGAGCAAGCAAGGCACAAATGGACTAGTCCGCCTGTACGTGGAGTGGACTTCTACGGGCAATAACACCGAGACATCGACTCTCAATAAGGAAATAAATGCCAATGCGAATAACAGCCCGGCCGAGAGGCTACCAGAGGCAGAAGTGATGCCGGGCAGTAACACACCGCCGGAGAGGCCGTCCAGCCCGGGCAATAAGACACCCGCATCAGCAGTCGAAGGAGGAAGAGATGGGGACTATGCGAGGTGAGACTTCTAAGGCGCGGATACAAGCAACACGTGTGCTATTATAGTCGACTATAATAGTACACGACTAAAAGGGTTATCGTGCCGTATTGAACACGACTATATACTCGTCGTGTTGAATCGTAGACGACTATAAATCAATTCGTGTTGCATAAAACAATACCTCATAGTACACGACTAAAAGGGTTATCGTGCCGTATTGAACACGACTATATACCTAGTCGTGTTGAATCGTAGACGACTATAAGTCAATTCGTGTTGCATAAAACAATACCTCATAGTACGTGCAATCGTTTTGTCAAGTCCATTCATACATGTTTTTGCCCGCAGTTTCGGAGATGGAGAAGGTGAAGATGAAGAAGATGACGATGAAGATTCCAGTCCAGATGAAGAAGAATTGTTGGATGAAGATGAATTACCGTGGTCTGCAGATGAGTGGGATGAGCCTCTTACAGTACCACATTTCAGCCAGCCATATCACACGCGAACATCAACCTCTAGAGGTCCAACGGCAAGAGACACATCTGAAGGGAAATCTGTCGCGTCGGAGGACGATGACTATCTCAATATTGAGGGTGATGGTGGTTGGGATTGGGGTACCTATTCTGCAGAGGCCGGTCCTTCAAAACATTGTGAAGAGGAGACGATGTTGACCGGAAGTTTGCAAGCAGAAGACTACGAGGCACAACTTACGTTAGGGGCTAGATTCGAAAGCGTCAAGCAGTTCAAGATGGTTCTAACTGATCTGGCAATCAAGAGGAAATTCATGTTCAAAGTAGCGGATGAGAGCAAGGACACATTCGCTGCAAGTTGCAAGGTTTCGGGGTGCAAGTGGTACATACGAGCGTCGAACAGACTTGATGGAGTCAGCGTAACAAGGAGGGAAGAACGGCATACATGTGACACTTCTCTAAGTTCGAAAGATCATCCATTGGCTTCTCACCTCTGGATCGCGAGGAAGTGTCATGGCCTCCATAAGGATTCAAACTCCATAAAAATCTCAAATATCCAACAATACATTGAGAAGCATTGGGGCGTCACCGTCAACTATAAAAGGGCATGGAGGGCGAAAGAGGAATTGATCCGATTGATCGATGGCAACCCTGAAGACGCTTATCGTATTTTGCCACAATACGGAAGGGAATTAGAGCGGTCTAACGCAGGTACACATGTGGTCATCGAAAGATCAGCTGATATACCTGATATCCCAATTGAGTTAGCCGGCTACGACTTCAGACGTGTGTTTTGGATGTTCGGCCCGGTTGCAAGAGCATTCCGAAGAACACTGAGACCGTTGCTCACGCTTGATGGAACATTCCTAAAAGGAAAGTACCCTGGAGTATTATTGGTTGCTACAGCAATCGACGGCAATCAACAATTAATGTGTCTTGCATATGTAATTGTGGATAAAGAGAATATCAAAACGTGGTAAGTTTAGAACCAGGAAAGACGACTGTATGAGTAGTCGTGTTAGGCACGACACGACTGGGCACACAGTCGTGTAATCGACAACACGACTACTCATCTAGTCGTCCTTTGCTTATAGACGACCTTGTAACAACCTGAAGCATTCTATGTTTAATATGTTTGTCTCTCACTTGTACAGGACGTGGTTCCTCACCTTACTTAAATGTTTTCTCTTTACGGACCCCCCGGCATCCCTGGACACTATTGTCTCTGATAGACAGAAGGGACTTCTGAGAGCGGTCGCCGATGTCTTTCCCGAGGCTCACCATGGGTTTTGCCTCCGGCATATGGCCGCAAATATGCTTAATACTTGGAAGGATAAGTACCTGAAGGAACTCCTATTCCGAGCTGCAAAATGCTTCAGGAGACCAGAATTCGACGCTACGATGGAGAAGATGAAGGAACACAATGAGGCGGCCTGGAAATATGTTGACAATATTCCGAAAACACATTGGGCGAACGTCGAATATCCGGGTAAAAGGTACGGCACTCTCACGTCGAACGCGTCAGAAAGTGTAAATAATATGCTTCTAAAGGCAAGGTTTTGGCCAATAACTCGGTTGATCGAGCAAACGCGGGCGACCACAAGCGTCCATTTTCAGAGACGCCGAATAGAGGCAGACGGCCTACCGACTCCGTTAACAAAATATGCACAGAATCATATCAATCAGATGAGGAATCAGAGTGCTGGAACAGTTCGAGTTCAACCGCTATCATTACGGCAGTTTGAAGTGACATCTTTATACCATGTGGTAAGCATAAATTTGTTTTCTGTAAGAGACGCCTATAACAAAGTCGTGTCGTCGAAGACACGACTACCCATACAGTCGTGTCGACACGACTGTATTGTCGAATACACTAATTAATTCATGTTTTCGCATCAGGATGTTGTGGACCTTACGAATAGAACATGCACATGCGGCTTCTTCCAGAGCATGGGACTTCCGTGCAAGCACGCCATGGCATGTATTGATGAGAGGAGTCTGGAAGCGGTAGAATATTGCGAGAAGTGGTACTGCGCAAGTACGTACCGCACCACGTACGAAGAAGTAGTGTTCCCTACTTTAGACAGAAGTCAGTGGGGAAATTACGGCGTATTATTTAAATGCGAACCGCCAAGGCTTGAAGCTCCAAAGAAGGGCAGGAGAAAGACAAAAAGAATTGAGTCACAGCCCGATCCACCTGCAAGGCCACGTGCGAAATGTGGGAATTGTCGTGAAGTTGGTCACAACCGTACAAAGTGCACAAAAAGCCCCGTTCCGAAAGAACATCGGACGCGCAGGAAACGAAAACTTCCGCAACAAGGCAAACTGTCTACGAACGAGACAGCGGATGTACGCCGCTCCGGCTTACCTCAGCCCCCACCATTCTTCACTTAGGATGTAGTCAAAGTCTTGTATAGCGCAGAAGGCCTACCCAAATTAACATCTCTACTGTCGTGTATTGTGAAACACGACTACATATAACGTCGTGTTGAATCAGAGACGATTATATACGTAGTCGTGTTGTTCCAGAGACGATTATATGCGTAGTCGTTTTCCATCAGAGACGATTATATGAAACTAACCTGTTGTATCAAGGCCGTATTCACATTCATGATAGCGATATTTTGTCTACATCTGGTATGAGTCAAATATGTGAACTTTGTACATTAAAAATGAACTTTGTACAGTGACATCTGGTATTTACAGGAAATGAACTTTGTACATTAAAAGAATGTGAATAAAATGAATTTGAAGTTATTCTTTATCCGGAAGCCGCAAAAAACCCGCAACTGTGACAGCATCTTTTGTGCCTTGTCCGGAATCGTCGTCAAACTCGCTGTTAATAAGCCCCCGAATCAAGGTTGAAGCGATGACTGGTCGCCACAGTCGTGTGATTGTGGACTGGTCAAACTCCGGGGGGTTCACATTGGACGCCAAATGCGCGACGTACATCATGATGAAGATGCCACAGTCTTTCGAATTTTGTTGCCACGGCGCTTTGGTTATCTGAGTCATCTTCCAGTCTAGCAAACCAAACCACCCCAGCTTGCCTGCCATAACGACGTTCATGAACTGCGTGAATTTGTCAGCAGCTTTTCTGTGATGCGGATATAATTGGGATCTGCCAGACAGTGGGTTGTAGAAGCGCCATACACAGTGCGGGAAATTGACATACACGAGGCAGAAGTGGGAGCCGGTGCGGATTGGGAAAAATGCGTAGAACATGTTCCTATTCAAGCCGTCCAGCATCCTCCCGAGCTTTTTAACCAATTTACCATTATTTCCCCCTTCCTGGTGCTCCTGCGAAAGCGAAAGAGATTTAGACAACGATCTAATAATATCATAATTATTTACTTATCACTCCTTCTGCAGGGAACACTTACGTTGTCGAATATCTCTTTGAATGCGTGGCAACCAAAAAATGCCCACGGATATTTCATCGGGTTTCTCTCGTTGCGCTGGCTCAACAAACTTAAAAAAGCATCTATAACCTACAGAAAACATATTGAGGAGTCATTACACTTCGGTAAGGCAACATGCAACTTCCAATTAAAAGTCGATTATTCTATATATACGATCTGCATAGTAGTCGTGTCCTCGATAGACACGACTATGCGTATAGTCGTGTATTCCATAGACACGACTACGCGCAAAGTCGTGTCTTCCAATACCGACTTTATGTCTACAACCCTATATATGAGGAGCATAGGTTTACTTACATTGGTGTTTATTTCTGTTGTTTGTAGGAGGGATAAATAGTCGTCATCACATAGCGTTGGGATTGGATAAGCCTTCCTCGGATTGGCCATCCATCCATCTATTGCCACTCTATCCCGCTCTAACAGTACCCCCATGTCGAAGCATAACTCCGAATCGGCATAGTGGTCGGGGAGAGCAATTACAGACTTAGACTTCTGAGGGGTTAGGAGGACATCGACGTCAACCGGCTGTGATGCGGTTAAGCCAGTGCCCTCGGCGACCTCCTCCTCCTCCCTCGCCTTCTCCTCCTCAGCCTCCTCTTCCTTCAACTCCTCCGTCTTCTCCTCGTCCATCGCCTCTTCGTCTGCTTGCACCTCCTCCTCCTTCCCCTCCTCCTCCTCCTTCGCCTCCTCCTCCTTCCCCTCCCCCTCCTTTGTCTCTTTGTCCAGAACATCCGCCTTCACCTCCTCCTCTTCGACGTCCCCGCCCTTCACATCCTCCTTCACCTCCTCCTTCACGGTTTCGATATCCGACTGCCGTATGGAAGAGATGACCTCATCGATGATAGAGGTCGCCTCTCTATCGGATATGGTTTGTTCGGAGTCGGCTTTCGGCTGAGGGGACCTATTTCTTCTTTTCTGCTCCTCCGCCATTCTCCGTATATGGTCCTCTTCTCTAATCCTCTGCTCCTCCTTCGAGCCGACAGTCCTGAAGCGCTTCCTTATCACTACACCAGGGGGGAATATGTCCCGGCCGTACGTCGGACGGGACTCGACTTCTGCACGCTCCATATCTTCCTTGAATTCTGGTTGGAGCTTCTTCAAAAACATCTTGGCAGAGGATCTCTTCGCAGCCCGTTCCATCTTGTCTTCCTCAACCGCGCGTTTGATGGGAGCTGAAATGACATTTTACTTCTTCATGTCAGTAGTAGCAGCACGATAAAAAACATAGTCGTGTTATATAGAACACGATAAACCACATAGTCGTGTACAATGAAACACGACAAATATAGTAGTCGTGTATGATGGGGCACGAAAAAATAAATCATCGTCTACAACTTACCTTTACCCCATTTTGTCGAATCCAGATGTGACTTCCTTGCCAGCTCCTTCGTCCGCATACCGATAGGAGTGTTCTTATTATGCTCCTTTTGAAGTGGCCGCTTCTTTGGGTCCATCTGATGCACTGATGACGATTGTGGCCCCATTTGGGGCCGCTTCTTCGGCTCCATCTGATGCACCGATGACTTCTTTCTCTCCATTTCGGGGCGCTTCTTCGGCTCATTCGTCGGCTCGTCAGTCATCTCCTCCTTCGGATGCTCGAAGATCTGACCTTCTAACAGCATTGACGCTGAGGCGGCAGAGGACTTCATAGAGTGGAGAATCTCTCGCAGAGGTCCCACTCTCCTTCCCATCTCCTCATAGGAAGACAGAGCTATCTCTATTAGTGACTGTATGCCCTGAAGGGCACCCTCCAATCGGCCCATTGCAGTTGCAGTCGACTGGGCAGCCTTTCTCGAGGAAGTGGAGGCAGGTTGGTTGGGAGTCGTCTTCATTTCCGGCCTCTGCGGCCTCTGCCGTCGTGGAGGATGGGCCCCTGAGGTTGACGAAGCAAGGAGATATGCCTCTCCGGCCATGGGGCTGATTACGTCGACGAGTTCCTCCCCTATTTGAAGATTGTGGAACACTCCCGTCCAATAGTCGGCCATGCGGTGCTTCTTCTGTGCACCTTTCTTCACCTCTGTAATGAGGGCCCCACTTCCTGGCCATCTTTTCGCCCGTGGGCTGGTAGGGCCCATGACAGGATGGAAGATTGTCGTGTGCTCAAAAAACCAAATCTGCAAATTAAACAGTTGAAAACATTATAACAATGCGCGGTTGCCTTAGTCGACTATAAGTTCAACACGAATTGAACTATGGTCGTGTCTTAAAAAACACGACTATATACCTAGTCGTGTTTCATTATACACGACTATAAATATAGTCGTGTTCTATAATACATGACTATATATATAGTGGTATTGTATAAGACTTTTTCCCGATCGAAGACTATGAATGCTACATACCTGAAGGACATATGCGGCGCCATTTAGGCATCCACCGCCCAGGCACTCTCCTTGCGATCTCGCTCCCACTAGGCGGCTGGTATGGGTTATACCAGAAACCAACATCTTATGTATAGCCCCAGCCCAATTGTATGACCTCAATCTTGGGAGGTCGTCAATGTAACGGTACAAAGAGGGATGAACCGCTCTAGTGTTGTGTGGAAACAACACCGTGGAGAAGAGGAGGCAGATGATCATCCTCGCAATGTCCTCCTCTTCCATCTTCAGTTCGCCCGCGCTAAGCTTGTCTATCATTTCCTCAATGTGTGGAATGTCTGCTCTCCTCGCGGCGAAGTACTTTCTGAAGAATTGACCTTCCGGTCGGCGTGTCAAAGAGGGGAGGACCTCAACTCTGTCGCCCTTTGCGGGCAATCCAGTGATAAGGGCAACATCTTCCTCTGTGAAATGTAGCGTCCTACCCTTGATATTGAAGACCTTCGCCGACTCATCCCAATACCTGACCAAATGGTCGAGGAGGTTCCGAGATACAACAACGTCCTCACCTTCAAAAATGACAGCGAAACCAGCCTCATTCATCAGTTGGGCACATCTTTGGTGACGCTGTAGGAGGGCCGCACACTTTTTCATCGCCCCCGGTTGACAACACGTCTTCAGCGCCGGTCGCGCATTATATGTTCTCTTCACTGGTCGGTCCATCGGAGCCTTCCTTTTCCTGCCCCTCTGATTTCGCTGCCGAGGTGCGAAGACAAAATCATGATCCTCCTCCTCTTCCGGTGGTATTTCCTCCATAGACTCATCTCTTTTTTTATCCATCTGCAAGGAGTGAGGTATAGTGGTCAGTACAAAAGTGTCCTCGGTGCAACACGAAAATATAAAAGTCGTGTCGTCGCGGACACGACTAAATACACAGTCGTGTCTACTCTAGACACGACTTTATAGTTCATAGTAAAAATTAAAAATTCAAATGTCCGACCTTATGAAACTAAAATCAGGTAGGATAGTTGTAACTTACCGTAGTTTAGTCATCTGTATGTCTGTATTTCCTCGCAGGTGCCTTCACAGTCTTCCTCGCAGTGCACCGAAGCTCAATCCGGTCAATCCGCCTGTTGCATGCAGGCGGAGGGAGCCGCGGGGGTCTTCTCAAGGTTGAAGATCAGAAATCCCGACGGATGCGCTTCAAATCGCCGCCTTTGTCCACTCTCCCTCAGTCGTGTCGTCGAAATCCAGCAGGGGGGCAGCTCGATATCGAGATGGGGGACGCGAATAGGCTCGAACTCGTCCGTGTATTCCGCCGGTTGAATCGCCGCTCCAACTCGCCGGTCGCCGGTGCCGTCGCCGATGGGAATCGCCGGAGAACTTCACACTCGAGGCGTGTTGTACACAACACGCCTCTTCGCACAGTGTTAACACGAAAAAATAGAAGAAAGGGCATTTTGGGTACATCAAGTCCAGATTCCGGGTCATATGAGATTTCACGGGAAAAACCTGGTAATATGGGAATATGAGATTTTGCGCCAGGTAATATGGAAAAAACTCCATTCCACAGCATGTTCAATTATTCAAGACAGGAGTGCTCCATACCTTCCCCTCTTCCCTTCTGCTTGTCTTTACCATTTCCCCCCTCTTCTTACTCTTCTTGAAATTTGTCGATTTGTCGTTGCAGTGTTTCCAGGCAAACAAAAACAGTGAAAATAAAAAAGTTTAAATGAGATCGCTCTCATATTGCTTATATGAGGCCACTTTGAATCGTAGCCATTGGATCTTGATCTGATGGCTATAAATATCTATAATGATCTCACCTACTCTTTGATGTGACATACTCACCTACCCACTAATTTGATATCTACCCTCAAATCGGAATCTAATGGCAATAAAAATTGACCTCATACTCCTTATATGAGAACGATCTCATGTAAACTCATCTCAAAATAAAATCTAGTGACATAAAGTAAATCCTAAAAATTGGTAGTTATTGTATTGTTTTCTTCCTTCTAATTCTTCTTCTTTAATTTTGTGTTTTCAGTAAATTGTGTGTTCAAATTTCATAAAAAGATTGTTGTATCTACATGAGGCTTTCAGGAGTTTGAGTTAACCTCTTGAAAAACATTATTGTATTTAAAATATATGAACAAATCACAAACTAAACTCAACTCAGAACAGTCTTCAGAAAGTCGTCTTCTTCATTAAACATAAGATTTTGGATCAAGGAGGAATTTATGTTTTGGAAACCCGAATTGTGTTTACTTGGATGTCCATAACTGTCACGCCCCAAAATCCCTGACCTCGATCGGAATGCGGAAGTCTTCTTCAATACCATCTTTGGTGAGGTAGGAACCCTGGGACGCGACTTCAGATCGTCGAATCAACCGGTCAATTATATCATCTCAAAAGAATGTGCAATCGACAATACCAGGATCACTCAAGAACGTGGGAACTCATAATCAAATCTCAAAATAAAACATTGTATATGTATTAAATAAATCCTACATAGTCTTTATTACATCAATTCTCATAAATTGTCAATCAAAAGAAAACATCAAAGTTATGGCACACAACGGTCAGAAATATCAAACTAAGCAAATAACTGAAAATTCTTTTATTCATCTTCAAGTCTTCTACGCCACCTTCCTGTCCTGCAATCGTCCTGAATCACTGATCTTTCACAACTGCATCAGATGATGCAAGAGTATTTCGCAGAAATACCCAGTAGGATGCAAAAACCCATCGGAGACACAATAATAATGTGAAAAAAGATTTACTCAATAGAACAGGAATATATAATATCTGAAGGACTGATCACAAGGTTTACTTCACCTGAACATAAATGTTAGTTAACAACAACAATCCCAACTCGTAAGTATAAGGACAAACATCAATAAGACTCCGAACATATGTAAGGAGAGAATAACAAGTTTACCAATGGCTCCTAAGCATATATAGTGTAAGGCATTACAATTTCTGCTCACTGAACTTATCACTCGTAAGTGACTAAAACATACGAGAACCACCCTAGGGGTTCTCTCTTTGGAACCCTTCCATGCGTCTAGGATGCTGACCCCCACCAGTGCTTACGGACACGATGGACGGAGACTGAAGACCTTCCGTAATATCAACAGTCTAATGTACGTATAGTGCCTCCCTTCGGGCATAAATAATCGGAGACCTCGCAAGATCTAGCAATGGCTTTATTGAGCATACTATGAATCTACTTCGGAGAGAGCCTCGCAAGGTCTCTAGTGGAGAAAACAATCATTTAACAATATGAGCAATATTTCAAAGGAATAGAGGTCGCAACACTCTAAGATCATAAAGTATCATTTACCAGAATAGACTCACTCTTTGGAATATAATTAAATCATCAATATGAATAGACTCACTCTCTGGAGTATAATTAGATCATCAATATCTCAATAGAATATGGTTTCTCGTAAGAATACAGCTAAGACTCCAATGTCTTGATCAATAGGTAAGTCGCCAAAAGAGTAATAATAGATCGCAATCATAATTCAAACAACATGTTTCATGTCTAGCATTAGATAGGAACATCTCTGTAATTTAGATTCTACTATTTATGATGCTGAATTCAAGATAGAAGAATGATTGGAATGGTTTGCTCTCCAACTGGAACTCAAACCGACACAAAGTTGTAAGTAGATAATAAGATTATAGGTTATAATAACTTATCCATAATATTAATCTTTTAGACCCACTAGTCTCACAGTAATAGTTCATATCATATCTTACATCATATATTAGTGATACTTTAATCAGATTAAGTTATATCATTAAGTATTAGTATGTTCTAGTGACTTAGACCTTAATTACAGTAAACTATTTTGTTGATAACATCCTCGTTCTGACTATCCCCGCAGTCGGCACAGTAGGATACTAAGTCTAAATTTAACAGTAGATAGCCCTATGTGTTTAGTTCCCAATCCAACAGACAGCATATTTTTATGATTTTTTTGTAATTAGTTATGAATTTTATATTGCAAGTTATTGGCGCAGGAACAGTTTTGGCCGAGACCATAAGTCTTAATCATACTTACTAATTTCATATTAGTAACCTTTAATTACGATAATAGAACATTATTAACATTGAATACTCCCCTCCTATGACTATTATAGGTCCTTATATGTTCTGGGATATAAGTATTACAAGTTTTTATACACCTTTCATTACATAACCCTATTTAAGATACTCCTCTTTGTATAATAAAGACTTTAACACAAAAATCCCAACCTATAATCATATGGGACAATTAAACCAGAACGTATATAGAATCAAAATAGAAATTTATAACATCCAAACGATCAAGAGATGAATAATATTTCCATCTAAAACTATCATGCAAGCATTAGAAGATATGTCACTCAAGGATTTCAATAATCATACTCATAATCATAATTAATATATGGAATCTCTCAACAAATCAATCATTCATATAATCTCTACTACTGAGATAGAGTCAAATAACTTATCATAGAATAGATAGAAAGAGTTTAGAAGTAATTTAGTAGGAAAAAAAATATCATACCCTTTTTGTAGAATAAAAAATTGTGTGTCCAACGTAACTCATCTTCTTCTCCACGCCGCAAGACCTTCGCTCCTCCGAATATGACGAGGTTTGAATGAAGAAGAAGGGTGAAAGGGTTGCTGGAACAAGAGAGAAGGAGAGAGAAATAAGGATGAGGTGTTCACAAACTTTCTAGTATGATAAACACAAGTTAGTCCCCTTGTGGGTGTTTATATAGACCTTATGCCTATACCAACTAGGACATTTTTCTTTTAGGATTTCTTCATAATTTAATTTCTAAATCCTTTTATTAGCAACTTCCTATAGGTAGAATGGACATCCTAAACTTAATCCTCCTTGATTAGTTAGGATTTGATATTTATTTTAACTAGGTTTCCTAAAAACAATACTTTTCGGATTCAATCGCGTACCCCGGCAATTCGATCGCGTCTCCAGCGATCAATCGCATACCAAAATTCAAACTGACATAGCTTTTTGCTCCGAACTTTGAATTGCACACCGTCGGTGGCGTTGGAAAGCTCTCTTCGAGTACTTCAACTCTAAGTTGCAAAACATAAAAAAAACAAGTATTAAAATTTTATATTTTAGATCAATCAATTTTAGTAAGCATACCGAATTTTTTTTTTGTGTGTTACAATAACTTTAGTAGTCGATCACTTGATTGCTTTGGCTAGTTTGGGAGCATCATCTAGTTTGGATACTAGGCACATCAGGGATATATCCCTTCTTACCTATATAGCTCGATCGATTTGCCTAAATATGGAGGCTAAATTCGTCACTACAATATAATTTTTATTTCTATAGTTTTTTTATATGGATTTCTATGGGATTTACCCTATGGGCGTCATCCTCTTTCAACTCGTTGTGTTTCTTTATACATGTTCTCGTTAAAACTTATTTCTGATTTACGTACATTATATTGTTCTATCTAATAAGGCTCCAATAAAGCCGGTTTGGTCTGAAGTTATAGAACAACTTGCGCAGCTCATATTAGGCTGAACTCATTCAACTCTGACAATATGTTCTGCTTAAGCACAGCATTTTCTGTCGAGGGCCAGATTCCGAGAAAAGCCAGACTGATCAAATTTATGGCCAATCCGGAGACGAACTATAGGCCTGGTGGATTCGTGTTCCCCTAGTCTACTACTAAACATTGACATTTACTAACCTCTGCCAGTTGGATTTAAGATTGTTGCTTTACAAGCTGTCCATAAAGTGAACTTGATAATTACTTACTCAGCCAGCCCTACCGTTGAAGGACATCGTTCTCTCGTTGTGCTAGTGGCGACTTACTATTACTTCTTCTTTCTTATCCCCAAACAAAGTTATTGCAACTAACTTCGATCTCGGTTTAAAATTTGCTACTGATGTCAATGTGGATTAGAGTGATCGTCAACAAACATAGACTGGTTAATTAGAAGAACTAAACAAAGCGAAGAAAAAGACATGCAAAGTTAACCGAAAAAATTAGTGTTTATGTTAGATAAAGTGGAAAGAACATTTGTTTGCATCTAAATTCTAAACAAAGGCAGAAAAACAGTCATGATCTCTACTAGTTTATCCAAGTCGAGTATAACGGTTACATTTTTAGAAAAAAAGGGAAATTTTCTAGTTCATACACTGCCTCATTAATTGTCGCCAAACAAAGCTCCTCTATCAGGAGGATATGCATGATTAAGTATAGCTGTTACTGTAAGTACTATAAACTGATGACAAGATATACAAATCCATTATATGGCCCCTTTATAAGATAATCGTCAACCGAAAAGCGGCAAACTACATGGTTAATGTGAACTCGATTTTTATCCAAAAATGAAAGCACCTGATCTTTATCCACATCTGATAAATGAGAACGTAAGAAAATGAACATGGCTGAGTCTTTTGCAGCAAAAGAAACTTACCCAATGCGGGTAATTATCAAAAGGACGGTGATGAGTGCATGGCTTCCTTCTGAAAAAGAGATGTTTCCACCAATCGCCTCACGAACAGATGCATGCGATGCAGAGGGAGGTGCATAGACGAATGGCATTCGCCCACGAAAGCCGTAACCATCTGCTGCTTCCTCTGCCTTCATCAGTTTCTCTTGGATGCCAACTACTGTCTGTTTTATCCTATAAGAAAGGGCAAGTGAAAGGTTTTAACGCGAAAAGAAGAGCAGGATTGGCAGGTTTTGAATCAGTGGCTCAGCATGCAGGGTCTAAGACTCAGTTTGGTCCCCTCTCTCTCTCTCTCTCTCTCTCTCCACTATCATTCTCTCATAGTAGAACTCCCTCCGCTCTCTTTTAATAGAAACAGTTTTTTTAAATACACCAAAAATTTAGTTCATTTGAGTGGAGGTTGTATTATTTATTATTCTTTATACAGAAGTGTCATTACTCATTAGTCATTGCAGTGAAAACGCCAATTTCCGATGGCAGGAATAGTTACTCTTCGCTTTCACATATTCAAATGAGGCCAAAATTCTCTCTATAATTTTTTAAAATTTTTCTTCCTTCTTCCAATTGCGGGCATGGCCCCCGACTGGATGAATGCAGCTATAACACTGCTCTACTCCTGAGCTTGGGCAGGGTATGATGGTCATTCAACAATTTATCAATATTTAACCGAAAGATATTATTTATCCATTTACTGACAATGAGTTGGAGGAAAGACAAGATCCCCCATTGCGTCTCTGGCACTGTGGAAATTTCTTGACCAACCATCATTTCCGGTGGGACTGGAAAATTAAAGTAAGGAACTGTGTAAGATTGATATGTCGTCCCAGCTCAAAGTATTGAAGAAAGATGTAAGTATGCACCAAAAAAAGAGAGTCAATTTTCAATGGTCTGGAGCCAAGGATTTTTTTTCAGATAATTTTTGTCAATTGAATGTTATGTGTCCCACCAATGGTTTAAAACAACATCAACGCACATGTGCAAACTTTCCAAGGAGCACCTTTAAGTGTTGTTTCAAGTTGATTTTTTTTTCAGTTCCATATACTACAATTGTAAGGTGGTAAACTGACTACTTGCCTTCCATTTCGTAGAAAATGTTGACATAACAATTTTACGTTTGCTTGGACCGCCCGGACCACTAGCTACTGTAGGCTTTGCAGTAGGCTGTAGATGGACACGGCCTGGCGCATGGGGCCAGTTAATTGTGACAAATCTTTAAGATGAGTTCTTCGCATTTACCCCCCAAATGAAGACGAGGAATTCATTAGCAATATTTGACTTGCATGGAGACATTTCAAGAGAAAACTTGGACTGTATGCAATTGATTAATTAGAAAAGAAGAGCAATATCATGTGGCAGGCTCTTGAAAATTGTTCAACCAGCTACTGCAATTTGCATATGGCATGCACGTGCTGGATGTGAACAGCGCACACGTTCTTACTGGCCGACAATGCCACATACGTAGGCGGTAGGCCCCTCCGAGCAGCGGAGCAGGTCCTGTGACAGACCTCAAGTACATTGTACGTGTATGTGTACGTTGTCATGTATGGCACCGGGCCATGCAGCCGTAGCAAGAGATTGAAAAGAGGTCGTAGCAAGATTTTGTCTATAATATTCATGGTTACAGATATTTTTTCTTGGATAATCATGGTTACAGGTATTATTAGCGTTATCACCATCACAGCTAAATTTTAGTTTTTTTTTATTTTTTGCCTGTCCTTTACTTTACCCTCCTGCTGGTAAATTATTGGGGAATTTATCATTTAAATTATAAAAAAATTCTAATTTGACGTACTGCTCAAATTAATTCCCGAACAGGGTTTCTGACGAGTTTTTTTTTAAACCGACCAACCGACGCCTTTAAGTTAAAGAGAAAGGTGTCAGCGTGGTCGCTGGCCCGTGCGTAGGTTTTTTTTTAAACCAACCCAAAAGCATTAGTTAAGTTAAATAGAAAGGCGTCGGTTGAATAGATGCCTTTGAGAGAGGCGTCAGTTTGTACGACGCCTTTCACAGCTTGCCTATTTTTGTCCCACTTTAAAAGGGTGATCACTTTAACGATGTATATATCTCTCATTTTTAATCCATTTTCGTCCATTTTTTTCATGCTTCCTTATTTTTAGTGTTATTTCTTATAATAATTATATCACAAAGATGTTGAGCTATCGCATTCTATTTATCGTAGTTTTTATGGTATTTTTTTCGATAAAATATCAAAATTTTTGTGATATTATGATGATTAATAATAGCACTAAAAATAAAGAAGAATAAAAAAATTTAGCGAAAACGAATTAGAAATGAGAGAGATCTGCATCATTGAAATGATCGCCCTTTTAAAATGGGACAAATTGTTAAAAATAAAGGCGTTCGTTCATTTCAACCGTCGCCTATGAAACTAGCTATTTTAGTAGGACAAACTTCAAATATGCATTTTTCTCTCAATCCATTTTCATTAATTTATTTTTCATTCTTGCTTATTTTTAATGCTCTTTCTAGTCATCATGATATCATAATGATTTGGATATCCTATAAAAGAAATACCATAAAAACACGATAAATAGCATGCAAAAACAGACCCGAAAGTGTGAGTTAAGTTAAAGAGAAAGGCGTCGGTTAAGTTAAAGAGAAAGACATAACTTGAACTGTACTAAAAATAAGAAAGAATAAAAAAAATAACAAAAATAGATCATAAATTAGAGAGACTGTGAACTATCAAAGGCTCTTAACTGAAGCTTTCTGGTCGGTTTTCAAAAAAAAACCATGTAGGCGCCAATGGCCTGCCTTGCTCGGGAATTAATTTAATCAGTGCATCAAATTAGAATTTTTTTTATAATTTATTTAATAAATTCTCCTAAATTATTATCTTCTCTTTTTCCGAATTGAAAAATAGAAGTTCATGACTTTATGAGTTCGTGTGGTAAGTAGCAAGTTACCGGACAGTCTACAGTTCCAAACGCACGTTAGGGTGTAAAAGGTTGAGAAGGCTAGGACCACGGTGCTGCTGCTGCAGAGCTCTTGTGACAATTTTGATGCAGTTGATGTGACGAGTCATGAATCAACGGCCCTTTCTCTAATTCTCAGATTCAAGTGGCGCTCACGTGGAGGGTGGCTCTAGCATCCAATCAGAATGCACCTGCCACGTGGTCACCATGAAAGTGACAAGAAGGAGGAGAGGATCAACTGACGGAGGTAGAAGACTGCACTTGCGTGATAATGCCCCGTGAATTCCCCAATTGCTTCTTTGACATCCATCATTAACTTAGTATTCCAGAGATGCAGGCCCTTCTCTGTTTTTCTCCTTTCAGCCTTTTTCACGTTCTAGCTGTAAGATGTCCAGGCCTCAATGACTCATTGCATTGTAAGTGGACGATGATGGTCACGGGTGGGGAGACTGACGAGGTA
Organism: Houttuynia cordata; assembly: GCA_039654745.1. Classification (NCBI taxonomy): domain Eukaryota; kingdom Viridiplantae; phylum Streptophyta; class Magnoliopsida; order Piperales; family Saururaceae; genus Houttuynia; species Houttuynia cordata. The sequence goes on from CM077504.1 coordinate 32,206,687, forward strand.
GATGGCCTTTCAAAAGAAACACGAATTGTATCCTCTTCGTTTGCATGGTGATAAATAAAGAAGCAACTAACATATAATGAGAGGCAATGCAGAATTGCAGATCATCTACATTTCATTACGTTTAACCTACTATAAAACAAGAAGGGTTGCATCATGCATGCCCATAAGCCTCATGCTCTTAATTAGTGGCTTATCATTATTTGAGACAACCGGATACGTTATGCACCTTTAGAATGCCTGATGAGTGACGAAATGTAAGGAAAGCTTAAAACCAAGTGGGAGCTTCTAGAAAGCTAGCCAAATGGTAAAATATGAAAGGAGAACGGTGGACCGCAATCCTTAATGCGAAGAGAGAACACTCCTGACCCCATGTGTAGTATTGAACAGTGATGATGAAGGAAAGAGACGTATATAGGATACACTGTGCTTTTACTGTGTGCGGAGGAAAATAACACCCTTGTTGGCTGGCATCGTCGTCTGATATTTGTCTTCATTTGTTTCTATGAAGAGTGGACTAGTAGTGAAAGGGTGAGAGGCACAGGTAGTAGAAGGGAGGTCAGGCCATCACAAAGAGTTATAATGCATGCAAATGCGTAGCAGACAGATGGAGGAGCACCGTTGAAAGAATATGCAAGATCGTAATGTGCGTGAATGCTGCTGCTAAGGGAAGATTTGATAGACGATAAATGGCAACAGGCACGAAGATAAACAAGTGCATTGGGGGGACCTCATTTCCCTCCATGCCTTGGTCTACATCAATTCCATATATATTTACATTTTCAGAATTATTTGCAGTAGGCGGTCCCCAGTCTAATCTTTTTAATTTCCCATTTTAACTTGTGTTAATGAATGCGATTGTTTTTTTCTTTTTCTTTTACGACAATAGAATTTGCTAGTTTTCTACAAATAGATTGAACGTGGAGAAGGAACTATCCACTAATTTGTGCGAGGAATGTTTTCTCTGCCGTTCAGAAGTCGGAAGTCGGAAAAAGCGGGCTCATTGAGGCCCATTTTTGTATAAAGGGTTCATATACAGGCCCTACTTCAGATTTGCTCTCGAGAGAGAGGCAGATCAATGATGGCTTCCAATTTCCAACCGAGCAAAAAACGTGTATGAATTCGAAGCCCACAGTTGGGTTCTTTTTCGGAAGCCCATGATGTAGGTATTGGACAGGGCCTGTTGTCACTTCAGCCCACTTACGGTTCTAACTCCTTGTCCGTGTAGCTTACTTTTAGCATGAGGCTTCCCACTTGCCACCAGCAGCCTTCACAGTTTCCAAGCAACAAACAAGGCGTGTTAGGCACCAAAACCTTTTATTAAGCATCAAAATCTAATTACAAAGCAAGAGTCTTCTTACCTTCGACTCTGCTCCAAACCCAACTCAAAATGAGCTATATATTTAATTTTGAAATATCAAATAGCACAACTAATGTGGACGGACGGAGGGAGTAGATTAGAGTTACATGTAACCATTTTTCTAACGCAAGAAAACTGCTTAAAATTTCTTCTGGGCAGCAGCCGTTCAAATCATTATCTAAGCGCTAAGATATAATAATAATAATAATAATAATAATAATAACACATTGTTTTCTAACAGCTTAATCATAGCCTAATCTATTTGAACAGCTGTCATTTAACAAGGTGTTAGAGCCAAGTTCTTCGGTTTGAAAACTGTTTGTAGTAGCTAAGACTAATTGGACACCAAATTATTTAACACTTAGTTTACCTTTGAATAAGATTATGCGGATACCGTCCGTGGTGCCCCGGCAGCTTCATGAATCGATGTAACTTAACTTGCCATTTTTTAGGACAGCTACGCATAATCAATTTAGCAGGTCAACGAAAAGTCTCACAGCATACATAATAAATGCCAGAATTGTCATTCTCGAAACCAATATAATGAAAATAAACCGTTGGTCCTGTGCAAGAACAATGAAAATGAGGTTCAAAGGCTTTGTAGAAGCTTCAGGGTTTCATCAATATGTTTCTCTGGTTGGAACTGATTATTATAGATGAGCTGAACCACTCCCTTCTTGTCGAGAACATAAGTTTGCCTCCCAGGAAGGGCTCCAAACAGATCAGACGGCACTCCCCACTCTTTCCTTACTTTGTCTCCTTCATCACTCAACAAAGCGAACGGCAGCCTATACTTCTTAGCAAATGCCTGCATCAACCGAAATAGTTTATTATGTTTATGAAAAAAGAACGAAATAATTTCTTAATTTGTTAAACTAAAAAACTTTGTTCTATCATGAAGGTCCAAGGGAAGATGAGAAATTTGTCCTGCCATCAGACATTGCCTCCCTCTATGTTATGGGATTAGGTTATTAGCTATGGAAATGGTTTTCACGATATCATTACCCACACGGCTATTAGAAACCACATAACTTAAAAGCTAGAGCTTTAAGTGACGGCCATAGGATATCAAAGGCCAATCTAATTACCGTGCCAAATTTTATCCACCAAATGCAATAGCAAAGACCAGTCGTATTTTTGCTAATCTTCTATTGCTTATTGCTCTGCCTGTACCCTTTTTTTGGGTACAAGCTCTACCTGTACCTTAAGCCTTTGCAACGGTTGCAGTTGGGACTATGATACTGTAAGATAACCAAGTGTTTCCCAAGAGCTCGAGCTAGTAGGAAAGGGTCAACTTTAATATTTAACTCAACTCAATATTCTCCCGCACGTGCAAACACCTACCAAGCTTAGCATGTAGACATAATAAGAGGAGGATAAATCACAGGATCTTGAGGAAATATGTCTGAAATATAAACAGGAGAAAACTGTTCTTGCAGGAAACTAAGGCTTGGACTCCAATACCATGTAAGATAGCCGAGTGTTTCCCAAGAGCTCAAGGTAGTAGGAAATTGTCATCTTTAATATTTAGCTCAACTCAACACTAAGGGGAGAGGAATATAATTTTGTATTTTATGTATCGGGAAAAAAGTGCCAAGGTGTGATCAAGAACTTTAAAGAAGGTAAAACTATAGGAAGACCCTTAATTGAAATAGATGGGCAAGAAGTGCTAAAGTGTGATTAATTCCGTTACTTAGGATCTATTATCCATAAAGAATGAGATATTGATAGTGATATAGTGCATAGGATAAATGCGAGGTGGATAAAGTAGAGGGCAGCCTCGGGAGTGTTGTGTGATAGACGTGTTCCAAAAAGCCTTAAAGGTAAGTTCTATAGGACAACCATTAGGCTTAGAATACTCTATGGAAAGGAGTGCTAGGCACCAAAGAGAAGTCATATAGATAAGTTGAATGTACGGAGTTAATAAAAAAAAAATTGACTTACTATCTCTTACAAAAAAAGGGTAGCCCAAAATAGACTTCAATAAAGGAGTAAGATCCATGTCGCCGACCCCAAATAGCTGGAAAAATGCGCTATTTGATAATGATTATGTATCGGAAAAAAGTTACAACATCATGAATTATAAGAACAAAGAGATTGGATTATAGATAGCCATTGAAACAAGTACCAGATGAGTAAAAGTTACCTTGTGAGATGAAGTATCGTCACCACTAATTCCTACAACTTCAGCGCCCGCTTTCTTAAATTTTTCATAAGAATCCCTAAAAGTGCAGGCCTAGCACAATGAAAACAAAGAGAACAAGTACACTTTATTCCAAAATGACATGCTATAACATCTCAAATATTTGACCATTAGAATTTAGATTGGAAATTATCTCCCTACGGGCATATTTTCTGATATTAGTGAATTTCACATGATTCACACAACTCCTTCACGATTGTAAGCGCCATGGTCTAATATTTTGTGGCAGATTTCTTGCTTAGGTAACAAGCTAAGGCTGCTTGAATTTAATGTTCCACACTAAGCTAGTCTATTCTGCACAAGTTACAGCATATATCTAACAAAATGAGTCGTATTAGGAACGATGCCGAAAGGTAATGTACATTATTTCCTTTTTAAAACTTTAAAATTTGACCATAATCATCAGATAATGTGCCGAAAGGTTAACTTACTTGTTTGGTGCACCCCGGACTCTCATCAGCAGGATAGAAGTAAACCACAACGGGCTTGCCCTTGAATTTGGAGAGGGTCACGGGCTTTCCGTCCTGATCTTTCAGGGTGAAAGACGGCGGGACACTGCCTTTGTTCACCTACGATTCAACATTGAAAATTGAGGTATGGTATTGTCACCAAATCTGAGATCAGTACAGAGTTTCGGACTTGGGGAATGAATATCTAACAATTCCATGTAATATAGCACGGCAGAGAGTGTTACAATAAAAAATTGCACCTTGGCCACAATGTGGGTAGTGGACCTCGAGAATGAGGAAGAATCTGGGGCGAGCAAGGAACAGTTTGAAAGCCGGAGTCCAAATATTTGGGATTGAGATGATTTTGAGAGGATAATGGGAGTGCGGGAAGATGAGTTTATGGTATTTGCAGTTGGGAGTGGAGAAATGTATGGCTTTGGGAGGGAGATGAAGGCGACCATGGCAAAGTGTCAAATTAAGCACACAAACTAACCAGAACAATTTCCTTTTCGTTCAGTTCTGTCTGGGCTGTTCAAGGAAGAGAAGCAGGACGACCCTGATTGGTCCGCTAAGAGCCGAGGATGGATTGGTTTCGGCAACCTATGAGTTCTGTCCCAGGAGAAACTCTAGTCAGAAGAGGAAGAGGGCCTCTGATGATGGAAACTTTAGAGTTGGCGTGAGAAGAGTGGCCTTTTGGGAACCAACCTAGATAAGGTCTGGTCGAAAAAGGACGGTTCATCCTCGCTGGTTTTTAACCTTTGGATTCTCGCGCCTTACAACCCTCACAATCAGACAAAATAGATTTAACGAATTGACTACGAGAATTCCTCATAAATTTACAGTTCGGAGTTTTGTTTACAATCAGGATAAAGGTAAGTGAAGCTGGAGAGTCAGTTGAAGGCGTTGGCTTCCATCTCGGCTCGGACCAGCCCGGAGTAGAGGCCGTTGATATGAGAAGCCATGAGGGAGTCGTGGCTCCCAAACTCTGCCACCTTCCCGTCCCGAACAACGGCTATACAGTCGGCCTCTCTGATGGTGGCGATGCGATGTGCCACTATGATCGTCGTGGCCCGCTTTGAGGCCTTCTTGATCGCCTCCTGCACATGCTTCTCCGATTCCAAGTCCAGCGCGCTGCTTGCTTCGTCCAGCAGCAAAATCCTTGATCTCTTCAGAATTGCTCTGGCTATGGCAATCCTCTGCTTCTGCCCGCCCGACAGTTGCACCCCACTCTCCCCCACCTGCACGCTCAAAAACATTCATTTTTTAGCAAATCTAAGGAAGGAGAACTTGGAAAACAATATAACAAGAAGATCTAGCTATGACTGTTTTTAGCATACCTGTGTCTCATAGCCTTGAGGTAAGCCACTGATGAACTTGTGAATGTAAGCTTGCTTGGCAGCTTCTTCAATCTCGGTCCAAGAGGCTTTAAGGTTTCCAAAAGCTATGTTCTCCCTTATAGTCCCGGCAAAGAGAGCCGGCTCCTGCCCGACCAGGGCACACTGCTTCCTCAACCACTTGACGTCAATCTCCCTCAAATCAACTCCGCCCATCAAGATCCTTCCCCCGATCGGATCGTAAAATCTCTGCACAAGCCAAACCACCGTCGACTTCCCGCTCCCGCTCCCGCCAACCAAGGCCACTGAGCTCCCGCCTTTCACCTTCACCGAAAACCCCTTCAGCACGACCGCTTCTGGCCTCGACGGGTAAGCAAACGTCACCGCCTTGAACTCAACCTCCACTGGCCTCGAGCTCTCCAGCTTCTTCCCCTTCCTTCCGCCGCCTCCGATTGCCGGCCTCCGCTTGATGATCTCAAGAACCGCGGGAATCGCCAAGGGGGCGTTGGAGGTGTCTGGCGCCAGCCCGGCCAGTTGCCCCACTGAGAAGGAGCTCAGCACGAGTATGAGAAAGATCTTGTAAACTTCCCCGAAGCTGGCATGGCCATGGTTAACAAGCTGAGCCCCGTACCAAAGGGTGAGCGTGTAAGCCCCATACATGGCCCCCTGCGAGAGACCCAACGCCATTCCCAGCACTTGCGACCTTTTTGTCGACTTCCTCATGGGCTCCTTCAATGCTTGATCGAAGGAGTTCACGATCCGCTCCTGGGCTGAGAATGTCGTTACCGTTCTGATGTTAGAGACTGCCCCGGCGGCGATGTTGCTGGCCTTGGCGTAGGCGCCGTTGTCTAGTCTCGGTCCGATGTTGATGATCAAGCTGAAGTAACTCGCGCCGAGCGTGAACGGGGTCAAAGCGGCTGCCACGAGGGTGAGCCTCCAGTCGAGTACGAAGGAGACGGTCAGCCCCACTGCCGCAGAGCTCAGTCCCATGAGCAAGACGGAGATACGATCGCCCAGGACAGACCGGAAGCTGACGCAGTCTACGGAGAGGCGAGAAACCAGCACGCCGGTGGAGTTCTCGTCGGAATCGAACCAGCCCGGCTCTTGCCGGAGGATGGCCTGGAAGAGCTGCGACCTCGCCCGCTTGGTGAGCTTCGTTCCGGCCCACCCGCAGAAGCCTTGCTGCCCGGTCATCGAAATCACGCAGCCCACTCCAAGCCCAACTAGGCCCAATGCTAAATAACCAACGTCCCTTTTCATTTTGGAGGAGTCGTCGTCGAAGTAAATCTGGAGAGCCTGGCCCAGGATGAGCGGGAAGATTGAGAGAATCGCACCGGCGTGGAGGCCCAAAAGAAAGCCCAGTAGTAACATGGGAATCTCGGGCCTTTGCAGCTTCCAGACCTCCGAGAGACGGTAGTCCTTGGACTTTTTCTTTTCGTGTTCATGGACTTCGTCATCACCCTGCATGGATTTTTCATAAACCGACTTCTCCTGCATGGATTCCACGTAGTTGTGAGAACTCTTGTCTTTGTCGAGGCCGATTAATGTGGCGACGGCTCCCTTCTGATTGGGGGCGGGCTCGGAGGTGAAGGTGCTCTCTGAAGCCAACTTGACGAGGTCGGAGTAGTGGCCGGCACGCTTCATCAGTTGGTTGTGGTCGCCGGACTCGATGATGACCCCGTGGTCGAGGACGGCGATGGTGTTCGAATTCCTCACTGTTGCTAGCCTGTGGGCGATGACCAAGGTGGTGCGCCCAGTGGAGATCTTCTCAATGGCCCGTTGCACCACAGCCTCGGACTCGGGGTCGAGAGCGCTTGTGGGCTCATCTAAGAGCAGAAGCCTTGGGTTCTTGATCATGGCACGGGCGAGGGCTATCCGTTGCTTCTGGCCACCGGATAGCTGGACTCCTCGATCTCCCACCTGCATGCCCCAGAACACAATTTTCATATAAGAAACCCTAAACCATAAATTAACTCATTTTCAAATACCAAATTGGACTATTGGTTAATCAGCCACAAGCAAGCACAATTTGGACAATGAGCATATGGGGGAAACAAATCACCTGGCTGTCGTAGCCTTGTGGGAGCTTGGAGATGAAACTGTGGGCGTTTGCTGCCATGCAGGCTGCAATGGCTTCTTTCTTGGTGGCATTTTCTTTACCCATCAAAACGTTTTCGAGTATGCTGCTGGCGAAAAGAGCAGGCTCTTGCCCTACCATGCCTATCTGGTGTCTCAGCCATGTCACTTGAAGCGTCCTCAAGTCATGACCATCCAACAATATTGTTCCTGCAATTTTTAATTTCAAATCAAGATTAAGTGTAAGCCACTCATATACAGTTGGTTTCTTCGATATAATAGAAATGCTATTGATTGTTTAGCACATATTGGTAATGTCAAGATATATTGATTAATATAGTTGCTTACCCCAGGTAGGATCATAGAACCTTTCAATCAATGCAAAAAGGGTGGATTTGCCGCCGCCACTTGCTCCTACGAGTGCAAGGGACTTGGAGGAAGGAGCAACGAAGCTAATGGATCGGAGAACCTCTGAATCGGGGCGAGAAGGGTACGCGAAAGTAACATTTTTGAACTCTATCCTCCCTCTCACTGTTGAGAATGCTTTTCCATTTGCGTCGAAAGGATCAATTTCAGGTACTCTATCAATGATCGCAAATACACGGCTTGCTGCCACCGTTCCTTGCGCAAACTGTGCAAAGTAGGATAACGAGAGAGCCAGACCCCTGACCAAACCAATAAAAATACCCCAAGTTTTATTTTGAGCTAGGCTCACAAAAATATCTTGGAAAAAAAAGAAGATATAGAGCTAAACGATTGACTACCTTCCTCCCACATTGACCCCAAAGAAGCAAGCAATGGCCTCTCCTCCAGAGATCTCTCCTCTGGCTACCAGGATCGATCCGTACCAGAAAGCCAGAGCCCATGTGGAATATGTAACCAAGTAAATGACTCCCATTCCGCAACCCTTTGCAAAACCAAGCTTTGAGCCGAAAGGCACCGATTCTTCCAGTATATCAGAGTACTTGTTTCCCAAATGCTCTTCTGCCACGAAGGATAACACAGTTCTGATTGAGCTAATCGCCTGCTCAGCAACATTACCAGCTTTCCTGTAGGAAGCCTGCACACACAAAATTTGGTCAAAGATATTGTATGAAAAATCAGATAATGTGATCGTTTTTCCAAGGTTTAAATTTCTTTCACCTCTTCCTTGGATGTGAGGCCGACATAGACAGCCTTGTAGGCGATTCCACAGAACATCATCAAAGGTGTAACGGAAAGGACAACCAAGGCTACCTTCCATGACTTCAAAAAGCCTACTGTATACCCACAAACGAAGGTAAATATGTGGTGGACGAAATGCGCCATCTGCACTAAATCACCCGTGTTATATGAACATTAAAATTTGTTAACTAATTCAGCTTTTTTTGTCCACTAATTCAGCTCATGAATGAATGTTCACACTTCTTCCTTTCGAAGTTTCAATAAAATCACAATTTTGATAAATCATATCCCGTAGAGCCTCGAAATGGGTGAATCCGAAATGGCTCAGAAACTGCTTTGATATTGACTCAGAAATAGTTCAAAACTGTTCGAAACAAGTCAAAACTGGCTCAAAAATTCCGAGACTCTACTCACTTCGTGAGCCATTTTTAATTTGCTCATTTTGATAAACTTGGATGCTTATTACCCCTTTGCTCTAAAAGAAAAGAGTATAAATTTTATGACTAATAGCATACAAAAGTTTTCATGGGCATTAGAAGTTCATGTGTATCGTAGAGGGTATAAGTTGCTTAGGCAGTTAAGTTCATTTGAGAGGATATATGCTTTCTCGTAGTTTTTGTAGTGCATATGGATCCTCCATACTGGAATATAAAGAGAATAAAAGTATGCAGCGGCCGGCTTGTATGGAAGGCCCTTTGGTGTTTTTAGATTTGTCAAATCATAGTTCATTTGCTGATTTCAATAAACAATTTGAATTCACACAGCTTTTTTAATTTGAAAACTATCTTCATACCACTGACGTTCTTGGCTTATTGAAAGAGGAAATAACACTTGGCAAAAGATGCCAGCCATTGACACATGAAAAGGTTTTATTTTTTTTCTCGTGGAAGCTTCTAAATAAAGGGTTAAGCCACAAAAGACGTAATTAGTGTTCTGTTAATGATTAGCACAAGAACGAAGCTCACCTTTTCACCCATAACTTCTTGGATTTGCGCAACGTCACTGGAAATCCCATGCATAATATCACCAGTACTGATTTCAGTGTCGAAAAAACTAATGTCTTGCCTCAGAACAGCTCTCAAGTACTTTGTTCGTATTCTCTGAGCCGACCTCTCTCCCACTATCCTCCAACAAGTAATCTCTACACGCAGTCATACAAACCAAAGTCCTTAGCTAGCATATATTTCTTGATCGCTCAAAAGCTCATATATATATATATATATATATATATATATATATATATCTGAAATATATTAACATGATCACTCAAATACTATTAGCAACTTACTAAATCTTACCTAAGTAAGCTCCAACCACTACAACTGCAGTTAGCGCAGCCATGTATAGACATATCTGAGGCACAAAGAAAGACCACCAAATTTTAACATGATGATCCACTTATAAAAATCAACACTAGTCTGGATTAAATAAGAAGAACAAATAATAATTGTAAGTTGTTTTTATGAAGGTATATACCTGCTGAACATCGTTCATCATCTTCGATTTGTCCGAGCTAGACTCTTGAGCAATCTTGTTTACAAAGTTGCCAAACAGAAACGAATACCAGGGAAGAGACCCTCCATTGATCAAAGCTCCAATGCATCCGAACAGCACAAGAACCATGTCCAGCTTATCGGAGTACCTGAACAAGCTGAACAAGCCGACTGACCTTGGTGGGCCCAAGTCATCTTCTTCTTCCTCATCTTCAGACTCCCCGTCATCATCATGACCATCGACGTTGTCCTCGTACTTAAACGACCTATAATCATCGTCGTATCCGGCACTGCCACCATGGTGACTCACCCGCTGCCATGCATCGTAGCCCTTCTCATGGAGCTCCTTCTCATGCCCATGTTCATGATCCAGAGTGTCCATACCATGGTCAAAATAGGAACTCTGGTGCTTTGTTCGGATGGCATCGTCAACATGTATCTGTCGCTCCGCCACCATGACCGGCTCCTCGTAGTCGACCATGCTCAGCTCGTCCTTGCCGCCATGTCTGCCCCTCGAGCTTCCCAAGATTCTCGCGGGGGTGGTGCGGTGGGACTTTGGCTCGGCTACGTGGCTGTGCAGCTCGAGCCGCCTGGTGGCTGCGGCGGCAGGCGGCTTGGGGAAGCCCACCGAGGAGAACTCATAGTAAGGGTTGGTGAAGCTCCGGAATGCTCCGCCGGGATTGGTGTGGGAGAGGTAGTAGTGGTTGGCAGAGCGGAAGGCTCTCGAGCGGGAGGAGGTGGGAGAGGCAGTAGGCCAGGGGCTGAGGGCGGCGGCGAAACTGCTAGCTTCCCGGTAGCCGGAGGGCTCGAACTGCCAGGAGACCTCCGTCTGCCATGAGGCGTCTTCTTGGACGGGGGAGAAAGGGGAGGTTGGTGTGGGGGCTGGGCGGCGGAGACGGTGAGTTGCGGAGGTGTGGGAGGTGAAGGAGAAGCGGGAACTGGCCGGGGAAGGGTGGCGGCCAGTGTAGGGGGAGCGGGAGCGGTGACGGCGGCTGGCGAAGGAACGGTCGATCTCGAAGGAGGATTCCGCCATGGGCGAGGCGGGGCTCGGGAGCTCGTCCTCTAATGGCATTGCGGAGGATTAAAAGAGGGGCACGAGAAGAAGAGACAAGGAGAAAGATGGTCGGAAATGCTTGGCTCTAGTGAGGCTTGGGCAACAGTTTGCACTTAGCAAGGTGCCTTTGTTTTGCCCGCGGCCAGCGCAGATATGTGAGTGGTGGCGGGCGAGGTAAGCGACGCCACCAAACCTCGGGATTCTCAGGCACAAGCAGCCAAGTAGGAGATCACTAATTGGAGAAGATGGATATAGAATCAGCACATCTGATGTTGCCGGATGAGAGTTGTGTCTGTATGTGGTGTTTCCTTCCGTGCGGTTTTTTGATATGTCTCTGTTTTTTGTATGTTGCGTCTTATGGTTGACTGGCTACTACTCGAATCACTGATTTTTTTTTTATACAAACTCGAATCATTAATTGATTGCACTGATGTAGATGTAACAGCTGCGTTCAATATAACGATGAGAACGTTATTTGTATCATCATATTAAAGTGTGATATTAATTTCCAGGTGTAAGAATGTACTTACTTTCTTGTCTTGGAAGCAAAGATCAGATTTAAGTAATATTGTTATGAACCGGGAACAACCGAAGGCATTGTTCCGCACATGTGCTGATCCTATTCCATATGTCACGTCTTTCAATCGCTACGTTTTTATCTGACTACACAAGTTCGTTTATTTCATCTGAAGATGGAAAATGTAATGTAGTCGGAAATTTTTTTAATATCCATTTTTTATTGGTCTCCCAAATATAAGGTACTTTTCTCTTGCAAGATAATTGTTGTTGTTTTTCTGGAAATGCTAAATGCTTTCTCAGGTTACTTTGCTTAAATCAGAGGATCTCGAGCTTACCCAGACTTCACATCGCATAAGGCTGGTGATCAATTCCCACGGGGGTCAGAATAGGCCAGAATCAAACTACCACTGGATGCTGCAGTAATTTTAATCGCTCTTGCAAATCTCCTAAATGAATATGTTGCATGCTCTGATGCGGCCCAGATACTTTTTGTATAAATTGTTAATTTGGACTATTACCCCAAACTACACCATCAAATGTAACTACTAAAAAACTAAGAGGGAGCAACAAATTAAAAAGACGTAGAATGCCGTCCACACACTAGTACCTGTTTTTTTTTCTGCATCGACTCTTCAATTTAGACATCAGTACCTACCCAAGCTAAAAGGACAAAGATTGCAACCAATGCCCTCCATATGTCAGCCGGTTACCTCACATTCAGATCATATCATTGAACAAAAGAGATGAAAAAATGCTGGGCGGACAAAACCTCACCGCAATTTCTTGCCAATTGGCAAGTGTCACTTGACATGACCTTTAGATATTACAAGGAAAAAAAGCAAGACAAAACTAACATGATAATGCATATACATAAACATTACAACAACTTCCTCAAGAAAAGGAAGGCTGCATACAACGATACCTCGCACCTTTTCACATCTCTAATCAATCTATCAGGACCAACCGCAATTATGAATAGAATAAAAGGCATACAGAAACCTCACCAACCTGAACGCCTCTAGGGAAACATAGTCTAGTCATCTTGGCTTTGTTTCGCTGCCCTTGCTTCTAAATGACGAAAGCGAGAAAAATGAACGAGGGGCTGAAATTACAAAGGGAAATATCAGAAAGAAGAAATAAAACCGAGTCAGAATTTCACATACAAGGTATAATGTCAGCATGTCAGTACCAACATTTGACGTACAAAAAATAAGTATTATTTCCTAAATCACAGAACCATAAGTTTGTAAACACTAATGAATTATAGGACAGATTCCTAAGTTTCTAAGCACAGATGAATAGAACAAAAATCATGAAATTCCATATTCCCAAGATGAACATAGCCACTTTCAAGCCAAAACTTCTATGTCAAGACTATGCTTCAGATACTCACACACCGTTTGCTTATTATAATTTGTATATTTCAGCTCGTGAAAAAATCTATTAACTACGTAATATTCCATGGTTAAGCCCTGCTTCCATTGCAAAGGAAACTTCACCTTTCAGGGAGCTTCCAGGTAGATGATCCTCCCGCAATTTAAAGTCTGCAGGAGCTGCCGGAATAGAGCTGCTCAATGATTGAACTACAAAACAGAAACCAAACCATAATAATATTAAAGTTAAATCACGCTTTTGCTAATCAAAGGAATACCTACTGTTCAACTAACAAACTAGGAGGAAATTTTACCTTGTTCATTGAACATCTCCCCTTCATTAAAGTTATCATATGAAGAAGCCCCTCCATGTGGAAAGCCCATCCTTGACTTCCTCAGATCTTCTGATGATCGATTAGCTGGGTCCCGTCCATCTTCTGTATCATCGTCCCCCTCAGAAGCAGTTGATGCAGAAACCCAATCACTAACAAGACTGTCTGCCCCCCTGCTTTTTCTTCCAAATTTCAAAAGCCTCTTGAACCCTCTTGTAACATCTTTGCGTGATGGGTTGACTGAAGTATGGGCAACAAGAACTGGCTTCTGGGCACTACCCCATTTCTTCCTCATCCGTGCAGCATCAGTCTCCACCATCTGGTTCATTGGATGAGAATTCCAAGAAGCCGGACTACCAATGGGAGAGTCCAATGAAGCATCAACATCTGATGCTTCTTGGGTAAATGTATATGAATGTTGGATCCAAGAAGCAGGACTTCCACCTGGCGAGTCCTGCACGAGTCCAACAGCAGTAGCAAATTTGGAAGAAACAGCACCAGCAGCATTGGTGAAGTCATCATCTGCCTGAGATAGTGAACTTAGGGCTTCACCATTTCCTGACTCAGGGTCGTCTGATTTATCTGTGCCTTGGCTCAGTCTTTGTTTCTCAATATCCAAGTCAGCAAGAAAATGCTCATTCTTAGCAGCCTCTTCATAAGAATCTTTTTCAAAATCATCCACTGCAAATTCTTCTCCATCCACTTTCACAAAATCTGACACATCATTAGATGGATTTGTAAAATGTTCAGATTCTAGATTACTGCTCAAGTTCTCTGAACCAATGGACGCCTTCAGTTTAACTAAACCAGCTCCAGAAACAGTTCCTGTGCGACTGCCCTTTCGAAGATACGGCTTTGACTCTCCATTTCTGACAATTTTATCCATCGAATTCTGTTTGAGTTGCTCCTTGGTCAATTTAAACGGAGTGAAACCACCACTTTCAGAATTCATAGATGAGACATCCTTTAACTCATCATGGCCCACGGAACTTCTTCTCATAGACTGGGATCCACGCTGCTTCTCTTCCTTTGCCAGATGTGTCTCCTCATTAGTACTCTTGCTGCGCGAATAGTTCCTGTACTGTACACGGGTGTCCGGCTTGCTGCTTCCAACAGAAGGCTTTGTATTCTCTTTTCTCAAATCGGAAAAATTGGGAACAGACTGGGCAAGAGGATTTTCTGCTTGAAGCCGCCGCTTTATATATACAGAGCTAGAAGCATTGCTCGATGAACGTGCAACTGGAACTGCTGGGGTTCGAGATGTGGCAGAAGAAAGGCTCCTGTTGTGCACAGCCCTTCTAAGATTGGTGTTTCTAGCACCATCACCAAAAGAAATCTGCTCAGAAAATGCAGGTTGACTCCCTTCCCCTTCACTCGGGAAGGACTCTCCTAACTGTGGAGAAAAAAAGTATAAAAAGCTAATCCTGTTAGCTACACAGTTTTGAATACTGAGGCCCCTCGTCACAATGATAATCATTAAGGTTGCAGTGATTTATGGGAGTATGAACAGGTTATGATTTATGCAGCTGAATCATCTCAGGACTCGCCAGCAATGTGTACAAATAAATTATGAACATCATTAGTTTCATCATTTTGAACTAGACAATTCCAAAGCAAGCTTGCTGCCCAGCATCTGCTGTTATTGTTCACAAAAAGAGACGTCATGGTAGCTGGTGCACAAATTTTTTGTGAAGTGAATTTAAGACCAGAAACCACAAATCCAGCCCCAAAGAATGAGGATAAGGGGTACTACAACGGTGATTCAAGATGCTTTTCGTTGTTAATTCTGAACATTTCTTAGTAGATGACTTCATGAACTCACAAGCCCAAATCAGGACAAAAAGCTTTCTTTATCTTTTTCCTAATTGTACCTTGATGCGGGCCGTAGTGGGCCCCAATAGATAGATTTCAAATTATAGTTAGATTTTTTATTTGTAAATCACTATTATTGTCTTAGTGATGAGTAATAAAATGATGCATATTTTAACCCTTAATCTTGCACATGGTAGTATTTGAGTTATCTTTGTAGTGTTTACTTAGTGTGTTTTGTGGTTTTTGCAGGAAAGAAAGGACTAAGATGCAAATGGTTGATAAAGCGGGAAATATTAAAAGATTTGTGTGGAAATATCTTTCTCTATAGATGATGGGTCATGATGATTCTAGTTGAATATGAAAGTTCATTAAGTTAGCTTTCCAACGCAACAAACGGCATGTCAATCGGAGTTCGGAGGAGAGAGTTATGACCATTATCAATCATTGTACATTGCATGAAACGCAGAACCAATCGATCGAAAATCAACAATAGCAAATCATAATCTAGAATGTGGAGGCATATTGCATATTAACTACCCAGATGCAAAGATGGCACAGACGGACAGGAACTGTTAGATCCTGATCTGACAATGAACGATATGTCTATACGGGATTGCCTATTTTGAGCCCGTTTTGAGTCTTTTTTAAAGTCAATTTTTATCCAAACTTGAAATCCTATTTAAGCAAACCATTGAGCACGAAGTAAAAAAATCTAATCCATTTTTTTGAGGAGGGACTAATGGATAGGGTGGAGAACGCTAATTTCAAAGAACCGGATATCGGAGCATCTGACCGTGAAGAAGAGAAGGGAAAGTATTTTATTTTCTTAATTTCTATCGTTCTTTATGTACCTAATGTTAAATATTGTGTTAAATACCTCCATGGGGTTCTAATCCTCTCTAGACTAGGGCTTGATAAAGTATTGATGAAGCATGTATTTAACTCCTAAATATTTATGATTTTAAGTACTATTTAATGGTTGATGTTTTTTAAATTCTATCTTGTGAGTTTTCTATGACAAAGTGCCGAGAGAGCTCATTTTGAGTGTTTTGAAGAAGACGGGCATCATAGAAGTTACATAGATATCATAAAGGATACATATGAGGGGGTTGTGACTAGTGTACGAATTATTGGGGAAAACCAAGGAGTTTCCGATTACAGTAGGTCTTCATCAAGGGTCAACTTTAAGTCATTATCTTTTCTCTTTAGTTATGGATGAGCTTACTAGACATTTACAAGATAACGTATCTTAGTGTATGCTTTTTGCAAATGATGTAGTTTTAGTTGATGAGTAAAGTAGGTTTGAATGTGAAACTAGAATTGTGGAGGGATGCTCTAGAATCAAAAGGTTTTAAAATAAGTAAAACTAAGACAGAGTACATGGAATTTAATTTTAAGGAAGGTAGAACTATAGGTAGAGCCTTAGTTGAAATGGATGGGCAAGAAGTGCCAAGGTGTGAACAATTCCGTTGCTTAGGATCCATTATCCATAAAATATGGGATATTGATAGTAATGTGGCGTATAAGATAAATGCGGGGTGGGTAAAGTGGAGGGCAGCGAGTGTTGTGTGATAGACGTGTTCCAAAAAGGCTTAAAAATAAGTTTTATAAGACAACCATTAGTCCTACAATATTCTATGGAGCGGAGTTCTGGGCACCAAAGAGAAGTCATATAGATAAGTTGAATGTAGCCGAAATGAGAATGTTGTGAATGAGTGGGATAACTAGGAGAGATAGGATAGAAATGAATAAATTCGTGAGAGTTTAGGGGTAGCTCCTTTAAGGGAGAAGATAAAGGGAATGTAAGTGCAGGGAATGTAAGTTGCAATGGTATGGGCATATGCAAAGAAGACCAATAAATGCCCATATGAGAAGATTATTACGGATGCTTGAAAATGATGCCAAAAGAGGGAGAGGCAGACCTACTAGAACATGGATGGAGTTAATAAAAAATATATGACTTTATTGTCTCTTAGAAAAGAGTTGGCATAAAATAGCCCCAAATGGAGGCATAAGATCAATGTCGCCGACCCCAAATAATTAGGAAAATGCGCGACTAGATTATGATTATGACCTTGTGAGTTTTCTTTTAATTGTTGTGTCATGCACAATGATTGATTAGATTATCATTATGCATAAATTTAGGCATTTGAATTATTGTTTAAAGTATTGATCTTTGATTGCGTGTGATTATTAGATACGTGTAATGCTTAGACAATCAACTTTCGTGCTTAGATATTATGTACAAATTTGGATTAGGAGTGAGATGCATGTAGATTTAATATTTATTCAATGTCTTAGTTTAGTCTCTTTAATTATATTCTCTTAAAAGTTTTTACTCTAGTCGCGTTAATTTCCTAGGAAATCATTCTCTAAAGAAATCAAACTTTTTAGTTTAGTTACAACTAATAATTTTAGTTTATATTTTTTTCTAAATACACTCTCCCTGTGGAGAGAAATCAGTCTCACCGAGTTTTATTACTTCGCTACTACCTGCACTTGGTAAACACTTTTAAAGTTGTAGCACTTAATAGATTAGTATTTCAGTTATTTAGGATTTTGGATTTGATTTTGATATTATTTCCTTATCCTAGTTGGATTCTTGTTTAATTTTTTATTTCCAAGTTAGGTCTCTATTGTAAAGCCTTATATAAAGGCCTATCTAATTAATGAAATAGGAGCTGATGTTTTGAGAAAAAACCTACGTGAGTTTTGAGAGAGAGCTTGTTGTAATCAGTGGATTCCGACTACTGCCAGTGGATTCCTGTCGCCCTCCGTTCCATGGATTCCAGTGGAAACCCTTGGTGGCTTCCAAGGTTATTATCACCGCTTTTTTTATCCCTTACGCCCTTATTTTCCCATCTCTCCCTTCTAAAATCTTGCTGTCCGCTATCATACCTCCCAAAATTTCAAAACTACCAGTGACTTGCCTTCTGCCTTTTCTTCATTTCAATAAACACTCATTGGCAGAAGCAATGATGAAAGATCTTTGTGACAATTCAGGAAATTCACTAAAAGAACAAATGTCCAATGAGAAAACATGAGAAATGAAAGATGCTGGAAAGAAGAATTATGTACCAAAATTACCTGATCCATGCTGGACCTCAGATTGAAAGTTCTCAACTTTTCCACACGTCTTCGAGCACTGTGAGTCGAACCTTCCCCAGATGCTGCAAGTTTGGCTTTCATCTCAGCTCTACTGCGCTCAAGACTATCCTCCATTGCCTTCATTTTTGCTTCCTTTTGTGCTCGTTTTGAACTCCATTCTTCTTTAAGCTTAACATCCCGTTTCTGCATATACCTCTCATAGAAAATTCCTCTCGAATCCTCCATGGATCTAGTATTAGCCAGATTTTCAGGGCCATCCACAACACTCCTTTTTCTCTCGATTAAATTAGCATCATACTCTGCCTCGTTACAGGAACTGCTAGATGCTTCAGTCGTCTTGGTTTTCTCATGCTGCAGCAGATGTATGTTTCCTTCAACTTCCTTTTCCAAAAAAGTACTTGCCTGTTGTGCTGGAACGTCAGGCAACCTGCTCCTTGAGGAAACCATCGGATCTCCAGGTATTCTAAGTTTGTGTGCAGCAAAAAGTTTTTCCAACTCATTTGCCTTCATTTGAAGCTCATCATTCAGCTCTTGGTTACCCTTTGTCTGCCTTATCTTTGGTACTTGGTCAAGCAAGGCCACTGAAGACAGTTCAGATGTTTCTGTACTTTCTGTTGCTTTTTTTTCCATAGAACTAGGCGCTACATTCTCATTACAAGAAATCCCACCCTCCTTTGCAATGTACAAACTCCTGTTCTGTTCAGAGACAGATTTCTCTCTAGGCAGTCGCATTTTTTGCTCACTTGATGATTCAATAATGGTAGGCCCAAGTGGCAAATGAGGATTTGTTAACTCTTTTCTCCCTGTTTCCTTGAGATTATCAGCAGGATTTTTCCGTTGACGGTGTTCACCAAAATGGGTGTTGGTTTTTGCTTTCTCTTGTGTAGCCTCAAACACTCTATCTGAAGTTTGTAAAGGTGGTAGATCTTTTTCTCCAGAAATCCCTCCCTCCTTTGCAATGTACAAACTCCTGTTCTGTTCAGAGACAGATTTCTCTCTAGGCAGTTGCATTTTTTGCTCACTTGACGATTCAATAATGGTAGGCCCAAGTGGCAAATGAGGATTTGTTAACTCTTTTCTCCCAGTTTCCTTGAGATTATCGGCGGGATTTTTCTGTTGACGGTGTTCACCAAAATGGGTGTTGGTTTTTGCTTTCTCTTGTGTAGCCTCAAACACTTTATCTGATGTTTGTAAAGGTGGTAGATCTTTTTCTCCAGTTACTTCTGCATGGCTTGGGACAGACTTTGCACGACTTTGAGATGTTATAGCTTGTCGTTCTGATTCAACATCTTGCATTTTGTTGCCCTTAGCAATTCCTCCACGCACTCCGTGACTGGACGGATCCCTTAATGTGATAGCCTCAACACTTTTTGGGAATATTTTGACTTGTCTCTGTAATGACGATTCAACACCTTTATTAGACCTGCCATCCTCGGCATCATGAGACCTGCCAGCAAAACCCCTTAACTGAATCTCTAAACATGCTTCATTCTGATTTAACAGACCACTATAATCATGCTTTAGCATTTCTTGATCATTTAATTCATCTGTCTTCTCTAAAACGATCCCAACCTGCTGGACTTCCTTCAAAGCACCAGCAACTTTTGATGTACTTTCATCTCCCCTGACTGCAGGATCAATAAAGTGGGTCAAAGTCTGAGAATTAGACGAGGAACTAGGTGTCCCACCATCAGACCGCTCACCATCCTTCTTGTCATTATTTAATTCAATACTCATATCACTTGCCCCGCTCCATCTTCTCAAAACAGCTTTGTCAGCAAGAGCTGATGAAGATCCCACATCTGAGGAGTGCCTTCGCAGCTCTGCAGACTTCCCGACAGCAATCTTTCCACCACTGCCTGATTGCTCCTTCTGCTTGTTCTCAAACAAATTGATACGGTCTTGAACACTAAGCCTCCTTACTGGTGGCTGCTGCTGCAGGGCTAGAGGCGGTTCAGTAGCATTTTCCACTTCTGTTATTGTGGAAGATTCTCCCTTCTCACTGCTTGGCACACTTGAGGAACGGCACAATGGAAATTTATTAGAGGATGCTGGTGCAGGTTTAAGTTGCTCAGGTGGAGGAACAGCATCTTGTGAATTAAGAAGTGTTTGATGCGTGGGGCTTGGCTTGTTCATAGTGGCTACATTGTGATCCTCGTTGGGGTCATCAAGGGACATGTCCGACCCAGATGAGGAGCGAACATTTCGATCATCAAAGCCATTCCATGACAGATTTATCAGCTCAGGTCGCCTTTGACACAAAGAGATGAATTTGCTGCACGCTTCACTGCATATGAGAATTATTTTTGCACATCATTAACTTACTTCACTAATCATTCGCATAATTTAATGGAAGAGAGTGCTTTCCTAAAAACAAGACAGAACTCTTTTCTGGTTGGCTGCAGTGAAGAACGAAATTAGACTAGCAGCTAGGTATACAGGATGGTTGTCATGGTAAAGAGTAAGTGTAAGAAAAACAGAATTATGTATCACTTTTCTAAAATCTTACTTTAAACGATGGGCTCCAAAACGATCCGCAAAAAGGAGGAGTTCAGAAACATTGTCAAGTGTAAAACCAGCAGCTGATGCTCTAGCACAAGCTGCAGTCAGATCCTGCTTCACTGCCAAGAGTCGCAAATCAATAGCCCTCAGAAGCTCCTTTCTGAGTGGTTATTCAAAACATGCAAAACCAGAGAAAGACGTTCAGACTTCACTAAATAAAACAATTTGCAAACAAAAGGATAACTCATATTGACAGTTGGCTGAACTCTGCGAACTAAGGGAGCTGTACTCATTCCTAATCTGCAATTTATTCCAAAGCTCATGGGAAGATCAAATTCTCCATATCCCTTGAATCACATGTTTGACTCCCCAATAAGAATAATATTTTCCAAGAAATTGGGATGAAGTATTCAGAAAACAAAGTGCTTCACGTTTTCTGAATTAAAGACTAATTGCCAACTATGACACATAATAAACTAATTATTGGCATTCAAGGAATAATGAAAAAATTTGGTTAAGATAAGCAGCCGAGTCTACTTCTTTCAACGATTATAAAGCTCTCATCTAGTCACAAGAAATAACTAGTTGACTGAATTCAAGAACTTTAACAGAAGGAAAATAAGATGTTCCATTTAAGTTGTTTAAGTTGTACCAATATAAAAAAGTTGTTAAGTTTGAAAGCTTTCAATAAAGTAGCAAAATAGAGAGACCATTCTCTTAGCAGGCTAAATTCTAAATCATAAGCTGGAGTTTTTAAAAACATGTTCTAAAGCTTCATAGCGACAGACACAACTTGCCTGTTACCTTTACAACATGATAGCATTCCTAGCTAATGAAAGCCTTTACACAGCATCAAATTTAAGATTTCAAAGTAACCACTGAGAGGCTTCGGCAATCATATTACTAGTTTCGAATGTAGGGCAAATTTAATGTTCTATTTGTTACACATGGTCAGGCCTAAAGCACATAACAGAAAGTCTTACCTTCGGCTATTATGAGAGTATGGAGGTGAGTCTTATCCTTTCTGAATTATGGAAAAAATTACAGTATTATTGTATTTGAACCAAAGTTGACTTACATCAACCTAAGAGCAAAATCTAGGCGAGTACTAATGAATTTATCCTTACAGTTAATATTCTTTCCTTCGGTACTGACTTCAACATTTTTGGATTTTGGACAACTATTATCGATGGCCATCAGGATTCAATAAAAAGACGTAATAAAAGGAGCAAGTAGTAGTTTCACCATAAAAAGGATGAAAAACAGAAAGCAAGAGAAGTTATTTACTTGGTGGTATCTGCTGCAGCTGAAGCTTCTGCATCATCTTTTCCTGAGTTAGACACAGATGATGATAGTCCATAAATTAGCCGCTACCAAATAAGTTCAAATTATTCGTTGGCTAAACAAACAGCTAATTAAAAAGAGGAGAGGGGGAGGGGCAGATTAGGACACTCATGCAAGTTGTGGTTTTTGTCTAACATTTAACACTAGTAACAATTTGCCAACAAAATTGTCAATCAAAATACCACCTGTCAACCATCATCATCATCATCACCACCATTTTAGTTGACCAGGTCAACACCGATCAATTTCAAATGCATTTTACTTGTACGATTAATACAAAAAGAAAATCAAAATTCGTAGAGTTTTATAACAAATAACCTTATCCTTTTATAAATATGTTTATATATTGATATTGATATGTTGGTTCAATATTTGTGCCACAAGCGTCACTTCAATCTACGGACAGTACACAAAGAGACACAACTTGTTCAACGGAAGATTGCTAACAACCAGAAAAAATAGGTAGACAGCATCTATGTTTGAAAAACAAAAAAAGGATATACAAGATTGGTACTTCAGATGAACAGCTTTCTATGCCATCTTATTGGCAATATAGAATAAAGCTATTCAACTAATAACGATTATAATCTAACATAACAATAATTACTATTACTATAGCAACACTAATGACAACAACAGTAAAACCAATAAAAGTAACAGTAGTGGTAGTAGTAACAATAATAATACTACCATTTTTTCATGAACACTAACAGCAATAGAAATAGTGCAATAAAGGCATACATACCAGATATGCCTGGTTTCTGATCACTCATTCCCTAAAAAAACAACTCATGCATTAGCAAAATTGCAAAAAGGAAGCAATAGCCATTATTCCCCAGAGACTCCAAGTAAACAAAAATAAGTAATACCTTACCTGAAAGTAAATTTTACGTGCAGACTCCAATTGGGACATCTCTGCATCGAAAGTGTTTACCAGCTCCAACACCTCTGGGGTACTGACAAATCGAACAAATCTAAAAATATATAGTGCCGGCTAGTCAAAGTCAGTTCAAATCAAATCTAATGTAAGCATCCATATACTAGGATCGCTAATTAAAATTATGATGGAAAGGGGTCAAAATGTACTATAAAACAACAGTAGCCTCTGGTAGCCTACTTTCAGACACAGTGTATAATCTTCTGACCTTTCAAGTGTTCCTTTGGTGAACCAGGTTCCTGCATTTTTGCGCCTCTCAACTTCTAGCTTAATTGACTGAACTAACTTCGCAGCCTGTTCTTCTGCTACTGTCAAATGAGTGACGAATGGCTTCAAGAGCCCTGACGCAAGTTTTTCAGTCATTCCATCTCTTGATACATACAATTCACAGCTGCACCCAAAAAAAAAACGCTATTCAGACACATAGAAACCTACAAAGGATCATCCATACCTCAGAAAATCCAGAAACAGAAAGCAATCAGATGAGTGTCTCACTGTGTCCGCTTAGGTGACAACTGGAAAATTGCATAATCAAGAAGAGTATCAGATCTCATTTTCCTAGTTTAAGATCCTGCTCTGCCCTCAGCTCCTGTTTGAAGAATTACGAAAATTTGTTTCGGATAAGTCTGCAATGCCATATTTAGAGATGGCAATTAGAGAAATTCGCATAACTTTTAAAACTCTGCCCTCAGCTGAAGTGACAAGAGCACCAGAATGTTAAGAGGTTCATAACAAAAGTTTAATTTCAAACTTACCAGAAACAAGCAATAAATAATGTTATCGTGAAATATTGAAAAGATGAAGCCCGTAAATCTACAGATAACAGGCAACACGATAGAATCAAGTAAAGCAAGAGCAACCGAAGCATTTAAACTAAATGGTTTTTGCATCTAATATATCTTAGAGAGTCTGCATTTGATATAGGAGGAACAATCTGTATAAACAGAAGCTAAACTAGCTAGAATAATACATGGGCAGAAAGTGCATTTCTCGTAAGCAAGCGATTCGTTCCATTGTCAGATAAGAGGATAATGGATAACCAACCCAATCCGCTCAACGACTTTTTCATCCATTAAGGGAAGACACAGGCCAACCGTTGTCATCTCCAACAGGATTCACCAAAACAAAATTTCACAGCAAATGAAAAGGCAAAAAGGCAAATCAAAATCCCGATGCTATGCAGAAACTAGTTGGATTTGATAAAATAGAAGATGGAGATCGACTGCATTTCCGACTCACTTAAAAAAGGCCGCGATCAAATTCGACGTGCATTTTGAGTTAAATCTTCCGCGTCCCTTCTCCGTAATAATTCCTTCAAATCCCAATCAAAGCTTCACCAAGTCCACCAACTCTGGCATTTCGAAGCTCCAATTTCGCAAATGACTTGGATTCGGCTGGCAAAAACCCTACCAGAGAAGGGGGCGCGAGTCACATCCGGCCGGTGGTGCTGCTGCTGTCCTTTATCTTTCTTTATTTTGCCTTTTTCTTTTTCCACAGCAACGAGAGCTAGGCCGGCGAGAGGGGAGCTACGTGTTCCGACATTTGTTTTCTTAGCACGAACTCAAAGCCCAGTAGCCCACCTTCGTGTAGCCGATATTACGAAAAGCTGCTAATGGATTGACCAAAATACCCTCTCTCATCTGTTTGAAATTTGAAATCTGGTCCCCAACAAAAAAACAAAACAACCACAAATGACGGGGATGAGCTACGACCGAACGCACCAGTAGAAGTAACTTGACACCGCCAAAGTGTTTGTAACTAAAAATAAGACACTCCCAGAGTGCCAATTCCAGGCGAAGTTGTCAGTATATAATGTGTCATTTTTGAAAATCGATGGCACATACATACGGAGGGAGCTTGCGCTCAAGCTGTTTAGTAGAGCTCATGCGTATGGAAGATGTGGGTGTCGAACTTGGCAATCAACTGCTTAGTGCCACGGGTGTGTAAATCTCAAGTGGCATGTTGAATGCACTAGATAATCTATCCAACGACAGGGCCTAGGACCCCTGTGAATGATTTTTTCTCTCCCCGTGCATCTGGTACATGTGGTCCAGCCTGTGGGAACTTGCGAAGAATTTGAGCAATGTTCTGTGTGCTGTGACTAATGGGTGATTGCTTCCGTTTGATTTGACTTTGGCATCAATTATTTGCAAAATTTCTTTTTTTCAAGGGGAAAGTTTAAATGAGATCGCTGTTATTTGGCTTATATGCTATTGAAGTTTGATCTGACGGCTACAAGGATAAGTGATGGGTCACACTTACATACCACTAATTTAATATCCGCCGTAATCCAACTGCCCAAAAGACTGTTCTCATGCCATATATGATAACAATCTCATAATGGTCTTTTTTTTTCAATCAATATGGAAGACATGACATGGTTGCATTGTTCTCTCTTATAGTAGGTTCATAGTAATAATAAACAAAATATTTGTTTCTGTTTTTTTATACAAGAGAAGAAAAAAGATAGAAAAGAATTATTTCCCTTACCATACAGTTGGTATATCTCCGCCAGTAGGAGGATAGATTGCAACCTCGTGTGGATTATTAAAAAAAAGGTAGATGATTGCAGGATTACTTTTACCTCTCTTCTTTCAATTGTTTTCCAGATCTGTTAGTTTTTTTTTGTGAGCAAATGGTTGGTTTTTATTACTTCTTTCATTGTACCAAAAATAAAAAAGGAAGCACGACTAGCGTCCGGTGTACGAAGGGAACACGATGTTTGACGCACGATAGTTCACTAATTAATGGCCGAGGAATTCTATGGCACCTGTTCCACCTTTAACGCGTCATGTCAAAGTTCAAACGTGTTTGTGACTGTATCGACAAAAAAAAACGTGTTTGTGAAACTAGATTCGGCGGCTCCAATGTCTAGCCGCCGGCATAACCAAGCCTGCTGCCTGGGCAGGAAACATGGTACATAGACCTGCAGCCTACAGCAGCATCCGTGCATTGTCTACGTTCATGGACAACAATATCAAATTACTGCTCAGTAAGCTTTGGTAATTAAAATTGGTAGACCATAATTGGCTCCAATCGTCAAGCTCAGGGGGGAAAACATTAGCTGAAAATTTTGGCTGCAAAAAGCAAGCTGCCGACAAGTTGACAATTTTGCCTTGCGTTTATTTTGAAAAGATTGTCGGGGGTAGAGAAAGGAGGAACCTTGGAGTGCAAAACAGACGAGCTTCATGATGCATCGACATTCACATCAGAAAATAATGACTAACATCCCCAGGAAAAAGAGTGATCACGATGATTTCGTGACAGCACGTTGTATGTGGGCCTAAAAATTAAAAGTGCTACATTGCTGTGTGTCACTTGGAGTTGGTAGGCATCGGATCCTCTTCATGGGACGTATGGGGCGTGGAATGTGGTCAGGACTCTGGACTCTGACTTCTTTCCTTCGCCTACCTCCTTTTTGGCAAAGCTGCTTCGACCACAGGCTTTCCAGCCCCTCAACCCGCCCAATTCGCCAATGTACATGCATTTAACTGGGAACGTCACACTACAATTATTAACTGTTTATTTTACCTCGAATTTTGCAAGGGCATCATGGAAGCGTCTTGTGGACCTGTGGTTCCGTTGCACAAGTAGGCTGTTAACGAATTTAAAATATCTACCCTTGATTTTGATTACAAAAGCTGTGAAACCTCATGGCCCATCAACCCTTTAATGGGCCTGCAAATGGAATGAGGGGTTAGGGGTGGCCAGTGCCGGCCCACAAGCAGACACGTCTTGGTGACATGACATCCCGCCTCCAAAACCCTTATCATTTTCGCGCCACGCCTTGCCCCGCGCAAGGTTGAAAATCCCTTTCCGTTTCTCCGGAAAGTGAAGTGATCTAGTCATGCTGTTCGAGTACTGGGCGATGGACAAAATCGGTCAAGGCCTTCGATCCCTGGTGCAAGACCGCGGTTCCTCTGTCGCCAGTTATGATCAAACCAGCTCCGCTTTGCCGTCGACCCAGCCTCGCGTCGTCGTTCGTGTATCTCCCGGGTATGCCGAAGTCTTCCGTCGTCTGTTTTTTTTTCTAAATATTCCTTATTTTTTGTTTCTTCTCGTTTGGTCTCATTGGTGTTGTCCATCAGCCAGTGTACTGTTATGAAATCGGCGAGATTTACTTCTATGAAATTTGTGGTAGCCTCAGTATTTTGATGAAAGCACAAGAAGGGGCTGACTTTGGTTTGCAAATTTAGAAAGTATAATTGCAGGCCGAGTAAAAGGAATATTGAAGGACTTTACAGTGAGTGTACTGCTTTTTGTTTTGTTTTTTTTTTAAATCTAAGAAGTGGAATGGAATGTTCGTTTTAGGGAATTTGCTGTCTTCGTGGATATTGATATGCATTCATATTGGAGATTGTTGCAAGACATGGGTAAGTAGGAATAGTTCAATTTGGACAGGAAGAAGTCGGTAGTTTCCAATAAAAGACAGTAAAATTGCAAAGAGCCGGCTTAATTAGTATGGATAAGTGGCGGATGTTAAATAACCAATTTTTCCAAAAAGCTCGAGCCGGTAGGAAAGGGCTATTTTTAATATATAACTCAACTCAACACTCCTCTGTACGAGCAAGCACCCACCCATCAAAGCTTACCACGTTGATATAATAAGAAAAGAGGAGGATAAATCAAGATGATCTTGGGAAAAATATGCCCAAAATATAAATGGGAGAAAATTACTCCGCTCCCTGCGGGACTTGAAACCAAAACTTGGGCGCTGATACCATGTTAAATAACCAATTTTCCCAAAAGCTAAAGCCGGTAGGAGAGGGCTATTTTGAATATATAACTCAATTCAACAGCGGACTTCAGGATCCATATGTATGAAAAATCGACGTTTAGCCATGTTATTGAGCATTTGATGCTTGAATATGTGCACTGAGCTAGAGGAATTGATTCAGTGTTGGACAATGTATGAAAAAATTTAGTTTAGGCAACCTGGTTGTTTTTTGTTTTGATTGTGAATTTTAGTTACTGTCAAACCGTCTGAATGATACTGGAAAAAGATGCATTTTATTGGACCCTCATACTTTACAAACTTTCATTGAAAAATAGGTCTTTGGTACCTTAGCTTTGAAACTCGTGTGACTTTCCTATGATGTCATTACTGTGTGGGAGAACTGAACTTTTTGCTCCTCTATCCTTCAGTGGTCTCCACAGCTGAAGCTGCCTATAGGTTGTCGTTAATGCCTCCTATTGCATGCCTTCTCGCTATAGTTTATCCTGCGACGTTTATTTGTTGTGTTCTTTTGGATTTTGGGAACAATAGACACCATATTTTTGTTTGGTTTGAAAGAAACCCTCTAGATATTGTATGTCCTCATGTGTTATAATGAAACTAGAACAGTCACATAATGGATACTTTATCGTAACTGGACGTTTTAGTAACCTCTTTTTCGGCAGTTTTTTTACCCATCACTGCCAACCTAAGTAATCAACCAATCCTAATTTAACGATTTTCTTAAGCTAAAAAGAGGACAATTTTTATCTGCAAATTTCATGCTAGACAAATATGCTAGATAAATGACAAAGTGAATTTGAGTTTTGTCTGATATTGGAATTGTTTATTCCAAATGTATGCCCTTTTTGTAGTGATCTATTTCGTTTTTCTGTGCAGAATTAACAGGCATACTGTTACACTTTGGACTTGTTCAAAGGTGTGCGTCATCAGCTTTGTAGCTGGAATTATTGTGGGCTACACACTAAAGCAAAGATTTAGACGATGGGCCGCAAGAATGCTGAAGCGCTTGAAGGATGATTGATGATTGATGATCATACCACCAAGTGATTCCTAGTTTTGTGAAAAAAAATGTGGTCTTAGCTTTATTGATTACGAGTATTAAAGACCTTTAATCCATATAAGAGGCTACGACACTGTGCCTTTGGTTTATACTTTATTTTCCTGCCGCATATTGGTAACATCTTAATTGTTACAATTGACTGTCTTTTTAGTTTCATCCCCTTTACAGTTGTATGTAAACGTTTTGAACTAATCCTCTGAAGTTGTAAACTTATGTCATAAAACCTTCCTTTAAAAAAAATCGCATACTTAAGCAGTTCGTTACTTTGACTTTTGCCATTTGAATTTATCATTATAAATCGTTAATTAGAAAAGTGGCATCTTTGTTAACATCGGCTCTGTTCAGTTTTATTGTAGTATAACACAATGCTTTTTTGTATTGAAAGGCTCTTTAGTGGAGGGAAAATTTCCCTCCAAATACTTTGTACCATCCAACATACAGAGGAAAATACTTCCTCCCCCGGCCACAGATGAACTGTCAAAAATTGGCCTCCTTATGAGACATGGAATGGAAAGATCCCAAAAAGAATACAGCGTAAAAAAACCTTTAACAGCCTATAAGATCAGTCACAAGCTATGACTCCGGTGAAGGTTTGCCAACAAAATCATCATTCGTTTAAAAGTTACTTGGATGCGCAGAGTTATTCCTCTAATTAGGAAAAAAAAAAGTTACTTGATGAAAAACTTCAGAACCCAAAACAAACCCTGCTGGCGACCAGAAATTTCACTATATGCTCTCTGCCTCCTGGACCGTGAGCTCCAATAAAGACTGTTACGTTAGTCAGCCAAATCTTGCTCGAAGTGGTTATCTTTCACGATGGAAATATTGTTCGCACATGATGAATCGAATGCTGGCAATATCTGGTGTTCTATGGCCTTGTTATAGACATTTGCCAGGATTAATATGACCATCGCCTTATTGTAGACCCTACATTAATAGCGTGGGATACATTAATGAATATGAGAAGCACTGATGTACATGTAAGGTGTAATATTCTTCTTGTACTTTAACCAGGGAAGAATTTCTAAAATATATTCGCAGGCTCACGTCCTTTTGACTAGTCGACCGAACAAAGCAAACAACAACAGAGGAGCATCGTAAACTCCACCGGGTTTCCATAATGTTAGCTCATTGCTGCTTCGTAATTATCTCCCAGTTTTGAACTTGCTAATGCATTGAAACGTTATTTAAAGCTGAAGCAAACTTTCAATTTCATCAACTAGCCTATTGCTTGGGGAAGGTTTTCTACACTTCTATTACTTCTACATCCATCTTCCCCGTGTATAAAAGAAAAGGCAATGACAGCCTTTCTGTCCATTTCCCCAGCTCCAGTGGCTACTCGGCCCACCAATTTTGCAGCGGCCCCTTCCAAGTGCTTCCACAGCAATGTTTCCACCGTTGTAAGTTCCTCAGCCATAGACAGGCAGTATCCAATCTTCGTGAAAAATGAACTGATTTCCTTCCTTTTTTTTCCTTTTTCGACAGAGAATTCCTTCCGCAGGGGGACTGAGGCTTTCTCACAAAACTCATCTCACACAAGCAGTAGACAGGCATTCTCCACTACGTTGCACCAAGCTGACAATTACTTGCTCAACGGTAATAAGTAGTTAACTGTATCAGTACGAGGGTGTACAAACGATTAATCATAAATACGTCAAGAGTGATCATCTCTACATCCAAATGCACTAATTGTTCACATTGATTTCTATGGCAGGCTAAGCCTGAGACTCTTACTGCTGTCACAATTACCATAGCCAAGCAATTGTCCATTGATGAAAGCAGTGTGACTCCCGAGACCAAGTTTTCAGACTTAGGCGCTGATTCACTGGACACAGTACTTCCTCTTCCGCTCATAACTGTCGTTTTTAGATTCAAAAGTGATCATGCTAAGCACTAGATGTTTGGGGCCTTAGTATTAACTAGCGAAGCAATATGCTAACAAATTTAGCTTAATATGTGCTGATAAATGAATATCAGCCTTGTCTTTGCCTTATATACTTGGAACTAATATTGCAGGTTGAAATTATGATGGCCCTTGAAGAGAGGTTTGGAGTCTCGATTGGTGAGGGTGGAGCAGAGAACATCTCGACAGTCCAAGACGCTGCCGACCTGATTGAGAAAGTCATGGTGGAAAGTGCTTGAGCTTGATTTTGGAGAGCATCACAGGATTCAGAATTATCCTTCATTTCACTTTCTTTTAAGTTTCGTATTGATTGTTCTTCGTACATGATGAAGAGAGCAGAAGAATGCGATGTCTAAAACGTTCTTTTTCCCCCTCAATAGTCAATACTATGATTGTCATAAAATAGTCTACGATTTTTCACTTCGGGAATAACGATTTCTATTAAAGAACCCCGTGCCTCTCGCATGCGAACCGAACGCTCTACCATATGAGCTACGTCCCTGCTCATTCATTTAAAATTCACTAGAAAAATATTAATACATATAATTTTCTTGAGGTCACCACCGGAGAACGAACCTGTGCTTCCATTATGGAAGAAGTATAACGATTTTAATATGGAGTTTTGGGGCAGATAATCCAGGAAAAAAATTGTTATTCATATTAGTCAACAGAGAACTCCGCTTGAAAACACTTTCATTCATCCATGTTTTTTTTTTTATAAACTTTCATTCATCCATGTTGTTACATTATAATCTGCTAATTCTTCTTATCACTCGAAGTAAGATGACACAATTTAGTAACAAATCTATAAGACCTCGTGGGAAGTACAAAATGCATCGTGTTGAAAGGAAAAAAATCACAGGCAAACACTATGTGCAGTAACTATGGAACGAGAATGATGGGGAGCTGAAAATCACGGAATCGCCATCTTCCCCCCTCTTTCCATCTTTTGTTTTCCCCTTCCCGCACTGCAAGGTCTCTCGCACTCTCTCCTTCAAGTGGAGATCCTGGCTTCATGAGGCGAGACATCATGACTTGAGGACATCTTTTGTTTCCTGCGGCTTGGACGCCTCCCGGTTCTTGCAGTCGTCGCATCTTCTCCATCCTCCTTCTGTCATTGCAACAATTAGGCATCAAGCTCAATGTCTCTTTGCAAACAAAAAAGGTATATCAGAGTCCTTTCAATTACATTGCAAAATCAAAGTTATCTCACCCTGAGGGTGAAGGTCCTGCGAGCGGGCATATCATACATATTGCTCCAGTTGGCATTGCCGGAACGCATGTCGGAGCAGTTTCTCTTACTGAGTTTAGGAGAATTAGATGTCGACGAATTGATGGAAGAATATTTCAATGTGGAAGGATCCTTGACAGGAGGGAAAGCAGAAGAGGATGATGAGGATGAAGACGACGCAGGCCCGCAACAATCCTCATGGAACATTTCTTCGAACAGCTCTTGTAGCTCCTCAAAGCTCTCGCTCCTACCCTCCTGCAATTCAAATTTTATTCAATAGTGCCAACGCAAAATTGGACAAGGTCTTGGAGACAAGAACAAGTGGTTGAAGTCTTTCTCTGGTTCTAATGGGGAATTGGTGTGAAAAGAACAAATGATGGAGGATACAAAGAACTCACATTAGGCTTGGATTGGCTCATCATTTCCGTCATCTCCCCCAAGAAATCGCCCATCGCCTGATTGTGATGAAATCAAATTAATAGTATTCATAAACCACAGGTTGAATGGGGAAAGGAAAACAATCAGACGTGAATATGTTGTCAGGTAACTCACATTTTCGTCATCATCACTATCGTAAACACCAATATCATATAGGAATCTTTTGTTCGTGTCTGATAGCACTGCAAAATTAATCAACAAATGTTTGAGGTGGGAAAAAGAAGAGCTAGCATGAACGAAAATCATCGAATGAATTTTGTAATTTACTCTCTGAGGAACTGGAGATTAAGGAAGGGGCTCCCACCGGAATAAGCTTCCTGGATCGATTGAAATTTCTTTTTTGCTTCTTCCACAAACTTCAGATTCCCAGAAGCCGAGCAGCGATCTGGATGCCATCTCTGCAAACAAAATAGAAGCAGTACTTGTAATGCATTCAGTGTTAGTTATTATCAACTCAGAAACCTTTCAACATATAAAAGCGAAAATGATATGCTCCCTCGGTCTAAATGTTAATTGCTCCATTCGGAGAAAAAACTCAGCCCATATTAATAGCTCCATTTTGATCAATCTAAATGGATTATGAACCTCTTTCTTCCTCCGGCTGAGTCTTTTATTTGTTGGGTTCTTCTAATAAATAAAAGTCATCATTTTGCAAATGAAACTATTAATACGCGGGAGAGGGATTAAACGAAGAACGGGGGAACTTAGCAAGCCCACCAATGCAAGGTGTAGTGTCAAAAAAATACAGAGAGCCGCAAATTAATAAATTTCCTTACAAATTTCAGGGATTACCAAATACTCCTTTCGTTCTAAAATATTATATATATTTAAAAAAATTCTTATTTTTATTACACATGAAGTCCGCAAAAAAATCACGTAATTTTTTCTCCCTCATATCCCGTCAACTAATATGCTCGTTCACTAATTAAATTCAAGTTAATCAT
Organism: Houttuynia cordata; assembly: GCA_039654745.1. NCBI lineage: Eukaryota > Viridiplantae > Streptophyta > Magnoliopsida > Piperales > Saururaceae > Houttuynia > Houttuynia cordata. Next base: position 32,240,058 of record CM077504.1, read on the forward strand.
TTCAAGCCTCTTCCAATTTTGAAAAGAGATAGTTACATAATTTAACAATATATACACAATATTTTAAAAAATAAATATTTTTAAATATATATATAATATTTTAGAATGGAGGGAGCACTTAAAGAAGACATCAAGGAGGAACTTATCCAGACCAGAGCAAGCTTCTTGTAGGCATCTCTCAGCTCCGTTGCCGAACATTCCTTCTTCAGCCCCAACACGCCGTAAAAGTCGTCTCCCTTCTCCTTCCCGGCAGCCATGATGACGACGTACCACAATAAGAAACAAAGAGAAGATAAACCATCACAATGCATTATAGGAGTATATAAAGAGCATCTGAAGCTAGATGCCAGTGGGATATTGTCATGAGAGTGGAGCAATGAATTGTGCCCAACTCAGAAGTGAGGAAGGATTAAAAGAACAGAAACCAACGGAAGGAAGAAGCTGGATAACGACATTTTTGACGCAAATGCTAGGAAGGAAGGAAAGGAATTCTGGGGCACGTAGAAACCCGCCGCTTTGCGTGACAGAATGGCCAGGGTCACGGTTTCGGATGTCGGCCCACCAGAGGACTCCAGAAGCCGGGGCATTCATGTACCGGTCCTGGGGCTGGCTAGGCCGTCCGATCGGGCTCTTCGCGCGGCTGAGATACGTTGGAAATGGGAAGACAGAACGTTCCCCCAGCCTAGTTGGTCTTGTTGGCAACAGAGTACTTTAAAGAAGTGGGTCCCCCACTCCTAGTTGAGAAAAGCTGCAACTGAAAAGTGCCCGCACCGGTCGAGGACAATTTGGATCTATGCCACCTGCGATGCGGTACAACAGCACCGAACAATCTACACAATGTAGAGAGTCGAGACCCCATAGGGCGTCATGTGGATGTAAACAAAAATACATGCAGTATTAAAGTGAATTGCCCACTTGACCGCAATTTGATTCATCCCTTTCTTTCGTTTTTGATACAGAATTTGGTTCATTTCAGTACAATGCATCATTCATCAAGTTGGAGTGATAAATTTTATCAAAAAAAAGTCGGAGTGATTGATAGAGAGCAGCTTTTTACATATGACCTGGCGCCAAACACCGGTTTGTCATATTACCCGGAATCCTTTTCTTCCTTCCATATGACCCGGAAAGTACCCAAAATGCCCTTAGGTTTAGGTATAAGGCACACACACTTTGGTTTTCCATATTACCCGGAAAGGGAGCGACTACCCGGAAAGGGAGCGAGTACCCGGAGAAGCTGCCGCTAGTCGGAGAAGAAGGCGTTCCGTCCGGCCGCTCCGCCCATATCATCGCCGGCGCCGGCGTCGTCGAAGTCCGAAAAGGTCATCTTCGCGGCAACAAGCGGGAAAAGGAGCGGGAAAGATCGGGTATTGGAAAACAACTTCAACGGAGGCAAGGCACATCGAAAAACTGGTAGGTGAAGTTAAAATACGACGATTTATATGTTGAAAGTTGGTTCCAGAGAAGAAAGTTGAAAACGTAGCAAGTTTTCAACTGTTGTTACAGTCGTGTCGTCGACAACACGACTGTTACCATAGTCGTGTTTGATGAAACACGACTCATATACGATGCACTCATATACGGTTTTCAATATATCGTGTCTCACGGATTTGTAACTTATGACGGGTTTTTAATGGCAGGTACGGATGGAGAAGATAGTTCTTTGTTTACACTACGATGGAGTTTTGACGGATTCTGGTAAGTACGTGGGCGGGATACGGAAGCTCCTGCCTATAGATACACGAATAAAGTACCTAGAACTGTTGCAGCTAGTCGAAGAAAGATTACCGCTTAAGTCTACACCTGGTACATTAACTTTGTCATATCATGTTGAATCTGAAGAATACACATTTCTCCTTGAAGACGATAAAGACGTAGAGTCAATATTTATACTTCACAAGAGCAAGCAAGGCACAAATGGACTAGTCCGCCTGTACGTGGAGTGGACTTCTACGGGCAATAACACCGAGACATCGACTCTCAATAAGGAAATAAATGCCAATGCGAATAACAGCCCGGCCGAGAGGCTACCAGAGGCAGAAGTGATGCCGGGCAGTAACACACCGCCGGAGAGGCTACCAGAGGCACAAGTAATGCCGGGCAGTAACACACCGCCGGAGAGGCTACCAGAGGCACAAGTGATGCCGGGCAGTAACACACCGCCGGAGAGGCCGTCCAGCCCGGGCAATAAGACACCCGCATCAGCAGTCGAAGGAGGAAGAGATGGGGACTATGCGAGGTGAGACTTCTAAGGCGCGGATACAAGCAACACGTGTGCTATTATAGTCGACTATAATAGTACACGACTAAAACGGTTATCGTGCCGTATTGAACACGACTATATACTCGTCGTGTTGAATCGTAGACGACTATAAATCAATTCGTGTTGCATAAAACAATACCTCATAGTACACGACTAAAAGGGTTATCGTGCCGTATTGAACACGACTATATACCTAGTCGTGTTGAATCGTAGACGACTATAAGTCAATTCGTGTTGCATAAAAGAATACCTCATAGTACGTGCAATCGTTTTGTCAAGTCCATTCATACATGTTTTTGCCCGCAGTTTCGGAGATGGAGAAGGTGAAGATGAAGAAGATGACGATGAAGATTCCAGTCCAGATGAAGAAGAATTGTTGGATGAAGATGAATTACCGTGGTCTGCAGATGAGTGGGATGAGCCTCTTACAGTACCACATTTCAGCCAGCCATATCACACGCGAACATCAACCTCTAGAGGTCCAACGGCAAGAGACACATCTGAAGGGAAATCTGTCGCGTCGGAGGACGATGACTATCTCAATATTGAGGGTGATGGTGGTTGGGATTGGGGTACCTATTCTGCAGAGGCCGGTCCTTCAAAACATTGTGAAGAGGAGATGATGTTGACCGGAAGTTTGCAAGCAGAAGACTACGAGGCACAACTTACCTTAGGGGCTAGATTCGAAAGCGTCAAGCAGTTCAAGATGGTTCTAACTGATCTGGCAATCAAGAGGAAATTCATGTTCAAAGTAGCGGATGAGAGCAAGGACACATTCGCTGCAAGTTGCAAGGTTTCGGGGTGCAAGTGGTACATACGAGCGTCGAACAGACTTGATGGAGTCAGCGTAACAAGGAGGGAAGAACGGCATACATGTGACACTTCTCTAAGTTCGAAAGATCATCCATTGGCTTCTCACCTCTGGATCGCGAGGAAGTGTCATGGCCTCCATAAGGATTCAAACTCCATAAAAATCTCAAATATCCAACAATACATTGAGAAGCATTGGGGCGTCACCGTCAACTATAAAAGGGCATGGAGGGCGAAAGAGGAATTGATCCGATTGATCGATGGCAACCCTGAAGACGCTTATCGTATTTTGCCACAATACGGAAGGGAATTAGAGCGGTCTAACGCAGGTACACATGTGGTCATCGAAAGATCAGCTGATATACCTGATATCCCAATTGAGTTAGCCGGCTACGACTTCAGACGTGTGTTTTGGATGTTCGGCCCGGTTGCAAGAGCATTCCGAAGAACACTGAGACCGTTGCTCACGCTTGATGGAACATTCCTAAAAGGAAAGTACCCTGGAGTATTATTGGTTGCTACAGCAATAGACGGCAATCAACAATTAATGTGTCTTGCATATGCAATTGTGGATAAAGAGAATATCAAAACGTGGTAAGTTTAGAACCAGGAAAGACGACTGTATGAGTAGTCGTGTTAGGCACGACACGACTGGGCACACAGTCGTGTAATCGACAACACGACTACTCATCTAGTCGTCCTTTGCTTATAGACGACCTTGTAACAACCTGAAGCATTCTATGTTTAATATGTTTGTCTCTCACTTGTACAGGACGTGGTTCCTCACCTTACTTAAATGTTTTCTCTTTACGGACCCCCCGGCATCCCTGGACACTATTGTCTCTGATAGACAGAAGGGACTTCTGAGAGCGGTCGCCGATGTCTTTCCCGAGGCTCACCATGGGTTTTGCCTCCGGCATATGGCCGCAAATATGCTTAATACTTGGAAGGATAAGTACCTGAAGGAACTCCTATTCCGAGCTGCAAAATGCTTCAGGAGACCAGAATTCGACGCTACGATGGAGAAGATGAAGGAACACAATGAGGCGGCCTGGAAATATGTTGACAATATTCCGAAAACACATTGGGCGAACGTCGAATATCCGGGTAAAAGGTACGGCACTCTCACGTCGAACGCGTCAGAAAGTGTAAATAATATGCTTCTAAAGGCAAGGTTTTGGCCAATAACTCGGTTGATCGAGCAAACGCGGGCGACCACAAGCGTCCATTTTCAGAGACGCCGAATAGAGGCAGACGGCCTACCGACTCCGTTAACAAAATATGCACAGAATCATATCAATCAGATGAGGAATCAGAGTGCTGGAACAGTTCGAGTTCAACCGCTATCATTACGGCAGTTTGAAGTGACATCTTTATACCATGTGGTAAGCATAAATTTGTTTTCTGTAAGAGACGCCTATAACAAAGTCGTGTCGTCGAAGACACGACACGACTGTATTGTCGAATACACTAATTAATTCATGTTTTCGCATCAGGATGTTGTGGACCTTACGAATAGAACATGCACATGCGGCTTCTTCCAGAGCATGGGACTTCCGTGCAAGCACGCCATGGCATGTATTGATGAGAGGAGTCTGGAAGCGGTAGAATATTGTGAGAAGTGGTACTGCGCAAGTACGTACCGCACCACGTACGAAGAAGTAGTGTTCCCTACTTTAGACAGAAGTCAGTGGGGAAATTACGGCGTATTATTTAAATGCGAACCGCCAAGGCTTGATGCTCCAAAGAAGGGCAGGAGAAAGACAAAAAGAATTGAGTCACAGCCCGATCCACCTGCAAGGCCACGTGCGAAATGTGGGAATTGTCGTGAAGTTGGTCACAACCGTACAAAGTGCACAAAAAGCCCCGTTCCGAAAGAACATCGGACGCGCAGGAAACGAAAACTTCCGCAACAAGGCAAACTGTCTACGAACGAGACAGCGGATGTACGCCGCTCCGGCTTACCTCAGCCCCCACCATTCTTCACTTAGGATGTAGTCAAAGTCTTGTATAGCGCAGAAGGCCTACCCAAATTAACATCTCTACTGTCGTGTATTGTGAAACACGACTATATATAACGTCGTGTTCAATCAGGGACGATTATATACGTAGTCGTGTTGTTCCAGAGACGATTATATGCGTAGTCGTTTTCCATCATAGACGATTATATGAAACTAACCTGTTGTATCAAGGCCGTATTCACATTCATGATAGCGATATTTTGTCTACATCTGGTATGAGTCAAATATGTGAACTTTGTACATTAAAAATGAAGTTTGTACAGTGAAAGAATGTGAATAAAATGAACTTTGTACAATGACATCTGGTATTTACAGGAAATGAACTTTGTACATTAAAAGAATGTGAATAAAATGAATTTGAAGTTATTCTTTATCCGGAAGCCGCAAAAAACCCGCAACTGTGACAGCATCTTTTGTGCCTTGTCCGGAATCGTCGTCAAACTCGCTGTTAATAAGCCCCCGAATCAAGGTTGAAGCGATGACTGGTCGCCACACTCGTGTGATTGTGGACTGGTCAAACTCCGGGGGGTTCACATTGGACGCCAAATGCGCGACGTACATCATGATGAAGATGCCACAGTCTTTCGAATTTTGTTGCCACGGCGCTTTGGTTATCTGAGTCATCTTCCAGTCTAGCAAACCAAACCACCCCAGCTTGCCTGCCATAACGACGTTCATGAACTGCGTGAATTTGTCAGCAGCTTTTCTGTGATGCGGATATAATTGGGCTCTGCCAGACAGTGGGTTGTAGAAGCGCCATACACAGTGCGGGAAATGGACATACACGAGGCAGAAGTGGGAGCCGGTGCGGATTGGGAAAAATGCGTAGAACATGTTCCTATTCAAGCCGTCCAGCATCCTCCCGAGCTTTTTAACCAATTTAGCATTATTTCCCCCTTCCTGGTGCTCCTGCGAAAGCGAAAGAGATTTAGACAACGATCTAATAATATCATAATTATTTACTTATCACTCCTTCTGCAGGGAACACTTACGTTGTCGAATATCTCTTTGAATGCGTGGCAACCAAAAAATGCCCACGGATATTTCATCGGGTTTCTCTCGTTGCGCTGGCTCAAAAGACTTAAAAAAGCATCTATAACCTACAGAAAACATATTGAGGAGTCATTACACTTCGGTAAGGCAACATGCAACTTCCAATTAAAAGTCGATTATTCTATATATACGATCTGCATAGTAGTCGTGTCCTCGATAGACACGACTATGCGTATAGTCGTCTATTCCATAGACACGACTACGCGCAAAGTCGTGTCTTCCAATACCGACTTTATGTCTACAACCCTATATATGAAGAGCATAGGTTTACTTACATTGGTGTTTATTTCTGTTGTTTGTAGGAGGGATAAATAGTCGTCATCACATAGCGTTGGGATTGGATAAGCCTTCCTCGGATTGGCCATCCATCCATCTATTGCCACTCTATCCCGCTCTAACAGTACCCCCATGTCGAAGCATAACTCCGAATCGGCATAGTGGTCGGGGAGAGCAATTACAGACTTAGACTTCTGAGGGGTTAGGAGGACATCGACGTCAACCGGCTGTGATGCGGTTAAGCCAGTGCCCTCGGCGACCTCCTCCTCCTCCCTCGCCTTCTCCTCCTCAGCCTCCTCTTCCTTCAACTCCTCCGTCTTCTCCTCGTCCATCGCCTCTTCGTCTGCTTGCACCTCCTCCTCCTTCCCCTCCTCCTCCTCCTTCGCCTCCTCCTCCTTCCCCTCCCCCTCCTTCGTCTCTTTGTCCAGAACATCCGCCTTCACCTCCTCCTCTTCGACGTCCCCGCCCTTCACATCCTCCTTCACCTCCTCCTTCACGGTTTCGATATCCGACTGCCGTATGGAAGAGATGACCTCATCGATGATAGAGGTCGCCTCTCTATCGGATATGGTTTGTTCGGAGTCGGCTTTCGGCTGAGGGGACCTATTTCTTCTTTTCTGCTCCTCCGCCATTCTCCGTATATGGTCCTCTTCTCTAATCCTCTGCTCCTCCTTCGAGCCGACAGTCCTGAAGCGCTTCCTTATCACTACACCAGGAGGGAATATGTCCCGGCCGTACGTCGGACGGGACTCGACTTCTGCACGCTCCATATCTTCCTTGAATTCTGGTTGGAGCTTCTTCAAAAACATCTTGGCAGAGGATCTCTTCGCAGCCCGTTCCATCTTGTCTTCCTCAACCGCGCGTTTGATGGGAGCTGAAATGACATTTTACTTCTTCATGTCAGTAGTAGCAGCACGATAAAAAACATAGTCGTGTTATATAGAACACGATAAACCACATAGTCGTGTACCATTAAACACGACAAATATAGTAGTCGTGTATGATGGGGCACGAAAAAATAAATCATCGTCTACAACTTACCTTTACCCCATTTCGTCGAATCCAGATGTGACTTCCTTGCCAGCTCCTTCGTCCGCATACCGATAGGAGTGTTCTTATTATGCTCCTTTTGAAGTGGCCGCTTCTTTGGGTCCATCTGATGCACTGATGACGATTGTGGCCCCATTTGGGGCCGCTTCTTCGGCTCCATCTGATGCACCGATGACTTCTTTCTCTCCATTTCGGGGCGCTTCTTCGGCTCATTCGTCGGCTCGTCAGTCATCTCCTCCTTCGGATGCTCGAAGATCTGACCTTCTAACAGCATTGACGCTGAGGCGGCAGAGGACTTCATAGAGTGGAGAATCTCTCGCAGAGGTCCCACTCTCCTTCCCATCTCCTCATAGGAAGACAGAGCTATCTCTATTAGTGACTGTATGCCCTGAAGGGCACCCTCCAATCGGCCCATTGCAGTTGCAGTCGACTGGGCAGCCTTTCTCGAGGAAGTGGAGGCAGGTTGGTTGGGAGTCGTCTTCATTTCCGGCCTCTGCGGCCTCTGCCGTCGTGGAGGATGGGCCCCTGAGGTTGACGAAGCAAGGAGATATGCCTCTCCGGCCATGGGGCTGATTACGTCGACGAGTTCCTCCCCTATTTGAAGATTGTGGAACACTCCTGTCCAATAGTCGGCCATGCGGTGCTTCTTCTGTGCACCTTTCTTCACCTCTGTAATGAGGGCCCCACTTCCTGGCCATCTTTTCGCCCGTGGGCTGCTAGGGCCCATGACAGGATGGAAGATTGTCGTGTGCTCAAAAAACCAAATCTGCAAATTAAACAGTTGAAAACATTATAACAATGCGCGGTTGCCTTAGTCGACTATAAGTTCAACACGAATTGAACTATGGTCGTGTCTTAAAAAACACGACTATATACCTAGTCGTGTTTCATTATACACGACTATAAATATAGTCGTGTTCTATGATACATGACTATATATATAGTGGTATTGTATAAGACTTTTTCCCGATCGAAGACTATGAATGCTACATACCTGAAGGACATATGCGGCGCCATTTAGGCATCCACCGCCCAGGCACTCTCCTTGCGATCTCGCTCCCACTAGGCGGCTGGTATGGGTTATACCAGAAACCAACATCTTATGTATAGCCCCAGCCCAATTGTATGACCTCAATCTTGGGAGGTCGTCAATGTAACGGTACAAAGAGGGATGAACCGCTCTAGTGCTGTGTGGAAACAACACCGTGGAGAAGAGGAGGCAGATGATCATCCTCGCAATGTCCTCCTCTTCCATCTTCAGTTCGCCCGCGCTAAGCTTGTCTATCATTTCCTCAATGTGTGGAATGTCTGCTCTCCTCGCGGCGAAGTACTTTCTGAAGAATTGACCTTCCGGTCGGCGTGTCAAAGAGGGGAGGACCTCAACTCTGTCGCCCTTTGCGGGCAATCCGGTGATAAGGGCAACATCTTCCTCTGTGAAATGTAGCGTCCTACCCTTGATATTGAAGACCTTCGCCGACTCATCCCAGTACCTGACCAAATGGTCGAGGAGGTTCCGAGATACAACAACGTCCTCACCTTCAAAAATGACAGCGAAACCAGCCTCGTTCATCAGCTGGGCACATCTTTGGTGACGCTGTAGGAGGGCCGCACACTTTTTTATCGCCCCCGGTTGACAACACGTCTTCAGCGCCGGTCGCGCATTATATGTTCTCTTCACTGGTCGGTCCATCGGAGCCTTCCTTTTCCTGCCCCTCTGATTTCGCTGCCGAGGTGCGAAGACAAAATCATGATCCTCCTCCTCTTCCGGTGGTATTTCCTCCATAGACTCATCTCTTTTTTTATCCATCTGCAAGGAGTGAGGTATAGTGGTCAGTACAAAAGTGTCCTGAGTGCAACACGAAAATATAAAAGTCGTGTCGTCGCGGACACGACTAAATACACAGTCGTGTCTACTCTAGACACGACTTTATAGTTCATAGTAAAAATTAAAAATTCAAATGTCCGACCTTATGAAACTAAAATCAGGTAGGATAGTTGTAACTTACCGTAGTTTAGTCGTCTGTATGTCTGTATTTCCTCGCAGGTGCCTTCACAGTCTTCCTCGCCGTGCACCGAAGCTCAATCCGGTCAATCCGCCTGTTGCATGCAGGCGGAGGGAGCCGCGGGGGTCTTCTCAAGGTTGAAGATCAGAAATCCCGACGGATGCGCTTCAAATCGCCGCCTTTGTCCACTCTCCCTCAGTCGTGTCGTCGAAATCCAGCAGGGGGGCAGCTCGATATCGAGATGGGGGACGCGAATAGGCTCGAACTCGTCCGTGTATTCCGCCGGTTGAATCGCCGCTCCAACTCGCCGGTCGCCGGTGCCGTCGCCGATGGGAATCGCCGGAGAACTTCACACTCGAGGCGTGTTGTACACAACACGCCTCTTCGCACAGTGTTAACACGAAAAAATAGAAGAAAGGGCATTTTCGGTACATCAAGTCCAGATTCCGGGTCATATGAGATTTCACGGGAAAAACCTGGTAATATGGGAATATGAGATTTTGCGCCAGGTAATATGGAAAAAACTCGATTGATAGAAGATCGTTGCCGACCCATCATAAATCGCCCCTCCAGGTAATGGACCCACTTGCAGCTAGGGCTGCGACATTTCCAGGCCAACCTGTCGGCCCGACCTGCAAATAACGGGCCTGGGCCTGAAGGTCGAGGCTCGGGGCCTGGTTCAGGAGCGGGCCTAAAAAACTCAAGCCTGAAAGATATAAAATTGGACTCGGGCTTAATGGCTAAAATAGCCCATAGGTCCGCCACGCTCGACCCAAGTGCAAATTGCAAAACGGTTTGCAAAACAGTGATTTTTCTTAACGCCACTCGAGCGAGTTCAGGGCCGGCGGCGCTGGGGCTTGTGGATGGCACCTCGGGTGGTAAAAATGGCAGACCGTGCATAGGGGTGGGCTGCATAAAGCCTGAGGCGGTGAACTACTCATCCAATAGAAAATATCCCTCTACAAGCTTAGCTCGCTCTAACTACACGTTAAATGTACCTTGGAGGAATATTTACCTTACGAACAAATTGTTCATCTAGCCTTGGGGCAACCCTACCAAGAAGGGGAAGAAAGAAAAGGTCAAAATCTGCTTACAGACAGAAAACACAAAATCAAATTACCCTTGAGAGAATTCAAATGAACCATTGATCAACTTTCCATATGGAATGCCTTCTTTAAATGAGACTTACAATGATCTTCAGATTTACATAACCTTACAAGTGATTCATGACGTTAATGTACTCCCTCCTACCAAAAAAGATACGTAGAGTGTGTTGATTTTTGTGTCCAAAAAAAGAAGGTACAATGTATTTATTTCTCATGTTTCTTCTGCCTTTTCCCACGCCCCATTTTCTCATGTCTTTTCTCAGCCACAGAAGCTTTTCCCGCTTGCGGTCACCATTTGCTTTAAATATCAAATTTCAAAGACAGTACCTCTTTTTTTCAGGCAGAGGGAGTTATACTTATAATATCAACAATTATAAAAGAAACATATTTATAATATCAACTCCCACATTTTATCCAACAAAAAAGATAAGCCAATTTCTACAAGGTGCAAAACAGGTATAGTTAGAGTGAATTAACTTTCTACCTATAGAAACAAAAGCCATATTGGCCTTGAAGCAAGTGGACATGGTGTTCAATGTAAAAATAAGAAAATTTGTATGTATGCATTTTAGTTCTAGTCAAGTATGTTCAGCAGACAAAAAATTCGGCAGCTGGGGATGCTCTTCGAAAACGCAGGAATCTGTGGTAGAGCTTGACAAATACTTCTGTTTTCCATGTACCTTCATGAGAGTTCTCGCAACAATTATTAGCTTCTGATCTAAAGTCTTTGAGTTGCTCAACAAAATCCTTACTAGTTCATATTGATTTTCACTATGCTTCAAGATGTCATAAGCCTCAATCATAGGACCCTTGCTCTGTAAATCACATATATACTGGCTCATAACATACCCATGACTAACTAATGTCCTGAGTTGGGCTAGACCAGAAGAAAAAGAATGCTTTAGAGGCTCCCAGCACTCTTGCCCATCGATAATTAAGTCCTTTGCTTGTAGAAATAATTCCATCAACACTAAACAGATATTGTAGGACCTCTGGTTCCCTAAAAATTGGTATTATTTAGTGTCAACATACATCTCTGAACACAAATTTTAGAATCTCCAGTTAAGGAAAATAAGACGGCAGCTGTCCAATTAATTGAAGCTTCTTCCTCGTTGTCAGTGAAGTTACCATTTCCAAACATGTCAGATTTATTGATTGCCAAATAGGCTCCACCTATAATTGACTCAACCTAAAGGCTCCTTGCCTGAAAATAATTACAAATTGAAAAGCTCCACCTACAATCTTAATTACAACATTTAAGACCTATCTCATTTGGTTCAGCTCGAAAGGACGTCTGCAATTACTGACATAAGGAGCTGATGTGCCATGATATGTGCAAGTAGGATGTGTATTGTAGGAATATCATTATCCTTGAGATAGCCACACGTGCCACATTGACTGACTCAGCCTAGATATATACTTACCTTCGTCGTTGCCAAAAAAAAATGGTGGCTCTGTCAGGGCACGATTAGGAGTAAGGGCATCACTGTCGTTACATTTCCTCTCTAACTTATATGATTATTATGTTGTTGTTGTTGTTGTGACTTGAAAGAGGGTCTACATGAGCTTAGCGTCCAAGCTGGGTTTTTAACTGTCATCCGCAAGGCCAAAAAACAAGCCTAAGGCGCTCGAGTCCGCAACCAACGCCGATAGGGCTGTGCGGGGGGATGATCGGCGCAGCGAATATGCAGCAATTTTAGAGCAAACCTAACAGAGAAGCAGAGGGGGGATCTCTTGGGCGGGCTGCCGTCTCTATCTCTCTTGTCCCTCTCATCCCTCGTCCTTGAGCGTTTCCTCGGAGCTCTCCAATGGCGGCTTCTCCTCGTGGTTCCTTTCCCTGATGCCCAGCATTCGCGATTATACTGTCAGGTATGGAGAATCTGCGTTCTTATCATTTTTTTAGGTCTTGTATAACTTCTAACTCAGTCGATAAAAAAATTCTATTTCGGTAGTCCTCTCTATATTAAGTTGATCAATGGTTCCTTGGATTGGATCATCTGGGCGAACTTAACATGCATTTTCACAATCCAAATATATATGAATATTAGGATTAATCCTAATCTCAAATGTGCATAAGATCAAGAGGATGCCCTCTTCACAATTACGACGTATATGAAGATGTATTTTAACGATCTAAAGTAACGTTTGGATTTCTAGTGTATATCAAAATGTACATTTATAACCTAATTGTATATTTTGATAATTATGTTAATTTCAAAAGATCCATTTTCCTTCCCCATCAAATATCTGCAAACCTGAGCGTATTTACAAAGTAATTATTAGAGATATGTGGGAGATATTACAGTCCTTGCTGCAAATTGTATAGCAGGGCAGGATTAGGGGATTGATCTCTGCCAAAAGAGAATAATACACGTGAACGCAATTAATTAAATGTAAATTACTGTCTCGTGCATGCATGCATGCAGCATGCACCTCCTGGACTGTACGATATCACGGTCACGCTAGAGGGATTGAGTTTAGGACAGAAATTGAGCCCTCACTAGTCTGTACTCGCAGGTGCTGCAAGATCTGATGAGATCCCATCACGCTTCTCCTCAACCAGCGCAGCACCCTACAGTACTCTACTAACATTGTAGTCCAGCTAGCCAATTTCCTACGTCGACGTCTCCACGGCCTTTCCGACCATTGAACAAAGACGGCGGAGCCAAGGTAGCCGGAATCCGGCAAATTGTACGGCTGAAAGAGATCCTCCCACAAATGGCATTCGATGACCATCAACAACAAGGACTCACCCGAGACGGACCAGCCGTCGGGGATCTCTCCGGCAATCAGTAAGCGACTGATGGACTCGTACGTCATCTGTGAGTCAGACGAGGAGAGCTGCCAGAGCTCTGACCACCCTCCGGACGTCCCTAGGGGATACCTCGCCGTCTATGTCGGCCAGGAGCTTCGGAGGTTCGTCATCCCCACCAGCTACCTCACCCACCCTGTCTTCAAGGTTTTGCTCAGAGAAGGCCCGAGGAAGAGTTCGGATTCGACCACACCGGCGCGCTCACCCTCCCCTGCGAGATCGAGACCTTCAAGTACATAATCCAGACCATCTCTCGCACCTCAAAGCCTCCTCTCCTTGATCATGACGATGGTAATTATTCCCCAACTATCTTAGCTTCAGCTACAGCTGCCGAACTAATTACTCCTTTCAACATTAATTGTCTTGGATTAGAAATTTAAAATAACTGATATTCGTTCATTTCCGAACTTCCAATCCAGACAATTAGTATGAGAGAGGGAGTATCGTCTAGATGATACATAACTATAGATTATCTCATTTTTGTTTCCTCTATTAGAGTGTGTGTGAGGTGCTAGCTGGTTTTGCTTATATATTCTAATTAATCATGTTTTGGTGGTTTTGATGTTTGGGGGCATGTTTAACTCTTCATGGCTTTCTTTTTTAGAGGACAATTCTTCAACCTTGGACGAATATTGACAGACGTGGGTTTGTATAGAGATGCGGATTGATCAAATTTTTTATGTAAACAAGGGACGTTGTTCTGATCATCCTAGATGAATGCTTGATGTCTTAGGATTATTGGTTTGTAGTTTCGAGGGAATGGTCTAATACTCTAATTTGTATGCTATATTTGGCTTCTTTTCCCCTTGAGCTAGCTACAGGGTGAGGGGAGAGAGGGAGGGAGAGGAGAGGAATTTTTTACTGTCCATTTCTCAAATCGAAATCTAATTCACATCTGATGCTTTGGAGTTGAGGATGTGTATCAAACAAGTATTACCAAAGATTCTCTTTGACATGTGCTGCCTTTGTTGTTTATTTACATCTGCGTGTCGGCCACTTTGTGCGGTATTATGATACTTTATTCCTTAAACTTGAGGTTACATTTTACAGCTTCAACCTCTATCAGTTAAAATTGTATATTTTCTTTATTAAATATCTTTAGTTTAAAAAGGAATTGACTATGAGACCGTCTCATAAACCAATAGAATATGAATGTCCAAATGATAGCAATTGGTACTAGATATATAGCGGGGCCATAGCCATTGTATGAGAACTTGAGGGTAAGTATTTTTTAATCCATAGACGTACCCAAGGCCCGACTGAACAGTCCCTCCCTCGACAAGGATAATTCCTATCCTGCACGCCAGCGACTAGATTGGCTGGTTATAACTTACGTTGATTTGCAACAAAATCGTTCTTCTGGACTGGCAATTACATTTGAAAGAGGTTATATACTTCAAATGGAGTTTATTTGTTGGCTAATCTATCCGTATATAGGCATTTGCTTGCTTTGGCTACTCTGGGGCTTGTTCTTCGTTCCTTTATGAACTCCAACTTTTAGGCAATGTAGTTTCTAATGCTTGAATGTTGGTTTGAATTATAACTGAGCTAAACTTTAGTCAGTATAATTGTGAAGAGATGAAACAATTTGCCTCAAACTATTTAAACCAGTGGATGTTTCTTCCTAAAAGATCTCAATGGAAAATATGGAATTTGGCTCCAAAAACTAAGGAGATAACTATACTTTACGAGGATTTTGGGGTCAAAACGGAGTTTTAAAACTATGGGGTAAAAGGTCTTCTTCCCTCTTAAGCAATTTCCATTGTTCCCTCCACGTAGGTGTGCGCACGAACATTTTAGCGATGCAGAACCTTAACAACTGTCTTTTGTATCCGAGCAAGAATGCAAGGAAGGACCAAATATCGGGCTGTTGATGAATGGATGGGAGACAATTTGGACGTCTAAAAAGAGTCACGGGTACATGAATGCATTAAATTCAAACCCGCTATCTAGTGTTATAATTGCTGTAGGATGCATGCAGCCTGGGAGACGCACATGAGTGCCAAGACAAAATGAAATCACATGGACGAGCCTCAAGCCCGGTGATCGTTGCGGGCCCTACCTCTGCATCCACATGTTTGTGGTCAATACACTGGCAAATCTGCTGAGGACCCTACCAGACCTGATTCTGCCCATGTTCACTCGATTTCAATGATTAAAAATCCGTTTGTTTTCAAGTTGTTCAAGGTTCATTGATCGATTGACTTCCTCAGTTTCTCCCTCGCCACTCATCACCATAAATGCCACATCCAATTCTTTTCCGGCTTTTCGGCGCCCGCGCGCTTCTCGTTGGAGTTTGGACTCCAGAGTCTGGCTGGCCTCTGGGGCGGAGGAGAGAGGAGCAGACCAAGGTCTCTTCCTCTGCTCACTTGTTCCACTGAAGACAAACAGCAAACAAACGTTCAAAGAGAGAGCGAGAGGGAGGGAGAGACAGAGAGCACATGGCATGTGTCATGTTACAGATTAAACAGTGGCCGTTTTAGCCTCTTAGAGATCCGTAGCTTTGGTAGAAGTTAAAGCTAGGTGGCTTCCGGCTAGCTGCCTGTCGATTTCGACAGTCAGATATCCTGAGAACAGGTGAACAGAGGAAGAGAGACGCAGGGAGCAGCTAACATTAGTGTTTTTTTTCCATTGGTCCCTCCATGCAGGCGTGTCCATGACCATTTTAGAGATGCAGCTAACATCATATACTTTGCTTTAAGTATTCTAAGTCGTCGATGACGAGAAGAGTACTAGTAGGGAACGCAGGAGAAATAGTTGTAAAATGAAGATAAAAAATCAAGGGAAGATGCCTTTAAGCTAGCCATTTAGGGGTTAGCACTTGGCAGCAAGTTTGCTCCTCCGTTAGGTTGTTCAACTGTTTTGGTTAACAATTTGGCGTTTGGGTCTTACTACACTGTAGCTTAAAGTGTTAACACATGTTCTGACAATTGGCATGTCTCCGTTTACAGATACAGAAATTGACGGAGAACCCTCCAATATTAGGAGGACAATCAAGTAAAAGAAGACTCCTTTGCTAAGAGCAATGCTAAACCATGTTCAATGTTCTGTCCGGACTGAAACACTAGTTGACAACCCCCAATGAAGCAATACTAGTTGACACAGTATGGGACCAAAAGGATTGATTTTAGCAGACTATTGTCAGTATGAAATTATGAATACACGCTTGCCACACTGGTTTAGGCTTGAGCTACAATAATCAGATTCTGTACACCGTCAAGTCTATAGCCGGAAGGAAAATGACAAGCCGGATTACTGGATTAGTAGGAGCCAATAACAAACATGATTTGTCTTCGATGACACATCATTCAAGCTAAACTAGTATTACCGAGATCTCTATCTGCATGGTCATTGGGGCTTAACAAATCACACATTCCAAAACGCAGTGAAAGTATAAAAAAACAAGTTCAGTGAAAATGAGTTCTAACTTTAATATTTGAGCATATATATATACTATCTTGGTTTGTCATCTTAAGCTAGATGATAAATTTTATCAGCTTTTCGATATATACTATTCGATTTACAAAACCTTTAATTAAGATCTAATTTCAATTTACGTTATCTTCATTGGCTAACGAAAAAACATGAGTTACAATATGAATTTATTTATGCATTAATTTATGTAACAATTTTATAGATAGTTTTACGTAGCTGAATTTGCCATTTCGGGCTTTTTTTTTATGAATCCATTTCAGGCTAATTTGGCAATCCATGACACGTGCTCCTTTTCCCATTTTTGCTAGTGACTCGGTAGTTGCCGAAGTCCCAAATTGAGCTTGACTGACTGCTAGCCTCATGCTTTAGCTTTGCCACTTCCATGTCCCAATTGTCTGGATTTTCCATCTTTACAACCTCATGCATCTGCCTCTTTCGTCATTTTGCTGCGGGCCAAATGGGAACAGCCCAACTGTCCACAACTCCCATTAAATTCCCTCTTCTGCAGTTCCACCTTTACCCATCCCATCCCCCCGTATATATCTGTGTACACCAACCAAGCCAAGCCACTACAACGATGCATGTTCTCTTCCAAAGTGTTCGCCTTTTCATTTCCTTCAAGACACAAAATCCCAACACAATAAAGTTGTACCTGCCAGAGGGCCCTCCCCTCCCCTGCGCACATGGGCGGTCTCCAACCTTCCCTACTTCCAAGATCAGATACCACATCCCAAGCACAAAAAGGTCGCCACCTTTCTTCGCCCTCCATGGCGCAATTGAAAGAGACAACTTACCTTTCACTCTACAAACTTCTTTTCTTTTTCCATGTCCTTATGAAGAAACTTCACATTGGGATCGCAATTGTTTTCTAATCGCCCGGGTTCTTGTTTATACCAATGTACGTATTTAATTTGACTATGATTACTAACGTTCATGTCGGTTGCGTAATCAGTGATACCAACTTTGCATCAAAGAGGGAACAGACAGATGGCAGCGGTCGGAATAATGGCCCATGGATGGAGGAGATTAGAAGAATGTTTGCAGATTATTAAACAAGCCATCAATGTAAGATTCCAATCATTAGCAACACCATCAAGTAATTAATCTCCCAGCTTTTGCTTACAGCAGATATACAAACATTATACTTGTATAAAAATTGTTGTTATTATACCAACCTAATAGAATACTCGAACAAAAGGTTAAATGTAAACTAATAAAACAGGTGGGTGAGACATTTCAGTTTGCATGGACGTGACTACATGTCTTGGGCACCTAAATAGCTACACCGCTGGTGTAGTCTCCGTTCCCTAGCTAGCTACATAGTACTCTTAAATGCAGGAAGAGATCGTGTGTCTCAATACATTTAGTAATCAATGACTCGAACAGCAACACGTACCAATCAATGCAGAAGTGGGAAAGAGAAGTCTACATGAATGCACGGCTCAAACTTTATGAGATGATATTGACCTACCAGAGTCAATTACATTACATATATATCAGCTGAATTCCCGCATATTCAGAAACAAAGAAGAGACCATCCCCATCAGGGCCTTCCAATATAACCGGAGTCTTACATGTGTTAATCCTCAACCCACCCCCCAACGGGCATTACTCCTTTGCTTCCTCTCTCAACTTAAAATTCTACTGTCAAGTCAATTTATTGCTCATCCAGTTCTAACCCAAAAAAAAAAATTTACAATTTCTACACCCTAAGCAAGTAGAAGAACAAGAAGAAAGAAAACATTGAAAGTAAAGATTACATGAGGACCGACTCCCAGTCCCAGCCATGCAATGCCTCTTGGTTATTCTTCATTTCTCTGATCATAGTGTTACTTGGCTCTTAACAAGCGTAGAAGTGAAGAAGCTCGTCGAGAGACTCCGGCTGGGGGTCAGCATTCTCGAGCATCCATAGCAGGTGCTCGAACAGCACCACCTCGCACCCCACTGTAATATCATCACCGGACGACTTGTCAAGGAGGTCACGAAACAGCGGGTGGTCCACCAGGTGGGAGCTAATCAGATACCGGCGCCGGGACTTCCCGACATAAACAGTCTGGAGGTCCCCAGTGGTGATCTTATTATCATCTGAGTCGGAGAAGGAGTTCCATCCGTCGTCGCTGCAGGGAACGTTGGCTGCGGCAATGGTGCTGGAGTTGGTCCGGCCTGTCAGCTTACTCACCGCCTGCCACTTCCTTATGAGCTTCCCCAACTTGCCGCCCTTTCCCATCTTTCAGAAGACAAAGAAAGAGAGACTCCTGATTGTCAGACAAGGCAGAGAGAGATGAGAGAAGCAGAGAACAGAGGAGGAGGAGGAGGTGTTGGTGGGAAATGGAGGAGGAAGGAAGCTTCGTTATATAAATCAGAGCTAAGGCATGGAGGACCCATACTTCACTGAAGGGCCGAACCGGAGGCTAGAACTCGATTTGTCGTTTACTTGTTTTAGACTGAGGCTGCTGGTGGGAGGGAGATTTGGGTTTGGTTTTGCATTTATTAACGGAGATGACATTAGTGGACCTAGTTACTGTGGGCTGCAGCCATGGTATTGCATCTGGGCGGCAAAGTTAATCAAGTGGGCTGCTGAAAGGCTGGAGTTTTTTGTCGCTAATTAAGCCGACAAGTGGATGTTGTCAATCTCCTCCGTCCAAATTCGTCCCCTATATGCAAATTGCAGTTGTGATGAATGGTGCATATACAGCTGAGCCCACAGTAAAAGCCCACAAAACAGGTAGGCCGGGGGTGGGCCGCCTTGATGGTAGATTTGTAATTAGAACAAAAGAAACGGGTGCTTGGGGGTGACTAGAGAGTTTTTTTTTTTTGAAGAAAAATTCGAGATAGATGATGGTATTACTTGGTTTGGTCGCTCAGTACCGAAAACAGCAGCCTAATGAGCTGCTCATCGGCTGTCTCAAACATTCCAGAAGCCACTAATATATGGTTTTAGAGTATTAACAAAATGGTTAGGAAAGCGACAGGCATGTGGAGAGTGGCTTGGTCACCCTCCTCTTCTCTACCAACCCTATTATCCCTACTCCATTCTCTTCTCATTTTATAATACAGAAGGTGTCGACGACTAAAAAGAGTATGAACAACTTCTTTAGTAATAAATAGAGAAATGAAGGGGCCAGATGCCCTCAACCAAGTACCGACCGAATTGAAACTACCACTTTCCCTGTTCAGGGATTGCCCACCAGCTTCTAATCACGGATTAATTAAGATATTATTTCTGGCATTGGCAAAGAAAGAATTTCTTAAGTCATGCTCAACCATAAACCCTGCTTTAAAAGGCAGCTTATCAGGAACTTATCTTGGGCTGGGCCAATAGGGTTGTTACACGCACAGTGGAGGAACAAATCGGCCGCTTCTAGTTTGGAAATCTTTGGGAAAACTTAATGTCACATACTCACACCACACCAGTCACTACCACCTAGTTTTTGAAACTTATAGGGACATCAGTCCTCACTTTGGACATTGCGTCTCCGCCTACACTGGTGGTACATGTAACATGTTGTCACTCAATGTTACAAAGTAATGTAGTTGCATTATTGTTAAAATGGTGACACTAAGTTAATTAATTGGAAGTTTTCAGTGTTTACCTTGTAAAACATTAAACCATACTCTATCCGTTCCAAAATACTATGTATATTTGAGAAAATTCTCATTTTTATTAGACTATGAAGCCCACAAGGAAGCCATATAACTCCTCCCTATATCTCGACCAACTCGTATGCTCGTTCACGAACAAGTTCAAGTTCAAGTTAATCCTTCCAAGTCTCCTCTAATTTTGGAAAAAGAAAATCACAGGATTTGACAAATTATACAATATTTTAGAACAGTGAATATTTCTAAATGTACATAATATTTTGGAACAGATGGAGTACTAAATAAGGGAGGCTTTTGATCTTACTCATTGCCGTTACTAATTACTATTAACTGAGTGTTCACTATAAACTATGTTATTTGGTATAAGAACTACTTGCTTAGTGACCAAACACTAAATTATTAACACAAAGTAGATAGACTGCGCTACATTACACGTACGGGGGGACTCAACTTTCAGCCATTTACTTCTCGGCGGTATATATGATTTCACTGACCGTAGTGAAAGAACAGCGATTAATAGTGAAAATTACCAGAATTGGGCTCAGCTGCTGAGCCAATTACTTTCAGCCATCGCTGTTTTTTCACTATTGACTCTGTTTTTTGTTTTTTGCTATACCACTATTGGCTCCGTTGGTGCTGAAAGCATCTGCCAATAATGAAAAAAACTGCGAAAATGGTAAAAATTATCAGAATAGAATCGCAGCAGTAATGGGGGACCGGGAATCATTCATTTGGATTTGCTTCATTTTTCTAGGAAAATGATATTTGTACATCACTTTTCCTACACATGAAATGAGTGGGTGAAGTGATGTGGGGACATCACTTCACCCACTCATTTCCATACACATCAGCTGATCAGCTGTGTATGGAAATGTGTAGGAAAAGTGATGTAGGGCTATCACTGTCCTTTTTCTATCCTAGATTGTTTCAGACCTAGCTTCCGACACATTGTTTTTTATGTTTTTTTTCCAAACACAATGATTCTTTCAACGAAAAAAACATATTGATGTTCTTGTAGCTTTACTTTCCATCACAATATAATCCAATATATTCCTGCATAAGATGCGAGCAAGTGATTATTTAAATCTCCAATTAGCTTGTTCTCCTAAAGTGAAGTATACTTTACAAGAAGTCAGATGAAAGAGCCAAAGGCCGAAGTAGTTATATATAGTTTTGTCGAAGCAAAAGAAATGTGAAGATTCTTCACACGTCCTAATCAAGTGTTTCTACCATCTATCCATCTCTATTCTATTGAAAAAGAAAGTGGAAATTCCATCAAGAGACGTTCCTTTTTGTCTGGGTATGCAATTTGATTCCCTTCCCAGTAGACCTTCACCAAAGAAAGCAAACCAAGCTGCGACTTAGGTGGAATCAATCTTTCTCCCTATAGGGAATCTGCATGTAAGATTTTGACCATCAGGAAGCATGTGCTTGAGGATATCTTTGTGCAGGCGATGTCAGGTGATTGAAGAAAGGTGTTTGTTATCCTATAAAACTACATCTCATTCAATAATCATCACTTCAATCACTTGACACCGTCTGAGAAAGATATCGGACTTCATACATAGGCACATGATTATTATCTTTCCCACAATCTTGTTTAAGAGAGCTAATTGGATGTTCCCAATAAAACCCATCATTTAAGGTGGGGGAAGAAGCAGAGAAATCAAAGTTTTCCGACAAAGTTGCTACAGTTCATATCTTCGATCTTGATAGCAGATTGTGAACGAGACAATGGAGCATGAGTAGCCGCCCAAAAGCTAAGTAGGCGTTTGTGGGTGGGGAGGTGCCGCCAGCTTGTTTACCCGAACAAGGTATGATAGCACCAACATATCAATGATAATGTTTGAATTAGTCTGGTAGATAATGCACATGGCTGATAGGGGCTTTAGATGCTGAACAGGACCTCGGAACTGAATTAGGATCCCAGCTCACATGTTGCAGCTCTTTTAGTATGTGATTAGTAGAGTGAAACACATCGACATGGATGTATTACTAATTTGTCTGGGCAGATTAGCGCCTTTGAAAACAACTGAAAACACACTGACAATTTCCCAACCATGTCAATAGTAAATATATACTTGCCCCGCGATTTTATAGCCTGACCATCATTCGACAATGTAAATTATGATTTCCAGCACTAAAGCTAAACATCAGCTCAAAAGAAGTAAAACCCACTGCCTCAATGGAACTCCCAAAATGTTTTTTCTTTTCATTACATTGATTCTACAGTGATGGTACCATGTACAACATTGATGTCGTATATACAGAGCTCTCTATATTGTTGGAAGTTGGAACGTCCCGAAATCAAATCTTTACATGAAAGGTGCAGTATACTCATATATAGGGGTCACTTACCGTGGTCATCTGCCAAGGCACCGAGGCACAGTTGCATCAAGCATGTTCATTACAACCTCATCTGTCTGTATTACTTCTCTCAATTGCTAATGGATTTTCTTCTTCCACATTGGTCAAATTATTATCCATTGAGTTGTTCTGCTGAGGAATGCTTTCTAAATGAGAGCTCACATTTCGATGAACATCAGTAAGAGTACCTTCAACCACTGAATCTTCATCTAAATAACTTGATTTTGGTTGATCCACAAGCACACCAGATATTCTTTTTTGTAGCTTAAAGAAGACTGACGAAAATCCTAATTCTTGCAAATATCACCTCCAATGGCAATTCTCTTATCTGATCCATGATTTTCAAAAATAGATGGTCCTTTTGATGGATTGATAATTATGTCAACATCTTTCAGAAGAGGATGCCGACCCTTTAGAAGTGCCAATTCCACTTCAGAAACCCACTAAAATCACATGTACGCACATCAGAGATCAAGTTCAAGACACATTAAGAAATTATTCACCAATTTTAAGATGATGAAAAGTTCATATAGACATATTGGTAAAAAAAACTTGTTTTGCATAAAGATTAAAAAATGATCTCGGTTCAGAAGATCATAATTCAATTATGATGTGAGTCGCTTCTAGATGCACAATATAATATGAACCAATAAACTCAAATCTTCTGATCAAATTCCTAATTAAAGTTAAAATTAGGAATTTGGGCCGCACTGGACCTAGTGTTTTAAATTCCTGATTAAAGTTTCAATTTTTATTTTTTAATTGATTTCTTTTTCATAGATTACTTAATTATTTTTATAGTAATTTGTTAATTAAAGTCGTTTAATTTATTTTAATCTTTGATTAGGAGTAGTAGTGCAATTAATCCAATCCACCTAATTCTTTAGAAAGGGGTAATTAATTTGATCTTAGAATTAGAATTCAAAAAATATAAGTCCCTGTGGTTCGACCTCGTAAAATTGTGCGACTGTACTCCAATACGATTCGTACACTTACAAGTAAAATTAAAAGATTAATTAAAATAACAACACTAGTGACTGGTAGATAGCGGAGGTAAGATTCTGTGGGCCAGCCCGTTGCTGATTGCTGACGGCGGAGAGGGACTTGTTCGTTCTCTGATGGGCATGCATTGGATTGATGGGCTCCCGGAGAGTGGTGGTTTCAATGGATGAGGTGCCCACGACTGCCCATTGGACGGCAACCTGAGACTGAGAGTCCGAGACTACCCAAGCCAATGTGCCGTGTCTGGAGATAGGTTTCAACTTGCAACATGCACGGGAAAATGAGTTAAGTTTTAGCATCTGTGCCCCATTCGGTAAGCATGTCACAACATATGGTTATGGGAATGTCTTACTTCGGCCTTTGATCTTCTCCAAAAAAGTCAATTATTTCACACTTCCAAGCTACGCTACCACAACATTAGCAATGTAGCCAGAAAAAAAATACTTCCTCCATACCAAAATACTGTGTACATTTGAAAAAAATCTTATTTTTATTAGACCACGAAGCCCACAAGGAAGTCACGTGACTCCTTCTCCATTATATCCCGTCCAACTAGTATGCTCGTTCACGAACCAAATTCAAGTCGATCTTTCCAAGTCTCCTCTAATTTCGGAAAGAGGAAGTCATGTGATTTAGCTTACATAGTTAATCTTTCCAAGTCTCCTCCAATTGTACTAGTATAATCATAATCAAAATATACATAGTATTTTGGAACGGAGGGAGTATAACACAACTACAAGAACCAAATGACTCGGTCATGTGCATAAAACTATAAAAAAAGCTGACTCAATCTTACATAGTTAAGCAGAAATATTCATTTTGTACATGTTTACCCACCCAATCTACCAAGGAACAAAGCAATTGAATTACCCTCCGGCCTCCAGCCAGGAAGCTTAATGTTAATGGAGCTTGTAATGGTAATCCTGGGGGGGGGGGGGGGGGGGGGGGGGAAGGAATGTGTTAGGAAATGTTTCTTTGCTACTATCATTAGTTATGCGTTAGATTCAGTCTTGTGCCTCTGTAATATAACTTCTCAACACAGTCTAAATAAACGCACTCGAAAAACAGACTATAGGTCTCATTCGCCATTTTGTTCTTACTTTGCCTGTTCGAGATTGTGCAGTAGCTTAATATTCTTTGTAAAATTTGAATAAACGCTTTAATCTATATAACCAAATTAGTTAAGTAATTACTTCAATTTATTAGATATTTTGATTTAAATTTTAATGATTGAACGTAATCCAATCTCTAAATATAATTATAATTTTTTATTTTTTAGAAAACAAAAAGTGCAGTACTTTTTTTGGCAGTTTCATTACGTGAGTTTCCGTTGTAAATTGTAATGACGCAGTTATATGTGCCATAGAACTTTCTAAGATCAGTCAAGACAAGACAACGGTGATTACGAGGTCCTTCTTTAATATGTTTTGTAATTCGAATATTCTATACAAAATATGTTGTATAATCCGCCCACCTACATTTATACATATTCCTGTATAAAAAAAACATTTATACATATCCAATTATTCTGAGCTGCAGTTGAAACAAGTAAACCGAAAATGGCTGACACTTCTTTTTCTTCTTTGATAATCATCAGTCTACTCATAGCAATTGACTGCACAACATGTACTGGAACTGGAAGCTCATCAGAAAAGAGCATGCCCGCTTTTTTCATCTTTGGTGACTCCACTGTCGATCCCGGCAACAACAATCACATCCAGACCATCCAAGAGAACCCGGCGAACCATAATCCCCCATATGGACAGAACTGATTCTTTCAAAGGCCAACAGGAAGGTTCTCAGATGGCCGAGTTATCGTAGATTTTATTGGTAATAATCATCTAGGAGATTTGTGATTAGATTCGTTATTTCACTCAGATCAGTAGTTACCCATATCGCAGTTCAATGGTTATTCACCTTTGTCATCCATCTAATCGTTCCTGCAGCTCAATATGCTAATCTGCCATTGATTCCTCCATTTCTGCAACCCTCCGCTCAGTTAGTAAACGGAGTAAATTTTGCTTCTGGGGTTCGGGGATCCTTCCAGAAACTGATCAAGGCGTGGTATGGTTTCCATATGTACTACTAAAAATGAAACAACCAACTGATCATCATGTGGCCTTAATTTCCAAAAAAGTATCAGATCTGTAGTCATATAGATTGTGAATTTTCACTGGAGAGAGAATTTAGCGTGGAGGTTCTTTTACTCAAATTTCAGGTGATCGACCTTCAACAACAGCTGAAGTACTTTGAAGAAGTGGAGAGCTCACTGAGGGAGAAACTTGGAGAAAAGTAAGCCAAATAACTCCTATCAGAAGCTGTCTACTTCATTAGCATTGGAAGCAACGACTACATGGATGGTTACATGGGCAGCCCCAAGATATGAGGGAATATTGATCGCCCCAGAAGCGTCTGTGGGCATGGACATTGGCAACCTCACGCAAGCAATCCAAGTGAGTCTTTTCGACGTAATTTCTCTGCTTTCACATTTCCAGTAGCAGTTAATTATTGCAAGAACAAACACGCAAGTGAATATCTTTGTAGACTCTGCGCAAAAGGAGGGAAGAAGCTTGGATTCTTGAGCTTATCTCCATTGGGTTGCTTGCCAGCTTTCAGAGCCATGAATCCCAAGTCCGACGGCGGCTGTTTTGAAGAAGCTTCTGCGCTTGCGTTTGGCCACAACAAGGCCCTCTCTGCCGCCTTAACAGGTCTAGAACATGCACTGCCCGGTTTCAAATATTGCAACTCCAATTTCTACAACTGGCTCAGTGATAGAATGAATCATCCAACCAAATATGGTACTTTCAGTCTCTATTCTTTGTATCGTTTTAGTGCAGATTTGCTTGTTTAGAGTTTCCTAAAAGCTTGAAATTTGATCTTGTGGACGAAGGTTTTAAGGATGGTGTGAATGCTTGCTGCGGAAGTGGACCCTACAATGGAGTGTTCAGCTGCGGAGGAACCAAAGTTGGGGAAGACAACGACTTATGCGACAAACCAAACGAGCGGGTTTGATGGGATTCTCATTCATTCCATCCAACGGAAAGGATACACGAACAGTTTGCACTTTGCACAAGCACTATGGGTCTGGGGTGGCCCACCTTTCTATGTGGCGCCATACAACCTAAAGGACCTCTTCATGGAAGCTCACCATCGCAGGCATGGTCGACACCCCCACCTTGACTGAGGCCTACATCTGATCGGGCAAACATTTTGGACACACATCATTGTCAATCCTCTGCAATAATAAAAGTGTTCTTTTGCTCACGAGTCTTTACAGTTTCGCCTTTTCTCTAACTATTAGTACCTCATCTTTGGCAAATTTGTATAAGAGTCTACCTTTATTATTTTTTACATTATTGTCCTCATTGAGGGTTTTTTTGGGGATAATTAGTTCTCATTGAGGTTATATTAACTGCATCCGGTGTCTATCTAAATCTTATATCTTCATCAGTTTACAAAGTTAAATCATCATAATCATAATAAAGAAGTGCCATTTCCCGAAAATCTGAGGTCAGTAATACAAAATTTTATAAACCGTAGCAAGAAAAACATGCACAATACTTCGTGTAAAAGTTATAATATTGAGATTTTTTAAAAATTTTAAGTTTCAAGATGTGAAGTTTTCTATAGTCATGGAGGCGCAATTAAGTTAACATTTTATAAAAACGCAAGAAAACGGATAAATCAAATGTGACAAAAATGAAGGCCTAATCTATCAAATGACCAGAGTTCATGGACTAATGTACCCAGTGCGGATAAAAGGATGGAGCCTAGCATAAGAAAAATCATATTGCGCCATTGGTCTCTTATATATGCAAGTACTTTCCAAAGTGTAATAGCCCACATCAAGGTGTAGAATTATATAGGCAACTGCCAGGCCACACATCAAGGACAAAAAAATAAGGGATTAATTGTTTAATTTGCGAATGTGGGATTTGATTTGCTAGGTTTCAATGGGATTCAGTGAAAATTTGGTTTGGTTCACCCATTTGTGCTGATCTAAAATTTGTGCAGGGGGAGGAATTGGCCTGAATTCAGGTCGGATCCTTATCCTCGCGAGGAGATTCAAGTAGTCAACCTATATTCAATGTCCTTTTAAGTAGATTCGTGCTGAATGAAATTTATGAAGCAGTGTTCTCAGACTAAAAAATTCGATTTTTTCTGGATTTTCGCTGAATCATTTTTCTATAAATTGCCCCGCACATTTACAACTTCATAGAAAAATTATTCCAACTTCATAAAGTTTCTAATATTTGCCTCAATCAATATAACATTGTATCCCCATCTCTACTAGACCCCTCTTTCCCTACCTACCCCTTCCCGGATCTGACATCGGTGAGAAAGAGGAGGAGGAAGTGAGGTAGTGTGTGTGGTAACTGGTAATAGGACAAGGATACATGGGGTTGAGTGTTTTTTTACGAAACAATACACGAAAATACGCCACCATACTTAATAACTATGCTTCGAACTGTCAGTCGCAATCATCAAATTTGTATCGATATCAGGGATCTTATGACTAAACTAGTTTAGAATTAATGTGGTGGAGGTGTAATTTAAAAAATAAAATAAGGTGTTGGTATGATGGCGGACACCCTAATAGAAAGAGAGGTCTAGAGTTCGAACCCCGCGATATTGTCCACCCATCCAGGATTTTATCCCCAATGAATCGGATGCGTATGGAGAAACACCTCTCATACGAAGGGATTTGCGGGGGCCTTGCTCCTTCTGCTAGGATCTTAAGGATATATATGTGTCCGTGTGAGGTCAGTTTACATGAGATCGTTCTCATATAAGGAACATGAAGCCAATATTTTAGGTCGTTGGGTTCTTATCCGAGAGTAAATATCAAATTAGTAAGTAAGTGAGTGTGTCAGATTAATAGGTTGGCGCGAGTTCCTTATAGCCGATATATAGGGCCGATCTCAATGGTGGACCTGCAGCAATTTATTAGGCTGGCTAACGTTAGCACATGATTCTGACCACGCGGAAGTGAACATTACTCCATTTAGCTTTCGGCAGATTGTGAAAACGTAGGAATGGAACCCAATCATCCCATGACGCGGTAGTGTGGTCTCTGGAGCTATTTTTATCCATGGGTGATGCCATGTCTTTGAGAAAGCATAAAGAAACATGCAGATAGAAGACGCATTGGTGCATGTGAGAATCCGGGCTGCAGCCTGCCAAGACATCAATTATTAGTAGGTATAGATCTAAGAGTCAATTTCTCTGGTCCCTGTTTTCTTTCCCCACATGAGCTTGTGTCCCCATTTACCAAGCACTATATATTCTGCCATTGTAACGATCTAGTGTGTCAAGGATCTACTACTAACCAACAAAATTCCAGAGCTGAGTTCGGTATAATTGGAACGTGAGATTCAATTCAAGAACAACTGAGGTCCCGCACGCTCTGCAGCAGCATGGCCAATGCTGGGAACAACAATCGCTCCAAAGACTCCATGTTTGCGGCAATTACAAGCCAAGGATGCGATTGATCGTGGTCCATGCAATGCATGGGATGTTTCACCTCTTGCCCGGTCCAGTATCATTGAAAAGCCCCTCGATCTGCCTTTCCTTTGGATGATTGAGCTCAAGCAATTATTGGACGCGTTTGTTTCAAACTAGAGTTATTGCACGCGCGAATCCCAGGATATCAAAGGATAACGGCAGGGTGACTGTCCTAACTCCTATGGCACCACCTGCAGGATTGGACCCTACAGTTCACCAGTCTGATTTCTTAAGTGGGGGTCAGGTTTCCTAAGATTCCCTGCTCAGTCAAATAAGAGAATCCAACCACTGTACAGTTAAAAAGTCCAAAAGAAAAACCCAACCTTCAACAACTTGCTTTGACTACGATAGCATCGGGATGGGAACTTTTGCAGGGGAAACATGTAACAGTTTTTCGTTAGATACTGTCATACAGAAAAAAAATTTATTTCAACTACTCATTGCAGTGCACCTCCCTTGCACAGCAAATAACAAAGATTTCGTGATTCTACAACATATGGTCGTACATATTTGTCTCTAAGGCTATCTGAACCCAAGCTGACTAGCCTGCTGAACCACGGCCTGATGCACAGGTCGTTTTTAACTTGGAAAATGCTTCTTCTCCCGCTTTATTCTCGCGGCCATGTCACGTGCCCCTCAATTGCAATGCTGTTGTCCCAAATTTCATTGGCTTTCACCACACTACCACGTGAGGTTGGCCGTGATAAAAAAAAGCTGGAGATTTAGTATATGCTATGTGCGACTGTACGCTTAGCAATACGCTCAGAGTGATGCATGGTCATTACTGAGTGGGGGGGAAGCTGATAACGTACACCAAATCTATGAACCTAACTTTTTTATCCACTATATACATTTTAAATTTTGTTAGCACGTAGTTTTTCAGGTGTAAAATCATGAATTACAGTTCGTAAACTTAAATGTGATGTGTAGAAATTTCTGTCTTCGTGTGAGTTACTTTCGTTGCTCAAAGCCGCAGTGGAAAAAAGAACCATGCAAGCACGGTGATGATGATGTAGCCACAACAAACAATAATGATGTAACTAGGCGAGTGAAAACTAAAGCAAAGTTGATATTCAGTCACACTCAAATTAAGTTCTTCTAATGCAAAGCTAATACAACTCAAAACCAATGCCATAGCAAACTAACTGCAAAATAATTAGACCACCATAAGCAACGGAAAAGAGTTAAATGTGGTTCAACCTTACCATGCCTCAACGACAAGCAAAATTATTAGTTCGAATATAAATTACGTTACATGTACTAGCTAGCTAGGAGAGGTCCCCAATGTTTTACCATTCTTATAGAGGGTTTTCCCATAGTCCTATTTGGGAAACCTTACAAAGGTAAGTCTATATACGGTGAACAAGGTGGGTGATTGAGCCCTTACTATGAACAAATGAATTGTTAGAAGTGAGTGTTAGTTATAACCCATAATTGGGTATTAAAGAGAGAGAACTAACCCATGTTTAAAACCCACTTACTATGAGATGAATGAGTGAATTGGGTGAAGGATGAATAGTCCCACATCCACACCAAGGATGGGTTGTGGATAGTATATAAGGTCCAAGGTTGGCCTTATAAGTTAGGCCCAAGGGCCACCCCACTTTTGTGGGGGAGAGAGATGTTGGACCCAAGCACCTAGGTGGGCTAACCCACACGCGCGCGCCGCCGCCGCCGTCTGTCCGGCCGGCTCGGTTCGGTTCGGTTCGCACGCGCGGCCGGGCCGGGTCGGGTTGGGTTGGGTCAACAAGAAAATATTATTTTGGGACAAATTCAATGGTTTGGTTTTCTAATTTATTTTGGTTCAACCAAAACGGGTCCGTTTTATTATGACCGTTAACGGACGGACGCGTCCGTTTAACGGGAAAGGGTTTCAACGGGCTTTAACGGGAAACGGTGTGTTTTCAACGGGCTTTAACGGGATTTCTATAAAGCTTGTAAAAACGGGTTTTTTCAGTACGGATTTTTTTCCTGCATCTTCTTCTTTCTCCTCTCTTCTTTCTGTGAAAGCATTACACATTTGTGGTTCGCTGCGCGTGCTGTTTGGAGTGCTCCTACAGTACGTGGTTGATCGTCTTATCCTGGGAGGCAGATGCCCAAGAGTCCTAAGCACCGTAGGGAGGGCGAATTCTGTCTTAAGGACAAAGTGTTTCGCTTGATTCGATCATAAACTCGTCTCCTTTATTATCATCTTTGTAAAAGGTACACACAGTTCATCCTTAATACAGTAGCAGTAAAGTAATTTATAATAACAATCTTAAGACATAATTTTTTTTTGTTATTTATTATTACTGTGTTGTACTGTAATATACTGTCATTTGTACTGTAATTACTGTGTATTTTACTGAGATAATCTTCTGTGATTTGTAAAGTTACAGAAATGGCTACTGATGGTACCATACTTATTCCCACTCCGGTGAATGCTCCTGTTCAAGTTAAAGGGGAGAAACCAGAAAAGTTCAGTGGTATGGATTTCAAGAGATGGCAACAGAAAATGTTGTTTTATCTTACCATGCTGAATTTGGCCCAATTCCTTAAAGAGGAAGTACCCGTTCTCACTGAGGAGAAACGGGAAGACAAAACGGCTGTTGCGACAGTAGATGCATGGAAACATGCAGATTTCTTATGCCGTAATTATATCCTTAACGGATTGGACAACACATTATATAATGTGTACAGTTCGATGATAAGTGCTAAGGCACTGTGGGAGTCTTTAGACAAGAAGTACAAAACTAAAGATGCTGGAACGAAGAAATTCGTGGTCGGCAAATTTTTGGACTTCAAAATGGTGGATTCTAAAACCTGTGATATTGATATGCATGGAATGTGATATATGTATGCAATCTAACTTCATCAAATATCCTTTTCATGAAATTGAAACAAATTATCATTGCTTGCCATGTGATACGTAACAATGTTTTTGAATTGCATGTTAATCCCACTATGGATGGTAGAAATATTATGTTCTATTCATGGATAATTGTTCTTATTGTTATGTATACTTGCTGAGAAGTAAAGATGAGGCTATAAAACAGAGGTTGAGAATCAACTTGGCAAGAAAATAAAAGTTCTAAGAAGTGATAGAGGTGGGGAATATGAATCACCTTTTGGTGAATTCTGTTCACAACATGGTATTATACACCAAACCACGGCACCTTATTCACCTCAGCAAATTGGAGTTGCTGAAAGAAAAAATAGAACTTTAAAAGAAATGATGAATGCCATGTTAATAAGTTCTGGGTTACCTCAGAACATGTGGGGGGAAGCTTTGCTTTCAGCCAATTATATTCTCAACAAAATACCTCATAAGAAAACCTTGCAGACACCATATGAGTTATGGAAAGGTCAGAAGCCTTCCTACAACTTCTTAAAAGTATGGGGGTGTCTAGCAAAAGTGGCGGTCCCTAATCCCAAGAGGATTAAAATTGGACCAAAGACCATTGATTGCGTATTTATTGGTTATGCCAATAATAGCAGTGCATACCGATTTCTTGTTCATAAATCGGATATTCCTGGTATAAATGTCAATACTGTGATTGAATCGAGGAATGCTTCAATTTTTGAACATATTTTTTCCTGCAATTCTACACAAAATGAAAGTTCTCTTAAAAGAACTTTGGATGTTGCAAGAGACACCCGTGAAGACCAAGAGGGAGAAGATGATGAACCTAGACATAGTAAACGAGCTAGAGCATCAAAATCCTTTGGTCCAGATTTTTTAACTTATTTGTTAGAAAATGAGCCTCAAAGCTTTAAGGAAGCCATGTCCTCTCCTGAAGCACAATATTGGAAGAAGGCTGTAAATAGTGAAATTGAATCCATTATGCAAAATCACACTTGGGAGTTGGTAGATCTACCACCAGGTAGTAAACCTCTCGGATACAAGTGGATCTTCAAGAGGAAGATGATGGTTGATGGATCAATTGACAAATA
Organism: Houttuynia cordata; assembly: GCA_039654745.1. Classification (NCBI taxonomy): domain Eukaryota; kingdom Viridiplantae; phylum Streptophyta; class Magnoliopsida; order Piperales; family Saururaceae; genus Houttuynia; species Houttuynia cordata. The sequence goes on from CM077504.1 coordinate 32,273,294, forward strand.
TAAAGCAAGACTTGTTATCAAAGGATACAAGCAAAAGGAAGGTCAAGATTATTTTGATACATACTCACTAGTCACAAGAATAACTTCCATTAGGATGTTAATTGCTATGGCTGCTTTGTATAATCTTGAAATACATCAAATGGATGTAAAAACAGCATTCTTGAATGGTGACTTGAATGAGGAAATATATATGGAACAACCTGAAGGATTTGTTGTACCGGGTCAAGAAAACAAAGTGTGCAAACTTGTTAAGTCTCTCTATGGGCTTAAACAAGCACCTAAGCAATGGCATAAAAAATTTGACAAAATGATGATGTCAAATGGATACAAAATCAATGAATGTGAAAAATGTGTTTATGTCAAAGCTAGACCTGAAGGCTATGTTATTGTATGCCTATATGTGGATGATATGCTCATTATTGGTAGCAATGATAATATCATTAAAGCTACTAAGAGGATGTTAAACAAACAGTTTGACATGAAGGATATGGGTGTTGCAGATGTTATACTAGGGATGAAAATTACTAGAACATCTGATGGATATGGATTATCTCAATCTCATTACATTACAAAAATCCTAGACAAATTTAATGAGAATGATAATCGTCCAGCGAGAACACTTGTGGATGTGACATTGCATTTAAGCAAAAACACGGGTGAGAGCATATCACAACTCCAATATTCTCAAATTATTGGAAGTCTCATGTACCTCATGAATTGTACGAGACCGGACATTGCATACTCAGTCAGTAAACTGAGTAGATATAATAGCAATCCAGGGGAAAACCACTGGAAGGCTCTAGTTAGGGTTCTTATATATCTAAGATATACCTTGGACTATGGACTGCACTATCCGTACTAGAGGGGTACTGCCTCAACGACAAGCAAAATTATTAGTTCGAATATAAATTACGTTACATGTACTAGCTAGCTAGGAGAGGTCCCCAATGTTTTACCATTCTTATAGAGGGGTTTTCCCATAGTCCTATTTGGGAAACCTTACAAAGGTAAGTCTATATACGGTGAACAAGGTGGGTGATTGAGCCCTTACTATGAACAAATGAATCAACCGAGCAAAGCCAGTAAATAACCAACTGGGTGTTGGTGTGATGTCCAGAGCGCCACTGCAACGCCGATTTCCCTGGGACTCGGACACCCCTTGTTATAAAAAAACCAAGCAAAGCTCTAGAAGTGAGTGCATAAGACACCGTTGAACAGGCCTCGCAATAAAAATCGTACTTTGACACTTGATCAGCTAAATAGAAAGAAAAATAATGAAAGAAAAATTCTAAATAGAAAGGGATTTTCCTTTTTTTAAGGGGCTTTTAAAAAAAAGAGAGAAAAGAAGGATGTGACATTTAGCTTAAACAATAAATCTTAAAATAAAACAGGCATTAAATGAACTTTCTGGAAAAGTTTCCTTCTGATCTTCCTCGAGAGAGGAAAAGTGCATCAAATTTCATCCTTGTTTAAAGAAAGAAACTCGTCCATAATCATTTTAATGATTAAAAGCATTCCTTCGACTTGGGCCTCGGGCACCAGGCCCCACTCCATTCTTAAAGACAACTACACATTTGCCACTCATTGTTGGAAAGTCTTCAATTCTAACCAGCCTTCGCCTACCGTGTGGCTGATGTCACTGCTTCTCAGTGAAAAGTACCCCCACACACACTCGACATTTTCTTTCAGAAATTACAGTCTTTAAACATTCAGTCACCCTCAGATGGCCTGTCTCGCGGAGGATTGGTTCTCACTCAGCATGTTAATCAACTTGTTTCGTGTAAATCAATGCGAAACCTGGCCCTTTGCTAGCACAGCTATTGCCAGCTCTACCAGAAGTTTACGGCTTTACGCTAGTTTATACTTTATACCGAGTCAATGACGTGCCCAACCATTATCCGATATGATTAGACGCAGCAGAGTAAAAAAAAATGTACGCCTTTTCCTTTGTCACTTCCATGAACTACATCATTTATAGCCCTTGACTCTATATGTGGTCTGTTGACATGCGGCGTCGATGCCTGAGATAAAGGCATCTTTTTTTTCACGTGCTGCCGAGTCTCTGGAGAAATCGCTCAAAATGCTGCGATTGGAGAATAAAGCTGAAGTGAAAAGTTAGTGGGTCCCATGTAGTCTGTTGATCCTTCCAGAATCTACTTCCACCAGGGGATTTACCTGCAAATTTGAATGGCAGAAATTAACATGCAATTAAGTGCTTGGTGCAGACTCAAATTTTCTCCGTGAATGATAATTGTTACCGACTGGTTTGCTTCTAAGGGGACGAAATCTAAACATTAATTCATGACCGAGTTTTCTAATTATCAGTTACAAAATTTTCTATGGTTGCTACTGCCTCCAAAAAGTGACTTTAATCAAATTGGCTTGCCTCGGGTGTCAACTTTTGGTGCTGAAAATCTTCACGTGTGGAAATAGAGCAAGCAATCTAATGATCTGTTTTTACTCCCAGAAATCAACGTACAGAAGTTGAAGCAATGCTGGTAACTTAACCTCAGGGACCGATAAAATCTCATGCAAGTTTTATTTTTCAAGAATATTCATTCCCCGTTAGAATTGTACTTCAACTAAGATAGTCATATTGTTATTTCGCATAAAAAAAGAGATCGATTATTAAAATCTGAAGGTGGGCAAGTTCTCGTGTTAATAGGAGTGTTTTACTTTTACCAATTACACCTCTGGCAGTACTCCGCAGGCCAGCTTCGACAATTACGCGTAGGCTCAATAATTGATGATGCTCAACGAAACTTCAAATAAGAAAGGGACATTAGTATTTTAGCATTTCTGTCAGAGATCATCTTCCGATTATTATCCTCGTCTTTATGTATGAAAATAATTTCTCCAAATATTAGTTAGCAATCAGTGCAAGGAAAAAGAAGTTGATAAAAAAAAGAGAAGAAGCTGAAGACCTGGAATCCTGCACGCAAGACTTGAAAACCAGAGGGCAGCAGTAAGATGCACATAGTTGGGGGTTCGGGGATCATAAGAGCTGCCGACGCACTCCAATATTCCACACGTGACATAACGACCAACTCGCCCCCTCCATCCAACAGCAAAATAACTCGGTCCACACATTCATGTATAAGAAAAAGTGGAGACAATTCGCATTGAGTCATGCATGACTCATTGACTCGTTCTCCCACCATGCCTAACACGTACGCTCTTTTAAAATGGTTTGTTCAATCACTCTTACCACAAGAAAAACTATTGAGTACTACCAACAGACCCCGTGGGGTTTACTCCCAATTTACACGAGCCGTCGATCTCAAGGCACACATGGAACACGGGCACGAGTAAAAGTGACGTGGTCTGTGGGGAGTGATAATTCCCTCCTAGAAATCCTTTGATCACACGATTCTGGATTTACCATTTTGAGACGGCTCTTAAATTACCACGTTTAATTTGCCGATTTACCTGTCCAATTATTACTGTTCCTTCACTTTGCGCGTTATATTCGGCGTGTATGTCTCTCACGACTCTGATTTTCGTCTCATCTGAGCTCTGCTCTACCCCGGATTTGCGCTCTTTTTTCACTGTGGAAAGCGAAAGTTTCGCCATTTCGATTTTAATCATTAGAAAAAGGGCAGTATAAAAGCAAGAAGCAAGCAAAATTTGGGTTTTCCTTTTTGGTATACGTGTGGAGTTGAGGATCTGCTCCTTTGTGTGGTTTCCCTTCCGCTTCCCATTCCTCGATCTGAAACTTGGCGAAGCCAAGCCCCCCAAGCTCCAGCCGCAGACAGCAGCAAAAGAGCGAGAAGCGGAAGCAATTGCAAGTCTCTGGTTCTTGCTCTCTTTCTCCTTCTCTCCCCAATCTCCGTCGAGAACTCTGTTGTGATTTCGGCTGCTGGCTTTTTGTTGAATGGAAGCGGAGGAGTTGCAACGGCAGTGAGGTGAGCGGAAAATGCTGTATCTGAAGCAGCCCAAGGCCGTCTGATTCAGGAGAAGGATCTCGAAATTGATTTGAGGTTTTCGGTCCCTTGGATGGTCCCGTGATCGTTCCCGGGCGGGAGGCTCGGGGATCTGAACCATGGGCACCGAGAGTGAGTCGCCGGCTCGGATTTACGAGGCACTGGAGGACGCGAGCAGCTGCTACTTGCATAAATTTAGGCTATACGAGACTCGATCAGTGAGTATTTTTCCCCTTGCTTTATCTGTGTTGCGTCCTTTTTATGCTGATTTTAATCCAATTTCCCTTGTTGCTTGTTCTGTTTGAGATTCCTCACCCGTGACGATCTTCCTCTTGTTTGCTTTGTTGTGGATGTTGTAGTGCGGCTTTCTGGATCTCGTTTGTTCTGTTTCTGTTAGCGTGCTCTAGATCATTACTCCGTCTGTCGTATATTGGTTATCTGGATTAGAAAAGCAAAATGAACTAAAATTTGTTCATTTTCCTATTCTAATCAAGACAACTAATATGGGAGAGAGGGGTTATTAGAAATGTTATGGTTCACGTCCTGTGTAGAAGCGAATTATCGTTGCTGCAAAAATTATGCTGGTTTTCCTTGGGTAGTTGTGTACTTCAAATCAAGTGAATGTGTTTATTCATTAGTTAATAACAAATATTCCGTAGCAAGTAGTTGGAGTCAATAGTGCCTTCTTTTCGTTTAATATTTGTACTCCCTCCACTTTTAATTGATACTTTCAAATAATTGGTCGTTATTGAGACGTGGGGTCCACAGTAAAAGCCTAGGCTTTCCAAACGAACAAGTCACCTTTCATCGCGGAGACCTCTCCACCTCGAACTCGACCTAGGGTCCGCCCAGCAGGAGAATAATTAGGGAATGGTAGTGTCTAATTTTGGTACGCTATTTTTGCTAGGAGCATGTTTTTTGCAGCAATTGAGCAAATAAAGAGAAAGTAAAATGCCTGCTTCCATTGTCTTTTCTATTCTAGACAGTATTTACTGTTTTCTTATCATTAATTATATTGATGATCAGTTGAGTTACAATTAAAGGGGTCTATCAATGAAGAAAAGAAAATGCTTGTGTTCTATTTGTGAAATGATGTTGCCATGTTAACGGATTTTGATTACATTAATACATTTGAGTTTACATATTTTTTTATGTGAAATAATAAGTCTGCTGAGTTTGTTCTTGTGCATGAACCAATTAGTTGGAGGTTCTTAGCAACTTTTTTTATGTAATCTGAGGGAAGGTTTTCTGCTGAAACTATAAAAATTTGGCTATTCAGTGATGATTGGATCTTCATCTTTGTTGATTAAATAAAGCAATATAGAGCTTTTCTATGTATGAGAAGCAAGTTGTTCTGACCGTACGGATTATGAACCTCAATTGAATTCTTCAGTTCATACCTTGATCTGATTCTGTATTAATTGCACTTCTGGGGAATGAGTGTATGGTTCTCTTTTTCCATCTCATGGTGGAGGAATACCACTCTAATATAGTCTTGGCTCAACTCTTCAACAGAATTTTTATATAATAGGGAGAAACAAGAGTCGAACACTATGGAGGGTTTTGAAGATTGACAGGCTGGACCCAAGTGAGCTGAACATAAGTGAAGATGCTACCACATATGTGGAAAATGAGTGCTATGATCTTTTAAAGCGGATTCATGAAGGAAATAGGTCAACAGGTGGACTGAAGTTTGTCACAAAGTGTTACGGAATTGTTGGTATGGAGGTTCACATTTTTGTGAAAGAAGTTTAATTATTTTAGCAAATCTGTCAAATTTTTATTCACGCATACTAACGATTGTTATTATTGTCTTCAGGTTTCATTAAGTTTTTGGGGCCTTACTATATGCTCCTTATTACAAAAAGAAGGCAAATTGGAGTCATTTGTGGACACGCAATTTATGCCATCACCAAGACTGAGATGATCCCACTTCCAAATTCTTCTGTCCAATCCAACATGACTTACTCCAAAAATGAGAACAGGTCCTACATAAATTTTGTAAACATATGTACAACGTCAATGTTGGTACATTGGAAGGTGCACAGAAACTAGTCACCAGAGTTTTTTGCTGCCTATATGTACCTATGAGAGAAAGCTATTTGTTTATTTTTTTCATTCATCTATTTTGTCTCTCTTTGTTGTAGTAATGTTACTCTTTCCCTGCCTCGGGCATACAATCCTCCTAAATCTTTGCTTATTTGACATTACAAAATCAATTTAGTATTTTATTCACCTCTATAACTAATCTTTCAGCGTACTTTTTCTAAGCATTTGCACGTTGTTAATATCCGATCTATCTAGTTTAACATCATCCATCTGACGATCCAAGACAGTTATTTTTTCTTATGTTTCAATAAATGGGCGAATTATGGAAGTTTAATTGTTATTTGATCTTGCATATATTTCCCTAAAGAGAACAGTATATGTTGTAAATGTTCTCATACATATATTTTATTCATGTATTGTGTTTTTCTTCTGTTTCATTGATTGTGTAGATACAAGAAGCTTTTGTGCACCGTGGACCTCACCAAGGACTTCTTCTTCAGCTACTCCTACCATCTTATGCATAGTGTTCAAAAGAATCTATGTGGTGGTGAAACAGGGCATGTTCTCTATGAAACAATGTTCGTGTGGAATGAGTTTCTAACACGTGGAATACGGAATCACCTTAAAAATGCAATCTGGACAGTTGCTTTGGTTTATGGCTTCTTCAGACAGGTGACACATGAAACTTCAACATAATTTCAAATATCCTCAGTAACACATGGCATTTGTATTTTCTGTTTGTAAATATGATATCTTGATAAGTATTTCAAATCGCACGCTATGTGCTTTCTGAAGTTGCTCTGATGGAGATGACAATCTGAAATCTTGGCTAAATTGTTTTACATAATTATGTTCTCCTTGGATTTGGCAGCTAATGTTATTATATTTGAGTGATACAATAGTGAGTATATAAGTGATAATTAGGAATTCTGACTGTATCAATCATGTAGGTTGAAATGAAACCCATATAACTTGAGAAGTCATAATGATATGTCCCACCCTATGAAAATTTAAAACTTTAATGCTCAAGTTCTTAGAAGTGTCTTAATAGCTTTTAACTCGACATCTGACACTTGGAGAGTGAATCTTGTTCCTGTTATGGACTTGAATGTGCTGGTCCAAGAACTTGGTTGTTGCAACCACGTCCTGTTGTGTCATGTGGCATAGTTATCGGGTGACATCTCCACTTGAGAGAGAGAACTGTTCCATGCTAAAACTGAAAGACTAAAGAAGGGTTTTGTATCTTCTTAATTCAGGCTGCACTTTCCATTGGGGGAAAGGACTTTAAGCTGACCCTAATTGCTCGCCGGTCACGTCACTATGCTGGGACCAGGTTAGAATGGTTCCTATCTCTACATTTTTGTCCATCTATGTAGGCCCATACTTAATATAGGTGCTTCTTTTAACTGTTGCTTCAATTTTCTTATTCTGAGGCAGGTACTTAAAACGAGGTGTCAATGAAAAGGGTAGGGTAGCCAATGATGTTGAAACAGAGCAAATTGTTATTGAGGATGTCCCAGAAGGATGCCCTTCACAATTAAGTTCTGTTGTCCAGAACAGAGGCTCAATACCTCTTTTCTGGGCCCAGGAAACTTCTCGTCTTAATATTAAGCCTGATATCATATGTAAGCTCCATAATTTTTAGTATGAGAAATGATGATTATCGAATAATTCCTCCCTTTTAATTTGCTTTCATGTTTACTTTTCTTTTCAGTGCAAACGAAAGATGCCAGCTATGAAGCAACTCGCCTACACTTTGAGAATCTTGTCAAGAGATATGGAAATCCTATCATTATATTGAACTTAATTAAGGTGTGTTGTTTATTTAATTAAGATACAAGAGCCAGATTTCACTGCACTCTAGTGGTTACCATTTTGTGCTTACCATTTCATTTCCTTCACTTCCCTTCTTCTTACTGCTTTGGTCAGACACGTGAGAAAAGACCTCGAGAGTCTATACTTCGTGCTGAATTTGCCAATGCAATTGATTTTATTAACAAAGATCTGTCGGAAGAGAACCGCCTGAAGTTCCTACACTGGGATCTGCACAAACATTCAAGGAGGTAGTTGACTTGTCGACATCCAATGTCTCAAAGTTAAACATGCTGCATGAAATCTGATTTCTAACTTAGGAATGTTATTTTTGCTGCAGTAAGGCAACAAATGTGCTTTCTTTACTAGGAAAAGTGGCTGAATATGCATTGAACATCACAGGGTTGTTTTATTGCCAACTCACTCCCGATTTGAAGTTGGATGGATCTCTTGAATCAAAATTTTCTGAGTGAGTTATTTTATGTTTTGCATAAGTGTCCTATGTCAATCACTTCACTATAGTACTCATACATAGAGAAAATAAAATGTGTGAATTGTCATTTACTTTTATCTCACTCTTGCTTTGTGAGTATTAATATCAGCTCTTCAATTTATCAGGATAGTTGTATGTTCTGCAAGTCAGATTGCTTTTTGGTAACTACAGCTTAACCATTATTATGGTGTTTCACAGGAGGGAGGAATCTTGTGGTTTCTCAGCTCAAGCAAATAATATTGATGAAATGGAGGACAATGTTGTCTCGGAAGTTGTTTCTCAGCCAGATAGCATAGATGTCTGCAGAAATTATATAGTCAAGCCACCCATGTTTCAGAAAGGGGTCTTGAGAACAAATTGCATAGATTGCTTGGATCGTACGAATGTTGCACAATATGCATATGGTTTAGCTGCTCTAGGGCATCAGCTTTATGCTTTAGGGCTTACAGAGAACCCAAAAATTGATCTGGATGCCCCTTTGGCTGATGACTTAATGAGTTTTTACGAGAGAATGGGTGATACTCTTGCAATTCAATATGGTGGCTCTGCTGCGCACAACAAGGTATTGTCTTATGACCCAAAATTTACAAATGGTTTTCCTTTTATTCATTCTTTTGGGTGTCGATGCATTAACAAAGTACAAATCTATTGTTTAGGTGCTTTAAATTCATATGGAATTGCTCACTTTTTAATAATCTACACTCTTCTTCCTGGCGAGGGAATGATATCAGTCTGATTTATTAATTTGATGACACATTTAACTGTTCCATTAGCTGGAAAATTGGATTTTTGTGCTTGGATCTTTTGTGAAGGTTAAATTGATCTGTGCTGGCATTTTCCAAAATTTGTGTTTTAATGCATGTATTTGTATGGTTGGTTTGAGGTCTGGTTTTGGAGGATGGCTATTCTAATGACACAGTTCATGTTTATTGGGGTGGTAGTAATTATTAATGCTATAATAATATATGCAGATGACGCAATGTTTATTATATGGCAGAGTGACAGTATGTACAGATTTAGCAGCTGGCGGTTTACACATTCATGCTGATCGGACTTATTCCCCCTTTATTAAGATGCTGTACATAATACAAACCTACTTATATGCGTCGAATGAGGGGCCTCCTTAAGGTCTTGGGTATATTGTGGGTGAAGGAATAAAACTCTTGGCCTTTGCTTGACCAGCAAGGCTCAGTGGAGTGATATTGGGCCTGCTGTGTGCAAGATGGGGGTAGTGCAAAGCATGGCGAAGGTGCTTTCTAAAATCTTCTGGGCCTTCATTGGGGTATGGGAGGGTGTTTGCAATCCTTGCATGCTAGGAGGAGATGGAGGGATAAATAAGGGGTAAGCCTTCAGGGGGGAAAAGATATGTAAGTAGAAGAAAGGGGCAAGTCGTCAGACCGTCAGATGGTCTGACGGCTTGCACACAACTGTGCACACTGCCTATCCTTCACCATTGCATCCTGATGTTGGTGTTTATGTCTTCTTGTATACTGGCGGATAATCTGTCTGTTTTAGGAGCATTGTTGGGTCTGACGGCCAACAATGAATGTCAAAACTACACAGGTCCAAACAGACAGATGCATTGACAGACATATTATCCAACTTGATATCAGAGCCAGGAGGTTCCAATTTTGATCCCACACCTGCCTCTGTATTATGTGAGCGTGCAAACATATATCTACTTATGCTAAATGCTGCTTGCCCCTTTTTTTGTGTTTTGTTTTGGGGGGGGGGGGGTGGGGGGGAGCGCATTCCTTAACAACTCGAGTTTTTAAGGCAGCTTGTTTTCTAACTCGAGTTTCTAAGGCAGCTTGAACTTTTGCTCATTTCTTTACCTAAAACTTCCACTTAGAGATCCGTGTGTCTATGCATCTGTCTGTTTGGCCCGGTCTGGGCTGGATATAAATTGTTGGGCCATTCCTTAACAACTCGAGTTTTTAAGGCAGCTTGAACTTTTGCTCATATTTTTTCTTTATCTAAAACTTTCACTTATCCACTCTGTCCATTGATGTAGATATTTTCTGAAAGAAGAGGTCAATGGAAAGCAGCAACCCAGTCACAGGAGTTTTTCAGGACTCTCCAACGCTATTATAGCAATGCATATATGGATGCTGAAAAGCAGGACGCTATCAATGTGTAAGTTCATAATCTTTGTAATTATCTGTTTCAGTAATAACCTTGTACTACTTTGTGGTTTATCATTGCAGTATAATAATTTGCTGTCATTGTACTTTCAAACCGAGCAGTTTTCTTGGCCACTTCCAGCCTCAGCAGGGTAAACCTGCACTTTGGGAGCTGGATTCTGATCAGCATTACAATATTGGCAAGCGTTTTAGTGCCGGTAAAGATGAGAATGCGAGGTATCTCCTTTCTTTTGTTTTACAAATGTAAACTGTTTGGCTTTAAAACATTTGCAGCGGACATATTTTGTTTGTTCTTCTGAACATTATTGTTTTTATACAGAACTGCCTTTTTTAAAAGATCCATGTCAGATGGCAACATTTTGTGCGACACCAAGACACCTGTTTCTTACAGAGATATTGAAGAGAAGAAACTAATATATTCGGCATTGCCTGAGATAGGTGAATGTGCTGGCCAAGGTCTATCTGATTCCACCCCTGAAATTTCAACTTGTGAAAGCGACACATCCTACTCAAGGTGGTCTTTCTAACATTTTCTCTTGTAGTGTTGCAATTTTCTTATTGCAATTTCCTTTAGAAGCATGAGTATAATTTTTTTGCCCTTCTAAAGCACTTTCTACACAAGGTGGGCTGCACATGCATGTTGTTAGTGAGCTGTAGGATTTTGATATTTACTTTTCTTTGTCCATAGGTTCACACCTTCAGTGGCACGAAGACGACTTTTCTCTGACAGATGCCTTGAAAGTGATCAGATTTACTTTGAGAATGGAGCTAGTGATGAATTGAATTGTTCAAACTTCCTAGACCTCGAGTGGCTGTCTTCTTCTGGGAATTCTTGTGAGGAGGAAACATCAGAGAGGTGATTTAATTCATTTTCATTTAGCTGATTTGGATTCATGCCTTCGGTATGCTCTATAGCTTAATCTTTGGCTTGTCTCTAGCATAGGAAGAAGTCAAATATACGTTTTTGTGGTTATGTTGCACAAAATCGCATCAGAATCCTTGGAACTCACCCTTAAATTTTTATAGGTACGCACTAATAAACTCGCCCTTGGCCAGTTTGTCATCAGAAAACGTGGTTAATGGAGTAAACATGGAAACAACCCAACCACCTAGTGAAAGTGGATCCAGCATTAAGGTCAGTTTATAATGTTCGATAATTTGAAACAGTAAAAAGCTAGAAATTACTTGCTCATTATTCTACAAAGTGCACTTTGGATCTCATTGTATTTCCTTACTCAAATGAACATAATGAAGGTCTAGACAAGGAGAGTAAGCGCTTTATTTTTCTTCAAAAGACAATTATTTAGGTGTTTGTCCTCAAATAGGTTTGTTCTTGGGCTTTATCTGTTACATCGGTACACTTTGAAAGGAGCTGCAAGTGTATTATTTCATAATTTTAGATTAAAGAATGAAACAGTTTAAGATACTTCTAGTTCTGGTCTCTGGTCACTAAACACTTGCAAATTTATCCGCTGCAGGAAATAGAGCTGACAGAAACCGATCTGTCTTATGCTGGGGTGCGAAATGCTGAAGCTCTCACTGAATTTTCTGACAGTTTCGTGCATTGGGTTAATTATGGCGAAGCCTTGTGTCATTGATACCGACTATTCTGAACACCCCCACTCGAGGATCGGCCCTACTGCCGGTTGAGTTAATTATGAGGCAAAATGGGGGCATGATTATGCACACATATAGTGCGAAAAGTATAAGCTGCTTCCAGGTTTTCTTGCGGATTGTCTGATCTGCTTCGACTTAAAAAATCCTCGATTGGAGTCCTCATACAGATCTGAGAGGCGGAAAGAAGCTGCTACAGAATTCTTTTGGAGCTAATTAACTCTGTGAACATAAAATTCTAGTGTAAATAGACAAAAAATACCAGATCCTGGGCTCCACTTCACGACCATTTTTTTATTATTTTTGGCGCTCAAATTGTAGAAGTTACCATTGAAGGTTAATCTTTCTTCGTGCAAGGAAGCCAAAGGAGCAGGCTGCGCACATTGGTTTCACGGCCAGCGGTTGAGGTGCATTCAATTCGATCGATTAACATGTGATACATGTACCTATGACTGCATTTCCAGACCATGGCCTTCAAAGCACTTTGCGAACGAGCAGGATTTTTCTGGTCACACCATTTTGGAGGCCTGACTCTTTGAAGGCGGCCTGACTCGGAAGCAGCTTAAGAAACGACGCTCTTGGGAATGTCAAAGCAACTTAGAATACCAATGACTTCAGACATCTAATTTTTATCTCCTGGCTACTCATTCTGCCTTCTCTATGGAGTTGTACAGCCGTCTCTTGAAATCAAGAGCATGCAATTTTTCAGGGTTGTAACTATCTGTTATTAACAATAAATTACATGTCCATGATGTTTGCTTGGTTGATGTTTAACGTATGTCCATGCATGAATTCATATAATCCAGGTCGAATTAGAAAAAATACAAGGAACCTCGCTTATAGCTCTGTTACTGCCCATAATTGCACCGCTTGTCATGGCTAAATTCTGGTCCTGGTGGAGTCTTCAAGATCTATTTTCCGACGTTACTACAATTAGTTAGCTTCTTCTTTCCTTTCTGGTACAAATTTATCAGCTTCTTCCCTAGCATTAAGGGTGCGTTTGTTTGTTGAAAAAAAGCATATTTCAGCCCTGAAAGGTAAAAATTTTTACCTTTCAGAGTGAAAAGTGTTTGGAAGCTGAAAGGGTGAAAAATGGTCGGTGACGGTGATAGGTGAAAATTTTCACTCTTTCACCTTTCAGCCCTGAAAAGTGTTTGTTTGCTGAAAGGCCGAAAATTGGCCCTGAAAGGTGAAAGGTGATAATTTTTCACATTTCACCTTGAAAAGCTGATTCTCACCAAAGTGAGAATCAGGCTGACGAATCGATCGTCGCACCTCTTCAACGAAAAAAAATCAACTCTCTCACTGAGGTTCGTCCCCCCGGTGAGTACCCCCACCCCGATGGTGCTCCGTTGAGCTGAGAGAGTTTGTGCCCCCCGTCCCCGCTGCCGCTCGTTGAGCCCCCCTCCCCCCCCGGTCGTCGCCGCCGCCCCGTTGAGCTGAGGGAACCCGTGCCCACCCCTCCCGGGCAACTGCTCGGGTCGTCCAAAGCCGGTCACCCCGGTATTTGCCCCGACGCCTCCACCGCCGCACTGTTAAGCCGAGGGACCCCCCCCCCCCCCCCCTCCCCTTCATATCTCCCTCATTTGTAGTCCATTTTTGAATATTTTTTCATCATTATAAGAAAGAACACTAAAAATGAAGAAGAATGAAAAAAATAGGCCAAAACGGATCAGAAATGAGTAAGATACGCATCGTTGAAGTTTGTCCCATTAAAAAGTTATCGCATACTCGATTACTCGATAGCCAGTTTTATAGTGTAACCAATTACTCGATAAGCAGTACTATAGTGTAACCAGTTACTCGATGGCCAGTTTTATAGTGTAACCAATTACTCGATAAGCAGTACTATCGTGTAACCAGTTACTCGATAACCAGTTTTATAGTGTAACCAATTACTTGATAAGCAGTATTATAGTGTAACCAGTTACTCGATAGCCAGTTTTATAGTGTAACCAATTACTCGATAAGCAGTACTATAGTGTAACCAATTACTCGATAGCCAGTTTTATAGTGTAACCAATTACTCGATAAGCAGTACTATAGTGTAACCAATTACTCGATAAGCAGTACTTAGGGATGGAACCGGGGCGGGTTTGGGCCGGGTATTGGCATACCCGGCCCCGGAACCATTTTAATTCTTCAAACCCAGAACCGTCCCAGACCCACCACGGGTCCAGTTTCAAGGACCCGGACCCGCCCCGGTACCAGAACTTGAAACCCGGACCCGCCCCGCCCCGACCCGGTACCAGTTTTTTTATATTTTTAATGTCATATACATTAAACTATTAACTCTTTTAATTTTTTTATTAATAATATATATCTATAAAAATCCAAACTACTCAAATCAAGAGATATGAGTGCTTTCGCCCAAAAAAATATTCATAAAAATAAATAAATATGGGTCCAAGTATATGATATATATATATATATCTATCGTATACCCGGGTCGGGTCCGGGTTTTATATGAAAACCCGGACCCGACCCGACCCGATGGGTCGGTTCCTCTTTCAGACCCGGAACCGGAACCGGGTATTGCATAAGCAATCCCAGAACCGGCCCAATAAGGCCGGGTCTTGTCGGGTCGGGTAAAAACCCGACCCAAGTTCCATCCCTAGCAGTACTATAGTGTAACCAGTTACTCGATAGGCAGTACTATAGTGTAACCAATTACTCGATAGCCAGTGATATAGTGTAACCAGTTACTCGATAAGCAGTACTATAGTGTAACCATTTACTCGATAGCCAGTCCTATAGTGTAACCAGTTACTCAATAGCCAGTACTATAGTGTAACTAATTACTCGATAGCCAGTCCTATAGTGTAACCAGTTACTCGATAGCCAGTACTATAGTGTAACCAGTTACTCGATACGCAGTACTATCGTGTAATCGATTGCACGATAACAAACTGGATCATGTAATTCCCCGTTAAAATAGAGCAAACTTCAATAGTTCATATCTCTCTTATTTTTTATCCGTTTTGGCCCATTTTTTTTTTCATTCTTCCTAATTTTTAGGGCTCTTTCTTATAATTATGAAAATAACAAAAATGGATTAAATTTAAAGGAGATATGATGAAGATATGACTGAAGGGCTCCCTCGGCTCAACGGTGCGGCGGCAGAGGGGTAGTCGTGCACGCACACACCAGGGTGAGGCCAGCGGTTGCGTCGAGGTGAGGGGGTTCAAAGAGGCAGCGGCGGCGGCGACCGGAGGAGGGGGGCTCAACTAGGCCACTGCCGCCTCACCACCGAGGAGAAAGAGGGCGACATCAATGTGATTTATTTTGAGTTCCAAAACATATTTCACCTTTCACAAATCAGGCGTGAAATTTTTCACCCTAACGCTTGTTTACTTTCAGGTTCCAAACGGGTTGTCACCAATCATAAAATATCAGTGTGATAATTTTCAGGATTGATATAAATTTTCACCCTTTCACCTATCAGCTTCCAAACGCACCCTAAATGTTCATTGTCAAAAACAACCATGGCATGATACATCCGCATATAAATCGACGTCACCAAAGTTGATGGAAATTTCTGAAAATCAGTCGATATTTTGAAAAATCTCGATATGTTGGCCTTTTCTTTTTCACATGCGCTTCCCCCTTCTAGGAGTCATTGGCTTAGAAAATCAGACTCGTTTAAAATGAAGAATCAAACATGTAAAAATATACTTGCAGGAGATAAAATCTCCAAAGAGGCATAATGATAATCAAGAAAGCACATGAATAAACAAAGTAGAAATTAGATCTACATCAATACTAACATTGTACTCCCTACATGCACTCCCAGACAAACGCTCGCATGAGTGTGCCCTACCATTTCCACAATAAGTGAAAGTAAAACACACACTAGCAAAGAGACGCTCTTATGAGAGAAAAAAGTTGGACTTTTTTATTTTAATTTCAAGCTCTTCTGACTTTAAGCTAAAGGGCGTAACAACACTGCATATAAATTCTTCTGCATAACAAACCAAAATTTTTGTATAAGAACCCCCAAACTGGACAAATCCTGCTTCTCGAATAAAATTTCTGATCAGGACAGACGAGTGTCCTATCCTGGATGACACACTTAGGTTCAGCTATCACATATTTCACTCTAGGTCAGCTGTCCACAAGGACCAAGATGAAATATCATGTATATGCATGAGGTAATATAGTTTTCTTTTGGGAAAAGTATGCAATGTAACAATACCCTCAAGAATTTGCAGTGTCAAAAAAATACAAGGAGTATCTTCGTTAGGCTAATATCTTCATCTAAAAAAGAAATTGGTTTTAAAAAACAGAATACTCTCTCAAAGAGGAAAATGCTCTTAAATCCCTACAAAACGCGGTACTAATGTAAGAAGTACTTGACTACAGATCCCAGCCCGAAGGTGCAGCAGTAGGAGCAACATCCACTCCAGCAGCAGGGATTGGTGCAGCAGCGGCATCCCAACCGTCACCAGCAGCAACTGTCCAATTGCATGAAGTAAAAGATATCTCAACAATATTAATTAAAAAAGTTAAAATAAAGAATATATTAAACATAACTCCAAACGAAATGAAGTTGCAAAAACATTTTATCTTCATAGGCAGCTATTCTTAAAATTAAAAAAAGGATAGTATAGCGAAAGATAATGTTAAAGATATCTGACAGGAAAAGAGCTATAATTAAGCAGGCAGACGCCCACAGCACTCAAAAGATACGTTCAACAATTCTAGCCATCAATACAAAGTTTTTTTTTTACAGTAAGAAACACAAAGAACTTGAAAGCAAAGGAAAAACGATAACAGAAAGAATCATATTTGATCACCTGGAACTGCATTCCACTCAACCGCTGCTGTGGGCGGAATTGCAGGCGGGGCCAACATCTCAGCAGGCCACTGATTGTCCGCAATTTGGCTAGGCCATTGATCTGCTGAAAGTCCCAGAGAAGCTGCAGCATAGTCTACAGCACCATACTCAGGGGCAGCAGCGACCTCTTCCTCTTCTTGTTCCTTGGCCTCCTCCGGTTCTCTGTAGAAGAACAGATCCACCTGGACATAATAGAAAAGGCATTAACAGCAAAGAACCAATGGGGCAATTAATAATAATCCATAAGGACTACTCACAGGTCAGCCATGAAAATTTTGTTTAGACCAGTTCAAATAATTCTTGGATAAAACTAAGTAAAAATGCAGGTAAAAGCAATTTCGGGATTTTAAAACTCCACATATATGCAGAAAAATATATATGAACCACAAAAAACAATACTATTGAGGCTATACAAAAGCAAAGACGGTTAAGGATAACCAAATTTTCCAATCTGCTTATTCACAAAACAAATTCATAGCATAGATACTAGAAATGCAAACACACAAAATTGCTTCTCACCATTACATCCCACTTCTGCCCAGGAAGAATAGTACCACGCATTTGCAATACCATCCTTGCCAGTAACCAGAACAGGCACCCAATGCTGTGTTTCCCTTTGTTGTTGGCTGGAATGCCAATGTCAACATATCGCATCGGGGAATCCGTGTCACAGAAGGCAATGGTCGGAATGTTGCCTAGTGCAGCTTCCTTGATGGGCTGCACGCCAATTTGACATAGAAAAGTTCAGAAACTGGTCGGCCAATTATCAAGTAAAAGTAAAACATAGATACATACAATTTAAGTTGATAATATAGTCAACATGAAAACCTGATGATCAGTTCTCGGATCAGTGAGGATGAGGAGACGAGGCTCACTGAATGAGGTCTGAAGCTGATTCGTGAATGTACCAGGAGTATGCCGTCCAGCAATTGGATGCGCACCAGTGTACTGTGCGAATTTCAAAACTGCCCTCTGGCCATAAGGCCTTGCGGACTGCACAATAATGTCTTGAGGATTTTCAATTGCAACTATAACTCTTGCTGCCAACTGAAGCTTCTCCCAGGTTTTCCCAAGGTTGATGATGAAAATACCTGAAAAATAGGAAACACCATTCCAGAAAAAAAAAACAGACAATAGCTTTCGTTACAACAAAAATCTTTTAAAATTTTGTGTCAATCTTGCACTACAGAGGGAATCAAGCAACAAGTCAGAAAAGGAGAACGAGGTGCACAAGATAGAAGTAACGGGATGCTCATGCTTCCCTCGTAGTTTCCGCTTTACAACAGTCATATACAAGTCTACGTGCAAAATTAAGTATGCATAAATACATATATAGTCAAACGATTATGCTATACCAAATCTGTACACTAAATCCTTACACCCTGAGCTGGCGGGTTTTTGTTGAACAGTAAAAAAGTGGCCCATGTGAGACCCCACTTTCCCTATCCAACAAAAAACCCAACACTATGAGTATAGTGCACAGATTAAGTGTACAGTTATCAGCTTCCATTTACATAACAAACACTCAGAGCTTGCCATTTTCTGTACGAGAATACCAAGCATTTATAGTAAATCATTTGTTATCTGTATCCTCATTGTACACAACAAAATTCACGTATGATCCCTCATTTCACCAGCTATAGCAGAACAGCCATACAGAAATATCCGACCACACATTTAATTTTTTTTGTCATTTTTCCTTGTCAGAATTAGACATGCTCGTCCCACTTACCCGTCCAAAACTAAGTAAATTAGATGGTTTCAGCTGCTAAAAAACAGTTAACTTCAACATGGTTAACATAGTTCTTATCATTTTCAATCCTCTCCGCAATTAAAAAGAGTAATTAACAGCAACAATCACCAGCCCCTCCTCCCCTAGAATGCAGATTGCGAAACATCCTATTTCGTCACCAAATCGTTCCGAGCTCAGCATTTAACATCAAAAAGTACAATAGCAATCCTATATTCACAAAAAAATTCAGATTCACTTCTTATTAACACTGTCCACTCAAACCACAGTACCCAGATCTGCTAAAAATGCTAACGCACAATAAGTAACAGAAAGACACATGGAAACCCGTGATTGAAAACCAATTCACGAGGTGTGACGAGTTACCGTCGGTTCTTCGCTTGAAGACGTAACGTTCCATCTGAAAGTCGCAATTTTTGGTGCCGAGATGGACATCCGCCGCCAGCATCATTTGTATGTCCGCCTCCTTCTGCGACAACGCCTTCGCCATCTTCGCCGCTCGAGCTACCACCACCGCGCGACCTCCGAACGGCTGTGAGATGGAATCCCAAGAGCGGTGGAGGCTACCTTATTCGGTCACTATATACAAACCCTAGAGCAAGGCCTTCCAAATGCAACAAGCCCATCTTGCCAAGGTGGGTCTCGAATTCGATTCCTTGGAAATGCAACAGAGCCGTCTTCCCAACATGGGCCTCTTTTTTCACAAGCCAAAAGGTAAGAGGCCCATTAACATAGCAGGTGCCCTTGGGAGTTGGGTGGTTGTTGTAAAGAAAAAAGCGAAGAAAGAACCTCCGGGATCCGATTACGCTTATGACGAATAACTTTTTTGTATAACATTGTGTCGAAGAACTTGGTAATATTTCCCGTTGTTTTTCATGGTTTTACAAGTTTCAAAGGAAATTTTCTGAAAGGCTGTTTCTACCTTAACCACAAGGAGTGTTGGCCCTTAAGGGCCGATGTATTATCTTTTATTGCTTAAAGATATTGACTAAGAAGCACGGATACGGATACGGCGACACGATGCGACACGATACGGATACGGGGACACGGCAATTTCTCAAAAAGTAGGACACGACACGGCTAATAAAAAAATTTTATATAATTTTAAAATATATTTTTTAATATTGCAATAATACAATTTTTCCTTTAAACCTTCTAAATGTTAGAGCCACAAATTTATGATTGAAAAATTATTTTTTATTCATAATTTTTACTCAAAATTTGATAAAATCTCCCCTATATTTTTGATATGTAAAAATCATGTAATAATCTAAAACACTTGTATAAATTATAATAAGTAAACAAAAAAACTTTTAAACATAAAAAATATTAGTAGAATATACATAATAATAAGATGAAGCTTATCAAATTCCGTATCACCAATTAGGCAGTCGAGAACTACTAGTTTAAGGCCTTATTCAACACAAAAACATATGAAAAAGATAACACTTTCTACTATCCAAAAACTCACCAATAGGAGAGCAATGGAGTTAAGGAAAAGTTATCAAAATCAAAGCTCTTGTCCTGTAAGAATTTCTTTAAGTTGACAACGAAAAGGCTGTCCTTCCTCTATGTTGAAGTTCAGACGTCCCTCATAGCAAAAGGGAACAGAACCCAGCAACTCAAATTAAAATCTATATCCAGATTCACCACCCCAAAACAGGTCTAGATTTAAACCACTCAGATGCATTAATTCAAGGAAGAAGCTATAAAACTAGATACCCGGTAAGCCAAAAATGGAAAAAAAAACTCTCGATCTTCTAACACTGAGCAAGCAAACCAAAGGGCGTCCATGGATATCCAATTAAATGCACCATCCAATTCTAAAATGGATTAAACAAGAAATAATTATTTTAGTCTCAGTAGCCCTTGTAATGGCAGATGCACATGAAATCCATTTCAGCAGCTGCCCACCTCCACACCTCCGTTTTCTCATATCAAAAACAGCGGGCAGCGCAACAAGCACAATAAAGTTTCAAACTTTATGCAAAATTTCGCTGCTCAGCTTATAAAAAAAGTAAATTCATCCAAAATCCTGCGCATGAAACCCATTTCAGCAGCTGTCCACCTCCAGACTTCCGTTTTCTCAGCTCAAAAACACCAGGAAGATCAACAAGGACACTTAGATCGCCGGGAAGTAAACTCACACGAAATTCTGCATATTCACAAAGATGCCACATTTTTAGTACTTCTCAGTGCCAGAAGTTGCCATAAACTCACTAGAATGCTACTTCTAGCAAATATGATCAACACCACAGCTCCAATCAAGTCGATCAAAGAACACATCAAAATATAACATCCATTAATTACTTGAAATCATTTCAACTCCAAGTCCACCAAAACTACTGCTCCCTTCTTCTCAGCTCATGCAAAGGGGATCGCCGGGAGACCTGCTCCTTTCTTCTTTGCTCGTGCAAAGGGGATCGCCAGTAAGGGACGGGGCTCACTTCGCCCCGGGGGAGAGCTAGGGCACGGGAGAATTGCTCCCTTCTTCTCCGCTCGTGCAAAGGGGATCGTCGGTAAGGGATGGAGCTCACTTCGCTCCGGGGGAGAGGTAGGGCATGGGAGAACTGGAGAAGGGGGAGCGCCGGAGAGAGCTTTCATTTCCCGTGTCCGATGCGTGTCCCGCCGTATCCCATACGTATCCTCTTTTTTTTTTCTTTTTTTTTTAAAAAAAGGGCACGGACACGCAGGCAGCCGTGTCGCTAGCGTATCCGTGTCGGATACCGGCTGCCATTTTGCCGTGTCCGTGCTTCATAGGATATTGACAAACAGCCCCATAAAAAGATATTAGTTGGACCAATAATAACACTTTAGAAGAAGATCCTGCCAGTGGATCACCTATAAAAAAAAGCATGCAGTGGATCTTGACTTTCACAGTTCACCCGCCTGTCCACAGTCTATAAAATCGTACAGCTCTTTGGAAAAGCGCATAAAAAAACTCTAATTTCTGACTTAGAACTTATCGTGTCACGAAACCCCTGCTGAATATGGATTCTTCAGACTAACAAACTTAAAGTTTGGGTGAATGAATTTGGAAAATGTAATAGTGCATCACAGAATTCGAGTTTAGATTGTTGCAACTGAAACCTCAGATTACGCAACAATGGACAGACATAACGTTTCATGTCCCCAAGACAAAGATGAAATATCATTTAGTATGCCTGCAAGGCTTTCTTTTTAGGCAAACGTAAGCAGTTTAAAAAAAACAAGTACAGTACTTCTCAATGCTAATAATTTCATCTATAAAAGAAATTCATGAAAAACTGAATATACTCTCACAATAAAAAAAAGGCTCTTCAATCACTACAAAAGATAGTCTTAAGATAATAGGCATTAGACTACAAATCCCAGCCCGTAGGAGCTGGAGTGGGCACAACATCAACTCCAGCAGCAGGGACTGGTGCAGCAGCTACATCCCAACCGTCGCCCGCAGCAACTGTCAAATTGCATAAAGGAAAAGATGTATCAACATTTGAAGCAAAAATAAAAAAAAGTAAAGGTTCACCTAAACAATATGTTAATCATAACGTTCAACAAAAATGACGTCGCAAAGATATCTTATCCTCCTACAGGAGATGTCGATGCAAGATAATGATAGCAAAACATATATATTAACATATCTGATAGGAAAAGACTCTAGTTAACTAGGCAGATTTCCACAGGTCTCAAAGTTCAACAATTCTAAATACTCCCTCCATCCAATGAAGCCTGTCTGCATTTGAAAAAAATGGGTTTATCATTACATATCTGACATTGCTCCCCCACAACCAACATCGCCTGTCTTTTTTTGTACAGGCCTTGGAGTTCAATAAAATCAACTCATCTTCAAATGCAGACCGGATTCATTATACAAGAGGGAGTATTGAATGGGAAAGAGGCAAAAGCGAAGAAAAAGCAATAACAGAGTTGCATCCAATCACCTGGAGCAGCATCCCACTCAACGGCTGCCATGGGCGGAATTGTGGTGGGCGGCGCACCCACCTCAGGAGCCCACTGCGTGTCAGCAATTTGGCTAGGCCATTGATCTGTCGGAAGCAACAGAGGAGCCGCAGAATAGTCTACAGCACCATACTCGGGGGCAGCACCGATCTCTTCCTCTTCTTGTTCCTTGGCCTCCTCTGGCTCCCTGTAGAAAAACAGATCCACCTGAAAAAAAAATAGAAATTTTAAGATCAAAACTAATGGGGCAGATAACAACCAATAAGGACTACTTGTATTTCAGACATGGAAAGGTTGTTTGTACCAGTTTAAAAGATTCTTTTAGAAAGTGCAGGTAAAAGTTATTCGCATAATTTAATACTCCATATAATTGAAGCAAAGTACAGATGAATCACCAAATGAGTATACCAAAGCAAAGACAAGGTCGAGGTCAACTCAATTATCCAAGCTATTTGTTTGCACAACAAATTCACAATATAGAATACCAAAAGATCAAATATAACAAGATCGCTATTTCTCACCATTACATCCCATTTCTGCCCAGGAAGAATAGTACCACGCATTTGCAAAACCATCCTTGCCAGTAACCAGAACAGACAGCCAATACTGTGTTTTCCTTTGTTATTGGCGGGAATGCCAATGTCAACATATCGCATCGGGGAATCCGTGTCACAGAAGGCAATGGTTGGAATGTTGCCCAATGCAGCTTCCTTAATGGGCTGCAGGCCAAGTTGAATAGAAAAGTTCACGAACTGCTTGTCAAATGACAAACTAAATTTACATAGATCCATACAATTTAAGTCAATAAATATAGGCAACATGAAAACCTGATGATCAGTTCTTGGATCAGTGAGGATGAGGAGACGAGGCTCACTGAATGAGGTCTGAAGCTGATTAGTGAATGTACCAGGAGTATGGCGCCCAGCAATTGGATGAGCACCAGTGTACTGCGCAAATTTCAAAACTGCCCTCTGACCATATGGCCTTGCAGACTGCACAATAATGTCCTGGGGATTTTCGATTGCAACTATAACTCTTGCTGCCAACTGAAGCTTCTCCCAGGTTTTACCCAGATTGATGATGTAAATACCTGAAAAGAAAAGAACAGACAATAGTGAATAGCCTACCTTAACAAACAAATTCATTTCAGCTTGGGAATCACTTAAATCTCTTGCATTACAAAGGAAATCAACCAACAAAATTAGAAAAGGCGAGGATCAGGCAGTAATCAAAAGGTAGAAGAAACTGGATATGTGTTCATGTAATAGAA
The DNA here is from genome assembly GCA_039654745.1 of Houttuynia cordata. NCBI lineage: Eukaryota > Viridiplantae > Streptophyta > Magnoliopsida > Piperales > Saururaceae > Houttuynia > Houttuynia cordata. The sequence continues at coordinate 32,297,128 of CM077504.1, forward strand.
GAGACCGGATATGTGTTCTGTAACAGATACACGATTCTTGCCATTTACTGTACGAGCATACCAATCATTTACAGAAACAATTGTTGTCCATCACAATGTAATTCACTTCAGAATCCCTCATTCAATAGCTAATAGCAGAATGCCAATACAGCAATATCTAGCCACACATTTCCGTATTCTACTCCATTTCCTAGCCGTACAATAAGACCAACTCAATGCACCTATCCACCCAAAACTGAGGAAAACAGACAATTCCAGCTTCTAAAAGAAAAAACCAATCAACTTTTACATGCTTTGTACACTTCATATGAAATCCAATCCTTTCCGACTACTAATGGAGTAATTAGCATCAACGACTATCAGCGCCTCCTACTCCCCTAGAAAGCAGATTCGAAAATGTCCTTGTTCGTGTACCGTACTGTTTTAAGCTCAAGAATGCATCATGCAACACCAGAAAGTATAAAAGCATCCTATGATCATATAAAACTTCGGATTTACTTCTGATTAACCGCACGCACTCAATCCACACTATGCAGATCTGCTAAAAATGCAATGGAAATCCGTAATTGGAGACAAATTCAGAATATGTGGAGATTTACCGTCAGTTCTTCGCTTGAAGACGTAACGTTCCATCTGAAAGTCGCAGTTTTTGGTGCCGAGATGGACATCCGCCGCCAGCATCATCTGTATGTCCGCCTCCTTCTGCGACAACGCCTTCGCCGCCATCTCCGCCGCCCGCTACCACCTCCACCACTCCAACTACTCTCTCCGAACAAGACAGCTCTGAGATGAACTGGCTCTACAAGAACCCGGAGGTGGCGCGCCGGGAGGCCATCTATATTCTTGAAAAACCCTAGAACCAGAGGCCACATTCCAAATTACACTAATAGCCCTGCAACAGGCCCACCATACCAATATGGACCTAGAAGAAAACGAGGCCCATTATATTAGATGCAGGCCCAATTACGCCTAACAATTTCGAGGGCTCTGTTAAGGCTCAGTTCAGGATCCCTTCGCCGAAGTTTGAGGTCCGCCTGAGCTAAACATCGTCCCGCCAGTTGATTTGGATTGGAAATGGGGAGAGAAGAGGTTCAGGAGCCGCCGCCGCAGCAGTTGTCCTACACGGTGGAGCAGCTGGTAGCCGTAAACCCGTATAACCCCGATATTCTGCCTGACTTGGAGAACTATGTCAATGAGCAAGTAAGGCCCCTTTTCTTTGGAAGTTCACTTTTCATCTTAAGTATCCTTGTTTAAATCAGTGGCATGGCTTATCTAGTCTCTAGTTTTTCGAGGAGGTCACATCGAATCGTTATCATTGTTGGTAATTGGAAGGTTTCGACCTTTGGCTGAAGCTGCTAGCTGTTCTTATTCTTCTGTGTCTATTTGGTGGTATTTGTGGACTTCTGATACTGCTTTTAGATGTTCTGAGCTAAAATTTTGAACTATATACGTTTTTGAACCGATGTTGTCTAATGCTACGTTAATGTGATAAATCTGGTAATCCAAGTATTTGAAAAAAAGAAGAATTTAGGATTTTGCGTCATGGTTTGTTTTCATTATAGTGCATTGTGCCGTGGCTAGATTGGTTGAGGGAAGAAATAATGTGCTTTTCTTTCACTTTAAAGTATTAGATGATTGTGGAGATCTATTATAGAATTTTACATATGTGAAAGAGAAAGATGTAGAAGTGATGTTGAAGTAACCATTTTAGTCGAATCTGATGGAAACGGTACATTTTAAACTGGGATGACATTAAGTTGAGATAATAAGAATCAGGAGAAGTGGATGGGTCGATGGTTGATCTCTCGCGTAGCAGTGTAACATTTATATTAAACAATGTATTGCAGAAGGTGTTGTATTATCATAAAGTTGAAGCCACACCATCAAGGGGAATGGCTATCAGGAGTTGAATCTGGAGAAGTTGTAGAGCATCATATGAAGGAGCTGAGAGCCATGACATTGGTTAATCTTATCTCCTTCTTTTGGTTTGCTGATCATTGGCGGATGGCTATAGAAGTCCTTAAGACCAACTACAGGGTGTTAAGAGAATTTCCTCGTGAAGATTTAGAAGTGAACGTGAGCGTTTGTATCTCATCGATCATGTTACCTGAGTAACTGTTCCTGGCAGGATGTCTCTGAAAAGAATAGCCGTGTGCATTCTGCTCTTGCATTTGTTTCATCATGTACTGTCTGACGTAGCTGATCTGCTTTGTTTTATGCTGTAGGTTTCATCACAGACATGCAGTTTAGATGCAAATCTCTGCCTGCTTCGTCTCTATCAGGTAAAAATCAACCATATTCTAAGTACTGGGTCAAGCATATTTGGGGATACACTGAATTGAAGAACTATTACAATTTGGAGTAATTTATGAAACATAATACTTGTACTTGGTTAGGTTATGTAATTAATGATAAAATTTGAAGTTAGAGATTGGATCAAGAAGTGCTGTTTGCTTATACCAAATTTGTAACACCCGAAAAATTTGTATGCTTATTAAAATTGATATTGATCTAAAAGTATGAAATTTTGATGTTTGTTTTCATTTTATTTTGGTACATGGTGTTAAAGAGCATGAAGAGAGCTTTCCAACGCCACCAACGGTGCTCAATTCGGAGTTTGGAGTAAAAAGTTATGCTAGTTTGAAGTTTAGTACGCGATTGGGGTACGCGATCGATCGATGGGGTACGCGATCGATCGGCCGGGTTACACGATCGATCGCCGGGGTACGCGATCGATCCCAACGGCCGAGATTGAATACGGAAATTGCGATTTTGAGTGGATTTTCTTGGGGAAAAAGATACTAATCTTAACCAAACTAGAGATGACGTTTACCTAAGGATTTTGGAGGATTCTTATTGGTGGAAAGAGTCCATAATTTAGGAGGAATATTTTTAGAAGAGATTTCCCCAAACTTTATATAAACCCTTGTAGTGTTGGCTTGTGCTATTGAAACCCTAGCCTTAAAATATCTAGAGACGTTTTTCTTCTCCTTCCCACGTTCACCCTTCTCCTATAAAGCTTCTTCTTATGGGAGATTTGCAAGAGCTTGGAGCGGGAGCTTTGGAAGAAGCAACGAACAATGCGTAAAAAAGCGGAATTTTCGGTGAATTAAGAGTAGGATGGTTTTTCCCTATTCTATTCCTATTCTTTTTCTTCTCATCTATGAATATTGATTCATTCATTCTTATTATTGATATATATACTGATTTAGATGGAATTTGGTTCACGATTGGTTATACTAATCTTATTGTTGGTTATGTTCTTCGATATGTTCATGCTATATCTATATTATGTTCTTAGATGGGAATACTATCAATGTTTGATATCTACTGATTGTATTGAGGTCTAAAGTTCTAATCTTTCTCTATTAGTTCATTGATTTCGTTGGTTCAAGTAGTCGCAAGTGCTGTCCTAATTTAATTGTCCCTATTCCAAAGGGTAGTTACTTAAAACTGCTAGGTATGGTAAAAGACATGATAAAAGAGGGTACTTTAGTAATTCTAGACAATCTTAAGGTCTGTAATTGGTCTAGGAGGGGAGTAATAATGTCTGTTAATAATATATTATCATCTATAAAGTGTTACTAAGGAAGATAATCGAGTTTAATTAAGAATCTTCATCTCGGCCAGAACTATTTTTGTACTAACAGTCTGTAGTAAATAATTCATAACTAATTCAAATAAAATCGGAAAAATATAAAATCAGTGGGGTTAGAAACTAGACTCTGAGGACTATCTACAGTAAAAGTTTCAAGATTAAATTCAATCTGTGCTAATACTGAGAGGCGTCGGAAGTCAATTGTTATGTAAAAACAGAACATTAAGGTAAAAGTTAGGAAAACATTATCAAAGCAATAGCATATGCTATAATAAGTATACTAAGAACTTTATATATATCATATAAGATTTTTTAGTAACTATTGCAGTATAATGGACTATGTATAAGAATTAATATCATGGGCTAATGAAGGGTGGCTTGGTATTTGATAAGTCGTGTGCTTCACTTGTAGTGTCGACTCGATTCGACTTTCCAATTGGAACTCGAATCATCATTCTTCATCTTCTAAAATAGTGATCTTTGAAGTCTAGACCCAGTGTGTCATAACTTAGTTGAGGATTAATATCGAGTATATAATTCACGGTGTCTTGAGAATCCAAATGTCTTTAGTACTTTGTTTGTGTGCCGATTCGGTTTGAGTCTCTAATTAGAGTATGCAATTCTCAACCCTATCTGTCCGTATTCTGATATTGAATTTGAATAAGTGTTTCTTGGACACAGGTGGTGTATAATTAAGACTATGCACTAATACTTATTAACACTACTGATATTGTATAATATGAACCAAAAAGTGTTATTACTATTCACTATATTTCTTAATATGGATTATCATAATAAAGTTGGATAAGTTAAAAGACTAATCATATGGGGCAAGTCTAAGTGAGTAAATAAGCCAAGATTTCTGTTTTTCAGATAAGCATTTGTGTCGGTTTGAAATTCCACTTGGAAATCAAATCATCAAGGACCTATCCTTAAATCTTGACTTTGGATATTCAGCGAGCAGAAATTGTAACTCTTTGACCATTATCTCCTTACACTGGTATTTGTTTGGAGTCGTATAGTTTATCACCCTTCCTCTATACTTGAGAGCCAGGAGCCTTGCTCACTAACCTTTCTTTTCAGGTGTATAGACCTTTGGTTCAGTCCAGATATTGTTGAATATTCATAATCCTTGTTATCTTTGTTTCTCTTCATTCTGCTTGATTCAACTTCAGTAGGTTTTTACATCCTACTGAGTGTTTCTATGAAATACGCATGCATCCTCTGATGCAGGCGGGAAAGATAACTAAGACAAGACGGGCGCAGGAGCAGGAAGGTGACGCTGAAGCTCAAGGATGATTGGAGAGTTTTCAATTATTTGCTTAGTTTGATAACTTGACACTGAAGCTCAAGGATGATTGGAGAGTTTTCAATTATTTGCTTAGTTTGATAACTTGATGTCATTACTGGCTGTTGTGTGCCATAGTTTTAATGATTTCTTTTGATTGGCAATTTATGTTTTTTGTTGTAATAGAAACTCAATAGGATTCATTTGATACATTTAGAAGGTTTTATTTTGAGATTGGATGATGAGTTTCCTTGTTCATGAGAGTTCTGATTGCACATCCTTTTGTGATGATGTAATTGGCTGATTGGTTCGACTATCCGTGTCGCGTCCCAGAGTACCTACCTCACCAAAGATGATATTTTGAAGACTTCCGCACTCCGATCGAGGTTAGGGATTTTGGGGCGTGACAAAATTTGTTTGCTTGCAGTTTGAGCCAGACCGTATGAGCACCCAGATTGTTACTAGAATTTTGGTTAAGGTTAGTTGACAATCTTTTCCAAAATGAGACACTGGAGTGAAAATTTTGGATTTTTATGCTAGTTTTCAGTGTAAATCATTTTTTTGTGGCTGTGTGAACAGGCTCTGATGGCAATGCCAGCTGCAGATTTTAATCTCTGTCTTTACTTAATCCCGGAACGTGTGGTACGCATTTTTTTTATTCTATATTTTCATGTCTCTTATTTATAGCTTGCCTGGTTGCTGATGGCAGTTGCATGTACACTATGATGACTCCCTGTCACTATGTTTGGGGTGGCCTCTTCTGACATCTGTTATCTGTTTGTCCTCTTCACAGCAAATGGAAGAACAATTTAAGACATTAATAGTTCTGTCTCACTATCTGGAGGTATGTAGCTTATCAGCAATGGTGTTTTTGCTTATAAGTAAATAACTCTAACTGTGACTCTATATTTCACTATAGACTGCAAGATTTAGACAGTTTTGGGATGAAGCTGCAAAGAACAGGAGTATTGTTGAAGTTGTTCCAGGTAAGGATATAGAAATAACTAATTTCTTTTGGTACAACGTCAATCTTTTAGTTGATCAACTATGGAACGACCTATTAAATTTAGCATGCATGAACTGCTTGATTTCGTCTCTCTGCTGTTTCACTCTGGCTTAAGCCTGATTATTGAAAGATTTTATGTGCATAAATGTTTTCCGACTGTATGCTGATTGAACCTTCTGCTGCCTATTTGGCTTAACACGAAAAAGCACTATGTTTGGTTGGTCTAGTGTTGGATGTAAAGGTTTAAGTATTCTTTCTTTAAATACAAACATTTTCTCTCAAAAGGCACTTATAGGAATTTGTCTTTTCGGAAAAGGAACTGTCACGTCATGGAAATTAGCCTGTATCTATTTGTATTGTGTTTCTCGAAAGCATTGCTTCCAAGTGAGCTTTTTTGCAGCGAATTACTAGGGTTTTCAGTATGTTTATCTTGAGTTTTATGGAAGAGATCTATAATGTTACTTTATGTTATGCTCACTGGATATAATGACGAAAAAATGGTGATCAGGTTTTGAACAAGCCATCCAAAATTATGCCATCCATGTCCTGTCATTGACATACCAAAAGGTTCCTAGGCCTGTGCTTGCTGAGGTAAACTTAGCTCTCTTTCATATCTTTATAATAAACAATGCTAGTTAGAAAATATCTCATTTCATTTTCATAAATTGCATTCAAGTTTGATTTTTTATGGAAGTCTTGTGCCAGTTTGGCTTGTAGACGGATGTAGATTCTGTGAGCCCTTTATCGGGTGATAGTGATGGTTTGTTGTGTTTGTGATGACGGCTGAGGGTTCTATTTTGTTTTGTTTATATCAAAAAGTCAAGCAACCTTTGGTTATTGTAACAGGCAATAAACATCGAGGGTCTTTCCCTAGACAAATTTCTGGAGCACCAAGTGTCCAATTGCGGTTTGGTGGTGGAGAAGGGACAAGGTAGAGGCCAGCTCATTGTCTTGCACGCAATGAGTTCAACCACCCAGATCTAAAAAAGAACACAGTTGACAGCATTCCCTTGGAGCACGTAACCCGAATATTTCCCATCATAGGCTGATTTTCAGGCGTTGGAAGCTTCGGACATTTCTGCCTGGTTGCTTTGTCTGTGTTATTTTGGCGAAGTTAACTCGGATAAGTTTTGCATACTATTAACTTCTAATCAGCATTTTTGGCGGGAGATTAGTACACATTTCCTGTATACGATTAGATGTCTAAGGCAAGTCCATTATTGTTGGGTATTGTTTACTACTTGTACAGCCTTGCCGTTTCTGGAAGTGTTGGCTCCGTACAGTGGTTGAAGGGCCCATGGTGGAGTATGTGGGAACAAATGCACCCGCTTAGAATGAGAATTGTTACGACATGAAGAGTGTACTCCTTACAGGACGCTGCTTCTGGAGATCCATGTATGTTTTTCTACTGGAAATTTAATTCCATTATCTGAAACATCAAAGTTTATATCTTCTATCAAAGGAAGCTCAACAAAAGCAGTCAAATGTATTTGTAGATCTATTTTTTGGAAGGCAGGTTCGCTTTTTCGGCTGAATTTTGAAAAGGAATAAAAGGATCCAGTGTGCAAATGGATTTGTGATCTGTTGGTTGTTTGGTGTTGTCAAAAGTGCATGAAGAATGTGTTCTAAGAGGCTGATTGCCCTCAACTTTCTAGTCGGGTTCTAAGGACTTGACACCCCTGTAGTAAAAAAAATTACATAAAAATTACCCATAAAAATTGTCTTCTGGGCCTTCAAATCTCTATAATTATGGGCTTGGAGTAAGTTCAATTAGGCGTGGCCCATAGAAACTAAAGGGGCTTAGTGAGATGTGAAATGGGTTTCCTGGTCTAAAATATATTATGTGGAAAGTGTATCCCAGTGTTTTGGGGTTTTGGGCAAGTTTTATGACAGATGGGTTAGTGACTTAAGTGAGAATTTATTGGGGAAGTGAATTATGGGTCAGTGAGTAGTGAAAAAGTGATAGCAGGGAGAAGTGAGAGACGAGCGCGAGAATTTCAATTCCTCACCCTTAGAGGTGAGAAAATCAATTCCTGACAATATATTGATTTTAGCTTCGAGGGGAGTCTTATAAAACCCAGAGAAATACTATCCCCTATCCAAATGAACCTTCACCAATGAAACAAGTTAGCCAACTAAATATTTTACCCGGGTATTTAATATCCCATGTCACTAACAACCCCCCCGACACACCAATTATTATCGAGTGATATTGCTAGCAGAGAAAGAGAGACTCGAAGTTTACTTGTGGAGGACTCAAGTGAGTGGGGCAATGGCCCTGAATCTCTCTGCAAGTTTATTGGGTTCTTCCACTGATGGATTGTTCAAAGCGTCGCTCTCTGATTCCGTCCGGCAAGCCGAATCTTCGTTGGAAGTTTTCTGGCTGAAAGACTTGTCGAACTTAATCCTCTTCATTCTTTCTTTGGCAAAGGATTGTACAAGTCTCTTCTGAACAAATAGGAAGGTGCTCATCAATAAAGTTGTTTGACAAGTGACCATGCATCTGATTCTTCATGATATGTGGTTAGCAATCTTTCCAGGCCAATAAAATTGGTTTCTTTTAAATTCATATGGCTATTTATACCTTTATTATTGCTAAGCTTAACTCAAAGCCGCCGCTAAGCTAAGCATGACTTTAGCAACGGTTTAGCAACACTTTTAGCGGCAGTATAGGTTTTGTTCATAAAAGTTTGTTTGGTAGAAGATTTCTAGAGTGGAAAAGCTAGATTTTAAGGAAGAAGTAGAGGGGTAGAATTATGGTGTTTGGTTGGGAAGAAGTAACTTTTAGAGAAGAATTTAGGGTCCGATGGTATGTTTTGTAAATAAATATTAAATGCAGGGGTACATAATAAGAAAAAATGGAATGTATTTTTTCTTATTATGTGCCCTTGTCTTATTTACAAAATTATAAAAAAAAATGTCATTAAGAAAAGTTAATGAAGTGAAATTAATTCTTTGGAAAAATCTCCTTTGGAAGAGATTTTTATGGAGAAGTTGGATTATTCTAAAATCCAAGTATCTAGTTGTTGCCAAACATGCCCTAAATAAAGAGGGTAAGAATAGGCATACTTATTTTAAATTCAGCTTTGGCTCTCTAATGTAAGTGCAGAAAATAATCGCCATAGGGACTGAATACCGATAGACATTAGACATTAGTTCTGGCTCTCTGGATGCCTTCAATTTATAGACTTTTGTGTAACGAAGTTTAATGCTACTAAATTGTGGCAGTCTGGGTTATGCTCCCTCCCCTCCAATGGAGCTCGTCTGCATTATAAATTGAGTGAAATTTATTGGACCCTAGAGCTCATATAAGAAAACAGAGTTTACTCCCTCTCCCCGTGTTTTTGGTCTTGAGAGAGCAAGAACCAGCCATATAATGTTGGACCTGCTACCGTTAGGTATACCTATAGGCCATAAGCCCGCATGTGTAGGTTGAATGAAACAAAAAGGTACAAAATCTGCTACAAAACATGTGATAATTATGTAAGTAAATATGGGTTCTTGTCCCATTTTACTTGTCTTGATTGAGAGGAGTCGGCTCTCTCGTGCGAGTGTAGGCATGTGGAGTAGTTAGGCTTCCGTGGGCCCGGTCCACACTAAATTGGAAGAGACACTGTAATCATCACCGATCCGGAAATCATTTATTTGGAATTAGCTATTTTGGTACGACCAAAATGGAATTGTCAAATAAGAGTCACCATATTGGAAATCAGTTCTGGGAGAGACGTTGAGCCAGTTTCGGGAAACCGAAAATGGCATGAATTCTGTAACTGAAATTCTGCCTTTTTAAGGGCAATGGAGGGGACGCCCTCCATGCTAATGAAAAAGCTTCTTTTGGTTTGAAATTGCATCGCTCTCTCTGTTTTGGTGATATTGGGTGGAAAAACTAATTCGGGGAATATAGCTTTACACAACGTTCTACACTCGATCGGTGAAGGATTTGGTGTTCTCGGACATATTCTTATCCGTGGAGTGATTCGTAGGCACAAAGGCCGAAGGTTAGTGATTCTAATTTGATATACTTTAAGTTGTATTTGTTGTTTAGAAGGAAAAACTCAATCTTTGAGAACCCACATCAAACGGATAGAAATCATAAATTCGCTTCCGCTGCGGCCCGATTACCCAACAGTGGTATCGGAGCTTTGGATCCGTTGTGGTGTAAGAGTTCCAAGAGATTCGTGGAATTTTTCCTCGCGGTTTTTCCGACTGGAAATCTCGATTTTTACAGTCGCGATCGATCGGCATTAAAGGCGATCGATCGCGCGAAGGTATAATCGGAGAAGACGACTGGTCACGATCGATCGGCATCGATCGTTAAGTCTCTTCAAAGAGGAAAACGATCGATCGGCTTCGATCGCCATCGTTCGGCATCGATCGTTGAGTTGCTTTGAAAGAGGGAAACGATCGATCGGTACGAATTGTGATCGATCGTATCTACTGGAAAAATTTTTTCCAATTGTGCAGCGATCAATGCGATCAATCGGTGAGATTAACACGATCGATCGGTATACGATTGATTATACCTTACAAGTAGAACGATCGATCGGCGTATAATACGATCGATCGTATCTACTGTAAGTTGTGCAAAATCGACAGCGGAAAGCTGCGATCGATCGGAGAAATTGACGTGATCGATCGTATTAGCGATCGATCGGGTATTTTGACGCGATCGATCGGCGGGATAAGATTTGAAAAACTAATTAATATTGAAGCAGTATTTTGTGCCACTTGATTATATGTTTGTTGATAGTTAAATAGTGATTCAAACTGTGCTGTTTTTACACTGATTGTCCTGTTCCATTGATTGAAGATTTTCATCTTCAATTTGATCGGAACACTTGCTGATTTTATAAAAGTTGCAATGGCATCAAGAATGGACCTGGAAGAGGCGCATTCGTCACATTCTATTCCTGGATGACTTGGGTCATTTGTTAGACCAAGTTGTTGAACCTTCGGGTGAAAGTAGTTCTCCTGCTCAAAAGAGAGAGTACAAGAAGTTCAGGAAGGAGGATGCACGAGCAAGGACCACGATGCTTACCTTTATAGAGCCTTCTATGGAGTTGCTTTTTGAGAAGCACAAAACGGCCAAAGATATGTATCAGGCTATAGAGAGGAGGTATGGAGAGCATACTGAGGCTCACATCAAGTTGCTCCACACTTGCTATACCAACATGAGGATGGAGGAGGGCAAGAATGTGCTTGAGCACATAAATGCCATGACTATTATTGCTAGTGAGTTGGAGATGCTTGGAGATCCAATTTCATTGGGGGTCCAAGTGTCTACGATACTCACTAGTCTCCCTCCATCATGGGAAGCAGTTGTGGTGGCGTTGAACCTGAGTGACAAGAAACTCACTCTCGATGACCTTACTGCCAAGCTGGGCTTGGAGCAGGAAAGGAGAGAGTATATGAGGGCCTCTAATGCATCTGCCAACCTTGCTCACCATGTTGGCTCTAAGAAAGGTGGGTCCTATGCTGGCACTTCAAATAAGAACTTCAAGAGGAAAGGAAAGAAGCCTCAGTTCCATGGTGGAGACAAGGCCAAGAACAAGAAGAAGGGAGCCTGCTTTACATGTGGCCAGATGGGTCACTATAGCAGGAATTGTCCTAATGGCTCCCAGGGCAACGAGAAAAAGAAACAGCAGGGTGGTGGAAAGGATATAGTGTGCATGATTTCTGAGGCACTGATTGTGAACATTAACACTAGGGGTTGGTGGCTTGACTCGGCCGTGACCCGTCATGTGGCAATGGCAAAGGAGTCTTTCGCTGAGATGAAAGAAATTAGTCCCGGAGAGCACAAGATGTACATGGGGAATAACACCTATTGTGATGTGCTGGGGAATGGCTCTGTTCGTGTTTCTCTCTTAGGAGGAAACACTCTGGTCCTCACAGATGTCTTGTATGCACCTACTATTCGTAAGAATCTTATTTTAATCCCTCTTCTGACTCAAAAGGGATTTGAAGTCAGGTTCAAGGGTGCCAAGGGAACTGTGGGGCAGAAGAATAATATTTTATTTACTGCTTCTTTAGTTGATGGTTTATTCAAACTTGATGTATCCAATGACTTTGCTAATAATGAAATGATTGATTCTGAGTATGTTGCTTGTGTTGCTGTTGATAATGCATTGTTGTGGCATTTACGCCTTCGTCATGTGAATGCGACAAAATTACACCGAATGTCGGGTAGTGGGTTACTACCTAGAATAAGTGATAATTTGCGCATGTGTGAGGATTGCCTATCAGGCAAAATAACTAGGCTACCCTTTCCGAAAGGACAACGAGCAATTGACCTTTTAGAGGTCATTCACTTTAGGACGGAAGATTAAAGTTCTGAGAACAGACAGAGGTGGTGAGTACACATCTGATTTATTCAAGGACTATTGTACAAACCAAGGAATAGTGCATCAGTATACTTTACCGTATACCCCTCAACAGAATGGAGTTGCTGAAAGACGTAATAGGACTTTGATGGACATGGTAAGGTCCATGTTAAACCACTCTGAACTAGGAACGCAGTTTTGGGGTGAAGCACTAGACACCGCTGTTTATGAACTAAATCGAATACCATCTAAGTCGATCAAATTGACCCCTTATGAGTTATGGACGGGAAGACGTCCAAACTTTTCGAACTTGAGAGTGTGGGGGTCAAAGGCCCATGTGAGGGTGCCTGATCAACTAAGAACTAAGTTGGATCCCAAGACCATAAAAAGTAATTTTATAGGTTATTGTGACCATTCGAAAGGGTATCGATTTGTAGTACACCATGATGATGGGACAGTGGGGGTTATAGAGTCTAGAGATGCTTATTTTCTTGAGGAAGATATAGACCTTAAAACTCCTAGTCAGAAAGTGGAACTCTTTGAAATTGAGAAAGAGAAAGTTACTGTCACTAGTAATGAACAAGTGAAAGGTAACACATCCAAGAGGATGTTGAAACTCGAGCATCAAGAGAGCGTAGACCTTCAATTTTGTTGAAGGATTACTATGCCATGCTTGGTGAAGATGAAATATCGGTAGATGACCCTGTACTTAATGATCCAGTCACATTTGAGCAGGCTATGAGTAGTCCAAATTCCAAGGAATGGCGGAAGGCTGTTCAAAAGGAAATGGATTCAATCTTGAAGAACAAAGTCTGGGAGATTGTTGACTTACCAGACGAACGGAAACCCATTGGGTGTAAGTGGATCTTCAAGAAGAAGCTTAAAGCCGATGGATCAATAGAGAAGTACAAAGCTAGACTTGTGGTGAAAGGTTTCACACAAGTAGAGGGCATAGACTTTAAGGAGACTTATTCTCCAGTGTCTAGGTTCATCTCGATTCGATGTTTGTTGACAATTGTGTCATACTTAGATTTAGAGTTGCACCAGATGGATGTAAAGACTGCCTTCCTAAATGGTGATTTAGAGGAGGAGATTTACATGGATCAACCCGAGGGGTTTGTTGTTTCCGAGGAGGAAACAAAGGTGTACAAACTTATTAAATCATTGTATGGATTGAAACAATCGCCAAGACAATGGTATTTCACTTTTCACAAGGTGATAAGTGAATATGGCTTTGTAGCCAATGACTATGACCATTGTGTATACTCCTTTAGAGATGGGAGTAGATTTATGATATTGTCACTATATGTAGATGATATATTATTAATGGGGAATGACACTAGTATGATTCTCAGTCTTAAAGAATGGCTCAAGACGCAATTTGAAATGAAAGATATGGGTGAAGCATCTTACATCATCGGGATGAAGATTGAGAGAGATAGAAAAGCGAAGAGGCTAAGTATATCTCAAGAATCGTACATTGAGAGTGTATTGAAATGCTTTGGCGTGATTGGTTGGAAGACCATAGATTCGCCCATCTATAAAGGGACAATTTTGTCTGAAAGAATGGCACCTGCATCAGACGAGGAACGTCTGAAGATGCAATATGTGCCATATGCGCAGGCTATTGGCAGCTTGATGTATGCCATGAACTGCACTCGACCTAATTTGGCTTTTGTAGTAAGCCTTGTGAGTCGATATGAGGCTAACCCAGGTATGCAACACTGGCAAGCTATTAAGCGGGTGTGGGTGTTCAGATACTTGCTGGGTACCAAGGATATGAAACTCACATATCAGGCTGAGAACCTGTCATTGGAAGGCTATAGTGATTCGGACTATGTCGGGTGTAAGGATGACAGAAAATCCACTGCCGGTTATGTTTTTATGCTTGGTGGCGGCGCCGTGGCATGGGCTAGTAAGAAGCAGAAATGCGTTACTAAGTCCACGATGGAAGCTGAGTTTGTTGCATGCAGTTTAGCAGCTTCCGAGGCAGTTTGGATTAAAGAGTTTCTAGCTGGGTTACAGCTAGAACAGTGGACTGATGCTCCTGTCCAAATTTATTATGATAATTTGGCAACTGTGTCGACACTCCGTAATGGGGAGATCAGTTCAAGAGCTAAGCACATAGAGGTGCATTACTTTTATGTGTTTGACATGCTACAATGGGGAAAATTGACGGTGAGTCATCTTCCTACGGTTGAGATGTTAGCTGATCCGTTAACGAAGGCCTTAACGATGGATCTATTTGTAAACACGTTCATAGTTTTGGATTACGACAGGACTAGTGCACGAGTCACTGTGGATCGCAAATATGAACAAAGAACCCATAGTGGGGGATGTAAGTAAATATGGGTTCTTGTCCCATTTTACTTGTCTTGATTGAGAGGAGTCAGCTCTCTCGTGCGAGTGTAGGCATGTGGAGTAGTTAGGCTTCCGTGGGCCCGGTCCACACTAAATTGGAAGAGACACTGTAATCATCACCGATCCGGAAATCACTTATTTGGAATTAGCTATTTTGGTACGACCAAAATGGAATTGTCAAATAAGAGTCACCATATTGGAAATCAGTTCTGGGAGAGACGTTGAGCCAGTTTCGGGAAACCGAAAATGGCATGAATTCTGTAACTGAAATTCTGCCTTTTTAAGGGCAATGGAGGGGACGCCCTCCATGCTAATGAAAAAGCTTCTTTTGGTTTGAAATTGCATCGCTCTCTCTGTTTTGGTGATATTGGGTGGAAAAACTAATTCGGGGAATATAGCTTTACACAACGTTCTACACTGATCGGGTGAAGGATTTGGTGTTCTCGGACATATTCTTATCCGTGGAGTGATTCGTAGGCACAAAGGCCGAAGGTTAGTGATTCTAATTTGATATACTTTAAGTTGTATTTGTTGTTTAGAAGGAAAAACTCAATCTTTGAGAACCCACATCAAACGGATAGAAATCATAAATTCGCTTCCGCTGCGGCCCGATTACCCAACAAATTAGATAAGAGGGTATAACCTGCTTCTAAACATTTTATAATTTGATATAGTTTGTGATTTTTATATCCACTTTGTATGTTTATGATAAATGTATATGTATTCAATGTTTTTCTTGTCTATATTTTCCTAAAATCTTTATGTTATGACACTTGATCTTTCATTCAATATTGTGTAACATATCTATCATTTTGCACGAGTGAAAATGCAATACAAAAGGAATTCTCACGTTTTGGTCAAATTTTAGAAGATGTGCGACTGGTATTTTGAACAGTACATGTCCGAACTCTGAAGGAAATGTTCTTACACTTTACTGATTCTTGGTATTTGTTGGCTTCATGTTCTCTCAGTAAAACTTGTTAAAGATGAAGAAACAAACAGATCAAAAGGCTATGATTTTTTGCAATTTTCATCTCATGAATGCGCAATGCTAGCACTAGAGGAAATGGACTTTAAGGTTCGACCATTCTTGATATCTATTGCTTGTGGATTTGGCTTTTGAATGCGCGAGAGTGACTAATTTGTTCATCTTTGTCTAATTAGTACATAAATAGAAGGATCATACATGTCGAACTTGCTACGCCTAGTCGTTTTGCTTCATATCCAAGAACACCTGGACCTTCTGACCTGAGCACCGTCAAGACAAGTACAATGAAAGAGGAGTTAAGTAGAGATACTGTTGGTCCTGCAGAAAGTGGTGCATAGTTACCCATATAGCAGGTTTGGGTGTCAAAATCGATCAGAAATGAAAAGGAATGATCTAGCTGAACTCTTCTGTTGTATGGCTTGCTAAGATCGCTGACCGAAATGCAGTATTGCAGTGTTTATGCTTGATACGAGTAGTTTACTATTATGTAGAAAAAAACAAGTGTTTTACATGGTGTTTACAATTATCAGTGGTTTGCTAGAAGATGGACTTCACAAGCTTTTAGTACTTCATGGTTCCTCCGATCTCCGGCTTTTCTTTGTTGTATTTGGTGAGCGTGTAATTGTTATGGACTCAATTACATTCTCTTACTTCTATTAGGAATAAGATTCCTTCTTTAATAAGGTTTACTAGTTAGGATTTACTACTTCTATTACTATTAGGATATTTTTACTCTTTATATATGTAAGACCTATGGTCAAAACGGGATTATCAGATGACAAATACAGATTAGTTTTATTTGCTCTAGCTTAGCTTTTCTATTTCTCTTTGTTCTTCTCCGTTGTAGACGTCATGTCTACATCATTGGATCAGAGCCGTTTTCGACCCTAGTTCCCACCCACCCACCCTTACTGTCGCCATGACCGGCGACCGGCGAAAGACTGCCGACGTCCTCCGGACCTTCGTCCTTGAAGTCTCAGCCATCGGACTTTCACGACGTCCCCATTACCACCCTCACACCGGATATTACCCGCATGACCCAAATAGAAGCAAAATTGGATGCTCACTGATCTATACATGAAATATGCATTTTATTATCTCCTAAACTTATGTTTCTGCTAGTGTTTGATTAGAATTATTGCTACTTTAATATAGTTTTTGGTTTTTGTAGGAAACAAGAGTAAAACGCAGAAATGGGATGAAACGCGACTCTAATGATTGAATATTTACAACTTCGATTGCATATCTCTGATGGGACTGATTTAAGCTTCATATTAAAGTACACGAAGTCAGCTTTCCAACGCCACTGACTGTTCGCAATTCGGAGTTCTGAGCAAAAAGTTATGATCATTTGAAATATTGCACGCGAAAGAGGCACGATTAAAGAGAAGAACCGTCACGATGAGATTGGATGGATGAGATCAATACGACGGGTTTTATTTGATTAAAAGAAAAAAAAAGAAAAGAAAGGATTAAACCGGTCCGGTTCAGTAAAAGAAAAAGAAAAAAAATAATAAAAAAAAACCGGCCCGAGCCGAAGCTCGGGCCGTTCGTCCGGAAACAGAGCAGACGATGCTCTGTTTTGCCGGTGAAGACAGCCGGCGAGGCTGAGGAGGACTGAGCGGCGGCGGGTTTTGACGGCGACGGCGGATTTTGATGACGGAAGGCGAGACGGCGAGGCACGGTGGCGGCGATCGGAGTTGGCGTCGACTGGAGAAGAAACAGAGAAAAACAGAGCTCGGTTTTGAGCTCTGTTTGAGAATTCGACGGCGAGGCTGAGGGAGGTGGGTCTCGACGGCAGTAAACCAGATGACGGCGGAGCTGGGTGTCGATCGAGCAGGCGGAGCAGCCACGACAAGAGCCGTGCTCAATCGGGAAAGAAAAACAAAACGAAAACAGTCCGCCGGAATAGGAAAGTGGGTGCCGGATTTGGGCTCGATTCCACTTCAAATTGGACTAGGAATCGTGTTCTATTTGAGATGGGGCTGAGGCCTATAAAACCAGAACAATATGGGGGAGAAAGAGGAGACTTTTTACAGAGAAAATTCAGAGCTTTACAGAAAAAAAACGGAGAGGAAAACAGACGATTTCCGGTGCTGTTTCCGCCGGATTCCGGTGGCATTTTGGTCGGAAGAGGGAGGAGGAGAAGAAGTACGCCGTAGGAGGGAAGAAAGCTACGATTTTGGGGCTGTTCTTGAGCTGCTACAGTAACCGGCCATTTGCTACAGTGCACGGCTGCGCGAGGAAGACGATGAACAGTGCATGAACAGTACCCGTGAACAGTGAATAGTGATTTTTTGGTGAATAGTGCACAATGACACCAACGAATCAACAGCGTTCTCCTTGTCCGATGGCCGGCTAAATTCGCATCCAAGGCGTAGATGAAGCCCTAGATTTGTGATATTACTCTTGATTGTTTAATTTAATACAGTTGATATGATTTTGCTTAATGCTATTTCATGAGTTTCTTTTGAGTGCTTGACCATAGACTTGATTGATATACATGAAATTAGATCTTTTTAATTCCTATGCTTAGCTAAAAGTAGGCTGGTGTTAATTCTATGCCCGACCAAGGATAGGATCATTAGCCCAAATGATAATTCTATGCCCGACCAAGGATAGAATTATCTACATTAATTTTTAGTGGATGAACTCTCGTGTCCGACCAAGAACGTGAGTGAATTCACTGTAATTTGTGTGTCTGACCATGAACACAAATTACCTTATCATGTCAATTTGAGCGTAATAATAATTGAGAGTAGTAATTGCATGTCTAGTGGTGGATTCTTTGCTTTGGTACCTTCTCCGTATTAGTTAAAATCCGATTTAAAATAGTTAAATTTTATTGCTTTCTCTAGATTAATTAAAACAGAATTTACTTTCATTTGAATTTGGTAAAATATTAGTCCGTCCCTGAGGTTCGACAACCCTTTAATACTCACTGTAGTACAATTGCCTTGTGCACTTGCAAGGGTTTAATTTTAAACGATCACTCACGATAGAAACTTTACTGATTTGAAGAACACGATCGTGGAGTCCAATCGTCGCGTTGAGGAGCTTTTGCTGTCCTTGCATCGCCAGCCGGTGTCGGCTCCTCCTCCGAGCTTCGGCGCCTCTCTGTCTATGTTTCCTCATCAATATTTTCCTGCCAGCACACAATGGCCACCGGCCGGCTGTAGCTCCATCAGGAACCTTCTCGGCGGCCTCCACTCCGTCTAGGTCCGTTCCCTCGGCCGCCGTGACACTGCTGATTTCCGTCAATGCCTTCCTCCCTACCACGGCGTCGTGGCCGCAGCCTCCTTGCCGGTGCCATCTCTGTCCGGTCTGTCGGAGACTGTAGCAATGCCCGGCCAGACACCGGCTGCCGTGGAATGGCCTCCCCTCCGACGGCGGCGATAGCCCCTCCCTCCAACTCCGCCGCCCCCCTCCCTCGGCCGCACCACCTCGCCAAAGGTGGCACCTTTATGCTTCCCGGTGCTTCTCAGCCTTCCGCCCGGACGCTACAACCTTCCACCGGCCAGATCCTCTCCTCCGGCCTTTCCCCTCCAACCGCCACCAACGCGGTTCTCACTGGGCCTCACCTACCGCTTGGAGGCGATGAGCTCTGCTCAGTTGGCGCTTCTGGGGGATTTCTGTGGCCACCGTCGGACCAACCGCCACCACCGTCAACATCGCCGCCTTGGATTCTAGCCACCGCCGCCCCAATCGCGTTTCCCAACCCTGCCCTAGTTTCTTCCCAGCAGGGCTCGAGCGTGCCTTCGGGCTTTCTGCAAGTGGGTTCAGACGGCCCGGTTATGCCTGGTCCTGGCCCAATCCCGAGAACCGGCCCTCATTCCTCTACTGACGTGCCAACCCAACCTGTTGCCCAATTTCGGGCCGTTCATCCATCGGGCGTTGGCGTTCCACCACCCCAAGTGGGCCCTGCTATGGGTCTCCCTCTATATATTCCGATGCACCCTGGGTTTCAACCTCCATATGCATCTACTTCTGCTAATGCAGATGATTATTATGCATCTGATGACGAGTTTCCAGATCATGTGGACTATCGTGGACGTGGACAGCACAATCATGGTCGTGGTCGTGGTCATGTGGACCGTCAATATGCGGATGCCCCTATTAATCGTGAGGGCACTGTCCATGCTCGACCAGTACGTGTCACGTTTCATGTATTTAATGGACGCAATCCAGATGTGTGGATTTCACGTGCTAAATTCTTCTTCCACTTTCATCGGACCCCTGCCCATGAGCGTTGCGAGTTGGCTTCCTTTCATATGGAAGGGCGTGCTATGCATTGGGTTGACCAGTATTTAGAGCGTCACCCAGATTCTATATGGGACGAATTCGAGCAGGCCCTTCGCCTACGCTTTGGCCAATCAGCTTATACAAATTATAATAGTCTACTTCCTCAAATTCGCCAGCGTGGGTCAGTTCAAGACTACCAGGATGAGTTTGAACGATTGGTGAATCATGTTCAGGGATGGCCTGAGCATACACTTATGGGCGTTTTTAAAGCAGGCTTACGAGCGGATATTAAAGCTGAGTTGCAGTCTTTTCCACGCGTATATTTGACAGAAACGATGTGTAATACCCGATAATTTTCAAGTTAACAAGGCGGGAAATCCTATGCAAGGTAAGCACTTAATTCCCATAATTTAAATAGTTGTGATTTTGGTTTAATTTGAATTGGAATTGAGTTGGAATATAAAAAAAAAGGGGAATTTATATAAAAAATCATGAAAAAATTTTTTTTACCAAAATGTGGCACTGTAGCAAATATTTACCGAAATGGTGTTCTGACAAGCCACGCAGGCGCCAGCGCGGCCGCTGGTGCCTATGTGGCCTTTTTTTTTTAATCGGCCCGAGAGGCGTCGGTTCAACCGACGCCTTTCGGTTAAATGAGAAAGGCGTCGGTTGAACCGACACCTTCGAACCGACGCCTTTTAATGCCTTATCATTTTTCGTCCCATTTTAAACAGGCCGTCAATTCAACGATGCATATCTCTCTCATTTCTAACCCATTTTCACTCATTTTTTTTTCATTCTTCCTTATTTTTAGTGCTCTTTCTAGTGATTATGATATCACAAAGATGTTGAGCCATCACATATCATTTATCGTAGTTTTTGTAGTATTTTTTTCCATAAATAGTATGCGATGGATCAACATCTTTGCGATACCATTATGACCAGAAAGACCACTAAAAATAAGGAAGAATGAAAAAAAAATGGGCGAAAATGGATGAAGAATGAGAGAGATATGCATCATTGAAATTTGTCCCACTAAAACAAATCTGTCCCATTTTAAAGGGATAATAACTTCAATGATGCATATCTCTCTTATTATTTATCCATTTTCGCCCATTTTTTTTTCATTCTTCCTTATTTTTAATGGTCTTTCTGGTCATAATGATATCGCAAAGATGTTGATCCATCGCATACTATTTATGGAAAAAAATACTATAAAAACTATGATAAATGGTATGTGATGGCTCAACATCTTTGTGATATCATAATCACTAGAAAGAGCACTAAAAATAAGGAAGAATGAAAAAAAAATGAGTGAAAATGGGTTAGAAATGAGAGAGATATGTATCGTTGAAGTGACGGCCTATTTAAAATGGGACGAAAAATGACAAGGCATTAAAAGGCGTCGGTTCAACCGACGCCTTTCTCATTTAACCGAGAGGCGTCGGTTGAACCAACGCCTTTCGGGCCGGTTAAAAAAAAAAGGCCACGCAGGCGCCAGCGGCCGCGCTGGCGCCTGCGTGGCTTGTCAGAACACCATTTCGGTAAATATTTTCTACAGTGCCACATTTTGGTAAAAAAAAAATTTTCATAATTTTTTATATAAATTCCCCTTTAAAAAAGAAAAAAAATTCAATTTTTTTATAAATATCCCAAATCCGGTTTAATTGGGCGATTTTTTTGGGAAATCCTAACTAAGGAAAAACCATGATAATTAAGGGGATGATTTTGGACGTGTTTGATGTAGTTACCAATTTGAATTGGAGATGCCACGTGGCAAGGTGCAATGGTCATCCATTTAAAGGAGGTTATTGAATCGATTTTGGCAACCAATTGATTGGATTTTTGTTCCCTACAATCTTGGAACCATAACCATCAAGAAAGGAGTAATGGGGCACGTTGTGGGCTGGAGAATATTCTCCAAAGCTAGACCTCTTAAGGACCGTTAGATGGAATGCAATCTAGGGTGGAGATTTAACTTAAGAGATTAGGTTTCTTTCTATTTAAACATCTCAAATTAGTGGCCGGCAACCTTTTTAGAAGGCTTTAGGAGTCGTGCCAGCCCTAGAGCAAGGTGGTCAGCATCCCCATTGCACGTCCAAGGGGGTTTTCCATCGATTTGAGCGCTTATTTGTGGAGATGCGCGAAGGAAAGGGGTGATACGCGTGGAATCAGGTAATGCGCATTTAATCGCAGTTTTCGTCAAGAGGTAGGATATGTTTTACTTGCTTTTTCTTACCATTTGATCATGATTATATCCTTGATATTGTCTTGTGAAGATTCTGATCGATGAGTTGCATGGAAGCAATATTTTTATAGTGAAAGATGTGATTTTTATATGATGATCGCATTTGTATGTGTCATGTTGTTCTATCGCATTTAACTTGATGTGCAATGGCCTAGATGAGATTCTTCCTCTAAATTAAAGCGTCCTTAGACTTGTTTCATGATCCCTGAATTGCTGATATTTTTCTATCCATTTATTATTGTCTTATTTCTTTAATATTATTGGATCATGTTGAGTCAATAGTGGTTAATTCGAGTAATATGCATAGGATCATGGAGTTAGTGGTTGATTGATTCTTCAACACTAGAAATTTGACTCTTCACATCTCTGGTTGGTGAAAAGATCACTTCTTTTGAAGTCGACAGTACTCTATTTTGTTTTTGTGTCCCATATTAGTAGTCTTAATTGGGATTTGTGGGAACTAATCCTAATTGGGTATAATATCAACTGTCGGATGGTTATATGCATTAAAAACAGAACCTTTACCTACTGACATGGCCATATTATTATCATGAGAGGACGCTGTGATAGTTATTATATTATGGTCAAGTGAGAAATTAATAAGTAAGTATCATATTAGGGGAGTTAATCTAGGTTAATTAGCCTCGGCTAGTATTTTCCTGTACAGATAGACTGCAGTATTAAATGTGTAACTAATTCTAGAAAATTTGGAAAAATGTGTTTTCTATTGGGTTAGATTGTAGACTCTTGGGGGAATCTACAGTAAAATTTTCAGGATCAGATTCGAATTGTAAAAATTACTGTGAGACTTGAAAATGTGCTGTTGCGCAGAAAACAGGGCAGTGAACCGGGGTATACCTAATAGTACTTAGTATCATATGACCATATTAAGTTGATACCTAAATAAAAACAAGAAAAACAGTGGTGGCAATTGGGCATAGAGTATAATCTTCTGGAATTGCATAGTCAAGTGGAGTCAAGCCAAATTGAGTCGAGCTTATGTGTTAAACTACCTTATCGATTGAAGTGTCTCAAGAAATCTGATTAGGGTTGTACTCTCATACCCTAATTATTGTGACCATTCGAGTCATCTAAGTTTAGCATTGGAACTAGAAATTCTTATCTATGGCCTTGCACAGCGAAAGGGTCAGATCAGTGAAATTACTTTTATACCCTTGAAGTTTGGGTTGAGCATGAAAGATGAGTCGTTCCAATCACTCTGTAATGAGTTAGATGTAGATGAATAATACAGAGTCTCATCCTTATGTTGGATTGTGTATTCCTTGAGATATTGAAATCTCAATGGAAATTCTATAAGAGCCCATTCTTGAACAGAAAGACTTTTCCAATGATTCTGATACAGCCGATGCTACTGTCAGATTATTTTCAGTTCTCTGTAAACTGCTTAGTCCACAAGAGTGATTAATACTCTTCGAGTGGAACTCATAGTATGCTCAAGAGCCAATGCTAGATCTTACGAGATCTCAGATTTTATTGAACCTCTGTAGTTTAGCCGATGACGGCAACGCGTGCGCTTTAGACTGTATGATATTATGGAATGTCAGCAGTCTCAGCCCATTGTGCCCGTAAGCTCCGATTACTCGACTCCTCCTATTACTCGACTTACTTCTTCGTAGATGGCCGATCGACTTTCAAAAGGACTATGTTACAATTGTGATGAAAAATATGCCCCTAGACATCGCTGCACTACGCGTCAATTCTATATGCTTGATGAGTGTTATGATGCTGATTATACGGATGACACTTGTGCTAATCTTGTTGAGGAGGATTTGACCTCTATTGAGGCTTGTCAGATGAAAATTACTTTGCGGGCCTTTTCTTGTACTTTTACTCCACGTACTATGCACGTCAAAGGGTTGATTAATAAACAACCAATTTCAGTTTTGATTGATAGTGGGAGTTCCCACAATTTTGTTAATGACTGTGTTGCTCACCGTCTGGGCTATCTTATACAGAACTCTGAGAATTTTGATGTGTTGATTGGTGATGGTAATTGTCTCAAGAGTTTCGGTGTTTGCTCTAAAGTTGATTTGCAGTTACAGGGCTAGTCTTATATTATGGACTTATATTGGCTTCCCACCAAGGGGGTTGATATGGTCCTCGGTGTTCAGTGGCTTGAGGATTTGGGCCCTGTTTCTTGGAATTTTCGTCATATGAC
Organism: Houttuynia cordata; assembly: GCA_039654745.1. NCBI lineage: Eukaryota > Viridiplantae > Streptophyta > Magnoliopsida > Piperales > Saururaceae > Houttuynia > Houttuynia cordata. The sequence goes on from CM077504.1 coordinate 32,321,358, forward strand.
CATGGATTTTACTTATAGTGGCAAACTGGTACGTATCACTACTCAACCGCCGGGTCATCTTCAGTCTGTAGAATCTGCCACTGTACTTTGCCATGGCGACTTATTGCAGCTCCGGCCGGTAGTCGATGTTCCAGATTCTATGGATGTTTCACTGAATTTGGCCACCTTACTCGATGAGCACTATGCTATTTTTGAGGAGCCTCATAGACTACCTCCTCCTCGTGCATATGATCACCAGCTTCTTATCTAGCCTTGTGCACCTCTGGATGAGGTCCCCGAGCCCGGTCCGCCGACCATGGTGCCTATGGTTTTGTCAACGCCGCCCTCTCTTCCTAAGCCACCACCTTCAGCTTGACTGCCATATTTTGTTAGAGTTGAGTCTCGCCCATTTTTGCCTACGCTGCAGTAAAATGCGCACCTCGATGACGAGGTAATGCAGAAGCATTGGTAGAATGTTATAGACTCAATTACATTCTCTTACTTCTATTAGGAATAAGATTCCTTCTTTAATAATGTTTCCTACTTATGATTTACTACTTCTATTACTTTTAGGATATTTTTACTCTTTATATATATAAGACCTATGGCCAAAACGGGATTATCAGATGATAAATATAGATTAGTTTTATTTGCTTTAGCTTAGCTTTTTTATTTCTCTTTGTTCTTCTCCGTTATAGACGTGTCTACATCAATAATAAGCTTGTGTATATCGTACTCCTAAGCATAAAATACATGCAGAGTCTTGTTTTTGAGATGTTAATGCAGGTATTTCCGACAAAACTAATGAAGCTAGATTCCTTTTTATATACAGTACTCCAAATAAAAGACAAGTAGAACAGATATCACGTGATAAGCTTGGAACCCACATGGGAAACTATGATCACCCTGACAAGTAGGTCCGGAAGCATAATTAATACTCCGGTATATAGCTATGTAGCATGCAAACACATACACCATATATGAGAAGGCCATTAAGGTAATTAAGTGTAGGGCTGAGTCGGTTTTCATGAAAGTGCGGCTGACAGCTTACTAACGTGGGAAATTAATTAAAACAGGGCTGAATAATGACCGTGGTTAATCCACGTTTCTCCGATTGATTTTGGGTGGTCAACCGTTCCTTCCCTCCCTCCTCCTCTTCCTCCTTCCCTCCCCTTAATCCAGGAGTACCCTCTTATATTGATTATCTAAACTCGTTATCAACAAACTAAGGGGCCATTTTCGGGCGTGAAAAAACCAAAATATTCAGTGGATTTTGGATGTCTACTGTAGCATTCATGTTTTTTCCATATCCTGCGTGAAACACAACATGAGGTGTTTCAATTGGATATGGAAAAAACATGAATGCTAAAGTGTAGCTGTGGATGTTTTGCTTTAATCATGCCTCAAACGGCCCCTAAATCATCGCCGAAATCTACAACCACTGCAGGAGACAGTATCTTCTAAGGTATCTCTGTCTGTCTTTGCCTGTCCATCTTAGTACCTTATCTTATTAGCATAATGCTCATGCTAAGCTTACTTTCAAGACTCCTATGCCTTATCTTATTTATGCTTTTTTTTAGTTGAAAAATTATTAAGTGCGCGGCACGCGTAGGGGGAACAATATGCTCATCACCAATATCTCCCCGGTGGCCACGTGGGACCCACATTACACCAAATAACTTCTCTTTCTTAGGGGTTATTAGGGGTGAAAAAAAAAACAAAACATCCACGGTAGATATTTCACTTTCACTATTAATTTCCTATTTTTTTTTCACGTTCAGCTAAAACTCCTCGAGTACGTGTTTCATATATCTACAATGAAAAATTCAAAAATAAATAATAAAAATAGATTTTTTACTTTCGATGTTTTGGATTAATCACGAACCAAACGGCCTATTAGTCCTATATGCACCAACAGTGTTCAAGCCATACATGACATGCAATTTCCGTGACTTCCGAAGTACTGTGACACCCGCTTACGTAAGTATCATTGTGCATGCTTTCAAGTGACTGCAATCCGGATCCGCTGGTGAAACGACGCTAGCCAACCACGTGCTCTCACGTAATGCAAATCACGTCGCTTCACCAGCGGATTCGGATTGCAGTCACCTGAAAGCATGCACAATGATAGTTACGTAAGCAGGTGTGCGAGTCACGTGCTCTCACGTGCTCTCACGTGATTTGCATTACGTGAGAGCACGTGGTTGGCTGGCGTCGCTTCACCAGCGGATACGATTTCACTCATGGACGTAAGCTACTTGCCCAGAGTTGGCTTCTTACCAACATCTCAACCGAGAGATTGCACCATCCTTTCATCAGCCTGCCGAGTATTAAGTAAAGATGCAAACTTGATGGAACAAATGTAAGCACTAAGTACATGGCATCAGGATCGCTCTTGTGCTGGTTTAGTGAAAACTCCAAAGATTACCATCGAGAAACTAGTTCTGCGACAGAGTGTCGTCGACAGGAGGGTCACAACTGCACGGACGGAGCCCAACAGATTTATTAAAACCAATTTACGTAGCATCACCGTGCGAAGTACAATTGCTTTTGGCAGTTCGCTTTCCCGTTGTAAGAAAGAAACTGGTTTCCTGCCCATCGATTTGTTTGAATAGTGAGGGTAAGCCGCAATTTGTGTCGCTAATGACGGAGTAAAGTTATTAATTTAGTCGATGCTGTATTAAATAATGCATAATACATGCTACTTTCAAAGCTCACCAGAATTGCCCAAATTTCAGCAAATTTTAGGACAATGGGATGAGCTGGTGGACACCAGTCAGTGTCCTAAAAAACCAATGGTACAACGTGGGAACCTTCAAAAAAGGTACATGCGAGACGTCTGAAATATAAAGTAGGTTGTGTTACATGGGCAGAGGCCCACGAAAAGAGTAGTATCCACCCTTTTGAAGCACTTTTGTTGCAATCCAAGGGAAGGGGCGACGTGGGTTCAGTCGTTGAAAGAGAACAAGTTGGTAAACGGCATCGGATATGGAGAACACAACGCCAACACGTGCTTCGGATTCTAAACCCCCGAGCCGTCAAACTACAACATTTCCGCCAATGGATTTTCTCTACGACTGTTTACGCTAGCCGACAAACCAAACGTTTTTAATGTCACTGCCAGATCAATGGTTTTTTCTGTCATGGACTCATGGTTTGAGTTTTTGGGGTTGTTTGGGCCGTGAAAAATAAATTTGTAATAATCTAATTTTTGAATAAATAAATTAGATAATTCACTAGCTGAAACACCTGACATGAAAAATATACCAGCCTGGCACCGGGACAAACATGCTGACTCGGCGGATCCAAATTCGTATACTGAAAGATCTCCGGATCTGTTGTGGATAAAAATTAAAAGTAAATAATTGTACGGGACCTGGTTTTGGATAAGGTTTGCAGGACCTGGGTAGGGTCTGTCGCTTTCTTTATAATGGAGTAGTTTACTGATGATGACATGAACCAAAAACTATTCGCCAACCTCCGAATTTCCAGAACTTCGCAAAAATTAGCAAAATGACATGTAGGAAAGCAAAGCAAACAGAAAAACAACTGCTGCTGATGTCAGAGATGGCGCTGTTTCTCGTCAACGCGACTGCCCCCTACTGAAAGGCATCCATACAGATACAAAGGGGTCTGGATCCCATGGACAAAGTTACGCGATGAGTGGGCTCACAGGTCCTCCTAACTCGTCTGTTCTTGAATAATCATCATATAGCAACGAAACTATATACCAAAAATTCAGACCAACTGACCCAAGTGGCATCGCAGAAACAGGCTTGGCATAGGGGACACGCTGAAAATAAGGTGCGAGGCCGCATGTTTTAGACGTAAGATCCCAGGACGCGGAGGTCACGACCCTTCATTTGGTTGTCCCAAGCACGCTTGCCTACTTGTTTTGTATCTTTTTTTTCTTTTTTTGACTCGGACGATTCCTATAATCCTATGGGTGGGTTACGGAAAAGAGGGCGTTGAATTATTCATTTTTCGTGTCAACAACCTGGTAATGAAAATCCATGCATCTGAACTCGTTTCGATCTCACTTTCGCCAACAACCTGAGATTAGCCCATTCTCACCTCTTCCGCCCCTTCATACTAGCTGCAGCAAGAAGAGACAATGACAAAACTGTTAAAAATGCAACAAACGACAGTTTACTTTTTACAATTAGTAATGCAATTATCTGTAAAGGCAAAGGACTCAAACCTACATTTTCCCCGTCGGTTGTGCTATCATGTAGGCCTCTTATCTACCCTAACATGGTCGAATTCTTTTAAGCGCACACACCTTCCAAATGGAAGTGGGTAGGTGAAGCATCACCATTTCTGTAAAACTAAGCAAATTTTGCATATCATTGCCTAATGCCTCCCAAATTCTGACATACCTAGCCCCATATTTTTTCCCATCAGCCAATGATTTTTGTGCATGAACCTTCAGTTGAGCTGTTAACTTAGACATGCATTAACTTCGGTTCCAATTCAAGAAAAATACCTACAACAAATTAATGCAAGTCGTTTTCATGGGCCATTCTCATGAGTCAGCAGGGGCCCCAGTACTCCTTGTCACTGACCACTCTCCATGTGATGGGGACCCATCGGCTATCCAGATCACATCAAACCAGACAATCAACTATTCAACTGCCACTTTCTTCCTCCCATACGGTTCTTCCGAGTTCACTCGGGTAACTCGCTGGCATCCACTTTCCCGTCTGCTCCAGTTCCACTTCCACCACCTACTCGTTCAACGTTTTCTCTTTTTGTTTCTTTTTTAAACCAACCCTTCTTTAATTTCCACTCAACCAGTCAGTATCCGTCCCTACCACCCCATGGAAAAAACTAATCCAACAAAGTACTTGTTTTTCAACAATAATAAAGAGGACCTGAGTGGGATTACCTAAACAATGCTCTGGGGATTATAACAATTACTCTGTTTGCTAAAACTAATCATATGGCAGATGGTACGGTACACCCGAAACCACTCATGGCTATAAGTGGTTTAGCGAAGGGGCGCCAAAACCGAGAGTGGTATGAGTTGCGTGGAAATGAAGGGTTATTAGTTCCTAACGTGATATTCTATGATGATTATTCAAGAACAGACGAGTTAGGAGGACATGAGGGCTATATAAACCCGGCGACGCCTGCTGCTTCTTCCATGTTAAGTGCGTTTCGTTCGTTCATTTCCAGTTTCTTGTCGTTTGGTTCGTTTCGTTCATTTCAGCAGGTAAATTTCATTTGTTCAGTGCTAATCAAGTCACTGATGTCGACTCAAGAGTCGTGTTTTGCAGCGTTAATGTCGTTGTAGTAGAGGTCCATGTTTGGTTGTTTCTTGCCGATCACGCACTTTCCCTCTTGGTTTTCTATCCTCATCATAGAGAGGAATTTCTTGCTAAATTTTGCCTGAAGACTATCTTCAGTAGGGGAAGAGTGGAGAGACTGCGTGTTTTAACCAGCATATCCTCCGAGGATTCCCGCTTGCCGCTCAAGCGAGACACATCATATAAATACTAACTAATCACTGTTTATCAATATCCATTAGCCTTAAGGTCTCTAACGTTGACTTTTTCGTTTAATACTATAAGATGTATTAGCCTTTTGAATCATGTGTTTTTTACTGTCGATTCTTCTGGTGAAGTTATTGTTCGAGAAGGGGTGCGTTTATTTGCTGAAAAAAAGCATATTTCAGCACTGAAAGATGTAAATTTTCACCCAAAGTTTTCAAAATACCTTACGTGTTCAATCCTCTGTTTTTCATTTTTTGGTACTTGTGTTTTGCGAGTCTTGCCTTCTGAATCTCTGATACGTTTGGAGTTTGTCCTTTCCAGTGACCACTAAATCGGCGTTGTCATATTTCTACTTGGAAATGCAATATTTTCCATAGTTTGACTGCTGAATTAAATTCATTTATTACTTGTGAAGGCTTCTATCTTCTTCTTCTTCATCTTCCTTCTCTTTTTTTGTTTGACATCTTTCCAGTTGCGTATGGGATGCCTGTAAACTTCTTTCTGGATGCGGTCCAGTTAGTTGGGCGATGTTTTTGTTTTTTGCTATAATATTTGGGCTATGTTTAACTTTGTCTGCTCTTTCTTAAATAGACCTCTTGAACGACAAACTCTAACATTTGTTCTTTGCCTGATTGCAGTGTTGTGTGTAGCTAAGAGAAAGGCACAGAAGCGGCATGGCTGCGCCCAGGCTGACCCGTGTCCATAGCCTCCGGGAGCGTCTCAGTGACACTCTTTCGGCTCACCGGAATGAACTCTTTTGCATTCTGACAAGGTTTCTTTCTCTACTACGTGCATTTTCCAAGAAAAATGGAGCAATCTAGGTATCTTAATGAATTGACCTCTTGTAGGATCAAATCTAACTTGATCCTGCATAATGGATGGTTGGTTGCTGGGGAATAGCTAACATGAGATTGTATTTCTTTTTATTGACATTGATCGCCCTTGCAGGTATGTGAATCAAGGAAAGGGACTCCTGCAGCCACATCAATTGCTGGCGGAGTTCGAAACTGTTGTGGAAAAAGATGGCATGAATCTGAAGGACGGGGCGTTTGAAGATGTTTTGAGAGCTACCCAGGTAAGCTAAACGGCCTTGGAACCTCTATTTTCTTTAACAAATTATCTTTATCTGTCTTCATCGTTATGGTTTAGTTTTGGTGGACAGTGATCATTTCTTTTGTATGATTCAGGAAGCGATCGTATGTCCTCCATGGGTTGCACTGGCTGTTCGCCCCAGACCTGGTGTCTGGGAGTATGTACGTGTGAATGTCAGTGAGCTTCTTGTAGAGGAGCTGACTGTCCCCGAGTATCTGCAGTTTAAAGAAGAACTTGCAGAAGATAGGTTAGAAAATCGATCATTTGGTGGCAATGCCATATAATTTGCAATGTATCGGTATTGAATTATTTTGTATTATATCATTGATTGCAGCTGCAAAGATAATTTCGTGCTTGAGTTAGATTTTGAGCCCTTCAATGACTCTTTTCCTCGTCAAACTCTGTCAAAGTCTATCGGCAATGGTGTGCAGTTCCTCAATCGGCACCTTTCATCAAAAATGTTTCACGACAAAGATAGCCTGCACCCGCTACTTGACTTCCTTCGGGTTCATAGCTACAAGGGCATGGTAAATAGTTGTATCCTTTCTAATATTGTGGTTTATGATTCACCAGGTGTGTTCTGAGTGGGCGTTCGAGTTTTGTGTAAGATTTTAGATACTTATCAGATGCACATTTTGATTATTTGCTATGGTGTTATATCCGTTTTAATATTGTTGTGTATGATTCACCAGATCTGTTCTAGTCTGGTATTTCTAGTTTTCCGATTTTATCTGTGACAAGTCTCATTTAAACTTTTCCCTATGTATATATAGATGCACATTTAATTTTTTGCTAATCCACCTGCAGACTATGATGGTGAATGATAGAATTCGTAGTCTTGACTCTCTTCAGAATGTCATGAGAAAAGCAGATGAATATTTGTCAAAGCTTCCTGCGGATACCCCATATTCAGAATTTGAGCATAAGTATGTTCTGTACATTACATAGTCTTAAATTGAACTGATCTTTGAGTAATGATTAATGCCATGAATCGACTTTAATTTAGCAATTAGTTCATTCTGTTATGAAGTATATCCAATTGCTTTTCTTTTTTGTGCTCTCTCGCTCATCAGATTCCAAGAGATGGGCTTGGAGAAGGGGTGGGGTGATACATCTGGGCGTGTATCAGAGATGGTTCATTTACTCTTGGGACTTCTTGAAGCACCTGATCCATTTACATTGGAAACATTTCTTGAAAGAATACCTATGATGTTTAACGTTGTTATCCTTTCCCCACATGGATATTTTGCACAGTCAAATGTTTTGGGCTTGCCTGACACTGGCGGCCAGGTACTTTCGTGTTACATTAACAGTTTTGCTCTTTGCTCGATTTCTATTATCACCATTCAGGTCAATGTTTTGTGTTACTTAACTTATTCTTACTTTCTATGTGCAGGTTGTTTATATCTTGGACCAAGTTCGAGCCTTGGAGAATGAGATGCTTCTGAGGATAAAGCAACAGGGTCTTGATATTACCCCTCGCATTTTAATTGTAAGTTTTGTATGCATTTTTTCATTTTTGTGAAGTCAATTATATATACATCTATTAATTTTGTTTAATGCCGGGGAGGTTAACAATGGAAGCAATATTTTTATTACGGTAGTTAGTAGGGAAGTAGAGGGATAGAAAATAAGATCTTTATATGACCTTTCATGGATTTGAAAAAAAAACCTACGGCATAGTGTCGAGAGAGTTCATTTGGATTGTTTTGAAGAAGAAGTGAGACATAAGAGGTTACATAGATATAAAAAAGGATATGTATGTAGATATAAAAAAGGATATGTATGAGGCGGTTGTGATTAGTGTACGAACAATTGAGAGGAAACCAAGGAGTGTATTACCTTTCATAGATTTGAAAAAAAAACCTACGACAGAGTATCAAGAGAGTCCATTTGGAGTGTTTTGAAGAAGTGAGTCATAAGAGGTTACATAGATATCATAAAGGATATGTATGAGGTGGTTATGATTAGTGTATGAACAATTGAGGGGAAACAAAGGAGTTTTCGGTTACGGTAAGTCTTCATCAAGGGTTTGTCTTTAAGTCTTTATATTTTCGCCTTAGTTATGAATGAGCTTATTAGTCATTTGTAAGATAGTATACCTTGGTATATACTTTTTGCAAATGATGTAGTTTTAATTGATGAAAGTAAAGTAAGTTTGAATGTAACATTTGAATTATGGAGGGAGGCTTTAGAATCAAAATGTTTCAAAATAAGTTGGATTAAGAAAAAATGTATAAAATTTAATTTTAAGGAAGGTAGAACTATAAGTAGAGCCTTAATTGAAATAGATGGGCAAGAAGTGCTAGGGTGTAATTATTTTTGTTATTTAGGATCTATTATCTATAAAGAATGGAATATTAATAGTGATATGGTGCATAGGATAAATGCGGGGTGGGTAAAATGGAAAGCAGCCTCGGGAGTGTTGTGAGATAGGCGTGTTCTAAAAAAGCTCAAACGCAAGTTCTATAAGACAACCATTAGGGTTACAATACTTTATGGGGCAGAGTGTTGGGCACCAAAGAGAAGTCATATATATAAATAAGTTGAATGTAGCAGAAATGAGAATGCTAAGGGGATGAGTGGGATAACTAAGAGAGATAGGATTAGAAATAAATATATTCGTGAGAGTTTAGGGTAACTCTTTGTGGGAGAAGCTGAGGGATGTAGGTTGCGTTCGTATAGGCACATGCAAAGAAGACCAATAGATGCCCAATGAGAAGATTAGAAGGGAGGGATGCATGTAAAGAGGGAGTGGGAGACCTAAGAGAACTTGGATGGAGTTAATAAAAAAAATTGACTTTACTATCTCTTACAAAAGAGGTTGCATGAAACCGGCTTGAATGGAGGAGTAAGATCCATGTCATTGACCCCAAATTGTTGAAAAAATGCACTACTTGATTATGATTATGAATTACATATGCATCTAATTTAAAAGCAAACTGTGGAAAGGGAAGGAGCATTTTGTTTTTTGTCTTTGTATGAGTTCCTGAGTCGTTACTATATTGGTTGTAATTATTGCGAAAGTACTCAATTCCAATGATTTCTGTGAGGCACAGACAACATACCCTTTTAGAGTTTTAGAGAGTCGGTTAAGAAGCACGTTATTTGTTTTAATATTTTATGTTCTGCTCTTTCAGTGGATTTATGTTCATATGTTTTTTTTGTTTGACAATTCAGGTTTCTAGATTACTGCCTGATGCAGTAGGGACCACATGTGGTCAGCGTCTTGAGAAAGTCCTTGGGACAGAACATTCAAGCATTTTGCGAGTTCCTTTTAGAACTGAGAAAGGGATTTTGCATAAATGGATTTCAAGATTTGATGTTTGGCCATACTTGGAGACTTTTGCTGAGGTGCGTTTATCATCTGTGGCTATGCAATTTCCTCTTTTCTTCCAGTTGATTTCGAGTTTTCCTTTTCAAGTTCTGACTGCTTTTTTGCTAGAATTTACTTTTTACGTGGTTTTTTCTTTTTGTTAGGATGTTGCACATGAAATTGCCGGGGAGTTGCAGGCAACTCCAGATCTTATCATTGGGAACTACAGCGATGGCAACCTTGTTGCGTCGTTGCTTGCCCATCGTTTAGGAGTTACACAGGTTTGATCACATGATTGCTGGATGAAATTGTTGTTGCTCAGTGAATGCAATGTACACTGATATATGTCTGACTCTGTTCTCTTTATATGATATGATAACAGTGTACCATAGCTCATGCCCTCGAGAAAACAAAGTATCCAGATTCTGACATATACTGGAAGAAATTTGACGAAAAATATCACTTCTCGTGCCAATTTACTGCCGATTTGATTGCCATGAACCATGCTGATTTTATTATCACTAGCACATATCAAGAAATTGCTGGAAGGTATAATTTGATTCTTCAGACACTTAAGTTTGACGTATTTTTTTAAAATTTGATACCTAGATCATGACTTTAACAGTGTACTCATTCTCCATATCTAAATTTTTGTGTCATTTGAATCTTCAGCAAAGATACCGTTGGACAGTATGAGAGTCACACTGCCTTCACGCTCCCTGGATTATACCGAGTTGTTCACGGCATTGATGCGTTTGATCCCAAGTTCAACATTGTCTCGCCAGGAGCAGATATGGCTATTTACTACCCGTACTCAGAGGAACAAAGGCGACTCACCTCGCTCCATTCAGAGATCGAGGAGCTACTGTACAGCCCAGTTGAGAACACGGAACACATGTATGTGCTTCTCTCTCACATGCAAACACATCTGAAAGTATGTTTTACCGTAAACATCTTTAGAAGCCACCTTTGATAAACAATACCAGTGTATGATTGTGATCTTAATCTCATTGCTGCCTCCTTAGAAGAATGTGCCAGGATGACCATCTAAACTGATTTCACATGATTGGTTTGTTATTCTCTGCAGTTGTATGTTGAATGATAGGAATAAACCAATCATTTTTTCCATGGCAAGGCTTGACCGTGTTAAAAACTTGACTGGACTGGTTGAGTGGTTCGGTAAGAATGCACGGCTCAGGGAACTTGTTAACCTTGTTGTGGTGTGTGGAGACCATGGTAAGGAGTCCAAGGATCGGGAGGAACAAGATGAAATGAAGAAGATGAAGAATTTGATTGATACATACAAATTAAATGGGCAATTCCGGTGGATATCTGCCCAGATGAATCGGGTGCGCAATGGTGAGCTGTATCGGTATATTGCTGATACTAAAGGTGCTTTCGTACAGGTACTTATGTTGGCTGGTTATTATCCCTACATCATTAATTTGTTAAGCCTTGATAGCTTGGTTATTTTTCACTTGATCTGATGGAAGCTTTTTATCGAAATACAGCCTGCCCTGTATGAAGCTTTTGGACTCACGGTGGTTGAAGCTATGACATGTGGTTTACCCACATTTGCGACACTCAATGGCGGGCCTGCTGAGATTATTGTGCATGGTACTTCGGGTTTCCACATTGATCCTTACCATGGAAACAAAGCTGCTGACCTCCTTGTCGATTTCTTTGAGAAGTGCATAGCCGATCCGTCTCACTGGGATAATATCTCCCAAGGTGGTCTGAAGCGCATTCAAGAGAAGTAAGTTTCTTCCTGGAATTGGCTTAAGGATATTCCTCGATACAGTCTTGATGCCAAGATAATTACATATTTGGTATTGCAGGTACACCTGGCAGATATATTCGGAGAGGTTGATGACTTTGGCTGGTGTGTATGGTTTCTGGAAGTACGTCTCCAAATTGGACAGGCGTGAGACTCGCCGTTATCTGGAGATGTTTTATACACTTAAATACCGTAAACTGGTAAGCTTTCTAATTCGTGTCATTATTTACAAAGTGCTTAATGCTTTTAAATTTCTACGTGGAGATGCTACTTGTGTTTAAACTAATTTCTTTCTTTGTCCTTGTAATTTAGGCGAACTCAGTACCCTTGGCTTCTGATGATTAAATCTATTCCTTAGGGATGTGATAGAGGTGCGATCGTTGGTGGGAGATTTGGGAGCAAAAGAATTGGTTCTTTGGGAGATTGTGTTGCTTTTTTTTTTCAGTTGAAAATAAAAACAAATTTGGGTGTTCTATGAATATCCATGATTGCTGTTTATTCTCTTCAAAAAATTGCGGAGTGTTTTTGTGGAACTTTTTGGCTCCATGGCCCATCATAGTTAGAGAGATTTTGTCATGGTCCTGCCATTGTCATGTTCTCAGTTGCATGGGCATGATTCGACTGTCTTAATTCGCTGTACAACTTCACTTCCATACCCCATTCCACATGATTCAACCGTCTTATTCGCCATACAACACTTCTATACATCGGATTCCCCTGACTGGTTTTTATGGATGTAGTCACTTTCCAATTTTTGGAATGCCAAAGTGCAGACTAGACGCCAAAGTTGGGTTTTAGTTTGGTTGTATTATACGGGTTTATATAGCTGATACTAGTTAGGTGGTTGTTGGTGCTGAATCAGACCTTAGAGTTGGAGCCAATTTTTCCTCGAGTTAGGAGTGGTATGTCAATCTACCCTTCCGGATGTTTGCAGATCTTGAGTCATATGTTGGTTTCTTGTGCTGTAGAGTGGATTATAATTATATGAGACAACCATTTCATCAATGGGGTCTCTAAGGTTTGTGGAACTGTTGCCCAGTGTTCTTGGGAGTTTTTTTTCAATGGATATTGTTTGTACTAAGGGGCCGTTTGGGGTGTGAAAAAGCAGTTTCATCCACTCCCAAAAATCCACCTGGTTAGTGGATTATCCCAAAAATCCTAACCAGCTGGATGGTGAGGATTTTTCACGACCAAATGGCCCCTAATTCAGGGCATATTTAAGAATGCAAAGTACTTTGTTGAAGCCATTTTTCTCGAGAATCCCCTCTTTAGGAGGGTTAGAACTTAGGAGTTATGGAGTGGAACTGCTTGGGACTTAACGCTCATAAAAAAACAAAAAAAGGGAATGAATTTGGCCTTATCAAAAGGTCCAAATTGTTGTAAAAAAAAGGTCCAAATATTCTTTAAGCCGCTATCATGCTTTGCATGTGCCCCCATGTGTCGCCCCTCATGTCTTATATCCATGATTTGCATGGGCACCTTTTTTTTTTAGAGACATTGGATCGTAAAAAATCCCAAACATCCACTCAGAAAAATCCACTAAGGGTGGGTTAGTAGATAATCCGAAAAATCCACCTGGTGGATTTTTTGGAGTGAATGTTTCTCATTTTCCACTATAGACAGCCAGTCTTGCCTTTTTTATACCTTCTTTAGGAGGCTAGATAGATATTCTATAAAATGATCTATGCTGATAATTAGTTTTTTTTACATTTTATTTATAAAAATATAACAATTCCCTCTTTGTTAACTACTATATTATGATCTTGAACTTCGTGTTGTTGTATTATTCTAAATACATATACATGCATAATTTCTTCGAATTAATTTAATTTATACCTAAGAAAAATGTAGAGAAGGCATCAATCGAGAGAGAAGGCATCAATCGAGATGGCAAGAGGGCATCCATATAGCGAAGGAATTTTTAGTTTTCTTATGAAATATATTATCATGTAAATTTGGTACTCCCTCCGTTCCAAAATACTGTGTACATTTTGGCTGATGACGTGACTTCCCCCCGTCTTTTCTCCTTCCCTTCTTTCTTCTCCATCGTCAACTTCGTGACCTTCCTGCTCTCTGTGCCCATCCTCAGCACCGGTATTTGGCTAAGCAACTGTGCTAGCACTGACTGCGAGAATTTCCTCAAGAAGCCCATCATCGCCATCAGCGACTTCCTCCTCGTTGTTTTCCTCGCTCGACTCGTCGGCGCCTGTTGCCGCATCCATGGCTCCTCTGGTTCTACCTCCTTGTCATGTTCCTCCTCTTTTGCTTCACTGTCTTCGCCTTTGTGGTTACCAACAAGGGCGCGGCGCTGGAGAGGTCGTGTCTAATGGGAGGTACAAGGAGTACCAGCTTGGGGATTACTCGAACTGGCTTCGCAAGTGGGTTAACAACGGTGAGAACTGGCACAAGATTAGGAGTTGCCTGGCATGCCTGCTATATAGCAACGTCTACAAGAGCCTAAAGGATTCCAATCTTCCACAGGCTGAATTTTACAATAAAAATCTGTCTCCGATTCAGGTATCCCATCTGTTATGCAATTTTGTTGCTAAACTCCATTTTTTTATGTAAATACTAACCAACAAAAGCTGTGAAAACAGGGGAAACACGAATTAACATTTAAAAAATTATATTTTTTCTTTGATTTTATGACATAGTATGATAACAATACTTTGGGGTTGAAAGAAGAATATTTATAGCATTAACATAAAAGTAATGATCAGCTCAAATTACTAGAGCACTCAACTATTGTAGTCGGATTGAGTATAAAATTCTAGACATAGTTGTGCCGATTGTTGGCGATATTGATAAGCATAAAATATACACATTTATATGCCTTATTTACCTATATGCTAGTGTAGTTTTTATAATAAATCATAAATAAAACGGGTTATTTGTGATTAGGATAGTAATTAGGGGATTAATAATTAATTTACTCTAATTAACTATTTTAGATGCATTAAAGAATTTAAAGAATCATATTTTTACTATGCGTCTAATTTTAGTTTAGTTTTGTTATTGCAGGTTTAAAAATGCGAATTGCAGATCGGTAGCAGACGAGCGCATTAGACGTGTTTTGAAGTGTCAAAGTGACCCAAAAGCTGATATCACGCGTATCGAAGATCTGAACCGTTGATGAGTCACTTAAGAGAAGACGGGCGCGAAATTAAAATACGGACGTGCAAATTTGATCCGGTGGTTTAGATTGCTTGGACGGGTTTTATTTGATTAAAGCAAAAGAAAAAAAAAGGAATTAAACCGGCTGGTCTGGGTCGGTTCAGAAGAAAATTAAAAAAAAGACAAACCAACCGGCTCGGGTGTTCCAGACGAAAAAAAAAACAGATAGCGCTCGAGCAGAAGCTCGAGCGCCGGTGTGACAAAGGAGCGCCGGTGGAGCAATGGGCGACGACAACGGCGGCAATGTCTTCACGGCCATGGCGGAATGGCGGCTCTGAGGATGACGGGGGCGCTCGTACTGACGGCGGAGCAAAACGACAGCAAGATCAGGCGAGCTTGATGACGGCCGTGAGTTCGAGCTTGGGGGCAGTTCCGGCGGCACTCGAAGTGGCGGAAGTTCTGAGCTTGGAGCTGCAATCGGCGGCCAGCAGTGGGCTGACGACGGCGAAAGGACGACGGCGGAGCTTAAGAAGGCAGTCGATGGTGGAGAGGGTCACGGCAAGCCAGAGGAGTTGTGTTCAAATCGGGACATCAGAAACCGAGTTGAATTGGGACACTCTGAAACAGAAAAATGCTGAAATTGGAGACGGATTTGGGTTCATCCAAATCAGAAATTGAAGGGTTTAGGACTCTCTTTTGAATTGCTTATAGAAACCGAAAGAAGAATCGGATGAAAGGACGTTTTTTGGGGTGAAGTGGACGAACTGTTGGACTCTGTTTTGCGAAAGAAAACAGAGCTTCTGTTTTCGTTTCGCGGCGGATTTGGGTCGTGATTTCGTCATGTTTTAGGCCGGAATTGAAGAGGAGGAGTAGGAATTGAAGAGGGAGAGAGAAGGAGAAGAAAAAGGGAGAATTTTGAACTAATTTTGTTGCGTGAACAGTGCTGTGAACAGTACTGTATTTTGCTACAGTAACGGGTGATTGGGAAGACGATGAACAGTGCTCGCGGGTGAACAGTGCGCTGCTACAGTGATTTGCTACAGTAAACCATGAATAGTGTTCCTGCAACAGTATTTTCAATGCAATTTCTTCCGAATCTGATTTTTCTCATGAATATGAATAGCTAAATCTTTTGTCAAAGCTAAAGGTGATGTTATTTAGTTGATATTTCTACGTCTATAAAGAAGTTCTTATTGCTTATTTGGTTGAATGCGATGTTTTGGAAATAGTCATAATCTATACAATTATTTGATTTGTCGTTAACGTAAGGTACGGCGAATGCTTATAATTCCCTGTGATTATTTGACTGAGCTTGTTAATGATAAACTTTCGATCGATATTTTTATGTTAATGGATATGATGAACGTGAATGAAATATCTTCCAATTAGGTCAAATCATTATTTGAATCTAATTGCGTAATTAAATAGATGTAGGATATTAATTAAATAATTGATCCTTGAAGCTTTGATATCTCTCATCGATTATCTTTCCTATCTTTAATTAGTTTTAATTGTATTTTTAATCGTCATTTTAGTAGTTAATTAAATTACAATTTCTCTACAAAATTTCCTGATAAGAACTTTAATTTGCTAAGCTAAATAATTTTAAATTAGTTTGGAATAATCCTACATCATTCCATGTGGTTCGACCTTTGACTTACCGAGTATATATTATAATTTGTCAACCTATTTTGGGGTTATATCAAATTTTGGCGCCGTTGCTGGGGAGTGAAGTTTAGGATTAATCTTCTAATTAGTTTCTTTCTTTCTAGCATAGTTTAGTTAATTTTAATTATTCTTAGTTTAATTTAGCTTGCTTATTTTGTAGGACATTTGAAGTATTCTGAGGCTATTTGGAATAAAAAGCTTTTCATTAGATTTTTCTTCAAAATTTGGTAACTTCGTTCCATATCTCTCTTTGACATTTCTGTTGCTGTGCATGCACTCGTGGAATAAAGATACCAGTGGAAGATTGGTTAGAGATAATTCTGCTATTTTGATTGGGAATCCTTTGTTTGAATTTTCTATTCCATCACACACGCCACACAATATGGCTGATCAGGGTAGTAACCCTGATATTAATGAAAATGAGATTGAACATGATGCACCAATGCGGCCCTTGCGTGAGTACCTGCAACCTGCACGCACTAGTACACCCTCGTGTATTATATTGCCTCTACAAGTACATCACTTCACTTTTAAGGCTGGAATGATAAACTTGCTTCCCAAATTCCATGGTACAGATTCTGAAAACCCTTATTTACATTTAAAGGAATTTGAGGAAGTATGTGCAACATTCGAGCAGGCTTGTAGTGAAGATATTATCAGGCTAAAATTGTTTCCATTTTCCTTGAAAGATAAAGCCAAAACTTGGCTGAATTCTCTTAAGCTTAGATCGGTAGGAACTTGGAAAGAACTACAGACTGAATTCCTGAACAAGTTTTTCCCAGTTCATAGGACAAATGCTATGAAAAAATAAATAACAAATTTTGCTCAAAAATAAAATGAATCATTTTATCAATGTTGGGAGCGATATAAAGATTTGTTAAATTCTTGTCTACATCATGGATATGAGAATTGGCGCACCATCAGTTTCTTTTATGATGGGATGACGCCCTCAATGAAACAATTTGTGCAAACAATGTGTAATGGGGAATTCTTTGATAAAGACCCTAATGAAGCCCTTGATTTTCTAGATCAAATAGCTGAAGACTCAGATTCTTGGGATCCCACCGATCCCTCTGATGTTTCTAATAAGCCGAAGTCTTCAACTACTAGTGGGGGTCTGCATCATCTTAGGGAGGAGGATAATTTGAGTGCTAGGCTAGCCTCTTTGGCTAGGAAGGTGGAGGCCATAGAATTAGGGAAAATTAATACTGTTAAGTCTGTTGCTACAGAAGAGGTCTGTGGAATTTGTGATGTCATGGGACACCCTACTAATGAGTGCCCTACCATTCCTGCTTTCAAGGAGGTGTTGCATGACCAAGCAAATTCCATGACCCCTTTCAAGAGGCAATCTCCTTATGGAGACACTTACAATCCAGGATGGAGGAATCACCCCAACTTTAGTTGGAAGAATGAAAATACTGCACAAACACCACCTCCTCAAGCATCTTCCAGTTATACTCCATATATTCCACATCACAGGAAGACACTTGAGGAGACACTATAAACTTTCATGCAAGGGCAAGCTACCATTAATCAACAAACCTCACAAGCCATTAATGATATAAATAGTTCTCTCACTAAATTAACATCTTCTCTAGCTGTTCAAGAGAAAGGTAGGTTTCCTGCTCAACCCCAACCCAACCCACAGGGGCAAGTTCACATAATGGACACACAATCTTCTGATTCACAATTGGAACATGCTAAGTCAATTACCACTTTACGTAGTGAAAAAAAAATTGATAAAACAATTCCACTTAAGGCTAAAAAATCTTCTGAGAATGATGAATCAAAACAGATAATGAGGAAATTGATAAGTCTGGGTCAAGTGAAGATGTGAGATGTCCTATTCCAGCTCCATTTCCACAGAGGTTGAAACCACCTGAAAAGTTGAACCAAAATGCTGAAATTTTTGAACTTTTTAAGCAGGTGAAAATTAACATTCCCTTGTTAGATGCAATCAAACAGGTACCTTCTTATGCTAAGTTCTTGAAAGATTTGTGTACTATTAAGCGTAAGTTGAATGTTCAGAAAAAAGCCTTTTTGACTGAACAGGTAAGTTCTATAATTCAACACAAAAGCCCTCCCAAATATAAGGATCCCGGATGTCCAACTATTTCATGTGTGATCGGGAACTTTATGGTAGACCAAGCCTTGTTTGATCTTGGGGCTAGTGTTAATCTTTTGTCTTATTCAGTGTACACTCAGTTAGGTCTTGGGGAACTTAAACCCACCACCATTACTCTTCAACTTGCTGATCGTTCTATTAAAATCCCAAGGGGAGTGGTGGAAGATGTGCTTGTTCAAGTAGATAAATTTTACTTTCCTGTTGATTTTATTGTTTTGGACACACATCCTGTTATAAATGCAAGTGCAAATATTCCTATCATACTAGGTCGCCCATTTCTTGCTACTTCAAATGCTTTGATTAATTGTAGAAATGGTGTAATGAAACTTTCATTTGGCAATATGACTTTGGAATTGAATATATTTAATGTTTGCAAACAACCAGGGGATGATACTGATGTTCAAGAAATGAATTGGGTTGATACCGTTGTTAGAGATCAATTTCATGTTTCATATTTTTCTGATCCTTTAGAATATTGCTTAGTCAACTCTTTATATGATGAATCTAAAGTGAATTGTGAAGAGGCTGAGATTTATTCTTTGCTGAATTCTCTGCAGGTATTGCAAGTGAATGGATGGAAACCCAAGTTTGAGGAGCTACCAGTGAGAGACAAATTGCCTACACCATCAAGCATTCAAGCACCTAAGTTGGAGTTGAAAAAGTTACCAACTGAACTCAAATATGCATTTTTGGGTGATGGTGAAACTCTTCCGGTGGTAATATCGTCTCATCTTAATCTTATCGAAGAGGGTAAGTTGTTTGATATTTTGAGAAAGCATAAAGGTGCAATAGGATGGACAATTGCTGATTTAAAAGGAATAAGCCCTTTGATATGCACTCATCGGATTTATTTGGAGGACAATGCCAAACCGTCTGGGGAGATGCAACGTAGGTTAAATCCAAACATGAAAGAGGCGGTTAGAGCTGAAGTTCTTAAGCTCTTGGATGCAGAGATCATCTACCCCATTTCTGATAGCAAGTGGGTTAGTCCTACACAAGTTGTGCCTAAGAAATCTGGTGTAACAGTTATCAAGAATGCTGATAATGAATTAATACCCACTCGAGTTACATCTGGCTGGAGAATGTGCATTGATTACAGGAAGTTGAACTCAGTCACAAGGAAAGACCATTTTCCATTGCCGTTTCTAGATCAGGTTCTGGAGAGAGTAGCTGGCCACAAATATTACTGTTTCTTAGATGGTTACTCCGGTTACAACCAAATTGAAATTGCATTAGAAGACCAAGAGAAAACTGCATTCACATGTCCTTTGGGCACATTTGCTTATAGGAGAATGCCTTTTGGTTTATGCAATGCACCTGCAACATTTCAAAGATGCATGCTAAGTATTTTTAGTGATATGGTTGAACGCTATCTTGAAGTGTTTATGGATGACTTTTCTGTATTTGGTGATTCATTTGATGACTGTTTGTTTAATTTGCAGAAAGTTTTGAGCAGGTGTGAAGAGAAGAACCTTGTGCTTAATTGGGAAAAATGTCATTTCATGGTTTCTAAAGGAATTGTTCTGGGTCATATTGTTTCCTCTCAGGGAATTGAAGTTGATAAGTCAAAAATTGATTCAATTACCCATTTGCCTGCACCCAAGACAGTTAAAGATGTTAGATCATTTTTGGGTCATGCAGGGTTTTACAGGAGATTCATCAAAGATTTTAGTTCTATTTCTAGACCATTATGCAATCTCCTATCTAAAGATATTGTTTTTGAATGGAATGCAGATTGTGAAAAAGCTTTTGCTAAACTGAAGGGAATGCTTACTTCAGCCCCTATTATGCAACCCCCAGATTGGACTTTACTGTTTGAAATAATGTGTGATGCTAGTGATTTTGTTGTGGGGGCTGTTTTGGGGCAAAAGAAAGATAAAAAGCCTTATATTATTTACTATGCAAGTAAGACCTTAGACAATGCTCAGATGAATTATTCAACAACAGAAAAGGAATTACTTGCTATAGTCTTTGCTTTGGATAAATTTAGGGCTTACTTGACAGGATATCCCATTGTTATCTTTACTGATCATGCTGCTTTGAAATATCTTCTATCAAAGAAAGATGCAAAACCTAGGTTGATTCGCTGGATACTCTTACTGCAAGAGTTTGATATTACAATTAAATATAAGAAAGGAGTTGAAAATGTGGTGGCCGATCATTTATCTAGGCTGACTGTGGGTAATTCCAATGAGGCTGCTCCAATTAAAGACACCTTCCCAGATGAGCAACTTTTTATTGTTTCTAATTTACCATGGTTTGCTGATATTGTTAATTTTCTTGTCACAGGTCAAACTCCTTCTCATTAGACAACACAAGACAAGAAGAAATTCATGGTGGAGGTAAGAAATTTCTTTTGGGATGATCCATATCTTTTCCAATATTGTCCGGATCAAATTATTAGGAGATGTGTACCAAATGATGAAATTCATAGTGTCATTTCCTTCTGCCATTCAGAAGCTTGTGGTGGTCATTTTTCAGCGAGAAAAACTACTGCTAAAATTTTACAATGTGAATTTTATTGGCCTACCCTATTTCAAGATACTCATGATTATTGTCGTACTTGTGGACGTTGTCAACAGCTTGGTAGAATAACTCGTCGGAATATGATGCCTTTAAACCCCATTTTAGTGATTGAAGTATTTGATTGTTGAGGTATTGATTTCATGGGTTCATTTCCACCTTCGTTTGGCTATTTGTACATCCTAGTGGTTGTTGACTATGTTTCTAAGTGGGTAGAGGCCATCCCTTGTAGAAATAATGATCATAAAACTGTTATACGCTTTATGAAAGAAAATATTCTATCAAGGTTTGGTATACCCCGTGCAATCATAAGTGATGGGGGTTCTCACTTCTGCAATAAACCTTTTGAGGCATTAATGAAAAAATATGGAATTACACATAAGGTGGCTACCCCTTATCACCCACAAACAAGTGGGCAAGCTAAACTTACCAACAGAGAGATTAAACACATTTTAGAGAAAATGGTTAACCCAAATCGCAAGGATTGGTCTCTGCGGTTAACAGATGCACTTTGGGTATACCGTACAGCATTTAAATCTCTTCTTGGTATGTCCCCTTATAGACTTGTTTATGGAAAAGCTTGCCATTTGCCTGTGGAGTTGGTGCATAAGGCATATTGGGCTATAAAGATGTTTAATTTCAATTTGGATGATGCCAGTTCTGTGCGTAAGCTTCAACTAAATGAATTGGAAGAAATAAGGAATGATGCATATATGAATTCAAAAATTTACAAAGAACGAATGAAGGTTTTGCATGATCAACACATTCATCGAAAAACTTTTGAACCTTCACAAAAAGTTCTTTTGTATAACTCTAGATTGCATTTATTTCCTGGTAAGCTCCGTTCTAGATGGACTGGTCCATTTATTGTTAAATCTGTTTATCCTCATGGAGCTGTAGAAATTGAAAATCCATTGAATGGCAACGCGTTTAAAGTAAATGGTCAAAGACTTAAGCCATTCCTGGAATTGATTCCATCAGAAGTGGAGAGTATTCCTCTGTCTGATCCCACTTATCAAGATTGAATACTCTTACACTTAGTCTGGCTGAAGACAAGAAACTTAGCACTCCTGGGAGGCGCCCAACTTTTTCTTTATTTTTAGGATATTTATTTGTTTGATGATGTTTTCTTGTTGAATATTGTGATTGCTCTCATTTTCTTTTTTATTGATGCTATTCACTCGTATGGGATTTTAGCAATTTGCAGTTCTCCAAGTAACATCTATCCTTGATTTTATTTATTTATTTATTTTATCCTTCATTTCATTCTTAACATTGAGGACAATGTTTAGTTTAGGTTTGGGGGTATATAGGAATAACATTGTTTATTTTCAAAAAAAAAATTTTAAAAATAAAAAAATAAAAAAATAGAAAAAAAATAGAAAAAAAATAAATAAATATTTGATTAGTTTTAAGTTGTTTGTTAGTATTTTTTATAGGTTTTGATAGTTTATCCCTTCTTGATGTATATTCCAATTTTTAAGAGATTAATTTACATTGGAAGTGTGAGTAAGTATACTGGAGGATAGAAACACTTAACTGAGCATATCTTTCTGTTACAGTCTTCTTGGATCATGTGCTTGAACTAATAAAACTCACTCACACACACTAGTACTTAAGTAATACCCTCTAGAAATTTATTGAATTTTAATCTTCAGTGGGATGTCTTTACTCATAGTCATTGGATGCTATGTGGTTATCTGTTGAGCTTAAAAGATCATGATATACCATTTACTTGGCTATGGCAAGGGCTTGGAACCGGAAATAGGTTGAGAGTATAATACAACCTGGACATGATAAGATTGCTGGAAAATATGAATGTTGATGAAAAAAATGATGATGAAAAAAAAGAATGAAAACAAAAAGAAAGAAAGGGGTTGCTTGACTTTATAGGATTAACTTAGGCTGATGCTCGGGCCCGAAGCGGTCTCTTAAAACCTAATGCCCTAAGCCAACTGTGCTGGGAGTCATTGGCCTGAGTCATTGCTAAACTTAAGCATCTTGAAGTTAGGCCTTACACAGTCCTGCTGAAAAAAAAAAGAAAAAAAAATCTATGGTGTTAATTCCTCTCAAATCTAGAATGTTAGACCCGAATGAGGCGCGCAGATTTGTGCTATCATGAACCTAAAGATTACGATGACTATGTTAATTCGATGTTCTTTGGTTAATGGGTAACATTGAATATGTGTAAAACAGAAATTTAGGGTGTATTGCTATAATGTTCTACACTTTTACTATTTATATTATCATTTCATATCATATTGAGCAGAAATTTCCAAGATGAAGGTGTAGAATAAAACCACTTACTTGAGGGCTTCTATATTCCAGTTGATTATAAATACAAGTACATGTGGTTGATTTTCTTTAAACATTGTGGTCTGCATTTAAAGGGATAATAGGTTTGATTGTTTTGAAGTGTTTATTTTTTGTTTTTACACTTAGATTAATAAGATTAATTTCATAAGTACATGTTTGTAGGTAACATGGCTGTAAACCCTCACGAGACAAAACTCGTCCTACTAGGGACACCTAGAGGTTTAACGGCTTGTTGCATACGCTCAATGCAATCGTGTTCCCTACGAAAGTGGCATTTACTTTTCTAGTTTAATTTACTTTAGTTTACTTTGTGTGATTTTGTTTTGTTTGTTTTGCTCGGGGACTAGCAAAATATAGGTTTGGGGGTATTTGATAAGCATAAAATATACACATTTATATGCCTTATTTACCTATATGCTAGTGTAGTTTTTATAATAAAACATAAATAAAACGGGTTATTTGTGATTAGGATAGTAATTAGGGGATTAATAATTAATTTACTCTAATTAACTATTTTAGATGCATTAAAGAATTTAAAGAATCATATTTTTACTATGCGTCTAATTTTAGTTTAGTTTTGTTATTGCAGGTTTAAAAATGCGAATTGCAGATCGGTAGCAGACGAGCGCATTAGACGCGTTTTGAAGTGTCAAAGTGACCCAAAAGTTGATATCACGCGTATCGAAGATCTGAACCGTTGATGAGTCACTTAAGAGAAGACGGGCGCGAAATTAAAATACGGACGTGCAAATTTGATCCAGTGGTTGAGATTGCTTGGACGGGTTTTATTTGATTAAAGCAAAAGAAAAAAAAGGAATTAAACCGGCTGGTCCGGGTTGGTTCAGAAGAAAAAGAAAAGAACAAACCAACCCGAGCCATCGGCTCGGGTGTTCCAGACGAAAAAAAAAACAGATAGCGCTCGAGCTTCTGCTCGAGCGCCGGTGTGACAAAGGAGCACCGGTGGAGCAATGGGCGACGACAACGGCGGCAATGTCTTCACGGCCATGGCGGAATGGCGGCTCTGAGGATGACGGCGGCGCTGTATTGGCGGCGGAGCAAAACGACAGCAAGATCAGGCGAGCTTGATGACGGCCGTGAGTTCGAGCTTGGGGGCAGTTCCGGCGGCACTCGAAGCGGCGGAAGTTCTGAGCTTGGAGCTGCAATCGATGGCCATAGCAGTGGGCTGACGACGGCGGAGCTTAAGAAGGCAGTCGATGGTGGAGAGGGTCACGGCAAGCCAGAGGAGTTGTGTTCAAATCGGGACATCAGAAACCGAGTTGAATTGGGACACTCTGAAACAGAAAAATGCTGAAATTGGAGACGGATTTGGGTTTATCCAAATCAGAAATTGAAGGGTTTAGGACTCTCTTTTGAATTGCTTGTAAAAACCGAAAGAAGAATCGGATGAAAGGACGTTTTTTGGGGCGAAGTGGACGAACTGTTGGACTCTGTTTTGAGAAAGAAAACAGAGCTTCTGTTTTCGTTTCGCGGCAAATTTGGGTCGTGATTTCGTCGTGTTTTAGGCCGGAATTGAAGAGGAGGAGTATGAATTGAAGAGGGAGAGAGAAGGAGAAGAAAAAGGGAGAATTTTGAGCTGATTTTGTTGCATGAACAGTGCTGTGAACAGTACTGTATTTTGCTACAGTAACGGGTGATTGGGAAGACGATGAACCGTGCTCGCGGTGTGAACAGTGCGCTGCTACAGTAAACCGTGAATAGTGTTCCTGCAACAGTATTTTCAATGCAATTTCTTCCGAATCTGATTTTTCTCATGAATATGAATAGCTAAATCTTTTGTCAAAGCTAAAGATGATGCTATTTAGTTGATATTTCTACGTCTATAAAGAAGTTCTTATTGCTTATTTGGTTGAATGCGATGTTTTAAAAATAGTCATAATCTATACAATTATTTGATTTGTCGTTAACGTAAGGTACGGCGAATGCTTATAATTCCCTGTGATTATTTGACTGAGCTTGTTAATGATAAACTTTCGATCGATATTTTTATGTTAATGGATATGATGAACGTGAATGAAATATCTTCCGATTAGATCAAATCATTATTTGAATCTAATTGCGTAATTAAATAAACGTAGGATATTAAGTAAATAATTGATCCTTGAAGCTTTGATATCTCTCATCGATTATCTTTTCTATCTTTAATTAGTTTTAATTGTATTTTTAATCGTCATTTTAGTAGTTAATTAAATTACAATTTCTCTACAAAATTTCCTGATAAGAACTTTAATTTGCTAAGCTAAATAGTTTTAAATTAGTTTGGAATAATCCTACATCATTCCCTGTGGTTCGACCTTGGACTTACCGAGTATATATTATAATTTGTCAACCTATTTTGGGGTTAGATCAGATATGATGGTAGCTCTGTTTTAGGAATTATTTTTATGTTTGAAACTGGTAAATTGATTTGGTGCAATTGGAATTGAATTGATTCGGTCACATGAGTTTTCTGAACCACATTTTTTTAAAATATACACAGTAATTTGGAACGAAGGGAGTATATTTTAATATTTTTTTGACATATTAAGTTGTCTAGCCCCCAATCATTTAAGTGTGTATAGTTTTATTTTTAAGACTAAATGCTTGATTTTTTAAAGATGGGGTTGTCACGCCCCAAATTTCAAAACCTCGATTAGAGCATGGAAGCAACCAATCCAAGATTGTCAGGACGTTTGAGATTTGGGACGCGATCGAATACTCGATCTTTCTTATTTCTCATTAACAAAATTATGAAAATCGCATAGGATCGATATGACCGAACAATATTCACGTACTCAAATCTTAAACATCACATTATCAAAATGACTACTTAGTTTATTATATAAATTAGATAATCCAACATCTGGAATCAAATCCTAGGCACAGGGTCATAAAGCAACAATAGTTCAACATAACTATAATTTAAAAGAAAAGTCTTCGTCTGCAAATCTCTAGCCGTCCATCTTAGCTCCAGAAGCTCTTACTTGTTCGGCTTCACTCTTTCTTAATTCCTGCATCATAGGATGCATGAGTATTTCGAACGAAATACCCAGTATGATGTCAAAATCCCACTAAAAATAATTGATAGAATAGACAGGCTCCAATTCGAATATAATAATTTATAGCATCAAGGAATTTAGAAATTAAAGATTCAATAGTCAACTTACCAGAACATTAGCATTTCAGGATAAGAATATGATAATAAATCAAAACTCCGAATATTCATTTTGTACGGATAGAAATAACAGTTAAATTAGACTCGAAACATACAAAGTGTAAGGAATTGACAACTTCTACTCTCAGGTCAGTCCACTTCCCCTATGGACATCAATACCAAAACATCCTAGAGGTTCTTCAGAGGAACCTGCCCATGCGTCTAGGGATGCTGGCCCCCATCGGTGCTTGCGGGCACAATGGGCGGAGACTGTAGACCTTCCGTAATATCATACAGTCTAATAACATAAGTGTTTGGCATCATCGGCTGAACTACAAAGGTTCAAAATATATCGGAGATCACTGAGGATCTAGCATTGGCTCGTGAGCATACTATTGTTTCCACCTCGGAGAGTTTCCATCAGTGACTCTTAGTGGAAAAAACAATTTTCAAAGAACTGGGTACCAACTTATAACGACAGTGGTTGTGTCAGAATTACTAGAAATTCTCATCTTTCAACAATAGACTCTCATAGGAGTACCAATGAGATGTCAAAATCTCAATAGGTAAACAACTCAACAACAAAGTGAAGAGTAAGAATTCTTAACAACAATTGACTCATCAAAGGTGAAATCAAGGCAATAGTTTCCTCTTGTCTCATCTGTCTCATAGGAGATATACAATAATTTCACTTGGTAAATTCTCTGTGCATAGCCCTAGATAGGAATTCCCAACACTGACAGTAGACTCAAAAGATTTCTGGATAAATGGACAACTAGGGTTCAAGAGTACAAACCCTAATTGGAGCTTCTTTAATGACTTCCAACGATAAACTACAATATGCATAGTATTGACTCGGTTAAGAAAGAATCAACCCCCGACCATCTTTTTAGTGAATTTGTAACTACTGTAATAGTCATTACTCAAGGCATTTCATCTTCCTTAAAGGTTATCTTAACCCTTAAACTCATATAATCATGTGATACTAACTATTAGTGTATTGCCCATTAATTCCTTGCACTGTTACGTGCATAACAGTCTACTTTCAACTTTTATTACAATTTTTACGATTTGAGTTACGCTATAAAATTTTTATTGTACGGCGTATTTTTCTGAATTCCCCACATTTAGTTATGAATTTTTTATTAACGACTGTCGGTGCAGGAATATTCTTGGCCAAGAGTCTAACTTAACTAATTGTTCTAATTATACTACATACCTTAAGATAAACTCATGATACTATTTAGATATCACTCATTCCTAATGTGATACAGCACCTTTATAGTTACACCAGTAAGCCATAGTTCTTATTTTATGGTAGCTTTTAAACATCCCGAAACTATTCATGCCCTTTGTATACAGCATTATGCATACGCCAATCAGGACTATTAAATTCGGACAAGATCAAGAAATGAAAAACACTGATAACACAAAAAGGGACGACCTTTCCATAATCTAGAAGAGACTCTGGATTCTTATTTACCATGAACAACGGTTCATTATTCTTTTTGATTGACGGAAATTTACTCATCTTAGAAGTACCTGATTTAAGACATCCTTTAATGACCAAATAAGGACAATATTACCTGGACAACAATAACTCAAATGATGTGAAATTTATAATAAGCATCAAAATTGCTGATATAGGACAAGAATTTCTATCTAGACTATAGCACATCAAATGTTAACACAATTTATTGTCGTGGCTCACACATGTAAGAGCATAAGAAAAATAGAATCTTTGCACTCAATGAATATCACCACAACCTAAATAAGAGATCAGAGAACTCATTCAATACTCTTCAGATCATGATATGATAATAAACAAATGTGAAGTAGGGCAAAACACATCCTACCACAACCGCAACGAGTTTGTCGATGCTTCACACGTCGTCTACTGCATTCTCCTCGCTCCAACGCCTTGCTCCTTGCACCGAACATGCCAAAACTTCACTCCACCAACAAGGGAAGAAGAAAATTATAAGAGAATGAGGGCTGGACGTTCAAACACTAAGAACCATCCCCCTATAGTGGTTTTTATAGGAAAACCCTAGTTCCATTAAGAAATGCCTTTTTCAAACCAAAAATCTCCACCAAAAGATCTTCACCGTCGATTTAAAACCTCCCTTTAGTCATATAAAACGCTCCCCCAATTGCTCTCCTAGTTTTGGTAGGATTCCCCCAATCAAAAGATAAAAAAAATCACAATTTTGGAAAC
Organism: Houttuynia cordata; assembly: GCA_039654745.1. Lineage (NCBI taxonomy): Eukaryota > Viridiplantae > Streptophyta > Magnoliopsida > Piperales > Saururaceae > Houttuynia > Houttuynia cordata. The sequence continues at coordinate 32,350,132 of CM077504.1, forward strand.
TGCTCAAACTGTACCGATCGATCGCAAGCCTTGCCGATCGATCGGTACACACCAAAATCGAGTGTTTCTTCTTTCTCGTAGATACGATCGATCGCGAAAGTAGAAATCTAGAATTCACAGTAGATACGATTGATCGTTCCCTATGCGATCGATCACGCACACTCAAGTCGTAAATCACAGTAGATACGATCGATCCTGTGCGAGCTAATTGATCGCGCACACCCAAATCGCAAATCACAGTAGACAGCCTGGATTTGGGTTCTGCTACAGTGCCCGATTGCCCGATCGCACCCAAAAATCTAAAATTCCACATCTTTTTAATCCGAACTCCAAATTTCACAAAAATGTTCTCTCCGCTTACTTTAACGCCAAAACACAAAACATAGCAAAAGAAAATCATTCATCATCTCATTTCAATTTTAATAACATACCAATTTGTCGGGTGTTACTGGGGCTATGTACAATTCGATTGGGGAGCATGGCTGCCCCCAACAATAAAAAAAATGATTTGATTTTTTGACACTTGCCAAAAAAACAAAGAAGATGGGGCTGGGTGGCACTTTCAATTTTGGTAGGTGGGCGGCATACGCGGCCTTTTATGAATTACTTACTTAACAAAGGACCAATAGTATCCTTGGTCTATATTTGGAGCATGGAATGTCGTATCGGATATCGATAAAATATCGGTCGGCCAAAGAGACGAAATATCGGAGATATATCGGAGATATCGTGTAAAAAAATATCAGTAGTCAAAAACTAGTTTTTATCGTATATTTTCACAATCTAACTTCTAAAATGAGTTATACTAATTTAAACAAAGAATAAATTTCAAAATATGCATATTAGGATAGAAAACAAACATGAAAGGTTTTTTTTCAAAAAAAAAAAATTGAATTTTTTTTTTAAAAATAATTTTTTAATTCAAAAAATACCGATATATCGGTCAGGAACCGATATTTCGGCGATATTTGGAAATTTTTGAAAAAATGATACTAATTGGTATCGATGTATCGGTTTAGGGCCGATACCGATATATCGGCGAGACGATTTTCCATGATTTGGAGTTGTTTGTGAAATGTGAAGTCTATTTTTAGGTCTTTTTTGTTTTGTTTTTTGAAATACCGTTTCCTCGCCTCTTGCTGAGTTATGGAATTATGGAATGCATAGGTCTCACTTTCTTTTTGAGCTGAATGTTGGGAACTTGGGATCGTATAAATAAATAAAACATTACAACTTAGGTAAAAGGTGTTTGTCCTCTCCCGGTTCACATCCCCGGCCGGCCCTATCGGCAATTGCAATACAAAAAAAATTCAAAACCCTGGCCGAAACCCACGAAAGGACTGAATAAACCCTTCCCGGGGCAAAGGCAGCGCGGCTCGACGGCAGCTGCCTCTCCAGCTCTTTGGCCGGCACCTCATCCTCCACCCCCCAAAATGGCGTTTTCAAAGTCGAAGAAACCTCAAAAGCCTAAGGAAGACATCGACGCCATCAAGTCCGATGTCGCTTCCTTCGCGTCCTCCCTCGGTCTCTCCTCCGCCATCTCCTCCGAGTCCGGCTTCAACGACTCCGATTTCAGGAAAAAGGGCCCTCTCAAACCCCAAAATCCGCCCTCCAAACCCCGGACGGATCAGCCCTTTAGTCCTCCCAGTGGCAAAGCCCGCCCCAGCTCTGGCCGTGATAGATTTGACAAGAAGAAGAAGCAGCCGCAGCAGCAGAAGAAGCAACAGAAGGGAATACCTAATGCTTCTGGTCTTCCAGAAGTGGACGAGAGCAAGGGCTTTCAACGCAAATATGCAAATCTCCCTAAACTTCCGCTGATAAAAGCGGGCGATTTGTCGGGGCAGTGGTATTCGGATGCGGCGGAGTTGGAAGCTAAGATCTTTGGGGAAGGAGGGAAAAGGATTGAAGCGAGGGATTTGGAGGACGTGAAGAAACTGGTGTTGAAGAAGAAGGACGTTGCTGAGAGGTTGATGGAGCAGTATTCGCAGGACTATGAGGCTTCGAGGGCGAAGAGTGGAGATATGAAGATGGTGGCGGCAGCTCAGAGGTCAGGAACGGCAGCCGATAAGGTAGCTGCTTTTACTTGTTTGGTGGAGGATAATCCCATTGCAAACTTGAGGTCGCTTGATGCTCTTCTCGGTTCGTCTCTTCATCTTAGTCCTTTTCCCCTTATTCTCCTGTTCATCATTTATTTGACTTAGAAAGCAATGCGATTAATTCTCTTTATCTACTGCGAACGTGCCGATATTGATTCCTTGGCAGGCAGCTCCAACTAAATGCAGAGTAGGATAAAATATTTGAATGGGCTTAGTTCACATTCCTTGTTAATTTAAACTTTATCTTTATTTATATCCTAGGTGTAGTTTGTCTCAAATAGCGCACAACTGTGAGTAAATACTAAATGCATTATCGATTGATATCCAACTTTACTTTCTGTTAGTAAATAGGAAGTGTAGAAGCTAAGCTTTGATCGTAATGTTTTACTGAAGAAGTCAAAGTTCTAACACGTTAAAGCAGAGATTACGATCTGTGGTATACTTGATTCTTCAATTCTATGGAGAAACTGTTAAATATGGTTTGAATTGCAAAAAGCAGATTTGAATTAATCATGATTAATGCGAGATGAATGTTAAAAGTGATTTGATTTCTGTTCGCAAACTCTTCAATTTACTGAATTTTATGCTATCCTTGTGGATGATAGATATCCTCGTTGGTCTTTCATTGATACTCTGCTTCTTGTATCTTGTGTAATATTCATGCGGTGAATAGTTAATGTGTCAGTGGTTTAATTGCGTAGGTGATGACATCATTTTTTCTTTAAAAAGTACTGTATCTATTACCATTAACCATTATATCAATTATCTGATGCAGCAATGGTGACATCTAAAGTGGGGAAACGCCACGCATTGACTGGATTTGAGGCATTGAGAGATCTATTTATGTTGAGGTAAGTTTTTTCTGTATTGAAAATTGAAATATAAATTGGTGATCGATGGTCCTCTGAACTGATAGGGTCAATTGCTGTGAAGCTGGACTTCTCCTTTAATTGCTCAGTTCTGGTAAAAATAAAGTGTAACTTTTGTTTATTCTTCACCTGATCATCAACATGAAAATTGCTTTTAGCATAAACAAACTATTGACGAAAAAGACTAACAGTATGCAGCCCCATGAGCAAGCAAAATGAACAGGAAGAGTGGCATGTTTCAGTGCTAGGATTATCTTGTTCATACTGATGCTCATTTGATGCTTGGTTTCACAAAAAGCTGTTTCCCTTACAACTTTAAATATTTAGACAGTTATCATGTGAAATGGATCTGAAGCTCATTGTTATCAGGCTGCTACCAGATCGTAAGTTGAAGAGCCTTTTCCAGAGACCAATCAATCATCTGCCAGAAACGAAAGACGGTTACTCTCTTCTACTTTTCTGGTATTGGGAGGAAGTGTTGAAGCTTAGGTAATCTTTTTTCAATTCTTATTTACTTCCTACCTAACTAGCTCCAATCACAAAAATATTTAGACTTTGGAGTTCTTCAAACATAAAAGATGAGCACCAATCAGCCATTTGAACTTCAGTGTTAGTGTGAAAAATGGTAAGGTGAGGAGTGAGGTCTAGGGCATGAGGAACTCTAGCATTTTTCAAATTTTTTATTGACAAATCCAGATGCTGATTTGAGTAGGATCAAACACTCAAATTGGCCGTAAGGTATTCTGATTAGGTGACAATTTATCAATTTCCTGGTAATTTTTTCTTGATTTAAGGAGTCTGAGGTCACAGTTGCTCAATACGTGATTAACGTATTAATGTAGATACTTATTAGTTTTTAAAATCATCGCCCTGACTTTTAACTTTACGCAATTCAAAATTATCTCTTGCAGGTATGAGCGCTTTGTTCTTGCACTTGAAGAGGCATCTAGAGATATGCTGCCTGTTCTCAAAGATAAATCGTTGAAGGTTAGTGAACTTGGGTATCATATTTACTTCCCACCATAGAATCATGATATGTATTCGTTTATTTTTTAAATATTTTTCTTCATTATCACACTATATTCAACCCCAACCTTCAATACAAGGATGATGATCACTCTCTCTCTCTCTCTCACACACACACACATGTAAAAAGTGTAAATGCTTACCAGTTGCAAATGATAAATGATGCAGATTAGCTCAGGGCTTTTTTTTTCTATCCTGGACTTATTTTTCCTGTTTACGTAAATCAAATTTTTGTATGGTTTGTTATGTTTGAATCTTCCTTATCACAATATTTTGCGGAACTTATTATTTTCTGGCAGACAATTTATGCCCTATTGAGGAGCAAATCAGAGCAAGAACGGAGGTTGCTATCGTTGCTGGTTAATAAAGTAAGTTCATGTTTTGGCGTTGTTCTGCAATAAACCCAGTTTTTGTTGTTTATCTACACCACCTGATTGAAGTCATGTGGTACTTGTTTGTGATGTGTAGCTTGGAGATCCAGAGAGAAAAGCAGCATCAGGAGCTGGGTACTATCTACAATGCCTTCTTTCTGCCCATCCAAATATGAAGGTACAGAAGTCCGCTCTCTTTTGGACATATGTCATTTAATGTAGTCTATCTGACCTATAACAAGTGCACATTGTTGGTGTAATTGGGTGTATGTACATACTCTTTCCATGCACATGTATTATGATGTCTGATGGGAGGTGCACGCAATGCATTTTACCATCTGATTCAAAACTTGTATTCTGCAGGCAGTAGTGATCGAAGAGGTTGATTCTTTTCTCTTTCGACCAAATCTGGGAATGCGTGCCAAATACCATGCTGTATGTTTCATCTTTACTTATTTTATTAACGTGTAAATTTTTTTGATCTCTAGTACTCTACGATCATTTGTTTGTGTAATTATTACTCGTCCAATCATGATAGCTTTAGTTACATAGGTAATTAAACTGCCTAATATTGCTATCATCCATCATTGCAGAATCCTGCCAACCCATGTCTGCTAATAAATTTTCCTACTGTTGTCTTTTCTGTTGAAGATTATCAGCATAGCTTACAATAGTAGGGCATTCTCTTTCTCTCTCTTTCCCCCTCCTGTGGCATGTGCACTGTGTTGACATAAATTTTTAGTTTCTACTTCATTGCTAAGGAATTTTCTGTGGTGCAGGTTAATTTTTTGAGCCAAATTTTCCTTAGTAGGAAGGGAAACGGGTCAAGAATTGCAAAACGTCTAGTGGAAATTTATTTTGCGCTTTTTAAGGTGAATGCTTATCTTTCTCAACATTTATTATATCACATTAATTTTATTTTAACATTGTCTCCATGTGATAAATACCATAGATTAAAATAGAAAATGACAAAGTTATGGCATATATCGAACTATACGGCTGAATTACTCTAGTTCTATGGATTGATGATGACAAAGCTGCGCAAACAGTCCTATTTCCATTGCTCAGTGCATATATGTGTTAGAATTTTAAGTGCACCACCTTATAAGAACAACTCCCCCTCTCTGTGGCCCTTGACTGTGGTTAGATTTGGTAGAAAATGAACCATCATATTTAGTTCTGTTTTGGATTGCTAACTACTTGAATGTAAGATAACCAAGTTTCCCAAAAGCCTGAGCTATTAGGAAACGGAAGTCTTTATTATATATTTCATAATCGTACACCCCCTTCACGTGCAAGCATTTATCAAGCGCAACACGTGGAAAACAATTGGTAATTGCCTCCAGCGAGACTAGAACTCGGGAGCTCCCATAACCTGGAGCTCTAATACCATGTAAGATAATCAAGTTTCTTTCCTACAGCCTGAGCTGTTAGGAAACGGAGATCTTTATTATATATTTCATATTCCATCTTTGAACTCTTAATTGTATGACTTTGTATATTCAAGTAGCTAGATGAATGCAGTTTATGCGTCTGAGTAGGCAGAAATTTTTTAGATGGCTGACTCCACTTTGGTGGGCATGCTTAAAGGTGCTGTGTTCATGATTCTATTCTGCTGTCCCTTTGCGGAAGAGATAACTTAAGACTGAGCGTGGTAGGAGAGAAGGGTGGTGACCTTGAGTCTATAGACAAATGTACTTCCCCTGGCAGTCCCACCTTGTCCTAGATACAATACTGAGCTGTGTTGTATTTACGTACTGTGATCTACTCAGTCACGAAATTGTTTGTCATAGGAATCTTTTGGTGGTGTTTATATGATGTAGAACTGATATGACTGCTTATGGTTAAATTGATGTTTCTTTTTGTCTATATAATGTTCTTAAGGAGTAAATTACGGTCGGGGTGATGTAATATGTACCATATTAGGTTTTATTTTGAGTATTTGATTGTAATTAGTTCAAAATATGGTATTGTATGTGTAACTGATTTTCTTTTGGTTGTAGAAGTGCTTTAATTTTATAAGTGGGAGAGAAAATCTGATTGCTACATTCTGTTCGCATTTCAGGTACTGATGACAGAAGCAGGTCAAGGTAATAAATTGGACAAAAATGGTGAAGAAGATGAGAAGAAGGATGTCAATAAAAACAGCAAAGGAGTAGCTCTTGGAGAGCCTGATATTGAAATGGACTCACGGCTTCTGTCTGCACTATTGACTGTGAGTTGCATTAAGATCTCTTTCCTGGGAGAATTTCAGTCAAAAAATGTGATTGCTCTCAAATTTCTGGAAATTTGGTTATGTATAGAACTGATAAAATCATTTGGCTGGAATTAAATGTTGGTTGACAATGGCCAATGAAAGTGGCACTTATAAAGGTTTGCAGGCTTGTTATCCTAGCAGTTCTCAATACATTTATAAAGTTTGGAAAACATTTTTTTTTTTAATTTATCTCAACTATTGTAGCATCTCTTCGCACATGCAATTACTAAGCATTGTGTGTGAACACACATGACACACACACAATAGGGAAAATTGCTTACTTTCAGGACGTCAGTCTGTGTCCTTGGACTGTGAATACCATTTTAGTTAACCACTTCTTCTAAAAGCTTTAGCTGTCAGGGAGGGGACTAAGTATATGTACAAAGTATATAAACTTGTGTCATTTCTTTGTTAGGGGGTCAACAGAGCATTTCTTTATGTTGGAACTGATGAGGCTGATGATTTGATTGAAGTTCAAACACCTATACTCTTCAAATTGGTAAGCCTGAATAGTTGTAATCAGCTATAAAAAGTTGGTTAACTTTTAATCAGTTTGCTTAACATTGCTTACAATAACGTTGTTCTGAACTTGATGGTCTTGTGTCATCCTTTTGCAGGTTCATTCAAAGAATTTTAACGTTGGGGTGCAGGCATTGATGCTTTTGTATCAAATTTCATCAAAAAATCAGATTAGCAGTGACAGGTTTTACCGTGCCATGTATTCAAAACTCCTGGTGCCTGCTGTTCTGAATTCTTCGAAGGTAATTTTGTCTTTACTTTCGATAAATTGAGCAGGTACAATGATTTTATGAGAACCTAGTATATATCTTCTCGATTGATGAGGAAGTTATGACTTCGAATCCCACAATGTTGGCCACCCACATGGACTATTTCCCAACTAACCAGTACGTGCCCAAGGGGATTGGCAGCAGCTTACAGTCGTCTAAGAAGTTAGGTGTCCTGCCCCTTTTAGTCAGGTCCTAATGACTGGGACCCCTCTTGTTAACAGAAGAAAAAAAAGAAGAAAAATTCTATCCTGATAACATTTACGTCTTAATAAAAATGATTTTAATGGACTAGAATGAAAAAACATCGATGGAAATTACTAAATGTATTCTTTCCTTTTTTTTCTTTATACTATCATAAAGAAGATATAATGTGGATTGTGAATTGTCTGGTGGACTGAGACTCCGTGCCAGCAGTTTGCAAGTACGAAACTTCGTACTGTACTGACAAAAGCTAGGTTTTTAGTTTTACCAGCAGTTTGCAAGTATGAAAGTTCGTACTGCACTGACAAATGTTAGGTTTTTAGTTTTCAGGATAAACTTTTAGTTCAGCTTATTCCCGTTGCATTGATTGTTGACTTGATGAAAGAAGAGATTGCTGGTCACATAATGTGTGGAATCACAACATAAAGAAACTTAAGCAAATGAAGAGATTTTTTCAGGAAAAAAAATAAAAAAGTTAAGATGTTTGGGAAATAAGGAATGCGTTGCTAACTAGAGGTTCTAATGTCCTTGCAATCTTCCATCTAGATGGAATAATTCTCTATGTTGAGTTGCTTACAAAAGCTTTTTTCTTAATGGCAACTCCTCAATATGCCTTTGTCTGGATTTCTCATTGTTGAAGATTCATCATCATCATAAGCCTTATCCCAGCTATCTGGGGTCGGTGGCATGGATTATATACCGCATTTGACTCTTATCGGAATCAAAATGGTACAAAATCCATACAAAGAAACATTGTTGAAGATTGACTGACTTGATATTTTAAACTCTTGGTTGCCATTCAGCCAGAAATGTTTCTTGGTATTTTATTCAAGGCGATGAAAAATGATTTGAACTTGAAGAGGCTCTCCTCCTTTGCAAAGCGCCTCTTGCAGGTTGCACTTCAGCAGCCTCCTCAGTATGCCTGTGGATGCCTTTTTATCCTCTCTGAAGTTCTCAAAGCGAAACCACCTCTCTGGTAAGTTTTTGGTATCCTTTACGTTTACTCTTTTTCTTGCCTGGGTCATTAAACATTAATACCAAAAATGGAAATAAATTTGCAGGAGTATGATGTTGCAAAAGGAGACCGTTGATGAAGAAGTTGAGCACTTCGAAGACATCATAGAAGATTCTAGTGTTCCAAATTCTACTATCAATAAGCTGGAGAATTCGGGTGACCAGGAAAATAATAGTAAAGACGATGCTGTGAATAATGCTGGTAGCTCTGTTTCTGAAGATGATAGAAAATCAAACTCTCAGGAAGAAAAATATTCTGAAGAAGAAGATGATTTCGTCAAAGGTGATGTTTCAAATTGTGTGGGAAAATCGGAGAGAGTATCTGATCATGATATAGGAGAGTCCCAAGCACATAGGATGAGTTCAATTTTGCCTGGAGGTTATGATCCACGACATAGGGAGCCTTCTTATTGGTATTTTCCTGATTCTATCTCTGGACTCCATAACTAAATGCACTAATGTGATTCTGTTATATAGAAAATAGTTATGCACATTGGCAGGGGCAACCTATGATTTGCTGAATGTTTGGTTCTGACACCCCTTTGAGCAACGCAAAATTACCTCATGTGTTCTGATAAAGGTCTTATGAATGGAAATGTAGAGGTTAAGTGTTGTGACCCCATGGCTAGGTTGCCGCCTTATGGGCTAGTTTAATCAAGGTTTAGTTGTTGTTTATCATGGACTGAATATATTCGGGAGATCTTAGGAGTAGCTCTTTTAGGGGAGAAGCTGAGGGAATGTAGGTTGCGTTGGTATGGGCATGTGCAAAGAAGACCATTAGATGCTCATGTGAGAAGAGAAGATTAGAAGGGATACATGGAAACGATACTAAAAGAGGGAGAGGGAGACCTAAGAGAACCTGGATGGAGTTAATAAAAAAGGTAACATCCGTGTTGCCGACCCCAAATAGTTGGGAAAAGGCGCTATCTGATTATGATTATGATTATGACTGGCATTAATAAAGATAAAATCTGAACAGTCCAAAGGCTATTAAAGTTAACTGACGATAAATAACTGCCCCCTAACAAATTACCTATTTACCCTTATTCTATGTTATCTTTTTCCAAAGATCTGCTGATATGATAATTATGCTCCATTTTTTTTAAAATTATACTAATAACTCTTGTATACTTGAAGGGAAATAGTCGTTTAGAATACGTTAGATATGATCTATCGGTTACTTTATGAATTGACAGCAATGCAGACCACACCAGTTGGTGGGAGCTGAACTTATTGGCATCACATGTGCACCCTTCAGTATCAACAATGGCACGCACTCTGCTTTGTGGGGCCAGCATAACTTACAATGGTGATCCTCTTAAAGACCTTTCACTTGGTGCTTTCTTGGATAAGTTCATGGAGAAGAAACCCAAGCCAAACCGTAGAGCTGAAGGAACATGGCATGGCGGTTCTCAAATTGCGCCCGCAAAAAAGGTTTCTTCGTTTCTGCTTCCTGATGCGATTCTTTTGAACTATGGTTTTGTGAGCGATAATTGTATGTGGATTTTGTGGGCATAATCATCCCGTCCTCTGTTCTTCTTTTCCTTCCATGAGTACTGTGTTTGTTATTCACTTCCTGGATGCTGATTAGTCAGGGATCCTGACTGAATTTGCTGCACATCCATGCCATACCCAAAGGAATTACTTCTGAATGAATTGACGAATAATTTGAGAGAGTTCGAGTAGGAGGTGACATAGTTTTCTGTGCTGAATTATGATTAACAGATGAGTGAAATTTGTCAATTTTGTGACCTCATACCTGGTGAGATGGATGTTGCTTCTGTTGTTGATATAAAGGATGGTGATGTCACTTTTTTGGTTCCCTTGCATTTTGTCAGTCTGAATGCTTTACTTTTGTATGAACTGTTGTTTTACCATCACGGTTGGATACTTGTTTATCAATGGTGTTTGTGCCTATATTTGATTTAATGTCTAAATATTCATAATGTCAGAATAATTGACCTCATTTCTATTGATATACTCTGTCCAGATCGAGATGAACAGTCATTTGATAGGGGCGGAGTTATTGTCACTGGAAGTGGAGGATGTTCCTCCGGAGGACCTGGTGTTCCACACGTTTTATGTGAATAAGATGAATTCGACAAAGAAGCCAAAGAAAAAAAAGAAGAAATTGGCAGATGATGAGGCTGTAGATGAGCTATTTGGTGTAGGCGGCAGTGATGAGAGTGATAATGATGAGATTGAGGGCATGTTCGGGTCAACTGGGAATGATGAGATTGAGGATGATTATGATTACGAGGATCTTGATCGAGTTGTTAACGAGGATGATGAAGACCTGCTTGGAAGTGGAAGTGATGTTGAGATGAGGTCTCAGAACGAGAGTTTGGATGATGGTGGCATTGCTGTTGATTATGATAACGATGATGTATATTCTAAACCAGGGGGAAAGAAGAAGAATAAGCGCAAATTGTTGGGTGGTTCTGGGGAATCACCATTTGCGAGTTTGGAGGATTACGACCATCTGCTTAAGGATGATGAGGCTGATAAAAGTAGCAAGAGAGAAAATCGTAAATCTGAGAAGAGGAAGAAGCGAAAAAAGTCTACCAAATGAATAAAAACATATTCGATCAACTTTAACTCTTGAAGCTTGATGGCCAATTTCTCTTGCTGCTACTGAGGTCACATTCTTCCAAATTATTCTATTCTGCCCTTTTCGTTCTCTTATGTATCATTTGTACATGTCTAAAGCATTTAAAAGCGCCATTGCTTGTAATTTAGAAGCTTAATCTACGTGCTGCTTATTCAAGGAATATATGTTGTTGAGCCATGTACAAAACTTGCGAATATTGTGCAGTCAAATTTTCACTTCATACTAACGTACTGTATAGTCACAAAAAACTGATTATTGAAACAATAAAGTTACAAAACACTGCATTGCCATTACACAATTGTGCAGTACTGCAAGAGACTTTTCCTGATTTAAAATAGTAGGTAGATATAGAAATGAAAATTGACATGCCATGTTGAAGATGTAGAAATCAAGGAATGTTGTATCGGATATTGGTAAAGTATCGATCGACCAAAGAGACAATATATCGGAGATATTGTGTAAAAAAATATTGGTGGTTTAAAACTAGTTTTGACAATATATTTTCACAATATAACTTCTAAAATGAGTATATAACTTCTAAAATGAGTGATATTCATTTAGACAAGTATAAATTTTAAAATATGTATAAAAATGCGTATGTAAGGTGAATGAGTGGGATAATTATGACAGATAGATTTAGAAATGAATATATTCGGGAGAGTTTAGTAATAGTTTATTTATAGGAGAAGCTGCGGGAATGTAAGTTGCGTTGGTACGGGCATGTGCAAAGAAGACCATTATATGCTTATGTGAGAAGATTAAAAGGGATACGTGTAAACGATGCTAAAAGAGGGAGAGAGACTTAAGAGAACTTGGATGAAGTTAATAAAAAAGGATATGACTTTATTATCTCTTACAAAATAAGTAACCCAAAATAAGTCCTGAATGGAGGAGTAAGATTTGTATCACCGACCCAAATAGTTGAAAAATGCGCTATTTGATTATAATTATGGTATAAAAATGCGTATATAATTCAAAATTTGTGTTTGCGTTTTAAACCTGTATCTTTTTATAGATGAGAAATAAACGAAAAAGTTAATTTTTTTTAAAAAATAATTTTTTTAAAACACCGATATATTGGCGATATTTAAAAAAAATCGAAAATGATATTATACTATCGTTTTACCGATTGAAAGCTGATATCGATATATCGCCGATGGCTCGATACAACATTCCATGGTAGAAATAGAATACGGGTGGCCCTATCCATGGGTCTAGCCACCACACCTCAGGAAGCGGAGGTCCAGAGTTCGAAGTTTGAACCCCCTTTGTCAGCCACCCGCATGGTGACTTACCTGGTGTGTATGATGTGGAGGCTTTATATCAGGGAGGGGACTGGGGGCAGGTTCAAGGCAGTTTGCCCTCCCCCTTCTAAGGCGACTTCTTAAAAAAGTATAAGAGTCGTGCATACCTTTTTATCAGTGAGACTAATTGTTACAGTGAAGATGATTGAGACTAGGCCGTTTGGGTCGTGATTAAAAGCAAAACATCTATATTGTAGCATCCATGTTTTTTTTATATTGAACGTGAAACACGACCTGAGGTATTTCAACTGGATATGGAAAAAATATGGATGCTACAGTGGATGTGAAAAATTGACTCTAGATATTTACTTATATACCCATATTCAGATGTAAGAAACAAAGTTCTACGACATCGTACTGGGCTGACCGATTAATCCACCTCCCATCCACGCGGGTGGCCGGTTCAATCCACGGCAATCCCCAACAGAGCAAACCCAAATTGGAGCAGCTATCAGATCCGCCCATAAAATACCTCTAATCCTCAAATTACCTTTTTTCCTGAAAAACCATCAAGGTGGTTAAGCTTTTGATGATTGTTTAAGGAGAAATTTAACCCTAATGATGTTCAAAACCAGTGAGGATTTTGTTAACTCATGTGGTACTATTATGAACCATCCGTTTCTCCATGAGCCAGTTGAACGAGTCAACCCAGTTATTTACCGGGTAGCCTCGTTTAATCTGACCCGGGTCAGTAATTAAATTTGTACAACTCGCAGTTAATACGCTCGCAGCGTTGTACCCGCCGAAAAAAACATGGACGCTCGAAGCGATGCTACTGGTCCAACGTGCGTACGCTCTAGCGCAGGTAGCTTTACCCAAATTTAAAACATGGGTATAAGGGGAGCGTAGATTAGATAGAAGCGCACGAAAACTTGCAGGATTGGGAATCGTAAGCCTCCGGCCTTGTTCTTCTTCTCTTCTGCAATCCATCTATCCGAGGTAGCCTCGATTTTCACTGATTCTTCGTCGAATTTCCAACTGCAGCAGGTCGACGGGAGCGATTCAGGTTCTTATCTTCAGATTTCTCTCTGAATCTTCTGCTATTCTTGAACAACCAGCTGCTTTTGAATTGCGTTTTTTTTTTGGATAGATATTGAATTGCGTTTGATTCCCTTGTTGTGCTTCTGTTGTGAAAATTCTTTTGTTGGGGTTCTAGATTAGTCTTTATTGGATTTGTGATTAATTTATGCTTTCCACTGCCGAAGTAAATTGGAAGAGTCAATTATTGATTTTTGTCTTAGCATCTTTTTTATTTTGTGGAATTAGTCTCTTATTTTAAGTCATGATAGATTGAGCCACATCTTTTTGGAAAAAGTGGTCTTATCTTCGAAGGAAAGTTTTGATTCTAACATGTAGCATGTTCTCTGGGAATGTGATGTGCGATTTCTGACAAGTAGATTGATGGAAGATGTGGACGTTCAGTCCAATGTGGAAATTTCGGCATTTGGAACGTTAGCAACTAGAAGAACGGATGTGTAGGTGGGCTGAGCTTGATATTGGAAGCTTATAATGGTTTATAGAACCATAGGAAGTTCAAGGATTTGAAGTGATATTTCTGGTTGTTAATATCTTTGTGCTTATTTTGATCATGGCTATTAATGTTTGTGCTAATTTCACTTATCTTAGAAATTGAAAGAGTTATTGAGGGGAAAAAACTGGGGAAGCAACTTATGCACTTGCAATATGAATTTTATATTTTCTGTTCTATTAATTTGGTAGTTTTAAGTCCAAATGTTAGTGAGAGCACGCTATAAAAGGTACTTTGCATATATAATAGAATCTTATATATCTTTTGTAATTTGAAGCTATGTGTTTTTATGATTTATAAATTCGGTTTCGGTACTTGACATGCTAGAACTTTCATAATTTGTTCAAGTTGTTTGATTGAAAGTTTTCATCAGTTACATCAATAGTTTTGAAATTTCTTAGAAACCTTACTTCCCTCTCAGTTACTTTTCGTAGCTAACGATATTACTATTTTAGAATACTGAATAGGTTCATCTCGATGTGCAGACAGAGCTGCTCGATCCTTTTTTAGCCCTCATTTGCTACCAAAATCGATGGGTGATGAGCATATCTCGTATTCTTCACTTTCTAACCTTGATAAGCAGAACACAAGATTAGACATGGATGAACTCTGTGATGCCGATATGTGGGAAATGCCTGAAGAGAGTGTCACTTGCAGATCCGGTTCAAAGCCCCTAAAAGGTCATCCGCAAAAATTTTCTTTTGAGACAGGCTTTTTAGATGGGGGATATGACTCAGGCGATGACCCTGGTGTATCTGTGCAGCAGTCTAACAGCCCCCCCGAAGTGAATTTAAAAAACGTTTTAGGTGGTATTTTTGCGATAATAACGGGACAGAATAAGGATACCACACCCACTCTGACCGAAAACCTGCAAAGTTCTATATCAGATATGTCTTTTCTTGGGCCTGAGAAGAATGGAGATAGTTTTCTGCATTCATCAGTTTATATTCCAAGTGCCCCACCACTATTTGAACCGACTGGTATGAACTATAGTGTTTATAAAGAGATCTTGGAAGCAGGACCTCCTGATTGGCTTCCAGACAGTGCTACTGCAGCCTGCATGCAATGCAATGCTCCCTTTACACCTCTAACTCGTGGAAGGCACCACTGTCGGTTCTGTGGTGGCATTTTCTGTAGGGTGTGCACAAAAGGGAGATGTTTGTTGCCTGTCAAGTTCAGAGAGCGGGATCCACAAAGGGTCTGTGATGCTTGCTATGATAGGCTTGACCCTTTGCAGGGTGTACTGATCAACTCCATCAGCAATGCTATGCAAGTGGCAAAACATGATGTGATGGATTGGACATGTATGAGAGGGTGGATTAATTTGCCCGTGGGTTTGTCCATGGAACAAGAGATATACAAGGCAGCCAATACACTGAGGGGTTATTGCCAGGTGGGGTTTTCTCTTATAAAGCTCAGTTGGTTACTGAATATAGACTCTTCGTCTTATAATTCAAGTATTGTCTATTATACAGGTTGGTGCACTGAATCCAGAGAAGTCCGTTCCACAGGCTGTCTTAAAAGGAGCAAAAGGGCTGGCTATTTTGACAGTTGCCAAAGCAGGGGTGCTTCTCACTTACAAACTTGGCACAGGATTGGTAGTTGTTCGAAGGTCGGATGGATCTTGGTCTGCCCCATCAGCTATTCTATCGTTTGGATTAGGGTGGGGTGCACAGGTAGGTCTAATACAATAGTTATGCAAAGTATTTAAACAGTATTTGAAATCGAACCATGGTGAAGAAAGATAAGTTGAAGCGTGAAAGATATGAATGGGTGAAAAAAAGAAGATAATTTTCATATTTGATTCCCAGTTCATATGGTTGACAAGGTTGGGATTTTCTTCAAGGATGGTTTGGAATTTCGTGCAAGTCTTAAGACCGTATGAACTTTGTGTTAACTTTCTTCTTTTTATCTCATGTATCTGCAGATTGGGGGTGGGCTCACTGATTTTATCATTGTACTTCATGATACAAAAGCTGTTAAAACATTTTGTAGTCGCATGCATTTCTCTCTTGGTGCTGGCTTGGGTGTCGCAGCAGGACCTTTGGGAAGAGCTCTGGAAGCTGATCTTCGAGCTGGAGACAGGGGATCAGGCATATGCTATACATACAGTTGTAGCAAAGGTAAATAGCGTATACTTAAGCATAAACGTCATATGTGATTCTCACCATATGTCCAGAAGTGAGAATGGTATCTACCTCACAGAATCAGCTCTCTTACGAGTGCCCATGTTCCTAGATACATATATATTTGCTTGCAATTTTAATTAGTGGGTGATGAAAATGTATGTGAGAACTGTAGATTACTTTAACGTGAAAGGAGAATGAATTTAGGAACATTGAATGAGTATGAGAGAGCTCTGATATATGTTTAAGTATGTTTGGAACTGTATATATTTTTGGAGTTAATAAAAAAGGATACGACTTTACTATCTCTTACAAAAAAGTTGGCACAAAACAGGCTTGAATGGAGGCGTAAGATCCATGTTGCCAACCCCAAATAGTTGGGAAAAGGTGCTACTTGATTATTATTATTATGATTATGATTATTTTTTTGCCATAAATAATAGGTGCTTTTGTGGGGATGTCTTTGGAAGGGAACTTCGTTACAACAAGGATCGACACTAATTTACGCTTCTACGGTGATCCTTACCTTACCACCAATGACATTCTCCTGGGGATGGTAGAGAGACCAAAAGCAGCGGAGCCCTTATATTCAGCTCTGAGTGAGCTCTACTCAAAGCTAAGATGTTAATTTCAGTACTTTAGCTCCCTTGTACATATAGCACTGGAGCAACGTGGGTTACATTTCTACTGAACTCTGTTTAGCTATGATTCTTGCTGTGTATATATGTAAATAGAACTTATTTATCAGTTATCATGTTCCTTTGCTTTCTTTGCCTTCTGATCATTGATGTTCCAACTATATTTATACCATGGCATTGTAATTAAGCGGCTTCATAGGTTGTCATCTTTTTAATGCCACTTTATAGTTTGTCATTATTTATACCTTTTGGTGACCAGCTGATGTAAGAATATAGGACTGGACATTTTCAGGTGCCGGTTGATTATGAAGATGCAATTGTTATTCCTATCAGGTTTTAATGCATTGGAGCAGGAGTTTATTTGCGTAAATATTGGCATTTTTAATACGCTATTAATTTTTTCCTTGTATGAGGTAGGAGCATCTTTTTTTTCTTTGTTTGATACGGAGGTAGGACTTTGATGCATCGTTTTTTACTAGAATTTCGAAAAAAAAAAGAAAACTTTTCCGAGAGTATTCTCATTCCGTTATTTGAGTTTCTTATGAAGTTGACTACAGTCCTTTCTGTCCATTAGAATTTCAATTGATCTCCAAAAATTATCTGGCTTATTTTCCCACTAACATCCACAAAAATTCGTGAAAAAGGCAGAATATATTACTCCTCCGTCCGGAATTATTATCACCATAACGTTTAGAGTAATGTTATTCCCGTCTGCATGCCAGGATGGCCTGCCTCATGAGCAGGCCCAAAACTAACACGCGGCCATGATCAAGCTTAGATAATAAGGTACTAAGAGGGTAGCCGGATTCCTGTTTCATCATCAAACTGCCAATCTCCATCTTCCAACCAGAAAACCCTAGTTTCTAATTCTTTGATTTAACGAAGCTTCTCTCCAGAGCTCAATTACAGATCTTTATCCTATTTCTAAACAACTGAAATCTGCTCCGTGCTTTAATATTTGTCGATTCTGTCTTCTGCAACAAGCTTATGTATTTTTTATCGTCTCGAGTCCTTTATACACTTGTAGCATAGCGTTCCTTCTGAAATGTTGGCTAGACAATCCAGTGACACAAAAAATTGCCTGCTATACATCCGAAAATGGTTGCACGAGACGGGCACAACAGAAATGAAGGTACTAAACAGCATCGGTTTGATTGAACTCTTTCCACAGGAAGTATTTCAGTCTATATCCTAATCCTGCAAGTGGTGAAACTTGAAAGGTGAGATGCTCAATACTTTTGTGGAGAGGTTGAGGTTTGAAGGGGATTGGAACTTAAATGATGAGCCAACAATGATGTGGGGAAGCATGGCTAAGTGTATTAAAAAAGTGGGAAAAGAAGTACTTGGTGAAGTGAGGAGGAGAGTGGACGTCAAGAAAGAAACTTGGTGGTGGTGTGAGGAAGTCGAAAGAGTCATAAAGGAAAAGAAGGGCTTCTTTAAGGAGTGGCAAAAGTGTAAAAATCAAGAGAATTGGGAGAAATATGTTAAGGGAAAGAGAGTGGCTAAAAAGATAGTGAGTGAAGCTAAATTTAAGGCGTTAGATGACTTATATAATAGGCTAGGGACGAAGGAGGGGGAGAGGGACGTTTATAAGTTAGCCAAGTTAAGGGATAGGAGGAGTAGGGACTTAGAGCAAGTTAGGTGTATTAAAAGTGAAGATCAAAGGGTCTTAGTGAAAGATGAGGAAATTAGAGAGAGATGGCGTGAGTATTTTGAGCGTTTATTGAATGAGAATTATAGTAGTGGGATAGAGTTTGAGTCTAGTCTTGTTAAAGAGGTGACTTATTTTAGAAGATTCTCCATAGAGGAAGTAGGTGCTGCGTTAAGGAAGATGAAAAAAGGCAAGGCTCTAGGACCCGATGGAATTCCTATTGAAGTGTGGAAGACACTAGGAGGTGTGGGCTTAACTTGGTTGACTAATTTGTTCAACAAGATTTGGAAGTCTAAGAGGATGCCAGAGGAGTGGAGGAAGAGTACCCTCATACCCTTATATAAAAATAAAGGGGATAGCCAAAGTTGTACAAACTATAGAAGTATAAAAGTTGTGGGGCATACTAAGAAATTATGGGAGAGAGTATTAGAATGGCGTCTGCGAAAAGTTACTAAAGTATCAGAGAATCAATTTGGTTTCATGCCAGAGAGGTCAACAACAGAAGCTATATTTTTACTACGACAGTTAGTTGAGAGGTACAGGGATAGAAAACAAAACCTCTTTATGGCCTTCATAGATTTAGAAAAGCCTACGATAGAGTGCCGAGAGAGCTTATTTGGAGTGTTTTGAAGAAGAAGGGTGTCATAAGAGGTTACATAGATATCATAAAGGATATGTATGAAGGGGTTGTGACTAGTGTGCGGACTATTGGGGGGAAAACTAAGGAGTTTACGGTTACGGTAGGTCTTCATCAAGGGTCAGCCTTAAGTCCGTATCTTTTCGCTTTAGCTATGGATGAGCTTACTAGTCATTTGCAAGATAATGTACCTTGGTGTATGCTTTTTGCAGATGATGTAGTTTTAATTAATGAGAGTAAAGTAGGTTTAAATGCGAAATTAGAATTGTGGAGGGATGCTCTAGAATCAAAAGGTTTTAAAATAAGTAGAACTAAGATAGAGTGCATGGAATTTAATTTTAAGGAAGGTAGAACTATAGATAGAGCCCTAGTTGAAATAGATGGGCAAGAAGTGCCAAGGTGTGATCAATTCCATTACTTAAGATCCATTATCCATAAAGAAGGGGATTTTGATAGTGATGTAGTGCATAGGATAAATGCGGGGTGAGTAAAATGGAGGGCAGCCTCAGGAGTGTTGTGTGATAGGCGGGTTCCAAAAAGACTTAAAGGCAAGTTCTATAGGACGGCCATTAGGCCTGCAATACTCTATGGAGCGGAGTGCTGGGCACCAAAGAGGAGTCATATAGATAAGTTGAATGCAGCCGAAATGAAAATGTTAAGGTGGATGAGTGGGATAACTAGGAGAGATAGGATTAGAAATGAATATATTCGTGAGAGCCTAGGAGTAGTGCCTTTAGGGGAGAAGCTGAGGGAATGTAGGTTGCGTTGGTATGGGCATATGCAAAGAAGACCTTTAGATGCCCCTCTGAGAAGATTAGAAGGGATACATGTAAACGATGCTAAAAGAGGGAGAGGGAGACCTAAAAGAACTTGGATGAAGTTAATAAGAAAGGATTTGACTTTACTATCTCTTACAAAAGAGGTAGCCCAAAACAGGCTGGAATGGAGGAGTAAGATCCGTGTCGCCGACCCCAAATAGTTGAGAAAATGCGCTACTTGATTATGATTATGATTATGATCCTAATCCTACAAACAGTTGGGAGAACTAGGACTTGAATATTTCAGACAATCAACGACTCTCGCCTTGTCATACAGCTTACATTTTTTATCCTTCACATACAGCTTACATTTTTCATCCTTCATTAGTGGCCCATGTTTAGGGGCCGTTTGTAGCGTGAAAAAACCAAAATATCCACACTGAAAAATCCGGAATCATTATTTGTTTCTGATTTTTTTCACTAACCAGCTGAAACACCAGAAAAAAACTGGAAATGAAGTGATTCCGGATTTTTCACTGGATGTTTTAATTTTTTCACGCCCCAAACTGCCCCTTAGTACGCAATATAAAGCAGTTTAATTATCTCTCATCTTATGTTTTTGAATGTTTCTTTATTGAATTTTTGTATGTATTATAATACTCCCTCCGTTCCAAAATACTATGTATATTTGATAAAATTCTAATTTTTATTAGATTATGAAAACCACAAGGAAATCATACGACTCATTCTCCCGTCCAACTCATATGCTTGTTAATGAACAAAGTTTTAGTCAATTCTTCTAAGTCTTCTCCAATTTTGCAAAGATGAAATCACTTGATTTGGTAAAATATATGATATTTTGGAATAATAATATTTTTAAATGTACATAGTATTTTGGAACGGAGGGAGATAATAAGTAATGCCAAATGCAATTCCAACTTGAATACATGTACCACACTACAAATTTCTGAACCTGTAATCATAGCTCTGAAGTCCAAGGAGTCACTGGAAAGGGGGAACTACCCACTACCAGCCATTTCCTGCCACCAGAAAACACTTTTCAGAAAAACTAAGAAAAAAAGAGAGTTCGAAAGTCCCCTAACATACAAGGGATAGCCATTTTCACTAATATCTTTATTCTTATTCAGAAGAGTGCATAGCCTGTTCAGTAAACACTGTCAGGCATGACAAGTTCATCTAAGTTCCAGAAGTCCATCAAGCTTCCATTAGCCTGAGTCGCATCCCCTCCCACCAGAATTTCAAAGGGTGGGTTGATGCCTTCATCAAGATGAGGAATTTCCATCAACTTCCTGCACGAATCAAAAGGCGAGGCCTCCTCAGGTACCTTCATGATATTTTCTTCAGAAAACACTACACTCTTCACATTATTCTTCAACTTCTTCGAAACTGCATCTTCTGCAAATTCAGCTTCATTGACATCCAATGACGCGGTGAAATAAGACGAGAATTCTGGGGTCTTGGGCTGACATGTCCAATCAAAATCATAAAAATCAAGTGAATTACTTCCTTTTCCCGAACACAAGCCCATTCCATCACCAAGAGTATGTGAAAATGAACCAATTTCTTCTGCATTTTTCATCAAAGATAGAGAGCTCGGATATGCAGGATTGATTTTCACTTCCTTGTCTTCAGCAATCTTTGGACTTCCACAAGCATCTTGACTTAAATTTTTGGAGCTCTTGAAAGTGAAATTCTTCTTATCCGCTAAATTTGAGCTCGTTTTGCACAATTTGGAATCGTTAAGCTCTATAGTGCATTCGGAAGTAGGAGAGAAATCTTGAGGAAAATTTAACTTTGCTTTCTTGCCACGGATCCTCCGGGCCTCAGCATCATAGGCCCTTGCAGCTTCTTCAGCTGTGTTGAATGTTCCTAGCCAGACACGAACCCCCTTCACTGGATCCCTGATTTCAGCGGCCCATTTTCCCCATGGGCGCTGGCGAATACCTCGATACTGGTTCTTTCTCTTTCTTTTAGCAGATTTCTTGGCAGCTCCATCAAAAGAAAATGGATTGATAGTGGTGGATATTTCTGTCATATTGTCAGGTCCGCCTTATTAGGAAAATAGTTGGTAGCAACTAGAATGAGAAATTTACTAAAAGGAAGTTACAATGTTTATATGTGATTCAAAAAGAAATCCATGAAAAAACGCCTGGGGTATCAAAGAAAACTGCCACACAGTGTTAAAAAACTGCAAGAACATATCTCGAGGCATTGGACCTCCAAAAGGTGAGGAATATACCTCAGGCGGGAGGTGTAAAAAACTAAAACTAAAATAATAATAGGAAATTTAAACAATGTGAACTCATGGATGGGGCTATCCTTGACCAGAAGGTGCACGCTCCGAACACCTTGCCCAAACGAGGCATACACTTTTTGTAACTAACGCCTCAGAGACATTTCAGGGCTCCTTGCCTAGATGTACCTCAAAAACGCCTTCTCAACACTGTTACCATACATACATCTCTATAAAATGTAGTGATAAAAAAACAATCACTCAACAAAAAAAAAATACTGACTTAACGAAAAGTAAGAATCATATTTTCAATTAAGTTTGATGGTAGAATTTTAATCCTCATGGGCCAATTTTGAGAGTCCTCCAGGGTCCACCAGTGTGGGACCAGAGAAACTAAAAGAAGGCCGCTTAGGCAGACAACCTAGAAAATTTTGACAAACTCCGAAGACTGGACTCCAGCTCACGAACAGATTCCCATCTGTTGCTAGGAATTGAAGCAAAACTGAAATTTCATGAGATCAAAAGGGCCATCAATTAAAATTGGTATGACCCAAATCCTGCTCCTCTTTCAAGATTTTAAACTGCATTAACTCTATTCTGATGATGATCAGGATATGCTCATTAACCCTTATTTTGATAACCTCAAACGAGAAAACCAGTAATTTTTTCCCAAAATAAGAGAAAATAGTTTTGCGAAGAAGAATATTATCAATGCAATGAGTGGCTGCCCAGGCAATGTCACCTAGTTGTGCTAGCAACTCTATGTCCAAGATAATCACTTGCCAAATGGAAGAATAACCTATCAGATGAGACATAGGAAAGAGTGGTATTCTTTTTCAACTGAAATGGCAAACGGACTTGAAAATATAAAGACTGATATTCTTTTTCATCTAAAATGGCAGGAGGTGGAAATGAAGATACAAATAGACGTATAATCAACATCAATTTGGAAAAAAAGCACACCGAAGGGAAGAGCCAAAAACTTTCTAACAATCGTTTCCTTGGGGATCGCGGAGAATCATCGTGCAAATGTAAAAGAAGTCGCTTTTCTTCTATGTCAGATCCATAAATTAAGCTTACAGAACCAATTTACAGAAGCACATTAGAGATTGACGATCCCATTTACAAAGCACAAAAGAATTCCACTTCATAAACAAGAAGGATATAGACAAGAAATTAATAGAGTTCATAAAAGTAAACTGCTTCGCTAAAACTTGGAATCGAGATTAGCATTTGACATTACCATTTACTAAGAAATAAAGCGTGAAAGTGACTTACAGGATCACAAGCTTAGCACGTCAAGTAACAGCCTAATCGCAGAGATCCACAAAGTAACTAACAGAAATTTCAGCACTAATAAAGCTTACTTGGAGAGAAGGAGAACTTGGGAGGGGAGAAGGGATTGAAGTCATCCTCCGCCTCGTCGAAATCGTCGAGAAACTCTTGGAAATCGGCCTCGAAGTCGTCTTCCTCGTCAGGGACAACGGTTGAGCTGACGGAAGAGGGAGCCTTCTTCTTGAGGTCCGGCCAGAGGTAATCGGCCGTGAGCCGCCTAGAGCGGCTGGTCGGGATGAAATCGGAAATGATGGCACCTCCGCACATGTTGTTGCCTCAGCCGAGATGGCCGGCGGCGCGACTCTCATCAAATGGGGACTCACCGGAGAAGAAGGAGGAGACGAAGAGGCAGCTGCTGGAGATGCCGGCGTGATACTCACGAATCTATAAAGCCCCGAAATGTAGGGGTTCAAGCGGACGCGATCGAAATTCCCGAAGTACCCTTTGTCAAAATTTTGCTACGTGGCGCTGGCTACAGGGGTCCACATGAAAGTAGCTTTCCCCCCATGTGTGGAGGAGCTAATCAGGGATTTATTAGAAGAAAGATGCTAATCAGGGACAAGCCCATGAGGTTTGGCCGGATGTATCGTAAACGGTGCATAGACATCAAGATTCGCCGTGATTATGGGGAATTGTAGCAACAGCCAACAGGAGGACAAGTGGAAGATAGGCAACAGAGGACACTAATTGGACTGTACTAGCAGTGGAGCCAACGTGATGCGGAAAAAGCCCATAGTCGATAGACGAGCTGCGGCATTCTGCTCGTGTAAAGCCGAGTAGAATAGATGTAGGGGAGTATACACAGTGGGACTCGGAGCAATCGGTCATGAAACATTGGCACCTGTTTTAGCAGTGGTCTGGAGTCTGGACTATTCTTCCCATGCTGGACAGTTTAAGGTGGTGGGTTTTAACTGAGGTGTGAGAAATGGGAGAACCCTGCTTAGAACTCGATCACGGAGGCGAGAACTCAATGGCTGGGAGGCCCAGATCCACTTATGGTGCACGAACAGTTAAGAACTAGGCCCACTACGAACACAAACCAGTGGGTCAATGACTCAATAGGCTGTTCCTATTTTGCCAGGTTGGTGCTGTCCATTATAAAATGTCAAACGCCAACAAGAGTCATGGAATGATACAGCTTAAGATGTTGTGGATTAAGGGCAAATGGAGCTAAACAGAACCGCTACCGCATGTTAGTGATATCGCCCTCCCAACTTACCAACACGGAACATTACACACTGGTCAACACACAAATGGGCAAATTAATTTAGGGCATTGATATCCCTACATCACTTCCCTACAGGACTTATAGGATGTGTATGTCAGCAAGTGGGTAATCTGATGTAGGGACATAATGCTTACCCACTCACTGACAATATCACTTTCCATTAATTTAGGAGGAGTAATTCTGGAGGCTGCTGCTAGAGAACAATTTCAAGGAGTACCAAGGAAATGGACAGTCCCTTAATGGAAGCATATGAACACGACCATCATGTCCAGAGGTGGGAGGTGGGGACCAGGGACCAATCGACTGCAATTTGCAGCACACTGCGCTCTCACATGATGGCAGCGACCCCTACATTTTCTGTAAAATTTTCAAACTGCAGACAAGTTATTCCAGTGCCAGCGGGGTTGCCCAGCCTGTTCCTCTGATTCGACAAATATCATTTACAACCTACAAAAAAAAATTAAAAAACAAAAACGACCGGCATTCTGTAGTGATAGTAACATTTGGTTTTCCAAAATGAACTAACTCAAATGTTACTATTAATACCGGACGAAGAGACTATCATCTCTAGCCATTAAAAATTTGATGTTCAGATAGTAGCCAAAAAAAGCATGGAGAATGTCCATGACGAGCTGGATGGTAGCTGCTGCTAATTCTGTTCTATGGTTCCCTCCTACAATTTCTCACTGATTTATTAGACAATCCGAAGCTGACCCGTAGCTACTACAGATGGAAGTATGAGGGCTAAGTTTGCTCGGAAGTTTGCATTGGCTTACATATAGGCTATAGAATCCTAGCTTGGCCCCAATGCCAGATAAATGCTTCGTTTACTAATGTTTTTCCTCTTCCCCCCGAAGAACTAGGGCACTACTACTATACAGGCTGCCCCCCCTTCTACGTTCACAACTTTTGTTAAAACTCATGATCCTTTGAACTCTATCAACAAACAGAACTCTCCTCCATGCGGCTGTCTCCTCCCCCCCAATCGAACTACTAAATACAATACCCTCTGTAGGATAGTTGAGCTATCTTGAGATAATTTACTCTGCAACGAAGTCAAACAACTTCGACAAAGATTGATCCCCCAACCGTCGTTCTAGATGATTGATCCTACAACATTTAAATCTTAGCGCTATGATATCAGCTCAAAGGGAAGAAAACCAACTGTGAATCGCACTCGCCCGTTCTCAATATATATTAGTTTAAAACTACCAAACTGTTCCATCTTGCTACGGAATAGTAGTATTTTCATTTCTGTTTATAGGACGCAGAACTTTCGTTCATCGCTAGCTCCTCTCCTCACCCACTACCCTTTTGCCGGTACAAAACTCTAATTTATAGACTATTCATCAAAGCTATCTAGACAATAACTTCAAATTTCCATCTCCAACTCGTACCTCCCCCCCCCCCCCCCCCTTCAGCAGACTACTCCTCCAGAGTCCAGACAGCGATTGCTTATATTATCCTCAGTTCCTCCACCATGTCACAGCCTCACAGCTTGAGAGAACTCACAACTTAGTCATCATATCCTTCACATAATACCAAGCATGGTAGCTCAGACTTCAGAGTGGCGCTTGAATCGTTACCACGATGGGGCTAGTAACAAAGTGCTTCCCGTCCGACCAGGTGATGGTCCCACTCTTCATGCTGGAGCTTCCGGCCGACAACTTGATCGCCTGCGCCTCCGACTCCACACTCACCAAAAAGTTCAGCTTCTGGTGAGCCCTCCGGAATACCAACTTACTAGGCTCCACGGTCACCCGGCTGCCCTCCGGTGCCTGCACCACCGCAGTGTACACCGACCCGGCCTCCCCGACATTGGTCACCGTCCGGATGAAATGCGACGACATCTTCGGCTTGCCTCTCTGCTGGAACACCGCCGCGAACGACGGGTAATTCAGGTTCCCGGAGTGCCCAGCGCGGCGGGCACCCTTGCAGTCAGCGTACCGTCGGGTAATCGCCTGGATGTTCTTCTCCGTGTAGTTGGAGTTGCAGAGGAAGTCGATGTAGTCACCGGTAGAGATGTCATACACCAGGCCTGGGTCCATGGCCCTCTGCGGGTCGACATGCCCGGCCCCGAAGTCGAAAACCGTCGACGCGTTGCCCGTCGACTCATCGAGCATCGCTTGCCCGCGGTTGTCCCTCACATAGGCCGTGGTCATCAGGGCCGATCGAATCGCCGCCGGGGACCACGCCGGGTGTGCAGCCTTCAGCAGCGCCGCTAGCCCTGAAACGTGTGGGCACGCCATCGAGGTTCCCGAGAGGATGTTGAATTCCGTCCGCCGCTTGTCGGTCGGCAACCCCGACGGGCCCACCGAGTCCGGCCACGCCGCCAGAATGTTCAGACCTGGCGCGATTACATCCGGCTTCAGAATCTCCGGCGATTCCGGGTTGGGCCCGCGAGCCGAGAAAGACGCCACCACCGGCGCTGGCCGCACTCCAAGCCGGGTCCCGCGGAACAGGATGGTAGCCTTCGCATTGCTCGACGAAGATGAGGGCCTTTTGGACGGCTTCTGCCGGGACGCCGAGGCGATGTAGCGGCGGATCTCGTCCCCAGCCATGGCACCGACGGAGGTGGCGGGAAGTACGTGGCAGTCGGTCACGAGGCCTTCTCCGTCGAAGACGCCGTTGGCGAGGATCATCCCCACACCGCCGGCCTTCTTCACCACCTCGCCCTTGGCCGCCCTGGAGTTGATTCCCCTGTCGCAAAGTACGATTTTGCCTTTCACCGATTGGGGGCTCAGCGAGCCTTCCAAGCAGAGGGAAGAGGAATAGCCGTCGCTGCCTTCGCTCCCTGCGTACGTTAGCGGGTAGAGCTTTCCCGGCGTGAGACCTGGCCCTCCGTAGATGCTGAATCCTGGGATGATCTTCCCGTTGCCGAGCTTGACGTCTGCAGGGAAGTCCCGGTCAATTGTCCCGGCCCCGACGGTCGTCACCCACGGCGCTACGTTCGTGACAGTCAGCCCACCCGGCCCGCCGTTCCCGGCCGAGGCCGAGACGAAGACGCCGGCTTGGGCTGCGCCGAATGCAGCGATCGCGATGGCGTCGAGATGGTAGGGCACGACCACGCCACCGACGCTGAGGGACACAACGTCAACACCGTCGGCCACGGCCGCGTCGAACGCGGCAAGGATGTCGGAGTCGAAGCAGCCAGCTAGCCAGCAGACCTTGTAGGCGGCAAGCCGAGCCTTGGGAGCCATCCCGGCGGCTACGCCGCGCGCGTAACCGAGCGTGGAAGCCGAGAAGACGTACCGGCCGGCGGCAATCGAGGCAGTGTGCGTCCCGTGTCCGTCAGAGTCCCGCGGCGACCTGACCTCGGAAGTCTCGTTCATCCTCCCATTGGTGGCCTCATACCCGTCGGCGAAGAACCTCGCGCCAATCAGCTTCTGGTTGCAGGTTCCCGCCGGGAAGTCGCATTTCCCCTTCCACTTGATCGGAACGGAACCGAGATCCCGGTCGTCAAAGCTCCGGCGCTCGGGCCAGATACCAGTATCAATAACGCCGATGACAAGGTCGGAGCCGAAGTCGGACTCGGCCAGCAGGCCGGAATTGTCGCTGGTCTTCAACCCCAAAAACTGTGGCGAGCGTGTAGTATGCACGTGCCGGATCTGCTCCGGGATGACGGCGACAACACCAGTGGCGCCCTGCAGCGACTCCGCCTGCGCTGCGGTGAGCCGGGCGGAGAAGCCGTGTAAGACAGTCTGATAGGTGTGAATTAAGGAAGGCGCCGAAGGAAGAGCAGCGGGAGATACCGAGCGGAGGGTCTGCTCGTACCAGTGCTTATGGGTGGGGAAGGCGGAGGGTTTGGCGTCGTGCTGGACGCGGACGATGTAAGTTTTAGCGGCGGCATCGGAGGCGGCGGCGGGGGTCACGGGAAGAGGGGATACAAACAAGAAAAGGATAAGGTAGAGGACGAAGGCGGCCATTTTTTCGCAATTGAGCGCTCTCTCTCGGAGAGGAGAGCGATTTGGTGTGTGTACGTTTAAAGGCCCGGCCGAGAGAGAGAGAGAGTGAGCTGGGGCTGAGCGTTTGGTGTGGGAAGTGCAGAGCCTGAGTAGTGATAATTATGAAAGCACGCTACCGGCGAGACTTGCGTCTCTGTCTAACAACGAGGGCCATGGTCGCCATAATGGAAGACTGGAAGGGAAAACGAGTCTTGGGAGATTACGAAATGTATCCTCCTTCATGGGCGGAAAGGGGCAAAATTGAACTTGGCAGAAGCGGGGCCTACCGAGCGCGAGTATCAAGGAAGAAAGGAGGGTCGGTGAAATGTTTTGTCTCCAATGGTTGAATTGTCTGAATATTACCTTCTGACACGATTCGCCCTCGCCCCACGTGGCTTGCTGCTTTTTACTCACTTCACACTGGCGCTGGGGCCTAGACGGCTCTTTTCTAATGTTTTGCAACTGGTGGCCATTCACAAGAAAAATTCCAATTCCATCTTCAGCGTGGGCATGAGCAGGGCCATGCATTTGCCTGGGCTTTCGCGCCTGGTTGGAGGAAATGCAGTCTTTATGTGCTCTGCCTTCCTTGCCTGGCTGGCCCTCCTTCTATTCTAACTATTGGTACGCGTACGGATTTCTCATGTGACGAGTAACACACAATGCACTAACTAAGAAATCATGTCACCACCTAACGGGTAACTCCAAGCTAACTCCAATTGTTGTTACCTTGGGGTAAGGAGCGGGTCGCTGTTGTCGCATCGACAGGAGACCGTGACTCTTGTTTGATGTCCACCCTCGTTCATGGCCTCTTGCTTACCAGCTTTCGCTGTTATTGGCTAGCTCGACCGCCAACTCCTAATACATGTGAGCCGCTTGAGCACTCGCAATCTAATTTGAAGTTCGTACTCGCCCACTTGATGGCAAAGGTCAATCCTTGCTTGAACACGCCGCGGGTAAGATCCCCCAATAGGCTTTGATTCTTGGAACTTAGCAGGTTACTGTATCTCCTTTAATATTTACCGCGAGCTAGGTTTCACTCGTCGAATATTGAAATGAGATTTTCGCCTCCTGTTGGCTGTTGCTGAGTTGTAAGTTGTAACCCAACACCACTGAGCACATAAAAGTAGGACAACAGGAACCAAAACAAAGAAAAGAACAAGCTTCCTTCCCAGAACATAACCTTGTTCACTAAAGCAGTGATTGAAATGATAGGTGTAGGCCGCTTGCATTATTATTGGTGTTTCCCTCACTTTTAAATTTTAATTGACTATATTGGGGCTACATGTATAATCCCAATTCCCACAACTTTACTTTACAATAAAGGCCCTGTTTGCCTTTGGGTTCTTTTAATCTTTTTTCCCGCGTGGAGTGGATAAAGTTTGAACGTTGAACTTTTTTTTGGCAAGATTGAACGTTTAACTTATCCTTGATTTAGCAATCAATTGGAAAAGCATTTGCTAAAGATGTCACTAAATCAACAGGCTAATTGAAAAGTTAGTACACAAGGAGAGCGACGCCATGTTCTGGAATTGTAAAACCGGCAACTAGTTTTGCATGCTTTTTTTTAGTGTTTGTTTTGATTTGTTGCTGCTATGTAGTGTATTTTCGTTTTTCCTCCTCTGGAGGGCGAGTCTATCGGTCTAAGACGGTGACAGGATGGTCGACTTCCCTTGTGGGCATGCCCCATTCACATCAGGTGAGTAGAGGTCCAATGGGTTCGGTGTTATCAGCTGTTTATCTCTTGCCATATTGGGCAGTGGTTTCCTTCCCTCGGGGGATGTCCTTGAGTGAGTTAATGTTGGTGATTGGCCCCTCCCCTGGAGTATGTTTTTGGTGCTCAGGCCGCTTTCGGGTGGTCATGGAGCACAGTTATCTATCGCTATTGGCCGGGAGTTGTCTTTCGGAGTTGAAGTTTGAGGTCTTCTGCAGGCTACAGCGGAGGTCTTCTTTGCCATCGGGCTGACATACTTTAGTTCTTGCTATGTGCTTGAGTATTGGGCTGCAAACTCGGAATGAGTTTTCTCTCTGTGCTTAGTGAACATTGTTGTATGTTGATGCATGTTCAATGGATAGTTCCTTGCCCCTTGGAGCCATGTGATCAAAGCATACATTCTCACATACCCCTTTCAGTCACAGGTTTAGATTTTTGTATATTTGGAGAAAATAATGGATACAGACGCAAATTCGTCTTGGGAAAGAAGTGGAATGCGATGCTATTCTAACATATTAGTGTGCTTGATGTGGCTAGCTTAGGATTGATGTTTGATGAGCCACGAAGAATCTTAATCATACTTGCCTGAAGATTGTGGTAGGGTCCATGTGTGCATTCACTTTTGTGTTTGTGGCTGTATGAAGAGGAGCTAAAGTTGTTCTGGAATTGAATTCTCCAAAATATTAACAAGCATATACATATCAACACAATTAGCTTACCAATTTAACTCGATTAGCTTACCAATTTAACTATGTACTTATTCCGAACTTTTTTTGCTAATAATAACTAATTTTCTTCTTGATGACATTCACAGTTCTATTTTTTGCATGAATATCAATTTACAATAATTAATTTGAACCGGTGGAAACTCTCAAGTCTGGATTGACTGACTCCAAGCTAAAGCATTTTGGACAAAGATTGAGTCATAATTGTGGAACATTGATATAGATCGCGTACTTGTTGAGCTAAACACTCACATAAGAACATGCATAAAAACACTCATATAAGATGCAATGCATGGCAGCTGTTCTTAATTACGAATAACCTTACCTTATTTTTCGGACACATTCATGTCAAAATGGACCAAGGCTTTGTTGGACCTATATTGTGAGTGTCATCTAGTTGTTCCTTCTTAATGCTTGGCCCTGAGGCAGAGGGTGTTACAATTGGATGAGTAGTTCGCCAACCCACAGCCACCCCCATCCCATTACATGGTCGGTGTATATCGACTGTTTATGTATTTAAGGACGATAGGATGTATACCATATGTGTATAGTGGGATAGCTAAACCATGGGGTGGTAAACTCCTCACCCGTGTCAACTTTGCAAGTGAAAATTGTCTCATATTAATTGTCCTTTTTGAAAAAAAAATAGAAAATATAAACTTCTTTTCACAAGCTAATAAACGCAAGTTGTGCCTCGTAATCGTCTGGTTGCAAACTGCCGCTCAACATCATATCCTCATAAAATTTTGAAGGACCGGCCAAAGCAGAATAAGTGTCTCAATCCCAACCAACATCACTTTAAATATGAAGGAACTCATCGTCCTCTAGTTCTTGTTTATCGGACACGATAGACTTTCCTTTAAATGTGTCTCCTCCCGTGTGAACTCTAGACTTTCTACATGTTGAAGTTCTATCATTGAGATAGAGGGGTCTCTTCCCGTGTGATCTGCTTGCAAAAAAATCTGGTTGTGTAAGAGGCTATGCCACTCATCCCCTGACCACGGTAATTCCTCGTCATCCAAGCACTCTTCATTTTTAACTTGCTCTTCAGATTGGTGGTCTCTTGCATCTTCGTCTTCGTCTTCATCTTCACCTTCTTTCCCATTCAATCCATTGATTTGAAATTGCTCTTCATTTTCATCAGGAAATGCATCCTTCAGAATTTCATTACCTTCTCCCAATCTGCAACAACAAATAGAATGAATGGAACACATGAGAACAACTCGTGTACACAACTGGAAGTAAGTGTGTGCATGTGTACATGACTAGAAGCCAGGTCGTGTATTCGAGAACACGACTTTCAATTAGTTTGTGCATGTGTACACGACTGGAAAGTCAGGTCGTGCATTCGAGAACACGACTTTCAGTTAGCGTGTGCATGTGTACACGACTAGAAAGTTAAGTCGTGTATTCGAGAACACGACTTGTACATTTAGGGTGTGCATGTGTACACGACTGGAATTCAGGTCGTGTATTTGATAACACGACTTGTATATTTAGCGTGTGTATATGTACACGACATGAAGTCAGGTTGTATATTCGAGAACATGACTTGTACAGTTAGTGTGTGTGAATTTGTGCGATTTTTAAATCTTACCTCACAGCTTGAAGTGAAGAATCTTCATCTCTTCCTCCTTCAATTGCTGATACATTAATGTCCAGGTTGGAAGGCCTTTCTTGTGGTGTCTTACTGGCCATCCTCCTTATTACCACTGGTATCCTCTCGTCCTCTTTATTTACAGTGGAATTCATTTTATTATTGCCAGTGGAAGTCACCACCTTATTGCTACTGGAAGTCCTCTTCACGTACAGGTCTAGTACTCCATTTGCGTATCGCTTGTAAATGATAAATACTATATCTAAGTCTTTATCGTCCTCAAGGACGTATGAGGATGCAGATGAAACAAGATATGACAAAGACAATGTACAAGATGCAGACTTCAGCGGTGATCTTTCTTCCACTTGCGCCAACAGTTCCAGATACTTTCCTTGTGTATCAATAGCCATGAGCTTTAGTTTCCCGCCCATGTACCCATCAGAATTTCCAAGCACTCCATCATAGTATAAGCACACAAGAACCTTTTCCATAACTACCTGACAGTACAATCTTTAAATAATTAAAAAACCATAAAGTTTTAAATCGCATATGTTTAAAATTGTGTATGAGTCGTGTGTACAGGCACACGACTTTCATTACAGTCATGTCTGCGCACACACGATAACTTATAAAGTTAAAATTATAGTTCAACTTTCTTCTTTGGAACCAAGATATAAGGTAAAAATTGTTGTATTTAAACTTGACATATCATTTTTATTGTACGATATCTCCGCTGTAGTTATTTTTTGTGAACAGAGCTCTTTCACAGTCTTTCCCGCTGGTTTTGCTACTTTCCGACGTGAAATCTTTTTTTTTTCGGGTTAGACGGCGTCAGCGGTGATATGGACCGCGATGATGGATGGAGCTTCATCGGACTGCCTTCTTCCCCAACTGGATACTCATGCAAAGTGATAAAATGAAGACTTAGGGTATATCTATGCTTATACGTACTCCAGTGGAGAGTATTTTGGGTAGTTTCCATGCAATAGGGAAGGAACAAAAAAATTCTAGGTAATATGAGAAGAAGGGTAGTGGCCGCCGTGGAATGTCAGATCGCCGATATATCGGCGATATATCGCCGATATATCGGTATCGGACACAAACCGATACGCCGATACCATTAAGTATCGGATTTCAGGTTTTTTCCAAATATCGCCGATACTCGGTTTCGGACCGATATATCGGCCTTTTTTGAAAAAAAAAAAATTTTAAAAAAAAAAAAAAAATTTCAAAATTTTTTTTTTTTTTTTGGGAAAAAAAAAACTTTCATGTTTGTTTTCTATCCTAATATGCATATTTTGAAATCTATTCTTTGTTTAAATTAGTATAACTCATTTTAGATGTTAGATTGTGAAAATATATGGTAAAAACTAGTTTTTGACTACCGATATTTTTTTACACAATATCTCCGATATTTCGTCTCTTAGGCCGACCGATATTTTACCGATATCCGATACGACATTCCATGGTGGCCGCCAGGTAATATGAAAAATACTCGTGATTGGCCCCTCCCCTAGAGTATGTTTTTGGTGCTCAGGCCGCTTTCGGGGGGTCATGGAGTACAATTATCTATCGCTATTGGCTGGGAGTTGTCTTTCGGAGTTGGAGTTTGAGGTATTCTACGGCGGAGGTCTTGTTTGCCATCGGTCTGACATACTTTGGTTCTTGCTATGTGCTTGAGTATTGGGCTGGAACGAGTTTGCTTTTTGTGCTTAGTGAACACTGATGTATGTTGAACTTTAATGGAGAGTTTCCTTGCCCCTTGGAGCCTTGTGATAAAAAAACTAGTTGCGGATGCTTAGAGAGATGAATAGATGGAATCAAATCATACATTGTCACATACCCCTTTCAGTCACAGGTTTGGATTTTTGTATATTTGGAGAAAATAATGGATACAGACGCAAATTCGTCTTGGGAAAGAAGTAGAGGGCGATACTATTCTAACATATTAGTGTGCTTGATGTAGCTAGCTTAGGATTGATGTTTGATGAGCCACGAAGAATCTTAATCATACTTGCTTGAAGATTGCGGTAGGGTCCATGTGTGCATTCACTTTTGTGTTTGTGGTTGAAGAGGAGCTAAAGTTGTTCTGGAATTGAATTCTCCAAAATATAAACAAGCGTATCCATTAGCTACCAATTTAACTATGTACTGATTCCGGACTTTTTTTTTGGTAATAATAACTAATTTTCTTCTTGATGGCATTCACAGTTCTGTTTTTTTGCATGAATATCTATTTACAATAATTAATTTGAACCCGTGGAAACTATCGAGTCTGGATTGAGTGACTCCAAGCTAGAGCATTTTGGACAAAGACAGCTAAAGCATTTTGACCGACGTTCCAATCATATTTTTTGGACAGTCGGTGTATATCCACTGTTTATATATTTATGGACGGTGGGATGTATACCTTATGTGTTAGAAGTGGGTATAATAGCTCATATTAAAACCCACTTACTATTGATATAAATGAGTGAATTGGGTGAAGGATGAATAATCCCACATCCACACTAAGGAGGTGTTGTGGATGGTATATTGATCTATACATGAAATGTGCATTTTATTATCTCCTAAACTTATATTTATGCTAGTGTTTGATTAGAATAACTACTACTTTAATATAGTTTTTAGTTTTTGTTGGAAACAAGAGTAATACACAGAAATAAGGTGAAAAGTATCTCGAATAGTTAAATCATCATAACTTCATGTACAAGTCGGATTGGAGTGATTCACGAAGTCAGCTTTCCAACGCCACCAACCACGCTCAATTCAGAGTTCGGGACAGAAAGTTATAGCCATTTGAAGTTTATGAACAGTAACTATGATCGATCGGCTATCAATGCGATCGATCGCAGGA
Organism: Houttuynia cordata; assembly: GCA_039654745.1. Taxonomy (NCBI): domain Eukaryota; kingdom Viridiplantae; phylum Streptophyta; class Magnoliopsida; order Piperales; family Saururaceae; genus Houttuynia; species Houttuynia cordata. The sequence continues at coordinate 32,385,658 of CM077504.1, forward strand.
GCCGTAAAAGCAGTGTATTAAAGGAAACGATCGATCGGACCTCAAAACAATCGATCGTATCTACTGGAATTTTTGATATGCGCAAGACAGTAACTACGATCGATCGGTATCATACGGTGTCGATCGACAAGGCGATCGATCGGAGGAAAATAACGAAGGAATTACGATCGATCGGCCAGCGAACGATCGTCAACACTAGCGATCGATCGCCGTATACGTAAAACCGAAATAAGACCTATTTTGACTTGGATTTGGAAGGGGACTTCGTGTTTTCTCTTCACTCTTATAAATAGGCCTTATGGGAGAACGTTTTGGGCATTCAACCTTGGAGAACCAGAGCTTTATTAAAGGCTAGAGAGGAGGAAGAGAAGAAGTCTTTTGGAGCAAAGAAGAAGAAAGATTCATGACGATGGATCTACATAAACAGGCTTTTCTTTTCTCTCTTTCTATGTGTAACTAAATTCCTTGTCAAGGCTTGATGAAGCCCTAGATGTGTATTGCTACTCTTGATAGTTTAATTCTATAAAGTTGATTATGATTCATGTTTAATGCGATTTCATGAGTTTCTTTTGAGTGCTTGATCATAGACTTGATTGATTATGAATGAAATTAGATATTGTGATTGATTTTATGCCCGATCAAGGATAAGATTAATTGCATTATAATAGAGTTGTGATTGATTCTATGCCCGATCAAGGATAGGATTGATTACACAATAGTGGATGAACTTTCGTGTCCGATCAAGAACGTTAGTGAATTTATTAGTAATTCGAGTGTCCGATCAAGAACACGAATTACCATATCATGTCAATGTATGCTTAATAATAATTGAGAGTAGTAATTGCATGTTTAGCGGTGGATTCTCTGCCTTGATATTTCTCTATATTGATTAAATCTCAGTTAGATTAGATAAAGTCCATTGTTTTCTTTAATATTAATTAAATTACATCTTTTACTTCTCTTGAATTTGGTAAAATATTCACCGTCCCTAAGGTTCGACAACCCTTTAATACTCACCGTAGTATAATTGCCTTGTGCACTTGCAAGGGTTTAATTTTAAACGATCATATATAAGGTCCAAGGTTGGCCCTAGAAGTTAGGCCCAAGGGCCACCCCACTTTTGTGGGGGAGAGAGATGTTGGACCCATGCACCTAGGTAGGCTAACCCACACTCGCGCGCACGGCCGGCCGGGTCGGGTCAACCAAAACGGGGGCTTTAACGGGATTTCTATAAAGCTTGAGAAAATGAGTTTTCTGTACGGTTTTGACTGCACATCATCTTCCTCCTTCCTCCTTTCTTCTATGAAACCATTGCACATTTGTGGTTTGCTGCGCGTGCTGTTTGGAGTGCTCCTACAATACGTGGTTGATCGTCTTATCTTGGGAGGCAAACATCCACGAGTCCTAAGCACCATAGGGAGGGCGCATTCTGTCTTAAGGACAAAGTGTTTCGCTTGATTCGATCATCAACATCTTCTAATTATTTATTATCATCTTTGCAAAGGTACACATATCTCATCCTTAAGACAGTAGCAGTAAGTAATTTATAACAATCTTAAGACAGAATGCTTTGCTGTTAATTTTAATTACTGTATTGTACTGAGATAATCTTCTGATTAATTACTGTATTTTATTGAGATAATCTTCTGTGATTCTCAAAGTTACAGAAATAGCTATTGAGGGTACCAACTTCACTCCGGTACTTATTCCAACTCCGGTGAATGCTCCTATTCAAGTTAAAGGGGAGAAACCAGAAAAATTCAGTGGTGTGGATTTCAAAAGATGGCAACAAAAAATGTTGTTTTATCTTACCACGCTGAATTTGGCCCGATTCCTTCAAGAGGAAGTACCCGTTTTCACTGAGGAGAAACGGAAAGACAGAACGGCTGTTACGGCAGTAGATGCATGGAAACATGCAGATTTCTTATGCCGTAATTACATCCTTAACGGGTTGGACAACACATTATATAATGTGTATAGTTTGATGATAAGTGCTAAGGCACTATGGGAGTCTTTAGACAAGAAGTACAAAACTGAAGATGCTGGAACGAAGAAATTCGTGGTTGGCAAATTTTTGGACTTCAAAATGGTGGATTCTAAGACTGTGATCAATCAAGTTCAAGATCTCCAAGTTATCCTGCATGAAATTCATTTAGAAGACATGACCGTAAGTGAGTCTTTCCAAGTAGCAGCAATAATTGAAAAACTACCACCATCCTGGAAGAATTTCAAGAACTACTTAAAGCATAAGAGAAAGGAGATGAACTTGGAAGATCTGATTGTGAGGTTAAGGATTGAAGAGGACAATCGTTCTTCTGAAAAGAAAACCGGGGGTCATGGCATGGAGGCCAAAGTCAATGTTGTAGAACAAGGACATAAAAGCAATGGCTTCACCAACAAAAAGAGGAAGCATCCTGGGGGTCAGTCAAACAATGACTCCAACAACAACAAGTTCAAGGGCAAGTGCTATGTGTGTGACAAGATGGGCCATAAGGTTAAGGATTGTTACAAACGGAAGAAACAAGATGGTTTCAAGAAGAAAAAGGCACAAGCTCACATGACCGAAGTGGAGAATCTCTCCACCAATGTGCATGACATCAACCTTTCTGTTGTGATTTCGGAAGTGAATATGGTCAAGAACGATAGGGAATGGTGGGTGGATACTGGGGCTACCCGTCATGTGTGCTCGAACATGAGAATGTTCTCCACTTATCACTCTATGAAAAATGGTGAACAACTGTTTATGGGCAACTCTTCTACTGCCAAGGTTGAAGGAATTGGAAAGGTGGTGCTCAAGATGACTTCGGGCATGGAACTCATGCTCAACAATGTGATGCATGTCCAGAAATTCGAAAGAATTTAGTGTCTGGATCATTGCTGAGCAAGAATAGCTTCAAATTGGTGTTTGAGTCTGATAAATTTGTTTTGACTAAGGGTGTATGTGGAAAAAGGGTATCTGAATGAAGGGTTTTTCAAGCTCAATGTATTACCTATTGTATCTGTTTTTAATGTTATGAATGAGAATGCTTCTTCCTCTTATATGATTGAGTCATGTGATGTGTGGCATGGTAGATTATGACATGTTAATTATGATGCTTTACTTATATTGATTAATATGGAATATCTGCCTAAATTTAATATTGATTCTAATCATAAATGCGGAACTTGTGTGGAATCTAAATTAATAAGGAAATAATTCCAAAGTATTGAGAGATGTACTGAACCTCTTGAGTTAATTCACAGCGATGTATGTGATTTAAAACTTGTTCAAAAAGAGGAGGTAAAAAGTACTTTATTACATTTATTGACGATTGCACTCGTTATTGTTATGTATACTTGCTGAGAAGTAAAGATGAGGCTACAAACATGTTTATATTATATAAAACAGAGGTTGAGAATCAACTTGGCAAGAAAATAAAAGTTCTAAGAAGTGATAGAGGTGGGGAATATGAATCACCTTTTGGTGAATTCTGTTCACAACATGGTATTATACACCAAACCACAGTACCTTATTCACCTCAGCAAAATGGAGTTGTTGAACGGAAAAATAGAGCTTTAAAAGAAATGATGAATGCCATGTTAATAAGTTCTGGGTTACCTCAGAACATGTTGGGGGAAACTTTGCTTTCAGCCAATTATATTCTCAACAAAATACCTCTCATAAGAAAACTTTGCAAGCACCATATGAGTTATGGAAAGGTCGAAAGCCTTCCCACAACTTCTTAAAAGTGTGGGGGTGTCTAGCAAAAGTGGCGGTCCCTAATCCCAAGAGGATTAAAATTGGACCAAAGACCATTGATTGCGAATTCATTGGTTATGCCAATAATAGCAGTGCATGCCATTTTCTTGTTTATAAATCGGATATTCCTGATGTAAATGTCAATACAGTGATTGAATTAAGGAATGTTTCATTTTTTTAACATATTTTTCTTTGGAATTCTACACAAAATGAAAGTTCTCTTAAAAGAACTTTGGATGTTGGAAAAGACACTAGTGATGACCAAGAGGGAGAAGATGATGAACCTAGACGTAGTAAATGTGCTAGAACATCAAAATTTTTTGGTCCAAATTTTCTAACTTATTTGTTAGAAAATGAGCCTCAAAGCTTTAAGGAAGCTATATCCTCTCCTGAAGCATAATATTAGAAGGAGGCTGTGAATAGAGAAATTGAATCCATTATGCAAAATCACACTTAGGAGTTGGTAAAACAGCATTCTTGAATGGTGACTTGAATGAAGAAATATATATATGCAACAACCTGAAGGGTTTGTTATACCGGGTCAAGAAAACAAAGTGTGCAGACTTGTTAAATCTCTTTATAGGCTTAAACAAGCACCTAAGCAATGGCATGAAAAATTTGACAAAATGACGATGTCAAATGGATTCAAAATCAATGAATGTGATAAATGTATTTATGTCAAAGCTAGACCTGAAGACTATGTTATTGTATGCCTCTATGTGGATGATATGCTCATAATTGGTAGCAATGATAATATCATTAAAGCTACTAAGAGGATGTTAAACAAACAGTTTGACATGAAGGATATGGGTGTTGCAGATGTTCTACTAAGGATGAAAATCACTAGAACATTTAATGGATATGTGTTATCTCAATCTCATTACATTACAAAAATCCTTGACAAATTTAATGAGAATGATAATTGTCCAGTGAGAACTCCTGTGGATGTGACATTACATTTAAGCAAAAATACGGGTGATAGCATATCACAACTCTAATATTCTCAAATTATTGGAAGTCACATGTACCTCATGAATTGTACGAGACCGGACATAGCATACTCAGTAAGTAAACTGAAGAGATATAATAGCAATCCAGGGGAAGACCACTGGAAGGCTCTAGTCAAGGTTCTTAGATATCTAAGATATACCTTGAACTACGGACTGCACTATACAAGGTATCCAGCAGTACTAGAGGGGTACTGTGATGCAAATTGGATATCTGATACAAGAGACTCAAAATCCACAAGTGGATATATCTTTACTCTTGGAGGTGCAGCAGTGTCTTGGAAATCTTCTAAACAAACGTGCATTGCAAGATCCACAATGGAATCAGAATTCATTGCACTTGATAAAGTAGGCGAAGAGGTTGAGTGGCTTTGTCATTTTTTAGAAGATATTCCAATGTGGGGGAAACCTGTGCCACCTATATGTATCTATTGTGATAGTCAATCTGCTATAGGAAGAGCACAAGGTAACTTGTATAATGGTAAGTTTCGACATATACGTCGGAGGCATAATACCATAAAACAATTGCTCTATAGTGGAATAATTTCCATGGAGTATGTTAGGTCAAAAGAAAATACTGTGGATCCGCTTACAAAAGGTTTGACCAAAGAACAAGTGAGCAATTCATCGAGGGGAATGGGCTTGAAGCCTATATATTAAGAATCACCATAATGGCAACCCAACCTAGTTGACTGGAGATCCCAAGATCTAGGTTCAAAGGGACAACCGAATTGTGGGGGATTTAAGGGGAATCACTATGGAGATAAAATCTCCTTCCCATTCCTATGTTGAGATAGTGATGTCTGCTGAATGAATCAGGATAAGCTTTGCTTTTAATGGTTCTCATAGCTTGACTTAGTTCGAGTGGGGTATTGTAGGATGCTCGTAATGAAAATCACCTATATAAGTGTGAAGGGGCCACTTCTATGAGGATTTTAAGGCTAAATCTTCTAGAGCACTCATGTAAACCAGGTTTGTTTGGAGCCAAAATGAACAAAGTCATGAGTACCACAATGTGTCTGAGAAGTGATTGTGTGACTTCTATTGTCTTGGTTTACACAAACGGCTGAACAGTTCAAGACATCACGTTCACTGATTAGCCAGTAAACCTGATAGTCTTCACAAGGGAAGGTACAAAGCCGAAAGCTACCTTTCCCCCATGCATGATCTTCTCAATATTTGCTTTCACAAGTTTTCTGCATTGTTTTGCATAAGTTATCCAGCCAATTCTCATTCATGTGGGGGATTATTAGAAGTGGGTATAATAACTTATATTAAAACCCACTTACTATTGAGGATTGTTAGAAGTGGGTATAATAACCCATATTAAAACTCACTTACTATTAATATGAATGAGTGAATTGGGTGAATGATGAATAGTCCCACATCCACACTAAGGAGGTGTTGTGGATGGTATATAAGGTCCAAGGTTGGCCTTAGAAGTTAGGCCCAAGGGCCACCCCACTTTTGTGGGGGAGAGAGATGTTGGACCCATGCACCTAGGTAGGCTAACCCACACGCGCGCGCGCCGCCGCCACCAGCCTGCCGGCTCAGCTCGGTTCCTCCTTCCTCCTCTCTTCTGTGAAACCACTACACATCTATGGTTCGCTGCGCAAGCTGTTTGGAGTGCTCCTACAGTACGTGGTTGATCGTCTTATCTTATCTTGGGAGGCAGACGCCCACGAGTCCTAAGCATCGTAGGGAGGACGCATTCTGTCTTAAGGACAAAGTATTTCGCTTGATTCGATCATCAACATCTTCTAATTATTTATTATCATCTTTGCAAAGGTACACATATCTCATCCTTAAGACACTAGCAGTAAGTAATTTATAACATTATGTGTATAAGGGTTGTGGGATCGCTAAACCATGGGGTGGGAAGCTCCTCACTCGTGTCAATTTTGCAAGTGAAAATTGTCTCATATTAATTATCTTTTTTGAAGAAAAAAATATTTTATCCGTTCCAAAATACTGTGTATATTTGAGAAAATTTTCATTTTTATTGGACCATGAAGCCTACAAGGAAGTCACATGACTTCTTCTCTTTGACATCCCGTCGAACTTGTATGCTCGTTCACAAACCAAATTCAAGTCAATCCTTCCAAGTCTCTTTCAATTTTGGAAAGAGGAAGTTGTGTGATTTGGCAAAATGTATACAATATTTTGGAAGAGTGAATATTTCTAAATGTATATAGTATTTTAGAACAGATGGAGTAGAAAATATAAACTTCTTTTCACAAACTAAAGGAGGTGAAAATGACTTAGAAATTATTGAAAGAAACTTATAGCCTCTGGTCCTGTGAACCACAATTTAAATTTTCGTAATCAGTTGTCGACCTATCTCGTGTATGGACCTTTAAGAAGATCCAGACACGACCCAATCGGTAAAAAAATTCCCTCTTCATTCAGGCAATTAGAATTCATTAACTTAAGTGATATATTTTCACGTTTCATCGTAGCCAAAGGATAAAGTTAAGAGAAGTTGATTACACACACTAAGAATTTGCAAGTATTGTTGCAAAAAATTTATAAAACTTTACCTGAATACATATATATGGAAAAGCTAATCAACTCAATAAGTACCTGCATACATATATATGGAAAAGCTAGATGAAATTAATTCGTCTAATTAAACTACTTTTGTCTTCATCGTATATTTCTCATAGAAAAAGAACGCGAGTTGAAACAAAAATATAATAAAATCATTAAAACAATCCTTCTATATTGTGCACACTTCTAAGTGGTCAGGACAACAAAAAACACTGCTGTTGCCAAAAAAACCCAGCGAAAATCAAACTGCAATAAGCGAACCATAGAGCCTATTCCAGAAGAAAAAGAACCCGCGATTAAAAGAAAGAACCACAGAGCTTATGGGGGTGAGGCGAAAAGGGCCTCAAAGCAACTCAATGGGTCGAACTCCAGCTCAGAAGGCCTTCCACCATTGGTTTTAGATGGGCTATTCACCATCTTGATCTTCTTCCAGAAGGCCATCATCATGCTCCACTTGCCCGTACTCTCTTTCTTCTCTCCGCTCACTGGAGAACTAAACTGCTTCTCGGAAGAAACCGAAGACTCCATTGATATCAATAATATGTAAGGTGATGTTTCCTTTGTCTCTTCTAGGCGATCAACTGAAGCAATCATGGATTGATTAGGAACACGGGGCCGGAGATTAGAACAATGGCTCAGAACGTGAGGTTGCAAAAGATGGAGACCACGAAGTCCTTATATAGAATTGACGAACAAAAATAGGAGAGTTTCATACTCATTCCTACAGTAACCTATGTGAACACGAACGAGCCAATTAGGAAAGAGCAGGTAAACAAATAAGAAGAAATCTTGTAGACCCGGATTGCCGGGTTTTGGAGCCAATTGTGTCATATGTTCTTGTATACTTTTTTTTTTCTTTTAATACAATGTTCTTGTATACTTCAACTTATCAAGTTCCATAGAATCTTTAATGTGTCCTGGAAGATTCATTGGAAGTGTTTGGCAGTTCGGGCAGTATAGTTATGGGGTAAAGTATTTGATTGCGGGCATGGAATGGATAGGTTCCTACATATTGTTTATTAAGAATTATTTTTCCACATAATTGTCAATATTTGTCATATTACATTATAGCCAAGCATGAATTAAAGATGTGCCAGCAAAATCGTGAATTTTAAGAGAAGATCGATATTTGCCGGCCCAGAGTTTCTTGGCTCATGCAGACGCGCGTGAGCCCAGGCTCATTCAAATGGAACTCTGTTGACACTGTTACAGAACCTGTTCCAATATAACAGTAAGAAAAAAAACTGACTTCATACAGAAAAATAAAATAGAGTATGTTGAAGAAAATAGTTCTTCCTCATGGTGCTAGTCTACTCTTCTATTATTTTTTAAAAACTTACGAAAACATTGTATTTCATTCATTACAGAATTCAGTACAGAGAGACTATTTATACATTTGTCTAAAGACAACTCAGGTCTAGACAAAGACCAACGTACAACTATACACCTACCTGTATACGTACTTATCCAATGTAATTACAGTAGTCAACAAGTCATATAGTCTCAACAATTTTTACCATAGCAAAGGTAAAGATGAGATCAGCTGTAGGCCAGTGTTTCAAAGCAGTTCAATCCATCAATCTCCGGCGCAAAACGGATACTCCTTCGCTGAACCTTTTCAACCTGCTGCTGCAGCTGGGATGAACTCTCTTTAGTCTCCATCCACTCCTTCATGGTGGCCATCAAGCTCCACCTTGCCTTGCTATCCATATTATCCTTCTCTCTGATTGAAGAACTTTGCACCTCGGAAGTGACAGATGAAATCTCCATTAAAAGCTACCTTGAAGGACGCTCAAGAAGACCTAAAGTATCTTAATGATCTCAACTTGGCAGAGAACAGAGGTTAGGAGCATTTCTTATATAAAGCAGAAGAGCTTGAATCTTGGGGTACCTAATCCACTATTCTTTGCCTACCGAGTGATTGAAACTAAGACGGTTATGAGCCAGAGACGTGCCGGAGTCTCAACTTGTTTCACCTTCTTTCGTCCTTTCTAGTTTTAATCATCCCCAACTTATTCCGGATTCTGGCAAATCAGTTAGGACATGCACTTTATAGATAATTCAAGAAACTATAGCCAATCAACATGTCTTCATGTGCACCAGAGTTTGGCCTTTCTGTTTTTTGTTGTTGGCAAATCACGTGTAACAAAGTCCCTTTCCCTTGCACCTTTCTATGTTTTTGCACATATGAGTTGCTTTGGGCCTATTCGCATTGGGCCCATTAGATACCCAGCTGATGGGCTCTGGCTGTGGGCAACAGAAGTGTCCAACTCTAGCCCAGCTGCCAGACCCCACCGACAAGAGGTCGGTCATGGGCCATGAGGCCCATGAAAGAGCGGCTCCTCCTTCCGCAAGAAATCGAAGAAACCAGAAAGGTATAAATAAACTGGGACGGCCAAAAACTCTTCGACGATCCAGCAGCGACCGAGATTGGACTCGCCGGAGCCGAATTTCAGCTGATTCTTGTGTGTATTTGAGATTGCAATGGCCTCGGTGTCGGAGGAGGATGTGAGGCAGAGATTGGGGGAGTTGCAGAAAGAGCTGGGGAAGAAGCAGTTGTTCGAGCAGGCCGTCTCTTCGCTTCGCTCTCTGCTCCTCGATCTCTACCCTTCTTCCTCGCCGTCTCTTCGGAAATTGGTAACAAATCCAACACCTTTTTGCGCTGCCGTTTATTTGCACCTATTACTCGTGACAATTTGTTATTTTTGTTTTGGGCATCTAGCTTTTGGTTATTGTTTTGTTCATTTAATCTGGAAAGTGATATGAATTATACGAGGAGGATGTAAATGATGTATATGAATTGAATTTAGAGAGAAAGATGATATTTTTAAGTGAATCTGTTATACAAATTTAATAGGTACTTTTTTTGCTAAAATTTTTGAATAGGTAGTTGAGAGTATGCTATTATGTTCGTTGTAGATGTTTTTTTTTGCCTTTCCTGTTGCTTCCGTGAATTTGAGAGATTTCGAAAATTTTGTTGCAGATTTATTCTGTGATTTGTCGCACTGCAACTGTTCTACAAACGAGATATACATCTCCTGGTTTTTGGCTTGCTGGTTTGATGCTCTTCGAAGATGCAGAACACTTGGTTTCTGAAACTTCAGAAAAGGAGCATCTGAAAGCATGCATTGCGAGAGCACATGAGCAGCTTGGTGAGGCAGCAAATCAAGGCTCAGACTCTGCGTCTAGTAATCCACGAAGAGGTACGCTTCGTCAATCCCCCCATATGCAGCTTTCTGTTTGTTTTAATCAAACAAAGGGCACAGAATTTTCCATATGAATTTCCATCAAACAAGTAGGAATAAGTTCAAAGGGATGAATATATTTAGCGTCAATCTCCCCATATGCAGCCTTCTGTTTGTTTTAACGGCTTTTGAATTGAATCCAGATACCAGATACCTGTTTGAAGGTCATTTGACTGTGGGACCTGAGCCCCCACAACCTGCGTGGCTTGTAGCGCAAAATCTACTACTTGCTGCCACTCAAGAGCACACAAGTACTGGCATAAATGGTAGCACTATGCCTTCTGCTTCTCCTGAAATGCTCGAGCAGTTGCTAAACCGCATGCAAGAGATCACTGGCTTGCAGGATCTCGATGATGTCATAGAAGCTTCAATGCAGGTATGATGTGCATAGAAATCTCCACTGATAGTTCATGTGTGGACTTAGATGTGAGGAAATTGTAGTATCAACTACTAACTTGTTTTTGTGTAATGAGCAAAAAGATTTTCTATACATTTGATTTTTAACTCTTCAATGCCTCCGAGATATGCATTTTCCTTTTAGTGTTTGATGGTTTGTGTCTTGCCAAGTTATGATTCGGTTTGTCTATCTACGCTTGACAATTTGAAAAGGCGTGGTTTTTCCATTTCCTCTGTTTGTGGTTTATGTTGGTGTGCTTGCAAATCTAGTATTCTCTTTTTTTCCGACATGATTTTTCAAAGTGGACTTTGAAAGTTGTTGTTCATTGATGAAGTATAGTCACTTGTAGAATATTGGGGTTGATAGGTGATGCAATTTGCAAAGTGGTACCCTCTAGCTGGAATTATAATGACGGTCCTTTTCAACTCTTGCTTGTGGCACATTTGGAAGGAAAGAAATTATAGTTCTTTCTCTCCTTCAAGTCTCTTATAGTGTTATTCAAGATGCGAAGTACAAGGCTATCAAATCACGAAGACGATTAAGTCTCTTTGTTCTTTCATGTCTTTTCTTCTTGGAGTTTCCTCATTGTGAGGCCCTTGTCTTGTTTGGCTGATAGCCTGTTTTCTAATGTTCTCTTAGGGGTTCTGATTGTACTCTTTCTCTCTTCTATTCCCCTTGATTTTTCCGGTTAAAAGAAATTTGGTTACTCAATAAAACTTTTTGGGTTTATAATGGAAATTGCATCCAAAACTCTTTATGTGGTTGATTTTTATTGTTTCATCTAGTGTGGGTATGGTTTAGTCGCATATATTTCTTTTTTTTAGTCCATTATTTAGTCCCATTTTATGTGACTATTTGTTAACTCGAGATTTTTTGTTTTGATACTAGGAAGTTGGGGCTGGACCAATGAGGCCACCGCCTGCATCAAAAGAAGTGGTTGCAAAGCTTCCTATAATTACTGTTACGGATGAAGTATTAGCCAGGCTAGGAAGCAAAACAGAGTGTGCAGTTTGTAGAGAGACATTGGCTGTGAATGATGAGATGCAGGAATTACCTTGCAAGCATTTGTTTCACCCCACTTGTCTAAAGCCTTGGCTGGTAGGTTTCCTTTTTAGTTGTTAATTGATACTGCTTTGTTGTGAAAAGTCTGTGCCATGTCCATACCCGCAAAGAAAAAAAGATTAAATTGATGTGAGCATTTGCATGGCCATTTTAAAAGATTGAAGTTTGTCGCAGGCTTTATGCACCTTTACTTTGTTTTTTTTTTTGCTTGCAAATGCGAGAAATGAAAAATTAAAAAAGAGAAGCACATTGAATTTAGTTGAACTCTGGTTTAATGTGAAAATGTGATACTTGATTTATGTCACTACACCAGATAGCTAATATATGATCACGAAACTAGAAGTTGCTGACCAATTCAACTAAGGATACATATTACATAGGAAAACTATTTTTTAGTAAAAGGCAATAGTTTCTTTCAATTAATAAGTGTGGATTGAGGTGGTAAGTAGGCAAGTCTCATACAAGAATATATCCTTACAAAAATCCATCGGTTTTTAGAATGGGTGGATGAAGACTAGGGGCATAAAAAATGTCAGTATCATGGTGACTTGTTTTCGCATCAACTGTGGGTAGTACCTTTTGGTTCTAAATCTACACTAATTTTTTTTTAAATGATGAAGTGAAAATTGTTAAGGAAAAGCATCTTTATCTTTTTCAGTACGATGTTGCCATAGAGGTATAACAATAATGTGGACCGTATATAAAAGGATGATGAACTTGATTTTTTTTTTTGCAGGATGAGCACAACTCTTGTCCTATTTGTAGGCATGAGCTGAAGACAGACGATCATGCATATGAGAGTTGGAAAGAGCGAGAGAAGGATGCTGAAGAAGAAAGAAGGGGTGCTGCAAATGCAGTTCGGGGTGGAGAATTTATGTACGTCTAATAGTCATGTCATTATTTTACAAGTAAATGTTGCAATCGTCCTCTTCTTCAGTTCATGGGCGACATCCTGTGTTATAATTTAGCTGTGATTGCTGCAATAATACTTTAATGTTCTAGTTCACATGTAGATTCATGGTCGAGAAAATGCTGATATGGATGTTGAAACTCTAGAAAGGGTTTGCTTTTGCCAAAAGATAAAAATGGCTGCTTCTAACAAAAAATTTTAATATAATAGAACTATTTGAAGAGATTTGTTGATTTAATGAATCAACGGTTGTAGAATGAACAAGACTGGTGAGGGAGAGTCGAATTGTGTCCATCCGACCTTGATAAATATGGTCAACGTGGGGTAAATGTTCGCACCAATTCTAAGGATCTTGACAGATATTTCGGGAGATAATATGATTCAAATGGTCTTTGGAGCTGCATAATCATATTCCTTCTGTCTCACATTGTCGGGATTGGAAATCCAAGTTCATTTTGGTTTCCAATACAGAAAATTGATGTGGGATGGAGTATAAAATCTGGTTCTTTACGAAGAACTAGTAAAAAGGAATAATTTGAAAGTAGGTGTTCAAAGCATTCGCTGCTCTACATTTCCAATTGTCATAGAAAAAGGATCCACTGTAAAGAAAGGGAGAATAAAAAGCAAATACCTACGAGATTGGATCATATCCATCATGTCCAAATCTATTAGTTAGCATATTTTTTTCAATTTGATTTCATAGGCAATGCACTGAAGCCGATCATCAACTATTGAAGTCTTTGTTTAGCAAAAAAAAACTACTTTTAAGTCATTTTATTCCGCTCCCGCATATAGGCATCCCTCGTGTTTAGCATTCCATTTCTTTCCGCATTTGTAGCAAAACTGAAACTTGCACCTGAAAAGCCAAAGACCCAAACGTTTAGAACTAAGGAAGTTTGGTGAAGCTTCACCATCCGTAGGAAGTTTGGTGAAGCTTCACCATCCGTCGATCGCCATCCATGGCAGAAATCGAATTCTGTAATAGATGCGTACGTACATGGTACACTAAAGAGAGGAAAAAACCGAAGCGTGCATGTTTACCTGCATGTCATGTGTGGACAACCATCGGTCTTCTCCACGAAGAACTTACAGCTTGGGCACCTCTTCCATTTCATTTTTTTGGATAGCTCCACCAGCATCAGATCCTCCCTTCCCCTCTTTCTGGCATTCATCCTCTGATACTCGCTGCATCGGACTCCCGAGTGCCAGGGCACCTTGCACTGAACACAGAACAGTCTACAACAGCTTGGGCACTCGGACTCCCTCACAATCTCCTCACCATCATCCTCCAATGGCTCCTGGCAGTCCCTATAAGGACAGTAGAATGTCCGCGACAACACAGACTCGCAGAGAGCATTGCCCCACCTCTCGAACACTCGGGCCGGTATGACCGACTGGCAGAACTGAGGCTCTAGCACTCCTTTGCAGTTGACATCCGGGCAAGTGATTCTGGTGGTGTTCTCCTGGATCTTGGCAGCGATGTACCTGCTAATGCAGTCTGAGCAGAAAACATGAGAGCAGTTGTTGCTTCGAAACATCTCTGCCCATGTCTTCCCTTCCATGCAAATCTCGCAAAAGCTGCCGGAAGACTCACCACGCTCGACCACAGCCACTCTTCTGTGTATTTTAGTTGGAATCGTGAGATCCTTCGAGGAGGTACCCACTACTAGTACTGCTGCAGCTTCCGTAGATTGGAGAGAGGAAATGACTGACGACATGATGCATTCTTGGAGTTGTAATTCTTCGGCGTATTTGTCATCGGAGATGGGCAGGAGTTCCTCTTCGTCCGATAAAACAGAGAAATATAGATCATCTACGTAATCTTCTATCTCCATTCCTCTGAAGCACCTATAACTGGTCGTGTGTCGGACTGTTTCTGCTGTGTTTGGATACTTTACTAGTACTCAAAGTTGGAGGACATTGGGTATCTGAAAGGCTATCTCCGAAAACGTTAAATGCTGGCAGGCATATCGAAGCGTCTTGCATGCACAAAGCTTCGAGAACAGTATTCAGCCATGCGAAATTGCGAATCCATTAATGATAACGCCCCAAAATTGTTGGAAAACTCAACATAATACGGTCATTGAGGTTATCCAGTCTTTACCAAAAGGAAGCAAAGAGTCAGTTACACATTTATACTTCGCAGTTTTCCACCAGTCGTTGAGAAGGTAAAGGCCTAAGATAGTATTTACATAGAAGACTACATAAATGTAAAAATTGAAGGTTTTCTTACCATTACATCACATTGGCTTCTTTACTTCAAGGATTGACCAATTTCAACCTTTCAAGCATTCACGCACAAGAAAGAAAAGAAAAAGAAAGTACAGCTTTTAACGCTACCTTTGTTGTTTTGAAGATAAAGAATCCCAGTTCAATCTTCCCCAGTAATTGCCACATGCTTGTCTGACCTATTTCTGCACGACACAGCTGTTGTAAGGTTGGAGTCTCCTCCACATGCGTTGTTAGCACTCAATACGCTTATGCGGCCTTTTCCTTTGGTGAGCCAAATATCAACTCTACAACTCCCAAGTCCTAGCCTATGCTGCTAGGCCTTCCACTCGACTAGCCCTTCAGTTTTTCTGAATCGGGGAGGACCAGTCTCCCCAATTAGGCTGTTTCAAGACACTGGGTCGGTCCTCACTCCTCAGCGGGCGGTATATTCCTATGGACAATGGAGACTCAAGTTATTAACTTGCAAGATCTATTTTCTGGGCTGGGAATTAATTCCCCTAGTCCTCCCCTACAATTAATAGGAGACTCAAGTTATTAACTTGCAAGATCTATTTTCTGGGCTGGGAATTAATTCCCCTAGTCCTCCCCTACAATTCCAGACGGCATCCTCACATAAAGACCTGGGCCTTTGCAGTCAGCCTCCATAGATTACCAGTCCTTGGAGAAGGTAAAGGTAAAGGAACATGCCTTATGGAAAGTATAAAAAATGAAGTTTTCTTACCACCAAATCACAATGCCTTTTTCTTCAAGGGAGTTTAACAATTTCAACCTTTCAAGCACTTCGCACACATCGCTTGCAGTTGCAACTTATATTGCAAGTACTTGTATAAAAAAGTCTCATAAAGCAAGTACAGGTCATTTTTGAAAGTGAGGCTCGTAGGTCCACTCTTGGTAAAAGAAGCTGAAGCTTATTCACGTCAATGGCTACATCGAAATTATGTTCTCTTTTTTAAAACAACCAGATAATCTTCAAGAAAAAAGAACAGCAGATCTTTCTCAGCTTCACATTAAAAAAATCACATTTCTATGGTTTTAGATATCAATACTTAATAACGTTTTTATACAATGTATACTCGCTTGATACTGGATAATTTCGTTAACATTCCCTGTCAAAAATCCTTGGACACAAACTTCTCAAAATTGGCTTAACTTTCTTCTTGTGGCTACATATTTTTGTATAAAGATTAGAAGTTTAGGGGCCATCAGGTAAAACAAATTGCCAGGCATATAATTCTAGACAAAAAAAAAAGAACCCCTTCTCTACACCTAATTTGTACCATTTTTCCTCTTACGCAAAAAATGGCAATAAAATTAAGTACATTTTATCAACCAAAGGACATCTACACCTGCCAAAAACTGCTGCTGGTCAGGAATAACCATTTGATGTCTTTTGCGATTTCTTCCTAAAATTTGCAACGCTGCAATGCGGACAGATATACTCTAACCCGTCTGTTTTGGCATAATCCTGCCACAACCACAAACATACAACTTGTTGACCAGTTTCTTACAAATTTTCAGTGGAGAAGACCAGTAAGACAAGTTTCCCACCTTAAAGGCACCAAGGCCTTGCCGTC
The DNA here is from genome assembly GCA_039654745.1 of Houttuynia cordata. Lineage (NCBI taxonomy): Eukaryota > Viridiplantae > Streptophyta > Magnoliopsida > Piperales > Saururaceae > Houttuynia > Houttuynia cordata. The sequence goes on from CM077504.1 coordinate 32,402,374, forward strand.
TGTCACAACCAAAATGGGCCCACTCTCCACACATACCACAATTTACCCAGTCTCCAGCGGCACTACTGTTTATTTCATGTAGATCGTTAGAAGTAAAACATTATGAGCAAATGTGTGTGAGAGAGAGAGAAGAAGAGAGGGGGGGAGAGGGGGGGTTCAGACCTGTGACATAGAAGACAGCATTCTCCATCCACATCGTCATGTGCTAATTCATATTCCAATAGATAGGTTTCATAATGCCTTTTTAATGTATTCCCAACACCCTGATGCAAATAAATATCAATAACGAGAGCCAAGCAACTTCAATTCGTTGAACATAGAAGAAAGCATGGGCTTTCCCAATTTTATCACAGGAATCATATATCAAAGATACATATATTACTGGAAAATTCCCAATGGGAGGAAAAGAAAAAAACCATAGAAACAGAAACCAAAACTCCCTCAAATATTTAAGATTACGTGAATAGGACCCCCAAGCATCCATGTCTAAGATGTCCAAGTCCAAGTCTCGCCCAGTTCTCATTAGCTCCAAAATGTGTGATTATCGACTTGGAAGCTTAAATGAGATTCTAAAGTTTGACTTAAAATTAAAAAAAAAAATCAGTATAAATATGCATGAAATGGCAATGATCGTCAATATTACTCAAGGTTCTGTATCTGCATTTCCAGTATTGAAAACAGATAAGTAGATATGTCTGAGGGTATGAACAAAGATGAAAATTAATGCCAGGACCGACCAACTAGACAAAAAAATTAATGCCACACAACACTCATCCATATGGTTAGGACAAACAATAAATGTTCTAATAAGAAAATTAAAATTTCTTCCACACCAAAAACAAACGAATTACGGCTCATGCAAATGTTAAAGACATACTGTCATCCTGTTGGTCAGGGTATGGTTCCGCATCTTCGAGAAAACCTGCCCTTTCCAATTAATGCCGTTCCCGACATGGAAGCCTCCCCTCGAAACCACCTGAAGATATATGCAACCCATGTGAAGATCCTAATGCTAAATGGACGAATCAACCATGGGGATGAGATTGACATTCAAATAGAATATCCATGCCTGCTAAGGATAACAAAGCAAAAATACTACCATTACCTCTCTATATAAATTGTACAAATCTAGACGCTTTGCATTGAGAATGGCATCTGGAAATTCTGCCAATCCTCCCTGAGGGACAAGTCGACTGTGTCCTCGAAGGATCAAGAACTGCATAACATCTCTCAAAAACTCTTCCTGCAAGACAAGGAGTATACCATACATGACAAAATAAGAAGACTTAATACAAAAATCGCCTCAGAAATTTTAGAGAAGACAAGTGACTTACTTCAGAGCACACTTGAATAGGGCATCGGCCACATCCATGTTTCTTCAGTGGCAGAGGATTTAAAGAAATTATCTGTTGTGCTTGATATGAACTTGACATTGACTTACGATGCGAGACAGACGTAGAACCTACTAAACTATTTTTTACGGCAGGGACAATTGGCAAGTTAGGCTTTGTTTGATTTGTATCCGTCTCAGTTTCAGGTACTCCATAGAAGGGTAACATTTTCCTCTGCCTTGTGTGGGGTACTGGTCTCATGGAAGCTACCTTCACTTTCTGTCTAGAAGGCACAGCAGGCATTTGCTTCTCTTCCATTGGTTTTATTTCTTTAATATCATCAACATACAGTAACTGGGTACTGCACCCATTTCTACCCACCTTTGTTTTGTCAAATGGTTGAGGCCTTTTCCTGCTAGGTATAGGTAACCTAAACCAGCTAGGTAGACTAGATGGCATAGACTCTTTTATAGTCTGATCAGTGCCTTGTCCTGCACAAAAGAAAAGAAGACGTTCAGCATCTTCTTTCTCAAAAGATGCAACTGATGATCCCTGAATGCTTGCAATTCCGAGTGTAGTCAAACTTCGGTAACAGACTTCACGTGAAAGCTGCCTCAAAATCTGATGACAAGACCGAGACCAGTTCAGAAAATTTAGTTAACCTTATAAGTAATTAAGGGGAAAATAAATTATCTAATAAGATGAATGTTGCAATTTGATGAAAAGAGAAATAAACCTGGGAGGCCCATGTAGGAACCTTCATGGAAACTTCAAATACACTGGCCCCACAAGCAACTGACGCAGATGTCCTAGGCGTAGTCAATGAAGCCATTTTCTCCTCACAAGTAGGCAAAGCATGAACCAATTGGCTTTTCTCAATAAGTTCATTCTTTATATGGGCTTCCAGGACCTATGCATCCAAATAAATTTTTGTCAACAACATCTGAAACATCCGAAATTGCAATTGCATATTTACGAAAATCTGACTTCCATTAACCTTTATCAAAGGTAAATTTCAAATCCCCCAGATGATGTCTGTGTGGTAATGCAGAATTAATAAACGCAAACAGAGAGCATTTAAGAAAACAAATGATCAAGCATTGCCACGAATGCCAATTTTTTATTCGTTAAGAATCACATTGGATGTTAGAATGTGACCACAAAGCACATATCGCCAGTTCTAGGCCCCATCTTTTAAGGCAGTCTCACTAATGTCTTTTGTGCAAATATGACCGCCACGCAGCTGTCTAAAAACCTAATAAGTTAAATTTGTGCACTGCAAAGCCTCAGCCAATAGTATGCCTAAAAATCTAATGTCATTTACTGAGCACACCCTAATTTTTCTTAAAATGCTGGTTCTAGCAAATTCAACATCCTGCAATAATAAAACTGCCCGAGTTTGTTTCAGTTCATAGAGAACATGGCAAGAGAAAAACCCAACTACAAAGTACAAACTTTCATTTGTGACCTTTCCTCTTTCTTTTATTTGCTTCTCCAAAAACCACATTAAAAACGCTCATGTGTTTGTTTACAGACGATAATTCAACTATTTACAAATATCAATCAATTACATGATCTAAACATCAACTCAATCATATTATAGTTTAAAATCAAATGAAGTTACAAGGCAAACTCAAAACGGATAAGCATTGCAGTTATCATCTTCTCACTATTGTAAATACAGCTCAACTTCCCATCTAGTGACACATCTATATCTATATCTACATCTATACTACTATTAAAACAGGAAACAGACCGATAGCAGCTTGTATTTTGGACAAATTTATCCCTGTTTTTAATACTTAATTACAACTACTATCCAATTAGTTACCCTTATCCACGTCTGATATTTACGTAATTTTGGAAGAACGTTAATCTGCATTATAAGGAGAGCTATAAAAGGAGTCCCTAATGAGGATTCCATATAATTAGGCATCTCTCACTGTTTATCTCCAACTGATATTGTATTTTACTGTTGCTACAGTCAATTATGATATATAAAATGAATGCATAGCTCATATTATGTTACTTGGTAGAAGTAATATGTAAGTTAATTATCTTTAATAATGTCTGTTGAACTTAATAGCTTTTTCTTCCGTTCCTACAAAAAAAAAGTATACTGAATGGATACAGAGATTTTCTCTATAGAAAGTTCGTTGAGAATAATATTCTACCATATAGAAAAGAATGTTACCAAAAAAGAAGAATACAAAAATACTTACTTTTTGGGTACGGATTTTTAAAATTTTCAATTAATTTGCGCACGGAGTTTTAAAATCAGAATATGAGAGAGAGATCCGTTAGCAAGAGGATATTGAGAAGATTTATCATCCATAAAGCACTCAAATATCCCATATCCTTGTTGGCCTTTGCTTCAGCCAATAAGAATTTGTTTAAGAACAATTCTTATGTAGCCTTCAAGCATTACTGTTCACGAACCAAGAATCTTTTGTTGTTTATACAATTACAAAGCTTAATAGATCATTAATTACTCCTTGAATTCCTTAACAAGATCACAAGTTATTTCCTTTTGGATTTGGCTTCATCTGTCACCAACTTAACTATGAATATTCCCTTACTAATATGGTCGAAAATTGAAAGTTTTAGATTAACCTAGAACCCTACCCTTAATTATAGGGATTGGAGTTAACATCATACGTGGAGTTCCTTTTCTTATTGCAAAGATACGTGAGCATCTCAAAAGCACACCATATGACCCCATTTATATAAACCACTCCCTTTACTTTTAGTAACTCTTGATCCTACTTGTGTGCGCTACTCAGAATATGTTAAAAAAATATTTTAGCAAGTGAAAAACTTATTTTGGTTAGTGAACCACGTGAGAGGGGAAGTTCTAGGATTTTTGTACCGTTAATAAAGTAGTTGCAAGCAAATGCACATAAAATAAGTTAGTAAGCCGGAGAAATGCGAGTCCCCTTCTTTTGTGGTCATTTAGTCCTAGTTTGGCAAAGCTTAATGGAGCAAGTAATGCAAAAATAGTTTTTCTGATAATAAGTGGCCCGCAGGTGATTACTTAATAGTCATAATCATAATCAATTAGCGCCTTTTCCCAACTATTTGGGGTCGGCGACAAGGTGATTACTTAATAGTAAAATAAATAAAAAAAGTGTTCAACCAACTAGCCTAAATTAATATTATACTCGAAACTCAGAATGCCCAGAAAAATTACTGTCACATTTCGTAAGTTGTCATGCAAATTCATGAAATAAGCTGACCATCCAATGCAAGTAAAATTTTACAAAAACTGAAATAAAAAAAATACAAACACTGCTCACCCACTACACAATGATTATATTGCTTACCTGGTCATCAAAACAGGTTTGTGCACTGCCAGATACTAAAAGTGATACGTGAGCAGAACTACAAGTTGACAGATCACATTTCATCGTCACAACTCCTCGAGAGATTGACCCTGCTTGCAGAGGAGGCGGAGGTGCACTGACAGAGCCCAAATATAAATTTCCACAAAGAAGTAACAACATACTTCAAAACAATTTTGACAGTTATTCACGTGCCAAAAAGAAGGCTCAACTTCCCAAATGGAGGATAAGCAAGTCTGAGGAAAGTAGGTACCTGACCCGGTTATGCAGTTTGCTCCCACGTATCTAAAAAAAAGACCAAGGCAGCAAATAGGTATAAATTATGGTATTTCATGACAAGACAAGAAAAAGCAAAGATACAAGGATGACAGTACTTAAAAGATCAATCGTGCACTCACAGTCTAAACAAGTTACACACAAAATTTCTTATCATAGAAAGAAGTTGGGATGCCCACACTTGGGAGGTAGTAATTACAGACTTCCCTTTGTAAAAAATAAGGCATGATCCAAAAAGTTGTTCATTGATAGTAGAAGGAATAAGCACAAGTGTCAACATAACCACAATGGCTATTGTAGAAAGAAAGATATTAGAATTTTGTTCAAATTGTTGCAAGGTGCATCAAAAAAGAGTTCAAAATTTGGTAAAAAACATATAAGAAACTTAGGAAGTTCAAAGTCACTTAAAAAGCAACAACCTATTACCTTACAAAAGTTTCAAGTATGATTCAAACATAGAAGTTATCATGTTACTCATAAAGAACTTACTTCCATACTCAATATGGCGTTCAGTCCATCTTCCAAAGATCCCAGCAAATACGCATCCTGAGAATCAAGTTTTAATGAATACTATTGGAATGGAAGTACTATCATCTGTACTGCAATTGGCCAACCTAGAGAAAATGCTTACACACCAATGTGCACGGGACACCGCAAATTAGAAACCTCAAAGTCATGTCATCATCATAAACTCTTACAGCAGGAAGGGAATCTGGTGACCCTTCCTCTTCGCCCATATCTTTCTCTGGAAAATTCACATTTATTTTTGGAGGTTCACCAAGTAAGCGAGGCCCAGGTTTACCACATTTATCTTGGTTCTTAAATGGCAAAACTTGGTTGTTCCTTACGCAATACAGCTGAAAAGATGCATGTGCAAGCTGGAATGCATCCCATGTATGACTACATGAGCTGAAAACCATAAGCAATGTCATGAGAAAGTTTTTTTCTGGACAAAGCTTTCATAGAGAATTTTTTAGCAAAGTAATTACCTTTGTACAACTGACAACAATGCTTGCCGAAAATGTGAAGCAGCATAGCATGAAAACGAACTATTCCAGTATATTACATAAGGTATTCCCTGTAGAGAAAGGAAAATTAATCTCAGAAGCCGTCTCTCACCCAACATATTAAAAGAACATACAATGCTTAAATATTAAAGTATTTTGCCTTTGAGTAAACAGCCTCTGCCAACATTTCCCCATTTGGAATCTCCAAGTAGACCTACGCAGAAATTATGTCAAATTCAATTCCAAGAGGCTCGTTACAGAATCATAATAAATTTCATTACCATGGCGAAGAAGAAGAAAAGAACGATTGGAAGAACCACAATTGCAGGAGCATGGTCCTACAACCTTTTAACAAAAAATGATCAAATAAATGTGTTTAAACGATTCAATTATCTAAGAGCTCAAGTTCATGCACCATTCCCATGTGCAGGTACAAGCTCATTTCACCATACTTTGGACACCAATCACCTCCCCAGACATTCAAGCTGCATAATTAATACATGAAACTCCATAGACAGACTAACACACTTGTTATCCCTCTCACCTCCATAAGTTTTCATGATGTATACTGCACTCTGTACAGCAACTCCAAAACGAACTTGTTGCCCACTCGCAATGCACGTATGAAAAGTTTCACCTACTTCTAGAAAAGAACGAAGGCTAAACCCAGATCCTCAATGACTTCTAACCGGCCTACCTTTGTCAACTGAGCATCCCAACCAACTTGAAAATGAGTTTAGAAAAATGTAACAATATCAATTGCTTACGGTGGTTGGAAGAGTAGAAGCACCAAAAAGCCCGGCAATCGCTTCAGGCGTAGATAACTGTACCCCACCCCACACCAGCGACCCCAATTGTTCCTCATTAGGCAGCTGTTCACCTTGCATATAAACAAAACTAGGATCATATGTTTCAAGGGCCCCTTGGAATTCATCCACAGTTGGAGCAGTTAAGGTATGAACCTGCGTCAATAAACAACCACAATGAAAAAGAGACTACAACAAAATCATTACAAAGTAAGAGACGTCAAAGTGGCTGAAAAGAATCAAACCTCAAGGCGTCCCGAAGAGACAAGCTCCGGAAAGGGGTAATGAGCTAGCTGATTGTTCTTAGCATTGGGCAGCTTTGGCTTCTCGGAGGCTTTCCCAGAATAAACTGCCAGGAGAGTACAGGTCTGTCTAGAAGCAACTTGAGGCTGAGACATCATATTAACATGACAACCCACTACACGAAAAATGATTCAAAGCTTCCATCACCAAAATTCCCAAATTCCTGCATTCTAAAAATTTGCAGGCGGATCCCTCCCCTTCACATTCAGAGCCGAACCCCCCTACATCCAGCCGAGGAAGCCACCGGCGGAACGCCCAATCCAGAGCAAAAATGTCACGAATTTGAGCGAGGAAAGAAAATCTGGAGTCAAAATTTGAAGAGATGGAGGGGCGAGAACCAGCGGCTGCAGAAAGAGGAAGAAATTCACCGACTTGGAGGAAATCAAGAAACAGGAATGGAGCTTCGGATGAGGAAACCCTAAATCAAGCAGGAGACGAGGCCCGGGACAAAGTTGAAAGAAAATCACAAAACACTCGGGAAGGGAAAGGGCTGCTTTTTCTATAATTATAATCCACCAAAGATTAAGCCCAAAAATATCGTACGCACTGCCAACTTTTAATTTAATTCACCAGCATTTGTTAGAATTGGGAGACTGCCAGTTTTTCTTTCTTTCTTTTGTTTGTTGGCTGTAAAAAAACCAACAGCAGCCCACGTCAAACAAGACCAAACCCAGCAAAAACTCAACAGAAATGAAAATCGAAATTAATTATCTTTATCAGACCAACCGAGACATATACATCATACACACTCCCGCCCAAACACGAACAAAACCCAGAACCAATAAATAGGAAACAAAAGGAAGCTAGAGATACTAGGGACTTGTGCAAAAGCATCAAGAGAATTTGGTTTCTTGACTCAGATTGGGTAAATTAAAATATGGGATAGAACAGCCACTAAGAAAAGTGGGGGAAATTTGGGAACTAATAATAATATGTATCACCAGCAGCAACAGTGAGTGATAATTTGGGAACTACTACTTTAATGTCTCCCTGTCGCTGCATCTGTCCTTTTTCTTTTCTTTCTTTTCTTGCGGCTGCTGTTTTGCTTGATTTTTGACGCGAATCGGATCATGGGCTCTCCTTTGCTCTTCGTCCGCTTTCTCTCGACAACCCGTTGATTGTTTCGTCCTGAATCAAACCCATCCATTCATCCTGATTAATATATCTCGATCTAACTGGCGGGCGCCTCAGATCTTTCCAACCCAGATTCCTCTCCTCGTTCTTCCTCTGATGCGCGACTTGACCTTGTTCGTTTGGTTCTTCTGATTTCGCATTACATGCGTCTCTTGGGGCTGGGGTCTCACCGACAGCTGTCCCTTAGAGCGCGCACGTGGGGAATGTCCAGGTGTAATTTCCATTTTTATCAAATAAAATCGACAACGTTTTTCTTAATTATTCCCTAACGGAAAAATTCATAATCATAATCATAATCAAGTAGCGACTTTTCCCAACTATTTAGGATCGGCGACACGGATCTTACTCCTCCATTCCAGCCTGTTTTGGACTACCTCTTTTGTAAGAGATAGTAAAGTTAAATTCTTTCTTATTAACTTCATCCAAGTTCTCTTAGGTCTCTCCCTCCCTCTTTTAGCATCGTTTACATGTATCCCTTCTAATCTTCTCACCGGGGCATCTAAAGGTCTTCTTTGCATATGCACATACCAACGCAACCTACATTCCCTCAGCTTCTTCCCTAAAGGCATTACTCCTAGGCTCTCACGAATATATTCATTTCTAATCCTATCTCTCCTACTTATCCCACTCATCCACCTTAACATTCTCATTTCGGCTACATTCAACTTATCTATATGACTCCTCTTTGGTGCCCAGCACTCCGCTCCATAGAGTATTGCAGGCCTAATAACCGTCCTATAGAACTTGCCTTTAAGTCTTTTTGGAACCCGCCTATCACACAACACTCCCGAGGCTGCTCTCCACTTTATCCACCCTGCATTTATCCTATGCACCACATCACTATCAATATCCCCTTTTTTATGGATAATGGATCCTAAGTAACGGAATTGATCACACATTGACACTTCTTGCCCATCTATTTCAACTAGGGCTCTATCTATAGTTCCACCTTCTTTAAAATTAAATTCTATGCACTCTGTCTTAGTCCTACTTATTTTAAAACCTTTTAATTCTAGAGCATCCCTCCACAATTCTAATTTTGCATTTAAACCTACTTTACTCTCATCAATTAAAACTACATCATCTGTAAAAAGCATACACCAAGGTACATTATTTTGTAAATGACTAGTAAGCTCATCCATAACTAAAACGAAAGATACGGACTTAAGGCTGACCCTTGATGAAGACCTACCGTAACCGGAAACTCCTTAGTTTCCCCCCAGTAGTCCGCACACTAGTCACAACCCCTTCATACATATCCTTTATGATATCTATATAACATCTTATGACACCCTTCTTCTTCAAAACACTCTAAATAAGCTCTCTCGGCACTCTATCGTAGGCTTTTTCCAAATCTATAAAGGCCATATAGAGGTTTTGTTTTCTGTTAACGAGAAAATTAACAAACATAATTATCTAGATTAAAAAAATCCCGGAATGGAAAAGCAAAATTCTAATTCCCAAACCGAGAATAGCTTCTGAGTTGATTTATTTTCTTTAATAATTTTAATTTTGTTTGTCTATAGACTTCAGATTGTATCAAATAATATATATTAAAATAAATAATAACAAATCAGAAAAAAGGCAAACTTAATTCCATCTGACATGTCACGCATTGCCAGCGCAGTTTATTTATTTTACACTATGACTCGAAAAGTGTCATTGGAAGAGGCATATTCCTCTATTAATATAGAAAACTTCTCTTTTATTGACATTTTCTATTTTGTTATCTTTTCAACAAAAACATTACTAAAAATAAACGTCTCGAAGCATATTTCGTAAAAAGGGTTGGGTGATATTTCAAACGACGTCTTCAAAGTATGGTCTTTGCCATAACTTCATTGTTGGCTTTCAGACTTATTTTTTTGTTAAAAAATATTAAAAATTTATTTAAAATGATATTTTAATTTAAATTTAATAAAATAAAAAATATTAATAGAAGATACGTTTTCGTTATTACAAGATGAAGTCGTCTCTTCTAGTGATGTCTTTTCAGGTCATAGTGAAAAAATATACCGCACAGGGGTCAGCACCACGCTAATGCTTGTGTAGCATGTCATATAACCGGATCAGGAATTAAGTTTACATCTTTTTCGATCGATTATTATTTATTTAAAAATATAATATTTAATCAAATATTATATATTAAAATGCATTTGCATGTGGGTCTTCAATCTCCCATATGGTCGAGGAGACACAAGGAGGATCTTGGAACAATAGGTAAATTGTGTGTGCTTTTTGTGAGAAGATAAAGACATAGTTAACTATATTATCTTAAAATATACTCCATTTGTGCCATATTATTAGTCGTGTTCTCTAATTTTCTAATTTATATAATGACAGTTTCTAATCCAACAATTTTTTACTTTCATTTTTTGATCCATCAATATGATCACTTGGTGATCACACAATTTTTCATTCGATTTAATTATTTCACAATAGCACTTACTGTGTCTTGTACGTGTTGTTTGCTTACTATATTATGTTGCCAAAATGACATACTCCGTCCCTCGTACTAGCTACTTACGAAAAAAATGCGTCCCATATTAGTTTTCTATTTGGATTTATATTGTTGCTGGGTGCTTAAAAAAACATTCCATGAGCTTCTTTCACAACTCATCGTCTCACAAGCATGGAATGTCATATCGGATATCGGTAAAATATCGGTCGGCCAAAGAGACGAAATATCGGAGATATATCGGAGATATTGTGTAAAAAAATATCGGTAGTCAAAAACTAGTTTTTACCGTATATTTTCACAATCTAACTTCTAAAATGAGTTATACTAATTTAAACAAAGAATAAATTTCAAAATATGCCTATTAGGATAGAAAACAAACATGAAAGGTTTATTTTTTCAAAAAAAATTTTTTTTAAAAAATAATTTTTTAATTCAAAAAATACCGATATATCGGTCCGAAACCAATATATCGGCAAAAAAAAAAATAATAATAAAAATTTAATTTAAAAAATAACGATCCGAAACCGATATATCGCCGATATTTGGAATTTTTTGAAAAATCGATATTAATTGGTATCGATGTATCGGTTTAGGCCCGATACCGATGGCGAGACGATTTTCCATGCTCACAAGCTATGAGTTATGTAAGAAGCTTGTAAGATGCCTTTTTTAAATACCCACGCAGGCTTTTTACGGTTTTACCATTCTCTTGCTGTGAATCCCACCACCATCAATAAAAATCACTATTTTTCCAATGCAGTTTTGCATGTAACGGATGGGCTTGTTAATTAGTTTTGTTGCAAGTTAATTAAGTTATTAAATCACAAAGCATATCCCACACGGGGTGGCACATTGCCTAATTGCACTTCCGCCCACCAAAATTCACACATTTCACACGAGAAAGTTAAAAACTATTTTTATACCAAAGTAGTTACTCTGCTAATAATATGGCAAACTTTGCGTCATAGTTGTAAGCTACATCAAGGCCAAAAATTACAAGTATAGATAGTTGAATAAGCTCATCACTAACTACGGACGGTGTTAAAACACCAAGCACAGTAAACAAAAGAGATATTGAGGTGGTGTATAGTCTCTGGCAGATGTGTAAGGTACGCCGAAGTCAATGGGGCGTGGTGCCGGAGGAGGTCTCTCTGATCCAAAGGATACAAGCGTGCAAACTGTGTCACAAAGTCCAAAGCAATAACATGTTAAGAAGGTGGAGTACTTTTAAATATAAGAGCTTCATAATACGAAGAAGTTTAGATCTCACAATCATGCAAAAAATTGTCATCAATAATGGAACCGACAAACTGAGAAGTGTTGAACCTCAGCTCTTTGTATAATCTAGACACATAAAAGTGTTTCTACTTGGTGGTGAATAGTAGCGTGAAGTATTTCATCGAAATCCAGCCTACCAAGAAACCATGTTCGATTATGTCTTAGTGGTTTTGGTGTTTACTGCTCCCAGGTTAAATGGCAAACAAGTAAAGTAGATCACTAATCAGCACTTAAACAACATTATCCTAAAGGACATAAAGCCTCGTTTTGGTACACTACACATATATCTCCAATATAAAACCATGCACAGAAATAAAAAACTTCGCAGCAAGGTCACTTGAAACAAGTGTGATGACACTCGGTTCACCAAACCTTGTAGCTTTCGGCAGCAACATAGAGAGGCTTACTCATGCTGTGCACCACAAGTGCAATTTGATACGTTCCCATCATGTTGATTATTCCTCCACTTTCCACCATCCTATCTGCCCCAGCAAGGACCATGTCAACCTCGTCCATGGAATATGCCACTGCAGAATCAATAAGTGTTGCCATTTCCTTGGAAAAGCGTAAGCCAGTCCGGTCAGGTCCTCCCTCTGTAGGTTCACATGCAACATACAGAATTGTACTATCAGACAAATCAATCTTCCATACAAATTTATCACCAAAACTTTTTTCTTGTTCGATTTCACAAACAACTTCAAATAATGGTAGTCAAATTGCAACTAAAAATGAATTGTGAATTAACTGCCAGCACAACAGGAGCAGAACCTGTGCAAAGGACGAGAAACAACTTCCCTCCTGAGGCTGCTGTCCTTGATACTTCTAATACGACTCTAGAGAACCCATGTACCAAAATGGTACACCCATCAAATATAAAGTCTTGACTAACCATTGCAATTGTTCGACGAGCCTGATATTTAAATATGCAAAACTGACAAGTGAAGAAATCATGTCATTAGAAATAGTCATAAGTTGTCACAAAATACAATTACTAGCTTTTGCACCTTCAGAGATATCTCCCCAAATTTCTCTCCTCGTTCAATCAACCGAGCCTTCGCGGCATTAAAGTCCTCATATTCCAATGCGGATGTTCTTGTGACATAGCGCATGAACAAGTCACAGACAGCTCACAAAGAGGAGGTTGTATCCCATGCTTGCCATAAATGCATGACAAAGACAAGATTAGAGGGCATGAAGCAAGACAATCGAGTTGTCAGTTGTCACACTGGCATTGTTTCCTATTGATAGAGCTAAAAGCTAAGGCATGCATCACTGCTAAAAAAGTTCATTAAAAAAGTGGATTATTGATCCAATGCAATTCTTTCATTGAAGATAATTCAGATAACCAGTACAGACAATCATAAGAAAGCAATCCAACATTCAATCTGAAAACAATAGTAACAAGTATTTTGATCAAGCAAATATCAGATAATGTATAATGCAGATAAAAAGGAAGTATTAGCCCCCCGGAAAAGTTGTTTTCTTTAAAATTATTTTTAAAAGATGGAACATGAATAAAAGCTAATGAGCCAGCATCGAGCCAATCTACTCAATAGTGATTGCCTAAAGTTAAATGTGGCAAAAGAGGAAGAAAGACTTGCAGCCAACGTTTGACTGAGGACTATAAATTGCAAAATTCCTGCTCATTCACGACCAATATAACTAGTTTTATAACATAAACCCAATCTATTCGAACTGTGAATGATGATTCCCGTATTAAAACAGAACCCCTTGATCTCTAGGGAGCTTAATTCCAGGAAGAGAAGTAGCGGTTTCTTCCCAATTCAACATACTAATAAATGAAGAAGAAGATTGCTTTGAAATTAATGAAAGTACCTTGAGCGTGTCGGCAGCCTTCCTGAGCTCGATTTCGAGCTCCATCATGGTGGTGGCCTCACTGGTGTTGGAAAAATTACATTTTTTCCATTTTTTGAGTTCGTCAAGAAACACAATTAAATACACAGTTTTTCACACTCACAATGATGACAGTGAGTTTTCTACACCTCGATGCATAAATTACCACACAAATTAAATAAGATTAATAAATAAATATTTCATCGAACACTTTGAATATATAAATTTAACATAGTTCACTGTCAAGTCAAAGACTACGTGTCCACGAGGTTTAAATGCCAAATCCACTATTATCAACTTTAGATACACTTTAATTAATAGATATTACATCAATATTCAAATGTAAAGACCATCTTTTAAACTAAGGAGAAATCTTACCATTAAGTGGAATATACAAATAATGGAAATGAAAAGATTACCACAAACCACATATGATTTGTCTTTTCTTTCACAATAAAATTGTCTTCCACTTTCAAAGTCTTTTCCTTCTTCTACGTCTTCCTCCAATAAAACCTTATTTTTTTATCTCCAAACTCCTTCAAAGTTATAGTCTTTTCCTCATCTCATTTATTTATCAAAGGAGCACTCTTTTAAATGAAATTAGTTATTTACAAAGTGGGTTAAATTAGCTATTTACAAAGTGGGGTAAGTAGTGGGCATTTCCACATTAAAGGGAAGCCCAAACAACTATGGGCCTTACATGAAGAGGAAAAAAGCCCGACAACTGGGCCGACAACAACTGCTAGCGCCATGATGGTGGCAACTGCCTTTGCTAGTTCCAATTGTTTCCTCCAGTAATTGAATTAATCGATGACGTTGAAGACCTTACCACCAATAGAAGCCGCCGAATTGGAGAGCTTGCAGGCGATCTGGGCCTGGGCTAGCCAGTCATTGGAGACGACGGCGTGCTGCTCCGAGCAGGTCTAATAGTAGGCTGAGACAGGTAAGGTTGGAAGGCTAGGCTTTTCAAGGGTCATCTGCTTGTAAGGATCAAGGAAGCGGATGTCACCCACATTTAAAGGTGAGGCTTGTCAGAAGGTCATTAGTAATCAAGGATAGCTAATTTCCTCGAAAGTAGGGGTGTAAACGGCGTCTGGATGTTCATGTCCGTCTATTTTACTGTCCAAATGAACATAAAAAACTATCTGTCATGGACACGTACAACATTGGTGGTCCGGCATCTAAGCGGACAAAGTGCATAAGCGTCTAAAGCCGTTCGTGTCCGTCCGTATTTGTGTCCGTGATGATTTTTAAGGCAAATGGTTCATAATATCCATGTACATCCGTGTCCAAAATGGACACATGCGGTGGGTGTCTACACGGACGGACACCTAAGTTTAAAGTGAACAGACGGCTACGGAAGTAGTCTGTCCATATCCGTATCCGTTCGTTTACACCCCTACTCGGAAGGATTCGGGCCAAGTTTTAGGGGCAATTCAATATTCGAAAAATAAGTTGATCAAAAGAAAAACGTTTGGTTGTTGCAAATTAGTCTTGAGAGGTCTAATTTGCGTCGGAACCTTTCCGTCGGATAATTATACGGAGGATATAAACTGGTTTTACGTGCGATAACTAAGGGGCCGTTTGGGGCGTGATTAAAAGCAAAACATCGAGATGGGACGTTTTGCTACACTGTAGCATCTGGATATTTTATATATCTAGCTGATACACCTCAGGAGGTGTTTCAGCTGGATGTAAAAATCCACGTGGATGCTACAGTATATATCCAATATCCAGTCTGGATATTTTGCGATAATCACGCTCCAAACGGCCCCTAAATATTAATGTCACATAATTCCTCTAGACCCTCGGCCCGGAAAAAATTACCAGTGTCTCTACTACAGGCTGGGCACTAGGCGGGTTAAACCCTAAAACCTCTGTCATATGCCGCCGCCGCCGCCTCTTCTTCTTCTTCTTCTTCTTCTTCTGGCTTCACTCTTCTTGCCCTTTCCGATTCCGTTCACCTCCGTCTGGAAATGGAGGATCCAGCAAGGAAGTTGGGAGGTTGTCGACCTCGGATACTCTGGTTGTCTTTGAGCGACCGGTTCTCCTGCTCAGAGGACCAATTCCTGCTGGACCATCTGATGATCCTTCCTTAGGCCAGAGCTGGGAATCTGCACTTCGGGCGACCCTATCCAAAGTTGTTGAAAAATGCGAGGTAATCATATTCTGGTGAAATTCTAATGATATAGGAGTACCATGAAAGTATCCCTTTCAGATGATTTTTCATTTTTTCCCCGCAATGCTTGTTGGTTGTGCTGAGGGGTTTAAATGTTTGGCTTTATGGTTGCAAGAATAAGTGTTTTTTTGTCTTAAAACAGTTCTATGTTGTTCTAAGATCAGCTCAATGAACGTGCTTTGCATGGTTTTGGCGTCATTACAAAGAAGAAAAAATTTCTTGTAGTAGTTATTAGAAAGCCTTCGGAGCTCTCAGGATTGCGAAGAGTATGGTATACGAGTTGTTATTGCAGCTGGCCGAGCTGGTTGGCTCAGTTTTGCCAAGCAGTAAATTAATCAGCTGCGCAAATGTATAATGGGGTGCAAAAAACCAGCTCATGGCTGCAGAGTATGAGCAGCCGTGATAGAGAATGCCCTACATCTCATTGCTTGTACGGCGAGAGTCACTAGATTGTAATTGTTTCGGTGCAAATGTTATAGGTCGATGTTACTTTTTTTCTTTTCAACAAGTATCTCCAACAGCATTATGTGGCTATATATTCTAACTACATTGATCGAGGAACATTATTTGTTTTACCTCAAAATTTTCACGAGATTAAATTATTTTCCTTGTTTTTTCTGGTACAAGAATGATTTTCCTTGTTGGAACTGATGCATTTGCTGCTCTGTCTGTGTTTTCCTTCATTACCCAAATCTTGGAATTGTATAACCAAAGGGATAAATTCTTAGGGGCCTCTTGAATCTGTAATGGTGTTCTACCTTGATATGTGGTGGATGTGATGGGTTTTCTACTTTGCTCCTTCTGCAGCTGTTAAAATTGATGCTTTCCACGCATTGATTTGACAATCATACCGCTGGTTATAGGATATCTTGCTTGTTTTATCTTGCATTTAAGAAACCCAATCAGTAGAAAGCAAGTGTTGCGGAAGAGTGTCCTCCGTAATTTTTGTCTGGACAAATGAAGGCAACTTTTTTCTATATAACACTGATGATGGTAACCTGCTTTACTTATGGTAGTTATATGCAATGATACAAGGTCATATATATATAAATACACACACACACACACACACACATATATATATATATATATATATATATATATATTTATATTTATTGTTAAAATGCCTGAATGCTGAAAATCTGATTTGGGTTATTATATCTCAAAAGGCTGGACCACGTATCGGATGTTCAATTAGTGCATTTAACAAGTGCAAACCTCCATGGTGGAAATCCTTCTTTCAGCTTCGAACCTTGCGGAGAGTGAGCAATGTGAGCATGAAATGTCCATCTGTATCAAAACTGATAGAGAATCATGTGTCCAATTTGCAAAAGATAAAATCTTAATGCCATTTCAAGATGCTTGGGTTTCATCTATGGATATATCCAAAGCTGTATCCTGGTTACTTGACCAAAAACAATGCCGAAGAGACAAATTATAGAGGGAAAGTGTTATTGCGAGAAGAGATATGCAATGAATTTCCAAAAATGGATACAAGATGGACGGTTAATTAAAATGGTCAAAGACAAATTGCCTGTTGGCATGTGGTGCTATGGGTTTAAGAATAAAATGTTGGAAAGAAAAATGAGAGCTTCATGGGAAACAAAGTGTAAAGTACAAGAAAAGCTCATCTTAATTGAAATAAACAAAAGTGCTTTCCTTTGAACCAAGGTGCCTGGCATTCTTTGACTGTCCGAATGATTTGTTGCATGCCTATGCTGATTTAATTTGAAGTAGAGTGGGTTTTTTGATGTTGACTAGAATATTCGACTTGACACCGAAATTCGTTTTGAAATGTAAATGCCTATGTTTTTGGGCTGGGAATGTAATATCCATACTGGAGTTGATGATAAAAGGACTTGCAGTATATCTCGAAGTGTCTTACTATGATACCTGCTGGATTAGTCTGCCGCATCATGTCAGCAGACAAGGCATAGCTCATGATGTTTGGTATAGTAACTTCATTGGCTGTCAGGTATCTGAATACCCAGAGCGAACATAATTTATGCTACATTGTTCAGTGCCATCTTGACTGCCAAGCTGCACCTCTCAAATCTTGAAGGACTTATTTGAGTATATAGACGTTTAGGGAGGAGACAGTGGAAAACGTATGGATTAGAAGTGCAGGGAAAGGTCTAAGGTAGTCATAAATTCCATTTGGAAGTCATATATTGGTCAGCATTTTGATGAACATCAGACAAATCATGGAAATTCTGTTGAATAAATGAATGTAAGGTGATACATACCAAGTAAGATGTCACTTGTGAAAAATGCTTGTACAAAATCTGTCCATATATTGATCATTGATTATACTGGGGCTATAGATTGCCCCCTTTTTTGTCCTAACTATCTTTTGTCATTTGAAGATGTTTTTTTGGGTCCGCGCTATTTCTCACCATTCCGTGGCTCAAGATTAACAAGTTATGATGCCGGGTGACATAATTAGGCAGAATGGCTACCGATGTGTTTAATTAAAGTCTGAAGTTGTATGGTTTTGCAAGGTTGTCAAAGGATTTTGGTTTGGATCTTTTCTAGGTTTTTGGATAAGATGCTCCTCTTATTCTGTTGCATTATGTAAGGAATGGTGGTGGTGTTTTCTCTTTTCTCTTTGTATTCTCCGATGAAGAAAGCGATAACAGGGAGGAGATGGGGTTTTTTATTAAATTTTCTTGTCCTAGTTGTTTGCACGTGAAGGCAGCGCCTGCTGTATTTCAACTGAATATTTAGTCACTGACCGTTTGCGAAAATAAACTGCTTTCCATACAAATTTTAGTTATGAGTGTCATTTTAAAATTGAACTACTCTCTTATATGGAAAGCCTGTAAATAACATCCTGAGATACATCGCTAAGAGGCCAATTGCCTGGTTCTAATGATTCGGACACCCTTCGTTGTCAACAAATAATAGTCCCTCTGTAATATATAACTTTTTAAATTAGAGCACCAAAATAAACTAAAACATGAACATTTTGGTGTTCTAAGCCGAACAATTATTATGGAACTGAGTGAGTAATAGTAATAGCGATAACAGTAATGATAATTAGTAGTAATCACAGTAATAAGAAGACTGGACGATGAAGCTGTTTATATTTTCCTTCTCATGAACAAAATCCTACAAAATACAGATTTTTTGTGGTATCCTTGATCATTTTCCCCTTTCAATATAGCCAGACGGTAAAACCATTTATTTGAACACTTGTAATTATTTCTATACGTGCCAAAACACTCGTTGGTAGTCATCGAATTTCTTTCGTGACATATCAGTAAAATTCGGAAGGCCCAAAACCTGTCGACCTGAACAATGACGACTTGTTAGATGCTCCTCCCACGAGCAGGTCCCCAGCTTGCTTCAGTAGGTCAATACCGTCCATGTCCCTGCAAGTTATTTTCCATTCAAAACGTAGTATGATAGCGGATAAGACCATATATCTATCTACACTTTGATCATCAAATGCTAGAATAGAAAGTCCAGAAACCCACCTATGTCCGTGGCCAACCTTTTTCTCTCCCAGCCTGCCGAGGCGAGGACCTTCGTCATAACCTTCACAAATCAGTTCTCCATCCTTGTCTCTGTAGCACACTATTCCATTTGATTGATCCTCAAACACCTGTTACAGGACCAGTTAAGGGAAAAGTAACAGATGAATTGGTGTTGTTAAATTGCTGCTAAAATTTGTTGAAAAGTTGATCATAGTGCAGTAGAAATCTGTGCCTTGATGGTAGTGAAAGATCTCATCACGCTAGCAGATGCTACTCTGGCTGGTGGGCGTCTGTGGCTCGAGTGGAGCATGAAAACCCGCGGCACCGCCGGCTGGTTGACGACTCTCTCATGGTGCCCGAGAATCGCAGGATGAAATGAAGAGCCACTAATTGCCATTTGACCTTGAAGAGGAAAAGAAATGGAGAACATTAAGGAGTAGAAACACTGAGGAAGTTGTTGGTTTGTGACCAGTCGTTTTCAGAGGTTTTGGTATATAATAAAGAACAGCCACTTAGTAGTCAGTAGGCAGAGCGCATAGATTCATTATAGGTAAATTCCAGGTATTGGCGAGGATAATGCTGTCCAATTGTACAATGATGCGTCATTTCCAAATAAGCAGAGTCTCTGTGTTGCTTGTAAGGGGCTTGGATCATCTCACATACTATACGTGGAACCCTCTAATTAGATTATCTAAAAGAATATCTAGTGCATTCTTTTAGTACATGCCAGTATGTCACCTCCACTCGGCATATTATAATTGCCCATCGCTATCGTATTTTCTGCGTAGATAGTAATCTACTTTGCATCTTACCAGAGCGATTACAAAATAAAATATGACATTGCATATTGTGGTTCTGACCAATTTGTGTCGAACTACATTTTCATTGCGAACTCGGTGAACATCGAAGGAGAGGTTATAGATTACTAGTAGAGAAAAGAAATTATAGAAAACCAGTAGCAATCAGTAATAGCTGTTCGCGCCAATGTCTTTTCATCATGTCCAAAAGACTATACTCTTAAATGATTGCATCAATTTTAGCTGACTATGCAAACTCCTGAAAATATCATTAATAAAAGGGGAGTGATAACCCTACAGTGAATCTCTACACATTTCCATACACATCAGCTGTGTATGGAAAATGTGTAGAGATCCGCTGTACAAATATCATTTCCCTTAATAAAAAGAAATCAAAGAGGACCACGAATCAGAGCTCAAACCGATGAAGGTAGTGTTGGGTTTTTGGTTTGGATAGCGGGCCCAAATTTTAATATTGGTGTAAAGTCCACTAATAGAAATCCAATGATTTGAGGCCTACATTGATTATATGACTGGACTAGGAATTGGAGAAAATTTTATTTTTATTTTATTTTTGTCTTTTGTTAAGTTTGGAGGGAAAATAAAAAATTACTATGTTGGGAGATTTCTTTAGTCACATACAGAAAAGACACATATGTGTGATAGGATATATATAAGGAAATTTTTTTCCTCTTTGTATATATTATTAGTGTAGAGACTCTTTCCAAACGAAGGTGTATAAATTCGTAAGTGCACCAACACACATGTGCACGCGTGGCATAGGCGAATGAATGCATTGTGGCGCACTTCGCATGAACCTTTGATTTTTTATCAATCGCCCAATTATTTTTTAAGTTTAGGAGCTGTTGATTATAATCAAACGATGAAACAGGTGATTGGGTGGATAATAGACCATTAAACCTGTTCATTTTCCTTTTGTGAAAGGGTGTACGTTAATCTCCATTTTATGAAAGGGTACATGTTTGTCTCCTTTTGAGAAAAGGTTCCTATTGGGTTCAGTTATATAAATAGCTACGTGAAACAAAAAAGAAAATACACAAAAGACAGTTCATTATGAAACTCTCCTCTTTATTCTTCTTTGATTTTTTTTCAATAAAGACAACAATTTTCTTCTTCTCTTCTCTGAGTTCGGAGTAAGACTTGTTGGAGTGCACTGCTTGTTGACTAACGGTTCGTTGTATTTTGGGGGTTCGTCGACTAGGATGAGAGGAAGTCTATGCACGTAGGGGCAACAATATCTATTTCGAAGTTGACAGTGTAAAATGTGCTTCGGATGATTTCGATTGATCTACTTTTTTCAGATTCAATTGCAATATTATTCAACAAAGTCGGTTAAAATACAATCCCTCCCGACTACATATTATTCAACAGGTTGCTAATTCGTTCTACATTTGTTGAAGAAAAATGGAAAATAAAAGAGTCCAACAAGTGAACATGTTGAAAAGGATACGAGTCCATACATTATTGGACTCCTTGTTTTGGATAGGAGTCCATACATTATTGGCCTTGCTCCTATCCAAAACAAGGGCCAATCATCACACATTATGGTAGTGATCAGGGCCTGAGAGGCAGTCTTCGCAAATCAGTTTTCGTTTAAGAAAATGATCACCAAGTCAATCTTTGCATTGATCAGATTGTCCGTATAGGCTAGAGTAATGAATTCAGAGACTCGTGAAATCAAAATGAAAGTTACAATCTTTGAATTGGAAGGAAAGGGAGACCGAAGAATGTGATTGTGAAGACTCCATAAGCCCGAGGATTCTTCTTTTTTTCTTTTTGATAAAGAGGGGTTTGGAAGGGCAACGGGCCTCTTAGAGCACGTATCTCGCTGCCAATCCATCGGATGCATACACAGCCCACACAACATAGGCACAGGTTAAATTGGGAGATAATCCCGGTGCTTTGTGGCTGGCCTGGGGGAGGATTCTATTTTCTTTGTAAAGATGCCGGAGGATTCTTAAAGAGCACTGATCAGTAAATAAAGTACCTTTAAACAATTTAAGATGCTAATGATAGCTGGATTTCGTGGCCACGGGGTAGGACCAGGTGGGAAATCTTTTATATCAGAGTAAAACCATTAATAGACATTACCGAGCCAAAAAAAGAAACAGAAAAACTGTTGATACTTGATACACATAAAGCGGAACTAAGATGTCACGATTTCGCTTAATTTAGAAATAACATTAACTTCATTAAGCAACCTCTGATTTGGGTAAATTCAGCGAGAAAAGACTGAAATTACTTAATCCAATTTAATTAACCTAAAGAAATAAACAAATAAGAAAACCCATAAAATCACATAATCACTCAGGATTGATTACTCTTTTCGGATGTTCATGTCCAGTTTCTCCAGCCTTTGCTGCACTTTGTCGAGCAACTCCAAATCATCAAGCCGCCGAAAATGCGCTTTAGCGGCTTCTACTAATACAGTTAGTCCTAGTCTTCGAAGAAGAGCGTCACACTCTTCCATGTGCTTCTTCAACCTCTCCTGCCTTGATTCAGCCATGAATTCTGAAGAAAGTGAACTAAAGTCAGATTAAAGAGAAAATCTGACTCAAAAGCGAAGCGTGGAGTTCTAAGGACATCCAATTCCTTGTATATGTAGGGCTCGGGGAAGCTCCGCACATGTGAAATTCGTGTCTCATAATCAAAATCACTTTTCTGATCTCCCCGACATCTTATAATTCTAGCCAAGATCAAGACCAAAACCAAGATGGCAATCATAGGCCCACCACGTAAGCCTACGTTGGAATTGTCTTCAAACTGTTTATAATTACTAGTTTTCAACTCTAGTATCTGTCTACTGAATGGATGTTTTTCGAATTTAGCTCCATTTTGGGTTTTTTGTTAAACTTAAAGCCCATATATAGCCCTCACAAGCAATGAAGTTACATTTAGGCCCAAATTGACTTATAAATAGTCAAGTTAAAGTTTGAAGTTCTATAGAAAGGCCACCCAGCATCAAATTGCTATATGAATCAGCCTCTCAGAGACAGCCAGGACTTTTGACAACCTTTAGTAATCTTCATGTCTCTGCCACGAACCTAATCGATAAGTACCCTACAAATATCATTCAGTCCGTTTACTAAAGTATGAGTTAGTGTACTTTCTAAGGGGCCGTTTGGGGCGTGAAAAAGCCAAAATATCCATAGTGGATTTTGGATGTCCATTGTAGCATTCATGTTTTTTCCATATCCAGTGTGATCACACGACCTGAGGTGTTTCAGCTGGATATTGAAAAAATATGAATGCTACAGTGTAGCAAAACATCCGATGCTTTGCTTTTAATCACGCCCCAAACGGCCCCTAAATGTCAATCATTATAGAGGACATCCTTTCTGAAACAGTTTGAGATAGTGCTGAAGCCGGCCACGGCCTTCCCGACTCGGATGTGTGGCCCTCGACATGCTACGTATGAACTTCCACGTGCACTTTCCACATGATATCTACGCGTAATACACTCACGCACGCTCTCATAGCACTCACCACCATAACTAGGCCCACGGTCGTACACGAGACACACGGCTAGGGGTGCAAGCGGGTCGGGCTATTACGGGCTGGAGGTTGGCCCGACCCGAGCCCTAACAGCTAGAACTTTGGCCGTAGCCCTACCCTAGCCCTAAGACAATTCCAAAAAATCCAGCCCGACCCTATCTGTAAGCGGGCTTCAGGTCGGGCTGTGGGCTTTCATGCCTTCAATTAGATCTATCATTTTTATCATACACAAAAATCCTTTTTCTATAAAAAATACATCCACGTCACACAACTCATAAAAAAGATAAAAATTTCAAATTAACAGGATGTGTGCTGTGTGCCCTTCCTATCACAGTCACAGGTCATATCCCTCTAAACTACATATCAAGCCACCAATAACTTCACCATCATATGCAATTCTAGGCACCAGGTTGCTCCATAAATGATGGTTGCCAGAGGACTAATGACATGGTCGTCTTCTAACAAAGGTGAACCAGGTTATATTTATGCTTTTGGTATGCATATCCTTGGAGACAATAACTGACCCTTCTGAAAGACTATATTGGTAGATTTGTAGGTAGAATCCCCTTATGGTGCATTTTTCTGTCAAAATGGTAATGAAAAAAAATTGTCCAAAGAATTGAGCACATCCATATTTCTACCTATATCACTATATGAATTTCATCAGTCACTTTTCACACCCTGACATTCATGAAAGAGACATCGAGATGCGTCAGACCAGGAAACGATGAGTGGAGGAATCCCGTGGAGAGGGATCTCGCGGAGAAAGCACGGGAAGAGATGGCCGCCGCGGAGCTCAGCTTCCTCAAACCCCATTGCAACGACATCTAGAGAGAGAGAGATGATGTGCAACATGGTAGTAGTTTAGGAAGATTCCGAAGGAGGTCGCATGCCCATGTGCTTGGCCTAATTTTGAGAGAAGAGGGAAAGAAGAAGAAAAAGTCGAAAGAGGTAAATTATAGAGGCGGGCATAGGGAAGCCGCATAGTGAGAGAGAGAGAGGGCCGGCTCATAGAAGAGGCGAGAGGGAGAGGTCCCAAATTTGCGAGGCTAGGTTTTACAAACCCTAGATCAAAATTCAATATATATATATATATATACACACACAGTTAGCCACTGGGCCTACGGGCTTCTGGGTTTATCTGGGCCCTTACCCGATCATAAATTAGGCGGGTTTAAAATTTTACGGCCCGGCCCAACCCTATGCGTTAAAATTCAGGCCTATACCCGTAATTTTACGGGCCGGGTAGGGTCGGGTTCGCGGGTCGGCCGGCAAAAGTTGCACTGCTTCCGTCAAAGCGAGCCTTGCAAGTTAAATACACCAGTGTGCTCCTCCCGATCTGAAATTGAGATTTCTTCGGCAGCAATCCAGCTCAGAGGTAAATCGCTTTCCATTTCTCTTCTTGTGATCTCGATCCTTGGTCGGTTTTCTTCACAAAGTTTGTGTTTTGAATTGGGGGTTTATCGTTGATTCCTTTGTCTGTCACGACTATTCGGCGCCATTGTTGCAGGTTTTTTTAGGGTTTTTGAAACGCATTCAAGATGTTTCTAACCAGGTAAGGCGATATCCGTCTCGCTGCTTAAATCACCCATCGACTGCTGTCTCGATTGCTTAATGGAATGGGGCTTTTCTTCTTAGGACGGAGTACGATAGAGGCGTCAACACATTTTCTCCGGAAGGTCGGCTGTTCCAAGTCGAGTACGCCATTGAGGCAATCAAGGTCTGGTCTGGACTTATTACATGAGAGCTCAACGTCTGTTTTTAATAGTATTATTGTTTGATGGTTGTTGTCTTAAATTGGAGGCGCTCATTTTTTGCAGCTCGGTTCCACTGCTATCGGATTGAAGACCAAGGATGGTGTAGTCCTTGCCGTTGAGAAGCGCATCACCTCGCCTTTGCTGGTATGTAAACTGCTGCTTTCTCTCCTTTTGTTATGATTTATGTTTGTTGACTTTTTTTTATCTTTTAAAGAACTTAGTTTATATTGCTAGAGTGTCCTACGTCAGAAATTTGATTAGAGAGATATCGCTTAATCAGACTACCATTATCGTTAGATCTTTGTGCTATGTGAACTATTTTGTCTAATACACTGCACAACTTTTTTCTTCGATTATGTCAAGCAGACTTTGCTTCTAGTCATAGAGGGTGTAAAATGTGTTTCTCCCGTCCCGGGATTGGTTCCCCACAGTGGCATAGATTCGACACAATTTCCCTTGTATCCGTCTATAGGAATTCATAGAGAAATGGAAGGAATATAGATGAAGAGGAAATGTTACTGTGTGGACCACCTTTGAGAAAAAATAGCTCCAACCTGTCAGAAATGTTCACCAAGTCGGTGTGACATTTAAGAGCTGTCATTATGGTTAAAGTTACAAGTGCGTTGATCTTAAGACTATTGACCTCTTGGTCAGTTGCACTAACGGAGAGAAGAACATAATTACTTTTGTTCTTATGGTGACTTGACTTGATCACCTCGAAAATGAAAAAGGAGTGCGACCATGATTTTTCTGGTTTTTGAAAGTCACGTGTCAAAACTACTTTATTAAGAATGTTATTGCACTATCGTAATTGGTGAATATGGTTTGTCTATAATTTGTTGAGAGTGGAAAATCACAATAATAAAATGAGTCTCCAGTTTAGTTTTATCATATTGATCCGTGAACTAAAGCAGATTTATATTGGTTAATGTTGATGGTGCCCAAACTTTTATGTCCAGTCATCCACTATTGCTGACTGAATAGTTGAAGTTAAAAGGCCTGTTTTGTCAATTGTTCATCTTTGAGTTGAAATTTATTTCAGGAGCCGAGCAGTGTAGAAAAGATAATGGAGATTGATGATCATATAGGGTGTGCTATGAGTGGTCTTATTGCTGATGCCCGTACGCTTGTTGAGCATGCTCGCCTTGAAACACAGGTTCTTTCTTTATATACCTATACTAAATCATGCATCCTTCCATTATTAGCACGTAGATTGTTTGTAGTATTTTGTAAGTTATCAGGAGATTTATACTGCAGCATGAAATTTACTGTTACTATTTTATAATCTCCATTCCAGAATCACAGGTTCTCTTATGGTGAAGCAATGACTGTTGAGTCCACTACACAGGCACTGTGCGACCTTGCCCTTCGATTTGGTGAAGGCGATGAAGAATCAATGGTTATTGTTATTCTCTCATTAAAAATAGTTTTGTTTCCCTATTTTGCTGACAAAAGTCATTTTCTTAAACTCTATTTCAATTCTCTACTTTGTACTAGTTCTGTGATGAAAGTTTGTGTTGGTTGATGTCTTGTTAAGAGGACTATTGTCCTCAGTGTTACTGGTTTAAAAATGACTATATGACATCTTGTGGAAATAGTTTGTGGCTGAACTCTTGTTTGACAACTTGACTTTGCTGCATTGTCATGTATGTGGGAAATATAAATAAATAAATATGACTAGATAGTATTGGACCTAGGTACATCTTTTGTAAAATTGTTATACATTATATTCATATAACAGTGCTTCATAAAAAAGATGACTTAGAACGTTCGAAATTTGGAACTTTTACTAGATTGTCAGAGGTTGTTCATGCTATGTTGTTTTCTGTTGTGAATAATCATGTGGGAATGTGGCTGAAGTTGTATTTTGGATCATTGGCTCGGTAAGCAAAGAAATATATTAAGCACATAAAAAAAAGGGCGCAATGATGATTGCAATAAAACCAGCTCTATCCAGAAATAAAGGAAAACCTCACAAATGGAAAGACAAAAATACTAATGAAAGAGCTTAAACTACACCAGACGCAGCCCCAATGTGTTAGTAAGAAGATACATAGAGCACTAGCAGCACACCAAGGGTATGCCATCATATGGTTTCAGGTCACTTTCTTTAGTGTAGAGTATTGAAGCCTCTTGGGTTAGCTGCCTTAATTTCTTCCTAATACTCGTAGTTTTGATGTGTATTTGGTATCTAATATTGGTTGTACACATGGTATAGTTTTTAGTCACTTTACATCTTAGTTTCATAATAGTTTTAGTCCAGTTGTTGTTCCCTGCTTCTCATGTAATATTTGCTTGTCACAGTCTCGGCCTTTTGGAGTTTCTCTTCTAATCGCTGGTCACGATGATTATGGGCCGAGCTTGTGAGTTCTTTTTCCCACTTTTTATCTGTCTGGTAAAATAATGTTTTTATGTGCTATTACACAATTAGATTAGACGTGTTGAAATTGGGCGCTCTTCGCATAGGCATTCTATGCCAGAAATGTAGTAGACATTTTATTGGCAAAAGATAATTGAGCTAGGACTGGAAATTTAGGAAGGCCCTTGTTTGTGGTGTAATAAACTGTATTAGGAAGCCAAGTCATGGTAAAAATTGGTTTCTTGGTTTACCATACGTTGGACAGAGAACCTGCCGGATGAGGCCTTATAAAAGTGTTGTGGCTGAATGTCTTGTACTTCGCAGATATTACACGGACCCATCTGGTACATTTTGGCAATGCAGTGCCAAAGCAATAGGTTCAGGTTCGGAAGGTGCTGACAGCTCTTTGCAAGAGCAGTATAACAAGGTATATCTCAATATTACCAGTCCAATATGTTGCCATCCTGCGTTTGAATGATTTGTTGCCTTGCTTTGTTCAAACACAATATAATGACTTTTTAAGATGCTGTATTGGTTTTTTGTGTCATTATAAGTATTCCATTGTGCCACTCACTTTGGTATCTTTTACTTACTGATAATTCACTTATTATACATGACTACCAGTCTCAAATGATGTGGCACCTTCTACTCTATGACTTAGAACTGAAAATGGAACAATATAAATGGTTTGGGCTGTTTAAGTAGGAAATATTACTGATATTAATTGAGTACCTTTATGTTCCTAGCCCAATTTCTTTTCAAGAGCATTACATATATCTCTAGCTGGAGGAAGCTTATAATGAAAATCATAAAGTTCGTCACTTAGGCCACTTAGAATATGACCATAACAAGGTCATAACCCCTCTTATACTTTGTAGTAGAGGCTGCTTTTGCCGGTCCATATTCATTTGGATTCTCTTTCACAGTTATCACGTAGAAAATTTTAAAGGTAATTAGCAAGAACCTCATTTTATTTTGCTACCGCTTAAAATCTGTACTTTCAAACCGGTCCAGTTTGAAACTTGTATCCACACCGGAATTGATAACAAATACTCCCTCCTGTTGCTTTTAATAGATACAGTTTTTTTCAAATACACTAAAAAATTAGTTCATTTGAAGAAAACTGTATCGATTAAAAGTGACCGGAGGAAGTAGTAAAAGTAATCTCGTTTCAAGTCTTGAATCCTTGCATAATGAAGACAAGCTGAATAGGAAACTTTTTTTTGGTAGTGACTAGGGAATTTCTTGCCCTTTAGATATAGTAGTGCGTCTTAAATAAACAGCATCATCTCTGTTTCTGGAAGACAAAATTCTTTTTTTCAGTTGAATCTAGGTTCATGTTTGAAAACTTTCTTCTTGAATTCATGCTCAGGTTTATGGCTATCATGCTCCTCATCACCGAGTTTTCTTTGCCTGGACTTGCGAAAATCCTCCATATTGCTGATGATAAACTTTATTAATTTTGCAGGACCTAACACTGGAAGAAGCTGAAACAATAGCCCTTTCTATCTTGAAGCAAGTGATGGAGGAAAAGGTTTCACTCAGCACTCTATACTGTTGCTACTGACAAAATAAAACATTTATTGTCAGCTAAGTTTTTAATTATGTATTTGCTGCCTTCGTAATCAGGTTACTCCAAACAATGTGGATATTGCAAAGGTTGCTCCAAAATATCATCTTTATACACCGTCTGAAGTTGAAGCTGTCATAGCTCGCTTGAGATGAAAAGGGTAAATCTTGGCATCATCTGTAGGATACTTCATTTGCAACAATGTCTGCAACTTGAGTTGTAGGGGGAAGGATTTATATGGCTTAATTGAGCAGCACTTAGATTATTTTTTATGAATGGGATGTTACTAATGTTGTGTGGTTATGTTGTCACGATCATCAATTTTCCGGCTGTGTTGAGCTTTCCGATAAATGGCTACTCAGCAGATTCTTCTGTTTGTTATTTGAACCATTCTTAATAGCGTTTTACTTTATATGCTCAGATTTATAGCTTCAAACCAATGGATAATTGAGTTTACTTGAATGTCACTATTAACTTATTTCTGGTTAAATTATGTAAAATGCAGGCTTTACCGTTGGAATCAAATAATGTAAGCGTCCAATTGAATATTAGGATAGCAAAGGTTACTAGTGCTAAAAGAAGGGTAGCAAAAGATGACATGTCACCGATGCAAATGCCTCAGATGGAAGGATATTTCTCCTAGATCTTGCATGTGGTGCTTAGGGTGGTCCGCGCTTAAGCATCCGCATTGACGATTTTCCTATGGCCCAAATAAGTTTTGTGTTCTCTTTCTGAAACGTTCCAAATAAGAAACCGAACTAATTTTGAAAAGATTGGCTAGGACAGAGAAGAAACCCATTCTTATATAGCAAACTTGTTTAGGCATCTCAAATTGATTTGATATTTTCGTTCTCGAAACAAGAGATGGGTTTCCATTGGATCCTGATCCAGCCGGCTCTCTCTGATTTGTGGCTAACCTAGAAAAAGAATCTCATTTGGGTTGCTTGGTGGGGCAGTGGGTGGAGAGTCCAGTTTTGGGTGAAGGGGCCTTGGTGGCTAGGGTGGCGAGGAGGCTTTGAGGGAGGAGTGGTAGGCTTGTGGCTGGTCTGGATGGGGAGGGAGAGCCAAAAGTAAGCTCCCACGCACTTGGAGGGGAAAACCTTTGTGGCTCACGGATATGACCAGATACACTAATCTTAGGCGAAATGTAATGCGAATGAGAGCATGGTTTTTAAAGCCGAACTGGACCGACCCATCCGACTAAAGAAAACCGAAACCGGTAGACAGATCGGTTTGGTCAAGCGGTTAACTGACCCGACCAGTTCAGAAATAAATTGACCAGTTGACTTGCTAAACTAAAGACCGGTCTAACGATCACTACTTGACTTTTTATGCTTATTATATACAATATATATTTATTATATATATATGAGATGTCCTAACATTTATCCAGATCAATTAGGCCAAATTTCTAGGTCGATGGCTGGTCCAGTTTAAAAAACCTTGAATGAGAGTGGGCGGTAGGGTTGAGAGTAATTCCAGCCCCGGTGCCTTGGGGGAAGGAGTTTTCTAGGGGCGGGGTGTCTGAGTTTGTAGTTTGTTCAACTATAACAAATATATCTATTTGTATATAATTTATTGGAAAAAGTTTAAATGAGATCGCTCTCATATAGCTTATATGAGGCCACTTTAAATCGTAGCCCTTGGATCTTGGTCTAACGGCTACTAATAGTCATAATGATCTCACCAACTCCCTGATTTGACACACTCACCTACCCACTAATTTGATATCCATCCTCCGATCTGAATCCAACGGCTATAAAGATTGGCCTCATACTCCTTGTATGAGAACGATCTCATGTAAACCCCTCCCTTATTTATTTGACCCAAAATTTACCAAATATGTAATCGAATAAAAATTTAATGAACAATATGGTAAAAACCAAATTATACTCATTTTAAGGTTCCAAATGTAAAACGAAAAAATATAGACTCCGAAAACTACTCGTAAAAATGTTATACAAATTCATAACAATGTTTATAAGAAAACTCCTCTTTTAAATGATTTAACCACTAATTTTTCCATAGTGGTTATTTATTACACTATCAGCAAGACGAAGTAAAAACCATAAAACAAAAAAACCTTAAAATTCCGTACAATAATTATTTTCTTCTGCAAGAACAATGCTCTGAATTAATTTCGCAGGACAATAAAATGGGAACCTGCAATGAGCATAATTTATTTTGGAAGGCAAAAGCTGAAGGGAAACTAATCACGAAATTCAGCCATAAACTTTTGATGGAAATCCGTCAAACGAGATACAATAGCTGGAATCTTTTCCTCCTGCGGTAAGATCGTGCATCTAATATGCCAAGTCCCCGGTACCTGATAATCCAAGCAAGAGAAAGTATTAAAACTGAATTTTGCTTCTGTTTTAGAGAGAGAGAGACAGAGAGCTCACCTGTCCAAAACCGGACCCCGGAACGACAACAACACCTGTAGCATCAAGAAGACGGCGAGCATAGAAAGCATCAGGAGCAGTTTTTGCTGCTTTTGCAGCTTCAATAGCCTTTCTTGGCAAGTGTAGACGTGGAAAGAGATACATTGCTCCCTCGGCCTTGTTGCATGTGACACCTTCTAAACTGTTGAAGGCATCTTCTAGGGTCTGCAAATCAAATAGAGTATTGAATAATTATGGCTGGAGAAGCCCACCAGTAAAGGAATCATGCAACTTGTTCTCACATACCTTTGCACGTCTTGCTAATGATGATAAAATCCCATCTTTTTCTGCAGAATAGGACTCGAAGGATTCATCTCCAACCTGTTAGCAAATTTATTGTCATTGTACCAAGAATTAAGAGGGCGTCTAGCGTCGCTAGACCGAGTTTGAGGACCAGATTGCAGGACCCCATGCCACGTTGGCATGAACTCGGTCACTAAAACATTTCCCAAGAATTAATAGAAAAGTATAACCATGCTAAATGAAAACCATTCAACATTATTAGCAAGAACTTCAGCATCATCTACATGCCCTAACCCATTACATAGGAAATCATCCCCCATACATAAATTATCAACTAGCAGAATAAACGAAGGGTAAAAGAAATTGACCTTTGGTGGATTCATAACAAGACTTGCGAGAATTTGTCCAGAAATGTTTGAACACAGATTCACAGATGCCACCTTGTAGATCTGCTCTCTTACGTCAGCAGTAAATCCAGTAACTTCCATATAACCTCCTCGTTTCCCACATTCACCATGGTATCCTGATTTTTAATAAACAACAGGTCAAGCAATTAATACAAGCTGATAATGTAAAAAGACTCAACTATGGTTAAAATTCAACCAAGAAATTATCCAAAAAAAAAATCAACCAAGACAAGAAGCAGATGTAAGTGAAGTACCTTTAGAGACTGACTGAAATGATACTAAAGCAATGTCCTTCTCACCATACCCCATAGACCTAGAAATCTTCTTAAATGAGTTGAACTTTTTGTCTTCAACATATATGTTTTCTTGATATACCTGTGAATTTAAAAAATCATGAGTACAACAATCTATAAATAACCTGTTCATACCTCTTTTTATACTCTCCGTCCAACAAAAGTGTGTGGAAATTTCATAAAATGTGACACTTAAGGAGACGATCATGTTGCTGCGGTTCAGAAGGCATTTGATAAAAATCTAAAGTACAATCAAACACTCTTGACCAGACAGAATTTGTAGTGACAATCAGACACTATTTGGACAGAGGAAGTATAATAAGGAAAGAGTTGTTCATTAAGGCCGAAAGTGCCTCATGAGACACTATGCTCTGAATCCTCAGCCCAACTTATAGTTCGACACTACCAAACGGTTCTGTATTCACAGTGATGGACAATATACCAATGTCATGTGTCACAGACAGTGGACTTTGGCCTTTTGGTCACCAACACACAAGATCCGGTGGTTTTCCAATTATTTTCCTTGCAATAACCACTAACAGTTACCATTTTGAAAGGAAAGAATTACATACCTCATCTGCAAGAAGAATCAAACCTTCTTTCGCGCAAAATTCCACAATTTCTCGCTGATTGTCCTCTGCAAGAACCTGCATGAGTAAATTAAATCTCTTATTTAAAGTAACATTATCTAACTGACAAATTTTAAACATTGATAGATATGATCGAGCAAACAAGGGCAATCCACACACACCTGCCCAGTTGGGTTACCGGGGTTTATAACAACAAGTGCCCTCACAGATATTCCCTTAGATCGAGCATCTTCTAACTGTTTCTTGACCTCAGAGAGCTCCAATCCCCAGCCCGTTGCTTCAACAAGATAATATGGAACCTGAAAATGCAACAGTTATAACAACCTTGAAATATAATCCTGTAAAAGTAATTTTTTTTACAAACACAAACTTACGAGAGAGCCGCCATGAAGAGCAATTGAGGCAGAGTACAGAGGATACTGAGGAATAGGGCAAAGGATTCCATCCTTCTCAGAGCTTATCAACAGTTGCATCATCATATGGACCTATATAATGAGGAAAATACGAAACCGGATTATGAATTTGACTTGCTCAATAGATGTTTGACTCATATCTTTCACCCATCTATACATAAACAGATTTAAAACTAGAGGCTAAGAGTACATTGGGCAACAAGTATCGTATTTTGATAAGTCTTAACCAGCTGTTCAACCATATTTGTAAAGATAAAGATATGAATGGTCAAAAACAAACTCTGCAAATTAAAACTGTGCATAACATATGATGCGAGTAGGTTACCGCAGGACTAGCTCCATCAGTCAAAAAGATGTCATCAGCATTTGCAGGAAAACCATCGCGTTCTGCAATTCCAGCTGCAATTGAGTCTCGCAAGCCTTTGATACCCTGCCACAAAAAATAAAAAAACATTATATACGTATAAAAGAAGAAAAATTGTATCAAAGTGCGCAAGAATATGAGTTCACCTGGCTATGACTATAAGCACCAGTAGCCTTGCCAGGAATCTGGTCAAGAATTTGCCAGGCTCTAGCTATCGCGTCCGAGCTGCAAGAAACAAAAAGCAGGTCATAAAAGCCACTAGATCTAGACTAGACATGCATATAAACCCCTTATCCCGTCAAAAATAGAACCGTGCAAATCTCAAAGCAAACTTCCCATCCAATATGTGAATGTAAATCATTGAGTAACAGCACACTTGCTTAGCAAAAACTAAAGAACGTCAGATGACAAATTTTTAGGGTCTGCAACCATCTTGGAGGTAAGATGAGAAGACCCAAAAGGAGGGGCCAATGTGACAGATAAGATGTTAACACTTGGTTTAAGAAAGGCAATCTGAAGGCAGAGACCATCAAATTTGAGCTAAAATAAGACTTACGTCAGTTGAAATTGATAGATTAGTTGGTGATACAAGAATGTAATCAGAAGTTTTGACCGCGAGAATTTGGCAGTAAAATAAGCATCAGTGCAGCTTAAGAGTTGACTGCTGTTAGATATGGTAAAAAAACTTCATGCATGTTTCCAACATTGTAATGCAAAAACAAAGGGGGCAACAAGAAAGGCTTTCCAAATGAGCGAACTCGCACAATGAAATCAAGATTCACCTAAATAGGGCATGTGTCTCATCTCTGTCCAGGATAGTAGGATGGTCACATAATGCAAGTACCTAGAAGAAAAAAGTTAATGAAGGTCAAGACAGCTCAATGCTGGCTGTTACATGATAACAAAAAAATTTTGAATAAAGCAAAACCTACCTCCCTGAAGAAGGAAATTGGTTGTTGACCAAGAGACTGAGGATTACCAATATTACAGTAGAGAATCTGTTTGAGGGAAGAATAGGAAACAGGTTATTACTGGATTTATATTTCAACAAACATTTTACTAATTCAAAGCTACTCATGACAAACTGAAAATGTAAAAATTTCTGCTCAAACCTAAAGTTGGATGGAAATGTGTTACTCAACAAAGCAATCAGAGCAATGATTGCTAAATGTTCATCAATACAGAACAGCTGATCCCAGCGTAGCTATTTACAAATGTCAAATAGTTAAAATAATAAAAAGGTACAAACCTCATCAAAGGGGTGAGAGCCTGGCTGTGTTTGTAATTCTTGTTGCAAACGCTGCATAGGAAATAATTTAAAGATATAAGTATTTGCTCCAAAAGGAAATAAGTTAAAGATATAAGTATTTGCCCTCAAACAACTTCATGTCTAGCCTAAGCACTTCAAGTCGGTTATTGAGTCTAAAAATACCATATTGCCATGAAATGCATATCCAGTAAAAGCTCATGGGATTAATTACATGCTTGCTGCGTATACACATTCAAAGACCTGCTTCTACTTCAAGGACCCATGTGTGTTTAATAGATCATTATAGCACCACATTTACCAATCAAGCAAAAGCATAAGTTGTAGCTGAGTTGATGATAATGGTGATGGTCACATTTAGATTGTCAAAAGGGTGGGTATAAATTTTGATTCCTAGCTAGGTTCTATAACATGCAATAGAGTAATTCCTTTATTCATAATAAGGAAGCTGCCCTGATTCCTGATTGGTGCTTTATCAAAAAAATAAGAATACTACACAAGAGGCATGAAAATATACCTGTGCATGAGTAACAATCTCTCCACGAACGGCATACTCACATTTCAAAACCTGATAACAGCGAGAAAAGAAGTCAGCATTATTAAAACGACTAGCTGACTTGCTACATACTTCAGTCAAAACTTCTAGTTGGCAATAATCAATCATATAATCAAACAATCTGTCGGATAAAGAATTTCCAACAACTGGAGCTGTGATCGTTCATAACCATTAAATTTACAAAGAAAAAATGAATCCCAGAATAAGGACATACGATAATAGTAGATAGGTAATCCAGAATCACTAGCAAAATTAGATGATGTAGTATAGCTCGATAACAAAAGATTAGGCAGATAGAAGAACGGCGCCTGTGAATCAAACAAATTAAGAACCAAGCGCAAAAACGAGAAGCAAGCAGAAAGGAAGGAAGCCGAAGAGGGATAGACAGCTTATTCACCTTAGGGTTAATGGAGTCGAGGGTGACGGAAGGAGACGAAGAGGACGGCATGGGAGCAGAGGAGGTGGAGAAGGGAGAAGAAGAAGCAGACACCAGATATGTTGAGGAAGACAGCGAGCGTGTCGTCAGGGAACCCAAGAGGAGTAGCTTTCTGGCCCTGTCGATGCCGAATTTCCGCATCTTAGCAGAGGGTTTTAAAGCAAAATCTGGCAAAAGGCACGGCTGGAATCGGAAGTGGCTGGGAAACTGGATCCTGGCAGCGGCAGCGCGGCCCCCAGCAAGAACTAGCCGCTAAAAGCTACGTTCGCTCGCGGGCAAGTGCGACTGGGGTCCGCAGAAGTGGCGTTGGAGTTTGGTTTACAGCGCGAGGCTTGGCGAGCTTGCTGGAGTGCGAGCGCACGCATCGATTCTGGAACCGGCGAAATCTAGGTACGAAAGCGGCGGCCACGACAAGTCAAAGCCCACGGTTTCGACTTTGTTTGTTTGTTCAAAAAAGGACGTGGTCACATGCGCACGCGCGCCTGGAAGGAAACCCCAGCTCAAGACGTCTCTTCCTCCGCTTCCAGATGATGGGCGAAGCAGGACTTCCCCTGGCCGTCGATTTTATTGTCCACATTTAAATAACGCAAGTCCACCATCCGTTCAGAAATACTATGCAGATTTAAAATAAAAATTTATTCAAAAATATTTTGTACATTGAGATTTGTCACCAACCTCTCCTCACAATCTCACAAAATAAGAGAAATGTTTTGGTGACCCATTTTTAATACCAGATTAAATAATCAAGGCCCATGATTTTTTATTCTTCAAGAGACTCATAGACTCTTACAATAGTATCTCTTGAAGCATAATAAATCACATACCTAAATATAATAAATAAAAAGATAAATTTGAACACATAGAAGGGCAGCTACGGGATTTCAAAAACTTGAAAAAGACAAGCGGGAAAAAATTTGGGGAGATGTCATATGACATGATGTGAACCCCATAATTCAATAAAAATGAACTCTTTTTTAAATGTACACAGTACATTTTTAAATGAACTCTATGATTCATAACGGAGGGAAGTACTATAAAGGGAGCCAAAATACTAACCTTTCAGTTTTTTTATACAACAAACCTTTCCTGTAACTAAAATGCTTTTTTATTGATCTTGTTAGCTCTTTTCACGCCTAATTATTAATTGGTAGGGAAAAATAACATAGAATGAGATAATTAAAATGGTGCAAGTTTATTTTAACATCCACGCGATATGGGGTGGAGGGTGTACATATAAACAGAACAAACGTGACTTAAAATGGGGTAATGTGAATAGTGCTCGTCAGCTCGCCACCGCACTAGGAGCAACGAAGCAAGAGGAAAATTTGAACTGATAAATCACATCCAGTTTCTGCTTGCACACTTCCCATGCGGATCACCTAAAATACGAACTTGCATGGTGAAAACTGTAGGTGAAAATAAAAATGAAAAACAGCAGGTGAACAACAATTCAGCTTCTGTGAATTTGTACACACTTTTCTCCGGTCGGTTTTGTTAGCAGCCTTACGATGAAGATCTGACGTTTGA
This sequence comes from Houttuynia cordata, assembly GCA_039654745.1. NCBI lineage: Eukaryota > Viridiplantae > Streptophyta > Magnoliopsida > Piperales > Saururaceae > Houttuynia > Houttuynia cordata. The sequence goes on from CM077504.1 coordinate 32,440,359, forward strand.
GACAGTTTCTCCTTAACCAATCGAGCGTAACCCTTAGTTACCTTCCCCCCCTCCCGACATCTTACCCTAGCTCCCCCGTCTCCCTCCCTACCTCCCTCGTCGCCCCCCACCTCCTCCGCCCTCCTCACCCTCCTCGATGTCCTCAGCGAGTAAAGGAGCCCTCCACCGCCGGCTTCGCCTCCTGCCATCCCTTGCCGTGAAAAGACGGAATTTTGAGGTAATGGAACTTAATTTAGTTTGTTTTTGGAAGGAACAAACAATTTTTTTTTACGTAACTGGTAAGTGAACATCTCCAATGAATTTGTTAGAAGTAATATTGCAAGCATTTTGTTATTTTCGATTCATTCATTTTGACCTCATTCCAGACCACCACCATGAGGAAGAAGTATGTCTTGGAAATTTGAAGCAGTTCCAATTCAGAGACCTTCAAGTTGCTACCAATAATTTCAGCAGTAAGAACATACTTGGGAAAGGTGTGGATTTGGAAATGGGGTTTTGGCTTTTAATGTGAATTTTAAAGATGTTGGATGTCTTTTTTTTTCAAGAGGAGCTTGGAAAATTGTATTATGAGATAAGATTTTAGAGTCTTGGCAATAAGTTTGTATTTAGAATTTGTTGCTATGCTTGGATTTTTTTTTCAAAGCACTGCCTGATATGGGTCAGTGGCGGTGGTAGAATTAACTTTAGAGGAACTGTGCTTTAAGAATGATTGTTGGAGGAATGATGGTCTTGAGAATGTAGGATTTTATGCCTGGTTCATATGAAACGGTTGTTGTTTGATAGATAAAGCTATGAAATTCTTTTATTGAACAATGATGATATTCATAAAGATTGTCTGAAGGGTGTCTCCTTAAGGTAGAATGAGCACAATAATTTTTGTGGGCCGATTGAGAGAGGATGTTTTGGTGTGGTTGGTGGCTTGGCTTAAAAAAGGTGACTTATAAGGAAATTGACTTTAATACATGGAACTCTATGGAATAGCAATCCATGATATCAAGGTAATGCATCTGGTTGAGCTTCCAAAACAATATCAAGCATCAATCCTAGCCAGTTGGACGAGCTGCCACAACACCCTTCTGGCATTTTCCCCATACACCAGTAAGTTCTTCCTTCTAGGTTTCTTGTGGTCAACGTGGAATGATGGAATTTATTCTGTTGTTTATTGAGCAACTTTTTGTGTTTAAGCAATTCAGTTGTGCCAGTTTATAAATTGAGTGAAATTTTCTTGTTTTCTAGCGTTTAGATGTGTATCCATTCAATGCCTACAGTAATGGGGGTAATTGCTTATTATTTTTAAACTATTAGCAGCTTCTCCTAAGGAGAACTCTGTGCTTAACTCGCTGACAGTAAAAAAATTAAGTCGATGTTCTTCTTGCATGACTGTGCCATCTTGTCTTTCTTTTTTTTTCAAAAAAAGTGACATCTCCCTTGATTGTGACTTAATAACCATTTGAGGAGGTTGAAATAATGTGTTTTTGAGGTTGCAAGCATTATTATCAAACAAGCATGGTTCTAAGATTGTTTTCCCCGTTTAGCATATTTGACATTAGGCTCTAAAAGAACAGTATTTGTTAATGGATCTTTAGCTCAACTTGGTAGAGCACTTGAGAAACAGAGGCCACTCTATTTCTTGAGAGGTGGTGGTTCGAATCCACCAAGGTCCTAATAAGAGATAATAAAATCAGGAAGTTCTGGGGAAATCTTCCATTATATCCTCATTTGATGTGGATTCTTCTTCTTCAGCCTTTAAATTTGCTATGTCCATGGTCTATCTTTTTAAGAACAATTCATTAGGTAACTATTGCCCGTAAAGAACACACAATAGTATAAAAATGGAGATAAAAAATGTACATGAGCATTTGGTAGTTTTTTTAGTAGTACATGATACTGGTAAAAAAATGGATTAGTGATTTACATTTGGCTTTGGTTTGAGAAAAAACTTTAGGAACATGTGTGCCCAGAAATTTGAATTGGATCTTGGTGGATTCGAACCACCATTTCTCAAGATCACTGACACAATCTTGAGCGCTTTTTCCATTTAAGCTAAAGATCCACTAACAGACCTAGCAGACAAGAAGCTTGAATTTTAGCACCTCAATACATGATTACTTGTGGATTGAGCAAAAAATTATCAATTTTGGTTCTAGCAAAGCACCACATAGTTTTTCACTAAAACAACATAGTTCGCCACCGAATCATGTTAGAATCAACTCACCAAACCAAATATTTTAAATGTATCAAATCTAACCGCCACTCTGCTTGAATTAAGAGGTATCAAATTTGCTGTTACGTGCATATTTGGTATATTGCTATTCATTTTTTATTCAAAAAAAGCAGCCCACTATTAATGTGGGACGAAGGCAGTATTAAGTCATAAGTAAATCAAATTCGTGCAAAGTATAAATTTCCAGCAACTTGTTAACAGGTGACAGTCCTCCGCAGCGACTATTTTCTTCCCCTTCCCGTGAACTAATTTGAGCTAAATTAAAGCTTACCTCCACTCCAACACAGAAAGGTAATTCTGCTTGCTTCTCTGCATGTTGTGCTGAATTCTCTTTGTTTTCAAGGAACACAGAGTAGCCAACACAAATGTATCTAAAATCTGCAAGGTGACAACTCTCTTTATTAGCCTCTACCTCAGATTCTCCAATAAGGTGGCTAAGAACTACTCAGAAAGATGTCCAAGTCAATGTAAGATTTCACACAATATAAATATTATGAATTGGGGCTTTCTGTGTTTCTTCTAAAAAATGGCAAAGCACGACTTTCGTATCAATCAATAAAACACGCTACTGTTGCAAACTCAACGTGGAAAAGCAGGTGAAGAGACGACAAAACATCTTGCAAATCAAATGTGAAGCCAAGATTGGTTCAACGAAGATTAAACAGTCAAATGTACTACAGCTCCAAGATTTCTTAACAACATCATATAATCAATCAGCATGAAGTCACCCATTGTTACGGCAAGCGTATGGAAAATAAGGAATGTCAAATACCATAACATCTTGAGAAAACTTCTTCAAACAAAAGTTGTTCTTTATAACAAGAACAAAATAAGCAAACCCAAACAGAATTTCCCAGTTTCTCATACTTGTACAATCTACTACACATTCTATAGAATCGACATTCATCTATAGCTAATGAACACGAGCAAAACCTTGACAGGAAATAAAAAGTCGGAACCTTTCCAGGTTCCCAAAAGAACATCCTACATACACAACCCCAATTGAATCATCACATGCCAAGAACATCCAAATTTTTCCACATCAAGAGAGACTGCACATCTAATTCATTTCATCAAACTCAAAGATTCTAAATTTTACATTTCTTCGAAAATAGTCAATCAAAATCTTCAAAGAAACAATACCAAAACCATCAAGAAAGTTGAAGAGGGCTGAACAAATAACAATAGGGTAGACCTTGCTTGAGGGTTCGGGAGACACCAGGTTCTTGGAGTCGGACTTGAGGATGGAGGAGTAGTAAAGGCAGCCCTTGCAGGCAGGGAGATAATGAGGGAGGCTCCTTGACGACAAGAGGTGACACAGAGGGGCAGCGAGGGAGGACGGGAGCAGATGGCCCGGAAGCTCTCGAGTGGCCTGGTTTTAGGATAAGTGGGTAAGGAGTTAACTAGGGTTAAAGATGAGGGTTAAGAAGGAACCGTCGGATAAACATCGTAGGGTCAACTACAAAACCGACCGGAGAGAGCTCTCTCCAGTCGGTTGTAGACTACCGGGCCTCTATTTAAATCTAGTGGTGAAACTTTTAAAGACCGGCCCGTAAAAATGTGGGTTAGTGCCTCATATTTTCAGGCCCATCTTAAATAGAGCCGAGTTAAGATTGAGATGCAAAAAGCTTGCAGGCCCATAGGGCTAGATTAGGAATGAGAAGGAAATTAATTGAAAACTAATTGCTTGAGATGCAAAAAGCCCGCAGCGAAGCCGCCAAGGATAGAGCCGCCTCGGCCTGGTTGAAGGCCTACTTAAAGCCCACTATAGGTTGGGTGTTGTGGATGGACAAAAAAAAGACCAAATTATTTTCTTTTCAGTTTGGGACGGAGGCAAGCTGGCCTTTTAGCTTTTTTGCGAGGAGTTGCTTGGCCACGAAAACCGTCGAGTGTTGATGGCTAGGCCACGAATGGCAGGGTCCACTGCATTCTTGTTCCTCAAGTCTCAATGCATTTTCTCCCTTTCCACGATAATGCAATGGAGGAACCGCAAGTTACTCCCGCAGAAGTTGATCTTTGAGCATATGGCTCCCTTCCTGATTAATGCAACGTTGAATATGCATTACATTATCACAATCTTAATCTTCAACTTCATGAAATTAAATCATTGTAAATTACTGAAAACGAAGGCAAACTTTATTACGACTTGCTCGATAAGTAATACTAATATACATTTTAAACGACACTGTGGAAGTAGGGACCCCCATTTTGGGTGATCGCCAATCACCAATCACTGCACATATTACAGTTCACATATATTGACATATCATTCACAATTTTTTTAGAACGTTATTAGGATTGCATTTGCGCAGCAGAAGACTAGTCACTAGACGTGAAGTCCCGAGTCGAACTCCACTCCAGTAGCTGGTAGCCAAGAGTTCCCAAATATGAAATCGGCCACCGTAAACTTAGTGGCCTCCGATGCTGTCATCGACGAGTGGCATCCCGGCCAGCTCACCCTCCGTCCAGTGGCCGCCCCCGGCCCCGAGTTCATGTATTCCCCGTAGTACAACGTACTCAGCCCAAAGCCACCACTCCATGGCTCCCACCCTGCCGGGTGCACCGAGTCGTCGATGTACGACTGCATGACAACAGTCCGAGAATACTTCTGCCACGGCCTTCCGAGGAAGGTCTGGTATGACCCCTTGACCGGCGCTAAGTCGGAGGAAGCCGCAATTTTGCAGTCGTGGATGGAGATCCCGGTGTTCTGGTTCGGGTCTGACCGGCCCTGAGCGGTGATGGAATTTCTCTGACCCGAACCCGGTTTACGTGCGTATATGTTGCAATTCTGGAAGACAACGGCCGAGTTGCCGAAGATGAAGTCGACGGTGCCGTAGATATCAGTGTCCCGGTAGAACTGACGGTTGGATAGGGTGTAGAGGGAGTCCTGATAGCCCACGATGGAGCACCTGTAGACCACGGACTTGTCCGACCCGACCCGGAGAGCCACGGCCTGGTGCTTGGCCGGACCGGCCGTGTTCTGGAATGTTATGTCCCGGGCCATGAACCCCTCCCCCATCGCACCTTGTAAGGCCACACGTGCGGAAGATACATTAGCTTGTGATTAATTACACCCTCCGTTGTAAAAAAAAAAATTATCCCTCCGTTGAGTATTGCCTGTCTGCTTTAGAAAACCAAAATAAACTGATTTTAGTTTAATTTGGTTTTGTTAAAGCAGACAGGTAATATTGGACGGAGGGATATTAAACTATCAGATTTACACAGGGCAAATATGGGAATGGGGATATAATTGTGTGAAGTTAGTAGGCTCACCAACGGTGGCAGACTGGAAGGTGGTCCAACCGTCAACGGCGTTTCTGTCCCCCGTGATGACCGTTTGGCCCTTCCCGTCTCCGACCAGCAGGACGTTCTTCTGGTGGGCGAAAATCTTGATGTACTCTTTATAAGTCCCAGCTTTTATTTGAATTACGGTCCTACCCCCGTCCGACGCGAGCGGCACGGCTGCGATCGCCTCGGCTATACTCGCATGCGTGCCCGTACCATCCTTGGCCACGACTAGGCGCTCCCCCAGCTCCTCTGGCGAAGCTTCTAGAAGCTTCCTGTCCGCCGCCGTCACCCATGGCGGGAAATCGCCCGACAGCAGTTTCCTGCCGCCGCCGCTGCCACTGTGACGGACCGACGGCGACGGTGTTCGTCCCTGAGCGTAGCCGAAGAGAGCTAGGGAAGTACTGATGAGCTGAGTCAGGTTGTTGGCCTTGCTGGTCATCTCGGCCTTCTCGCCGGCGGAGGCCATGTTGGCGAGGCCGTCGATGCAAGTGCCCTGGTACGTGATGGCGGCGCTCAGCCACGTCCGTACGTCGTCGGGGTGGCGGGCACTTCCTGCAGCGAGGACGACGGCGAGCTGGGCCATGCTGACGTCGAGGAGCTCGATGCAGTCGTCCATGCCGGTGAGGGAGGGCCTGCCGAGTGGCTTCTTCTTGAAAAGGTTGAGCTTGTGGGCGAGTCCGAGAGCGGACTCGGCCTGGTTCAGGGCTACCTGGACGGAATGGTCAAAGAGGTCCATCGGGGCCACCGTGGAGGTGGTGCTGGCCAATGGGAGGAGAGTGGCTTCACAGGTGTGCGGATAAAGGGTGCTCTGACATGCAGCAAACACAGCACTGTTGAGTGTTGGAGATGAGGGCCCCGAAGAAGGGGAACTTTCCATAGGAGTGATCAAAACGACTAGTGCAAATGAGATTAAGCATTGCAATGTTCTGAAAGAAGCCATGGAAGAAATTCAAGAACTCTAGCTAGCTGCAGTCGTATACTTAGCTTGATAGCGAGGAAGTGGGTGGAGGGATATTATAAGATTAGGCTGCAGCTGGGCGGGATTAAATAAGAAATGGAGTGGAGAGGGGCCAAGAAGAGGATAAGAGGCTAGATTTCTGATGGCAATATAATCCTTTTTACGTGGTAGGAGAAGGATCTTTGGTTCATGATTCACATTCAAATAGGCAATTATAGCAGGTGGTTAGTGTATGGAAAAGTCTTATATGCCTGGAGAGCTAGGTCATTCCACTTTTAAGTTCCAAATGTTTGTAATTAGCATAAAACTTTTAACAAGAAGACGGAAAAGGAAAAGATGGATATATTTGCTGTATGGCACTCACTCAAATCACACTGGCCAAGTCATGGGTTATTTGACATGATGTTCAACGTGACATATGTCACCTTTGCGGCCTAAAAGTTCTGTAACTTCTGTGAGTGGGGTGAGATTACCTCTTGCGACTTCCCAATTATTAATCAATGGTGGTTGGAAAAAATGACGTCTTTTGCTTTTCTAAATCACTATACTTGATTTTGCTTCTAAACTTCTATCATTAGTAGTTTGGCTATCAAGTTATTTCGATATCTAATGTCACGGCCGGTATTTTTAAAACTATTATTAAATAAGAGTAATAGTGGAAAATCATATGATTATTCTTCTCTACAATAAATCATTAGTTGAAATTTTTTGACTAAGCATTTAGGTCGTAAAAATTAAAGTTCACAAATACGGATACAAAATCATATACTCCTTCCGTTCCAAAATATTGTGTACATTTGAAAAAAATCTCATTTTTATTGGACCATGAAGCCCATAAGGAAGTCACATGACTCCTACCTGATATCCCGTCCAACTTGTATGCTCGTTCACGAACCAAGTTCAAGTCAATTCTTTCAAGTTTCCTCCAATTTTGGAAAGAGGAAGTCACATGATTTGGCACAATGTACACATTATTTTGGAAGAGTGAACATTTCTAAATGTACATAGTATTTTGGAACGAAGGGAGTATATTTTATACAGACTGTGAATTGGAGAACAGTTGGGTACATGTAGAGCTAATATGGTATATAAGCTCATTTTTATTATTTTGAATTTTTTTTATAAATAAATTTAAGCCTAAATTAATTTAGTATTTTTATGAGCTTTATGTTTCTGTATTTATGGGTTTTGTCCTTAGTTATATGATTGATGGTTGAGAACCTTAATAATAAGAAAAACCCAACTAATAACCTAGATGGGTTGGAGACTTAATTATTTTATGAAAATAATAAAATAATGATATTTAAAACTAAACTTGAGGGTTGAGAAAGAACTTAATCAAGATAAAGGCTAAAATGTCTTTGAAATTGTGAGCCAGTTCTTGAGTGGAATTAACTTAGAAACTCTGACCATGAGTTCTATAGTGATGTAGATGGTAATCTACATAAGAATCCATCGTAGGAGAAAGGAGAGAAATAGTAGGATTAGGCTTAAGAAAGACTAACATTAACTAAACTAGTAAATAAACTTCAATGATTTATTTGATTATGGATTAGAGAAGACCCCCTTTACATATTTATAGACTCTAAACCGCAATCCTAATTGACATAGGATAGACTCTCGATAGACTCTAAACTATAGTCCTACTTGACATAGGAGTCTAGTCCTAATTCTAATCCTAATTAGAATAGGGTCATAACATTCCACCAATGCTTCCGCATCACCTCGTCATTGAGGTGTTCTTGTCGTACTGCATCGAAGGCGAGAATGCGAAAGGCTCAACTTCAGCAAAATGCGTTAAGAGTGCCCACGAAGGCTCCTGTAGACGAATTGTGCGCTGAACTTGGATACATAAAGGAGGGGACTCTGTTTGGCATAGAGTATACCCTCGAGAAAGCTGTGAACCAATAATGGACCACACCAAAAGTCATGGTAGATAGCTTGAACCAACCCGAGGTATAGAGAATAAGATTGAACCAGCTAGCCTGGTTTAATTCGGACCAAATCCACAAAAACTAGTTCGTCGTCCTCATGTGCCCTAGCCCTTCGAACGGCGCCAAGCGCAACGGCAGAATCTCAGGCGAGTGGGGCTTTATCGGAGGCGGCTTCAGTGGAGGCAGAGGCAGATCCGGCTAGGAGTACCACAGCTGTGATGGCGGTAGCACAACAGTGGCGATGGTGTGAGCGGAGGGTGGTGGTTTCATTGGAGGCGGAGGCACAGTCACAGCCGGAGGCCCATCCGGTGGTGATCGGCGCAGAAATAGGAAGTTGAAGTGGTAGCCGCCGGCGAAGAACCGAGGATGGTCTAAAGCTAGCAGCTTTGGTCGAGTCGGAGGCTGGATAGAGACCTCCGACAATGGATTTGAAGTTATCCGACGTCCGTCGGGGTCAATTGGGAATCCGGCTAAAGAAGGCGACAGCTTTGGCAAAGGAAGCAATACTGACAGCTGGTGCGACGATGGCCACAGGAGCTCCCCAGAAGGTGGCTCGTCGACGGCCAGTCCGGCGATGATGTGATCGTCGATGTGCATAGAAGTGGGAGAAGAAAGGTGACACCTTTGTCGCACGGCTGATGTTGACATGGAATTCCATATCGGCGATATATCGTCGATATATCGATATCGGGCCCCACCCGATAAAACGAGACGAATAAATATCGGGTTTTTGAATTTTTTCAAATATCGCCGATATATCGGTTTCGGACCGATATATCGCTATTTAATAATAAAATAATATTTTCGAAAAAAAAATCCGAAAAAAAAATTTTTTTTAAAAAAAAAGGGGAAAAAAAGTAACTTTCCCACTTGTTTCCCATCCTAATATGCATATTTTAAAATCTATGCTTTGTCTAAATTAGTATAACTCATTTTAGATGCTAAATTATGAAATATATTGTAAAAACTAGTTTTTGACCACCGATATTTTTTTACAAATATCTCCGATATATCTCCGATATTTTGTCTCTTAAGCCGACCGATACGATACCAATATCCGATACGGAATTCCATGGATGTTGATCGAGGGAGGCGGCAAGGTTGGAAGGAGGGACCGTCGCTGACTCGCCACCATTGAAGGGGGAGACCGTTTCACGACAGCATGTGTCTGGTCGGGCACCGTCATGGTCTCCGACAAACCTGACAGAGAGGGTGCTGGCAAGGAGGTGTCGGCCACAATGTAGGTGGTCGGGAGAAAGGATTCGGCAGAAATTAGTGGCGCAAGCGAGCCGAAGGCGGGTGATGAGACGAGCCCAGATAGGGTTGAGTCCACCGCGAAGGTTCCGACAGCGTTATGCCCCACCAAGGCGACATGCCGGATGGCGGCAACTGCGTACCGACAGCAAAATACAGAGCGGAAACAAGGTCAAATAGGCACCGAAGCTCCGAGGAGAGGCCGACGCAGAAAGATGATGCAGGTAGAGCAAGATCGCATCCAAGCAATGGGCGTCCTCTTGTTGACACGCGACAATCGAATTCTTCAAATCGGTAAGTGTGCTCCGTACTGTCATCTCTAATTGGGTGGTCCGGGGAGTCTCCTGTGTGAGTACGGCAGTGAGGGTGGGTTGGGTGGGAGACGAGGGTCGACTGCTCTGATACCAATGATGTAGATGGTAATCTACATAAGAATCATCGTAGGAGAAATGGGAGAAAGGGTAAGATTAGGGCTAAGAAAAACTAACATTAACTGAACTAGTAAATAAATTTCATTGATTTTTAGTATCTTTATGAGCTTTATGTTATTGTATTTATGAGTTTTGTCTCTAGTTATATGGCTTGAGGACCTTAATGATAAGAAAAACCCGACTAATAAACCTAGATGGTTTATAAACTTAATCATTTTATGAAGATAATAAAATGATGATATTTAAGGCTAAACTTGATGGTTGAGAAAGAACTTAATCAAGATAAAGACTAAAATATCTTTGGGATTGTGAGTCAGTTCTTGAGTCGAAGTGACTCAGTAACTATGGTAATGAGTTCCATAGTCGGAGCACGTTGGATCTGAAGGCAAAGAAAGATAAGCTACATTGATTTGAAGTGGGTGTGAGAGTGAGTAACCATATGAGTATATTCTCACGACCATAGATGGTCTTTTTTCCACATGTCGAGAAATGGTACTGGTTATCCTTAATGCAGTTGGGACCACTTAGCTCCGACATTGGAAACCATGTGATATGACTATGATGATCATATTTGGATCAACTATCACAATGAAGAGGGTGTTGAGTGGTGATTGGTACTGTCTATCATTGGTTGAGCTTAGGCTGTTTTACATCTTCCCTATGGTGGAAGTTCTGCATTTCTGTTATGCATTTTCCTTATGGTGGAAGCTCTGCATTTCTGTTCTACATCTTCCCTACAAAGAATGTTGTATCGGATATCGATAAAATATTGGTCGACCAAAGAGATAAAATATCGGAGATATTGTGTAAAAAAATATCGGTGGTCTAAAACTAGTTTTTTCCATATATTTTCACAATATAACTTCTAAAATTAGTGATACTCATTTAGACAAGCATAAATTATAAAATATACATTAAAAATGGGTATATAATTCAAAATATGTGTTTGTGTTTTAAACCCTTATCCTTCCACTTAGAATAGGATGGGAAAAAACAGGAAATTTGTTTTTAAATTTTTTTTTTAAAATATTTCTTTTTTTAAAAACATCGATATATCGGCGATATTTTAAAAAAAATTTGAAATCAATATTATAGTGTATCATTTTGCCGGTTGAAGGCCGATATCGATATATCGGTGATATATCACCGATACAATATTCCATACTTCCCTGTAGTGGAAGCTCATTGTTAGTAGTACCTAATGAAGACCACCTTATGTTGGCCAAACTTATGTTGTTTGCATCTTCTCTATGGATCTTAGAGAGAGTTTTTGCATCTTATATTAGGAGGAAACTCTACACCCACTAGAGCTATTTATGCTAGGTAATTTTACTATGCACATTAGAGGTGTTAGCATCCTAGAAGGCTGCGTTCTCCCGATCCACATCAAATCTAGGAATTGATGTAGGGCCAAACCCTTTCAACGGCCATACCTTTATGAGGTAAGAAATGAGCAAGTCATTCACCAACGAGGATTTAGGGCATGCCATGATTATTGGTAATGACTGGAGTGATAGTCACAGTGTTTTCGTGCTGTCTGTCATATAGAAATGACATTCAGTGAGTATGTCTATATGAAACAAAAAAAACTTGAGAAACAATAAAAGACTTTGCTTAAAAAATCAATAAAAAAATCGAGTGGAATTCTATAATAGGCTACATAAAATGTTAATGTAACTACTAATTTTAATGTTGATGATTGTGTTATAATATCCCACTGAGTATTTTTATATTCACATCCACTCGCAATGTAGGTTATATAGTAGAAGACTGACTTCACCTAATACATGGTGGTAGACGATTGAGAGTGTGGATGACTTGATAGCTTCAAAGTAGGCATCGGTTTCCTTTATTTTCTAATGTATCTTGAGATGGATGAAAGACTTCCACATTGAAAACTTGCATTGGTTTAATCAACTTTGCATCTCTAATATTATATTTATATATGGTTTTGTATCTATATTTGTGAATCATATTTATCACGGCCTAGATGCTTAATCGACAAATTTCAACTAATAATTTATTGTATGGAGGAATAATCCTATGATTTTTTACTATTACTCCGATTTAAAAATAGTTTTAAAAATACGGGCCATGACATCTAATCTATATTAGGTCCCTATTTGGTTCCCACTACACAACCAACTTTTAGGATAAAAAAGGAGATTTTTCCAAAAGAAGTGATTCCTCACTTCTTTGACTTTTTCGGGTGGCATATTTTATAATTTTGTAAATAAGACAAGGGCACATAATAGGAAAAAAACGCATTTTCAATAATTAAAACACATTTTTCCTATTATGTGCCCCTTGTCTTCTATGTTTATTTACAAAATATGCCCCTAAATTCTTCTCTAAAAACTGATTCTTAATTCCCGACCAAACACTCATTTTCCACCTCTCTTTTTCTTCCCTATAATTTGGCTTTCCCACTCTAGAAAGTTGCTACCAAACACGCCCTAGAAAGTACTTACCTATCAAAAATACTGTTGATCGATTTCCAAACCCCACTCAATTTCCTAAATAGTTATTTTTTTCGCTATTGTCCTAAACAGTTATCTGATTTGTTTTAACTTTTGTCATTGGACATTGACGCGTAAGGGCTTTCTCTCCTTAATTACGTACTTGAAGCATGAAAAATTTTCGCACAAGATGATAGAAATGTGCCAATTCATTTATACAACAGTGCTTAATTTTCTGCCAATGATCAGATTCACTTCCATAAGCTATGAGGAGAAATAACAAATTTTTACTTTCTTTAATTGTAAAAAAAGTTTTAATTTTTTAACTTTTCTTGGGTTTATTGATCCAGCTTTAGGTGCTTTATGTTTTGGTATAATCGGATTATTTTTCATATTTTTTATCTTGTACCCTCCTATTAAGCTACCAAGGTTTTCTATTTACCCGTTACAAAATTATGAAGGGGCCCAGTTGGTCATTCACCTCACCTTGAATTCGGACACGACACATTGTTCAACATAATTCAGCAGGTAACTTTTTCCATTCGGTTCTTCTCCTCTTCAAATTTTTTTCTATGCAAAAGCAGTATTTGGATGTGGAAAGGGAGAAACTGATCAGTAAGATGCATCCACATAAGAAAGTGCATGTGCGACCGTGGTCGTTAAACTCGGAATTAATACAGACAAAAGAACGAGTGCAAGAAAGTATGATGAAGAGAGCTCAATATAGAACATCCAGCAGCTGGAACAAAAGCCCGCCTTTCCAAGATTCCTGTTAGTGCTACGTCTTTTGTGAGTGGGGTGCAGGTTGACGAATATAAGTCTTCGTTCCTTGGACATCTAGTACAGGCCAAGAACCTGCTATCTCGGATGTGACCTTGCCATCACTATGCATTTGAAGGGAGAATCAATTGTGCTCGGTCCCATACGTCCCCAGAGAGAGAGAGAGGAATGATGTCTGTAGGTCCTATTTTATTTTAAAGGACAATTTCGAAGATTCATTTTCCACTACATGTAGTTGTATGGAGTGGATCTTTTTAATGCTTCAGGTCGTTTTGCCAAAATAACTCTGATCAAAGATTTTGATGTCTTCGACTGAAATATAGGAATCGCAGATAGAAATTATTGGGTATTTTAAGGCGTAGAAAAGTCTTTTTTTTTTTGGCAGCAGAGGTCATTTCTTTTTAGAAGGTTGAGTACTTGAACGAGGCCTTAATTTTGTTTAGAAAAATTATGAAGCGACAAAAACACTGGCAAATAGTCATTAACTATCTGTTCGATGTTAAAGAAAGCTACCATTTTGTTCCTTCCGGAAAAGAAATGCTTTTCTCAATGGTCACGACCTACCAGTAACGTGGCATATGGCTTATCCTTTCTCTTCAATAAATGTGCATGGTTGGGCAAAATCCTAATTCATGTCAAGAACTAACCCACCGTATATCCTTAAGAGCTGTTTGATTAGATGCATGAGAACATTGTCGATCTTCCTTGTGTTAATTCTATTGTATTTTTATCAAAATCATTCAGAAGAGAGGGCATAAATAGATAAGGAGCATCCGGCAGAAATGAAAACTGGTGGCACCTCATGATATTGCCACTTTATCTCTTCTTGTAGTCCAACAACTGTTTGACTAACATTTATTCCTTAGAAGCATATAGTGATCATGATTTTGGAATCCAACAACTGTTTGAGATGGACCGTTAACGCTATTACTGGTTCTAACTTTTCCTTTTTGCTAAATTATTACTGGTTCTGAACTGTTGCACTGCCTGTTTGTGTTTGCTCTCTCCGAAATCATGGGTAATTGATTAGATAAATACCTTGTCATCTTTTCTATTATATGCTCAACTCACATGTTTGAATGCAATTATCCGGACAATTTTTTTTTATCACAAAGGCCCACAAGGAAACTCCTTTTATTTCGCCGTCTCCATCTTTTTTAGGCCTACTTATGCTAAGGGGAGTGTTTGTTAGGTATAAAGTAAATATATTGATATATGTTTCCTAAAAGCTTGAGCTTTTGGGAAATTTGGTAACCTCACGTTTCATATAACAGAATTGTTTGTACCATGAAAATCAACTTGGTTCCTGCTAAGATGTACCATGAAAATCAACTGGGGACACTCGTTGTTGGTCATAATTGTAAAAGAGTAGACTGCGCGGGAAATTCAGGGAGCACAGTATAAAATAAAATCAGGGATTACGAAAAATTTACCCCTGCCTTAGACTAGCTTGGCCTTGAGCATGGGAAAAGTAATAATTGCTCTAATTAAATATCTGCATAAAAATCGCCTCATATTAAGTGTCCTATTTGGTTTTTGAAAAGTCTAGTCCATTTTGATCGGACGCTTGGTATGGCATGGAGGGATTGTAAATTTCATGCAAGGATAACAGAAGTATACCATACAAATGAAAGGAGTACAAAAAGTGATCTAGGATAAAAATACAGAAAATGGTAAAATGTGAGTATATAATATGTAATTAACCCATTTTGTCCATCTATTTACTCCCTCAGCCAAAATGCTACTACTAATTCAGGACAAAAGGGGAAATGTTTAATATATATCTATTTTTTGTGACATATGAATCTCATTGGGACATCCAATGGTTAATTTTACCCTTGAGTAAAGTTGCAGAAGTTTGAAATTACGTTTAGTCTAAAGGCAAATAAAACTGAACCTCTTTCTCATCAACTTTGAAATTACAATGAGTCCAACTTACTAATAGCATTAATATAATGTGAAGGGGAGGTAGAATCCAATTGTTACACAGGGAACATTATTACCATTGCATCTACTGTTTGATTGTTCAGTACTCACTGTTAAAGAACAAGTTGGCAGTGAGATACAGTGCTAAGAGACTGATTGCGCTCCCTCTCCTTGCCGGATCCTAAGGTACAACTTGTTCTTTAACAATGAGTAATTTGGTAGATTTAGATGTATTAGCTTCATTATTTTGGTCGAGAAATGGGGCCTGAAGACTAAGTTGAAAATAATAGCTTTGTCTAATTACACAGCTTCCTAAGGTGCAACTTTGACTTGGTTTTAGTAATCTTTTAGATTCAGATGTATTAGCTTCATTATTTTGGGTTCTGGTCCCAGAAACTGACGTGTTAATGGGACTTGTATACGTAGAGTTGATCAGAACTTACTATTTATCATCTGTACACCAAAAACTCGGAAAAAGCATGTTAGTGATTTTCTATGTGATGCTTGGCCCTCATTTTAAAGGCAAAGAAATGAAGCTTATATGAGTTACGTCATGGGCGACTAACATGCATGTATAATCATGTGCCCACTTTTCTCCTAAATGCATTTAGAAGTTGGAGAGGATCATTTCTCTCTACCGACAAGTCCATCCAGTCGCTTTTGAAACGGGTTAATTCGTTCATCTCTTTCACTTTCAGCACATGGAATAGTGCTTGCAAGCAAATGAAGGAACTAAAGGTGCTATTGCGCCGAAACCCCAAAGACTGCTTCTTCCCAGACGACGCCAAAGACTACTCCAGCAGATAAATTCGGCAGAACCCCCATTTCAAAGCCCTTTATGATTTTCTTTACAAAGCCCTTTTATATCATGAAAGCATGACGGACCTACCATGCATTACCTTCCGCAAGCAGCCATGCACGTCACTACCGCCCTCCATGTGCTCACCAAAGTGCAAAATTAAGTATCCTATCGTAGCATGAACTTCCCACAAGTGAGAAATTCTTGATAAAAGCGTTTCCCTTTCTTCTGTCGTCCAGAGTCTCCAATACGGTAATACGAGCACAATACTCAAAACTGAATCAATACAAGATTGGTGTGGTGGTCAGCAGTGGCGGACCCAGGATTTTTAGCCACGGGGGTTTGGTCATTTTGAGGTCATGTGGTAGAAGTAAGCTAACTTCTAGCCACTTTAACCCACTTTAAATGTCCCACCTCAAGTAAAGGTACAGACCCATCCCTTACACGTAGGTCCGCCCCTGGTGGTCAGGGCACTGCTCCTTGAAGCAGAGGTCCTGAGTTCAAACTCCCACTCCGTTGGTCATCCATCGAGATTATATTCCCGATTTAACCGATAAGTATGTCGAGTGGCGTGTGCGCACCCGAGGAGCTGGTGGCAGGATATGGCTGCCTCTTCTAGTTGGGTCCTAAGGACTCGGAACCCCTCGTTACAAAAAAAAAAAAAACAATAGAATACAATACTCAAAAGTGAATCAATGCAAGATTGGAACTTAGCTATGAAATTCAATGGACGCAATTAAGGTCGGATAAGTGTGAGTCTTTGATTTGATTATTTGCATATAAACTGTGCGACTTGACAATCTACTTACTAATCTGTATCAATCAATTTAAAACTTAATTTAGAGCCGCTCAAACGTTCCATCATCGCTAAGCACGGACTAACCAACCCTGTTACACATAACATGCATGTCTTCATGGAAAAATTTAAGCTTTTGATGGTAGCACGGTCCACAGGCACCGTCATCTTTCTCATTCAAGACTGACCAACTTGTTTGTAAAGTTAAACTCCATTAAAGCGTGTCTCTGTTGTGCACCAGATGGTAATATCGACATGCACGAAAGCAACTTTAGCTCTGCCTCACATCGAATCAATTTCTGAACCCGTCGCAACAACTTGTTGTGTATTTGGTATGAAACGGGTCGGAAATCGATCAGAACACCAACTGCTAGCAGTCGACTCAAGTCATCTATTTGGGAATATGTATATTGTGGAGAAAGTACTTGACAAGACTCTAGACGTTCAAATTCTATCCAACTTCCACAGTTTTAATTTAAGCTTGCGAGTTTGCTTTAAGAAATATATGATCCAAGAAATCTCTTATCAACTGAAATACCAGCCGACATATGAAAGGGTTGGTCCTATTTGTGATTCGTGACTTGTGAACCATTAAATAATATCCAATCAAGTTATCAACAGTTCAGTCCCATGGACCACCTTTTGAACTTGCACATGTGCCATTGCCATCATAGACTGTAGATGAATTCTTTAATCAAGTGGGGAGAACCTTTCTCTCTCTAATTAAATCATACATAATGGTTATCACTTATTAGCAATATCATGCCTTTGAAAAGCCATATATGACCATATCATTACTTTCTGTGCTAGACATTATTTACATATCTTACACCTACTATATCTTACAGTCCAAGAACTTATGAATATATGAATATAGTATGTATCCATATCTGAACAAGCAGAATAAGTATATTTCTTCTGTAGCAAAAAAAAAAAAGAATAAGTGAATTAATGTTGATACCTGCAAGGCTGCAACTGCATGCCCCTATCCACAAGCAGTATACGCCGTTTGTTGGAATTTATGCTTGACCATAGTATGCTTTTCATTTTCCCTATCTTTATATTTTAATGGCTGAAATTGCATTTCTGCCACAGCCTTCGGATAAAAAGAGCCAGCACGAACTGGACCCTGATTGACACCACTTAAATAAAACAAAGAAAATCTTAAAAACAAGGAGCAAAAAAATCTGGTGTGCAAGTCAATCCAATCCAGATTCAAAAGCAACGCCAGTAGAAGGCAACCATGACGAACCAGTAATGAAGTCGCCAACGGTGAACTTAACAGCTTCGTCCGCGTCAATAACATGGTATCCAGTTCACTTCACAGTTCACTCTTCCCCGTTCCAGCTCCTGGCCCACTGTTCATGTACTCTGCAAAGTAGATCAGCGTCTTGAGCCCCCAGTCACCATCCCACTCAATCCAACTCCTCGATGCAATCGAAGAATCGATACTAGACTGCATGATCAGTGTCTCGAGTATTGTTTCCATGGCCTGCCCAGGTACGATTTGTCAGAAACACACCTATGGACGGAAAAACCGGTGCACTGATACGTCGTCTTAGGCCTATCTTACCCTAGTCTTAGGCCTATCTTACCCTAAAAGATAAGTGTATTCACACTTATAAATCGACTACTAACCCCTTCCACATCGATGTGGAATAAAACCAACAATACACCCTCCTACGGTCCTACCATTGCACTGTTCTCGAATCCAATATCCCGAGTTATGAACCCATCTCCAGAAACGGCTTAATTGTTACAAGAGCAAATTTCTAATTAGAACAAGTTTTTTCTACATTATCTTGTGCCACTCGCCTTTTTCCTATATCACATGGAATCTACAAAAAATTTTAATATCACCTTAAAATGGGACCTAAACTTCTCAAAATGCACCTCTTCGACCTTAAAATAATTTAATCGACGGAATTCTTCACTTTTATTCGCCAATGGCATTTTAGTAACATTCCACTCGGAGGAGGAGGATTTCCGGCGAAGCTCCGTGGTGATCCATAACAAATCCGACGGCCATCCACGGCCAGAAAAAAGTTATAATCGCAGGATTTTGAGGTAATAGTAGTAGAGAAGCCCGCCCTATTACAAAAATTGAGATCTATATGTAAATAAGCATATGTAACGGATACCCATTAGTGTTCGAACCGCTCGTGGACATCAAATAAAAGGATAAAAATTGGTAAATGTTTAAAATACTCGTCGGCGAGTAATAAATACTATTTGTATATTCGTCAACTTAACTAAAATTTGTGTAAATAAATTTAAGATATTCTCATAAGGATAAAGGAAGAGAAAATAAAAAAAAAACGGATAAAAAAATGAGTAAGTCATGACATTTTGAAGTTTACCGTAAAGTCGTGTATTGTTAGACACAACTCAAATTCAAGTTGTGTGCCCGACCACATTCAACCAAGGCATACTCTTCTCATCATTAATTTTAAAGTTTTTTTATTTTGTTCCAATCTAAAATAATAATATCTTAATTTTTTTAAATACTTTATTTGAAAATTTAAACTTCTTGTAAAGAGGATTATCATCATTTTGACTCCGGTGCTTTGAAGAGTCTGCGGTCCTTAGCGGGAATCCACTCCGGGAAGAAGTCATCGTCGCCGGACGACATGAGGCGCCGGGCCCAAGTACCATTCTTGTACACTTGGCTGCGGATTTGGTTGGCCAGAGCTAAGGCATTGCTAGCATGCTGAGACATATCGTCCATCTTACCAGCAATGAGGGCCGGGATATAGCCGGACTGACCTCGGATTGCATGTTTGCAAGCGTCCTGGAAAGTCAACACAGCGCTCAGCCATACTTTGATGTCTGGCTTGCTTTTTTCTGCGTGACCTCTTGAGAGCTGATAGAGACTGGTTGGGTCGTTTCGGTGACATGTCCATGAGCTCAGTACAGTAGCTGCATGCAATAAATTGAACAAGAAAAAAAAAGTCTCTAATATGATTAAATGACCCCAGCCCACTTAGGCACGGGACCCATGCCCAATTGCAGGGCCCCATGCCCACGTGGGTCGGGATCCTGGAATAAAATTAGAAGAACTTCAAACTGAAAAGAAAAGGATCGTACGGGAATAGGATTAGTAAATGTTACGTGGAGTACTCAGCCGGCATATTTTTTCTTGGGAGGGAATAAAGGCATTCAGCATATTGTCCATGGACAATAATCTAAAGAAAAATGTCCACGGACAATAGACATTTGCAACTTCTAATTAATAGACTACATTCTTTTTCAGTTCAGCTTCCCACAATTTCTTTTTTTTTTCCTTTTCTTCTATATCAAAAAGATATATTGGGGGCGTTTGGAAGCTGATAGGTGAAAGGTGAAAATTTATGTCAGCCTGAAAATAATCAAGGGTGTTTTTTCCTGATTGGTGACAGCTCGTTTGGAAGCTGAAAGTAATTCGGCGTCAGGGTGAAAATTTTCATGCCTAATTTGTGAAAGGTGGAATATGTTTGGGAACTGAAAATAAGTCACGCTGATAGGAATATTCGTCAGCATATCGAGTAATTTGATACACTATAGTACTGCATATCGAGTAACTGGTTACACTATAGTACTGCATATCGAGTAATTTGATACACTATAGTACTGCATATCGAGTAACTGGTTACACTATACTGCATATCGAGTAATTTGATACACTATAGTATTGCATATCGAGTAATTTGATACACTATAGTACTGCATATCGAGTAACTGGTTACACTATAGTACTGCATATCGAGTAATTTGATACACTATAGTACTGCATATCGAGTAACTGGTTACACTATAGTACTGCATATCGAGTAATTTGATACACTATAGTACTATAGTACTGCATATCGAGTAATTTGATACACTATAGTACTATAGTACTGCATATCGAGTAATTTGATACACTATAGTACTGCATATCGAGTAATCGATTACGCGATAACTTTTTTAATGGGCAAACTTCACCGATGCATATCTTACTCATTTCTAATCCGTTTTGGCCCATTTTTTTTCATTCTTCCTCATTTTTAGTGTTCTTTCTTATAACGATGAAAAAATGTCCAAAACGGACTAAAAATGAGGGAGATATGACGGGGAGGGGGGTCCCTCGGCTTAACGGTGCGGCAGCGAAGGTGTCGGGGCAAATACCGGGGTGATCATCTTTGGACGACCCGAGCAGTTGCCCGGGAGGGGTGGGCACGG
This sequence comes from Houttuynia cordata, assembly GCA_039654745.1. Classification (NCBI taxonomy): domain Eukaryota; kingdom Viridiplantae; phylum Streptophyta; class Magnoliopsida; order Piperales; family Saururaceae; genus Houttuynia; species Houttuynia cordata. The sequence continues at coordinate 32,461,408 of CM077504.1, forward strand.
GTTCCCTCGGCGTCGACGGGGGGGGGGGGGGAGCTCAACGAGCGGCGGCGGGGATGGGGGGCACAAATTCTCCTGGCTCAACGGGGCACCGTCGAGGTGGGGGTACTCACCGGGGGGGACGAATCTCTGAGCGAGAGTTGGTTTTTTTCGTTGAAGAGACGAGAGGATCAATTCGTCAGCCTGATTCTCACTCAGGTGAGAATCAGCCTTTTAGGGTAAAAGGTGAAAAATTGTCACCTTTCACCTTCAGGGCTGATTTTTAGCCTTTCAGCAAACAAACATAAAACAGGCCTGAAAGGTGAAAAGGTAAAAATTTTCACCTATCACTGTCACCGACCATTTTTCACCCTTTCAGCAAACAAACACTTTTCACCCTGAAAGGTGACACTTTTCACCCTGAAAGGTGACAATTTTCACCTTTCAGGGCTGAAATATTGATTTTTCAGCTTTCCAAACGCACCCATTGCCACCATTCCTTTCGCATGTGTAGCGCATGACTAGCATAAGCAAAAACAAGCAAAATATTTTGGGGAACTAATTAATCAGAGCTATATGTACACGAATAATACCTTAAAAGCCATCAGAAAGGACTATTTTGTAAGAAAAAAATCCAAGGAAAGCTAAATAACTCTGCCTGAACGTCCCTGAATTGAAACGCTTAATGGGAAACATCTATTTAAACCTTCCTCTTCTATGTTGTATATGGTTAGCACCATGATATATACAGGAATCAGTGTTTATTCCTGCTATCATTATAATAGAGAAAGATAACTCACTTCACCTATGGAGAAATGCGCATGCTGGCTTGCTGCTTGAATATTAGTTTGGTAGCTTGCGTTGGAAATGTAAGCAACGTGCATCTCGGTCTTATGCAGAAGTTTTTCAACAGTCGCAGCTGCAAGACCAGCAGGGGACTGATCGTGCGCTGAGTGAATCCCCTGCAGGGCCCCCATGCAGACATTGGGGCATTTAGTGAGGGAACATTGCTTCTGGACCTGCTCCCTAAAAGCCTGTCCTTGGTTGTAAGTTGTAACCTGTACCACCTGATGATATGCTTCCCAAATTGACTACCAGCAAGAAAAAAACAAGTATGCCGTTGCACACCCCCTTGATCTCCATGGCCAACAGGGAGAACACACTTGAAACTACACATAAGTTAGACATAGCGAGGCCGAATTTATAAGCTAGGAGAAGGGAGGACTTTGGGACTATTAGCAATAGACAAGATTTAAGGTAGGTTGGAGGTCTATTCTAATTTGCAAGTGCTGAGACAAAGCAACGGTGCACAAAATAACCATTCCGTATGCGGGTCACGTACGAGAGAATGTAACATTTCAAAGACCAAGACCTCACAATTTCTGGGAAACTAGGACCATCTAACTAGCAATTCGTCTTAATTTGCCGAAAAATGTAATAGACGACGACACCCATAAGCTGCAACTTTTGTGTTGATAATGTCTATATGAACGACCAGTCATTTGACATGTATGTTTTGGGGTCCCCATTAATATCTAATTCACCTAAAATTGTTGTCAACATATAGATGGCCTCACATAATTAGTTTGGTGAACGTCATGAATACATCTATGACTACATGTTCAATATAAAGCTAGGAAATGTCATATAAAACAGATGTGAGCTGATTCCATTATAAGAATGGCGAAACACACCGACAAGTTGACAATTACATAAAACAAGGCTTAAAATAAGTGTGAGAAAATACATTTACCAGCCCTGTCATATATTAGCCAATAGATAACGAGCGCAGATACTACATGGAACGGTAATGGGTAGGAGCCGTTAGATTATTTGGGCCCCATATGAAGAATCCCACCTCTAAAAAACGTTCTGGAAATGTCATATAAGGGCTTGTGGTTTAACATTGTTCTAATTAAGCTCATTTTTGCTAAGCATGTACTTGAAAAATGCTGGTCTGAAGGTTAAACCGCTGTGGGGCAAAGGTTGGGTTTCGAGCTTGGTTTTAAAAACTGGACTGGCCCGGCTAGTTCGATCCAGTCAATCATGTTTACCTCACCCAGTTGAACCGTCCGGTCCGGTCCAATTTTTAAAACTATAGTCCAAATCTATATTAGGTCGGGTTTAAGTTCTTTCCAACACAACTTTTTCCTTTTATTTTTCTATGCAATATCCTTTCGTTTTCTTTCGACATCAACCTTAGTAGAATTTCATACCGCATATTTTTTTTATGTTTTAAAAAATACATTTATTTTTTATTTAATAGTTTTACTTTTTGTAATATAGTTGCTTTGTTCATTAAATTGCTACACATTAAACATTAGACTATACAAAGTTTTTATATTATGTAAAATTTTAAGAACAGGGGAGGGATTTTTTCCATTTGTTTGTATTGATGACGTCAACAACTGGGTCAACCGGGGTTAACCCTCGGTTGAATCCAGTTAAACCTACTCCGCAAGAATTCTGGGTCGATGACAGATCTGATTTTTAAGATCTTGGTTTCGAGAGCAACCCCTACCTTCCGTTGTTAGTTTGGAACTTTAGAAACTTTTGGACATGGCCGTTTGGGGTATGATAAAAAGCAAAACATCCACATTGGATGTTTCATTTTACTATTTAGGGGCCGTTTGGGGCGTGATTATTGCAAAACATCCAGACTGGATTCTGGATAAAAACTGTAGCATCCAGGTGGATTTTTATATCCAGCTGAAACACGTCCTGAGGTGTTTCAGTTGGATATATAAAATATCCAGATGCTACAGTGTAGCAAAACATCCCATCTGGATGTTTTGCTTTTAATCACACCCCAAACGGCCCCTTATTTCATGTTATTTTTTACTTTCAACTGAAACACGTCTTGAAGTGTTTGGCCTGAAAGTGAAAAAACTTGAATGCTACAGTGAATGTGAAATATCGACTGTGGATATTCGGGTTTTTTCACACCGCAAATGGTTAGCCATAAGAAAGATTCCTCTTGCATTATGTTAAAGCATTTAAATAGAAATGCTAGCTTCGTTATCCTGATTTGGACATCTCTACAACCATATTGGGACCACGAAACTTTATATAGTTCTAGGTCGCTCAATAACATAAATATGATTTGACAAAAAGGTCCCATCATGACTAGATTACCCTACTAGAGTCAACTGGCGTTGGCTTTTTAGTGCTTTTTTTTTCTAGTGAAACATCATCATCTAGCAATGTGCTTATTCAGCAAAAAAAAAATCTAGCAATTTGCTTCCCATGCATAGATGTTTCAATGTCGCTGCCTTGGTTCTTTAGTGAGTGTTTTGAGATACTATTGCCCATTTATTCAGAGTTTAGATTTTTAACAAGAGGTGTCTCTATGAGCCAACAAGGAGCAGGGCATCTGGCATCTTATATTACCGTATCCCGCTGTCAATCCGGCCCCTTGGGTACCATCATAAGAACCGGGTAATAGCCAAAAGAGTGTTGGTTAGACAAGATTATAGTGCTAAGTACGTTAGAGGAAGCACTATTCTAAGGAATCTAGTTTTAGTGGTTGAAGGTCGTACACGTCATTCTGAAAGAAACCATGCATGTGATTATGTTCTCATCGTTGGGTGGAGACACATCAATACGAATGAATTATAAACGGAAATGATATTTGTACAGCAGCTTCCTATACATTTTCACATCATTTCCATACACATCAGCTGTGTATGAAAATGTGTAGGAATCTGCTGTAGAGTTATCACTGCCCAATTATAAAGTGACTATCAGCCCTTTCCCATCCGTACATCTCATAATCTATCCCTCTCACACATCATGACCTTGGGTTAGAGGCATACCATATTTCTTTTTTTTTTTGTTGGTAATATGGTTCCAATATCAATGTTGGGTGATTTTGAACCTCTCTCACCCAAAATATTAGCTTATGAGGTTTGTTTTCACACTTATAAAGTGACCAATAGTCCTTTCTACATCCGATGAGGGATTGTCTACTGATAAAGATGATGATGGTTTCTTTACAGTTTCCAAATATCTTGTGTCGAGCTTCACAAACGAAGTGCTGCCAAAAAAAAAGTTCTGAAACGAGAGAAAAAGACGTAAAAATACAAAAATGTGGCTGCTGGGATTCGAGCCCAGGTCTCCACGGCCACAACGTGGAATTCTCACCACTAAACTACAGCCACTGCCATCTGTCGTTAATGCAAAATATAATGAAATTTAAGTTTATAACCATTGAAATCACAAAAACTACAGCCATTCATATTGTTTTGTGATTTTGAAATACAAGTGCAAATAAACAACGCATGTGTTAAGACTTTTTTTCCGATAGAGCTGCCGCGCTGAGTGCCATTGAAATACAACTTTGTTTATATTATTCAGCTGGTTATTTTGTTCCTGGACTTACACCATCAATCTTACTGTTTGCATTGAATCTGAATCAAAAAAATCTTACTGTTTGGCCGGCGAGTAAAGTACTCAACAATGCTCATATATGACTAGCGGGCCATTTGATAAGAAAACTTTTTCAGTGAGTATCAGTGGCCTTAGCCCTTAGCATTTTCCTCAAAATGACCACGACAACTTTTGGGTATATCATGTACCTATCTAGCTACATTTTTAGATTTGGTAGGGATTAAGAAAAAGAAATGGGCAGAATTTAATTTCATGGACCATTGGGCCTATCATAAGTGACAAATTAAGATCTCTCTTCCATCTCCTACGTTTGTCTCTTTCCATGGAGGCATGGACCACGAGGGTGATCCCCCTGATTATGAGCGGAAGCTTGAAATGATTCTCACTGATCCAACATAGAAAATAAGAAATCACATAGAGGAACAAGGCATGTATGGGAAGAAAACTGTAATGAGTAATTGGACATAAATCCACAATCTCGGAACCCTTGAATGTGCAAGACGTCTTAGTAACTAATCAGTCCCTTCTAGGCTATACGTAGCCGGCGATCTATCTGCCAAACTGTCCTACAATGGCTACTAGTTTCATTCCAAACAAAAAGACTACTGGACTATAGCTGGTCGACCGTTGATAGTTTTAATTTTTAAACATTTGTCTTTTTGAGTGGTCACATACTAAGTGTGCATTTAGCAACTGATTTCTGCAGTGGATTCTGTTGAAATGAGCGCTTTCCGCAAGAAGAAGTTTCTTGGTTGAAAGCCACTTCTAGCTTTCCATGAAATCCGTTGTGGGGGTTTACCTAAGGGGCCGTTTGAGGCGTTAAAATTCAGCACCATCCAGCTGAAATTTTTTTTGGGATTATCCACTAACCAGGTAGATTTTTTAGAGTAGATGAAACTGGTTTTTCACACCCCCAAACGGCCCCTAAATATGTAAAGAAAATAAGCACAAAAATCAAGGGAAAATGTGTATTCTATCTCAAAAAATGTGTTTTCCCTTGATTTCTGCCCCTGTTTTCTTTACATATTTGCATAAACTACCACTAAACCCTAATGGCAACCAAACCTTACTCTATTCAGTTGTGCCATACCAAAACTTGGTATTAAAATCAAAGGCTCCTTGTAATATATAGTAGGATCACAATGCATGCTCAAATCTTTCCTACTATTGAACTGAAAGGGGTGGAACGGACATTGCATAGTATGTTGTTTAAAATGCCCTTAGGTTCAATACAACCCATCCAAGAGGGGATTCAGGTTTGTGTAGAGGACTTTTTTCTTTGGCTTTAGAGAAGTTTATAAACTATTGTATAGGTATATTTCAAGGGATTTTCTTAGACAGTTGTGGGAATATGGATGTTTGCATCATATATTCAATCGAACAGGTGTAACACGCGCTATCTGTTAGTGCAATTCTGCTAACAAATTACAAAAGGCATCGCATTTTATTTTAAGTTATCTTTGTCACACAAAAAAATTGCTCAATAGCTCACGGAAATGTAAGACTTTTCAATAAGGAAAGGAAAGATTGATGCTTTGTATACCACCTCATCATTCATCACTTCGATGAGAGAGAGACACGGCGAAAGTGAGTAATTAACTCTGGTGGTAGAGTAGTCTGTGAAAGAACTCGAGTTTATTTAAATTATCAGTTGTTGGAAAGGGTTATCTTAATGTTTTTAAAGGGGTTATTGTAATGTTTAACCAACTCAAAGTTTCCCCTGCAGGTGCAAGCATCCGTCAAAACTCAACACATGGACATAGTAAGCGGAGAGAGGATGAGGATATGAAGAGCCGGACCTATAAAATATACGCCCTGAAACATAGAATGGAAGAAAAGTGATCCCTTATGCATTCAAAACCAATACCTGCTTTATGATACCATGTGAAATAACCTGTGTTTCCCAAAAGTTCGAATTTTGGAATACTTGGTTATCTAATATGAGTCTGGGGAGAGTGTTGAGATATCAATTATCAAAAAAGAAGTGCTGAGATATTAGTTAATTTTAATAATTACCCTTTCCTAATTCCTCAAGCTTTTGAGAAATATTGGTTATTTCACAATTTACCCTAGTTGTCTTATTAGTCAGAAAAGCGAACATTAATGCATATAAGAGGAGGAGAGTGACAATTCAGCTTCAATAATGCCAAACAACAAAAAATCAGCTTCCAAATAAGGCTATTTCAACTTTGTTTTTGCTAACGTTATTTACTTATTTACACACTAGGTGATGCCACTTGCCAGTTGAACTTTATGATAATATGAATATAAAATGGACGAATTTAAATACTCCTATTTTTCTTTATTTCATCCAAGAAAAGAAAAACCTTATTGACTGCTGAGCTTCTTTGACCTTGTAATCCCTTCCTTTTTGCAAATGACCAACCTCTCCTCACACTACTCCGGTAGCGCCGGCACCGCCTCCCCCACCGTGCTGAACTTCTCGCTCCCGTCCTCAGCGACGACCACGTCCTCCGGAAGATCAGTGGCCACATCCGTCTGCAGCAGCCTCCGGTAGTAGGTCTGCCCCTTGGCCGGAACCAACGACGGCAGCTTCTGTGCCTCGGCCCACAACAGCCTCCGGTGGACGGACAAGCCAAGCTTCTGGAGAATGGGGACGATCTTGGTGGCGATGGCCAGGCTGTTGCTCGTCATCTCGGTGGAGTTCTTGATCGCCGCGAGCATCAGGCTCCGCAACTCCACCGAATTCGCCTCTTCCAGCCCGTCCAGGCAAGTCTCGTGGTCGGTCAACGCGCCGCTCAGCCAAGTCCTGAGGTCGTCCACCTTCTTCTGTGACAAGATCTTCCCGTCGGCGCCTGGTTCCTTCATCGCCTCGATCGACCGGTTCATCATCTCCGCCGCCTGGTCGAACAACTCTCCGCAGCTCTGCAGCGCGTCTTGGACTAGTTTGTCGCCGTTGGCGCGGGACATGAGGGCGGAGGGCACGGAAGAGATCCGGCGGAGCTCCTCCGCGGCTGCCGTGAGGGAAAGGCGGAAGAGCTCCTCAGGGTCCCACTTGGAGGAGCTGTTCATGGTGGAGAGGCTGGAGATGCAGGACTCCGAATACCGGGTCGCATCGCAGACGGCCTTAATGGAGGTGGCGGCCGACACAGAATGCGGAGAATTGAGGCCGACGTTGTAATCGTTGTCGTCGTTTCCGGCCCTGGTGCCGAGGAATGCGACGACGGCGATGAGGAGGAGAAGGAGGGTGCAGGCGGCGATGATGGCGAAGCGCTTGCGGGTCTGGCGGCGGTAGGCCTTGCTTTCTTCGACGTTAACGTCGACCTGGTCGTAGCCCTTCAAGGAATTGATCGAGCGCTCCATTAACGAATAAGTGCTTGCTTGTTCAGGGTCTTTACACTTTCGTGTGCTGCGATGAGCTCTTATATTCAAGGCCGCTTAAAGTTCTAACTTCTAATATTGCAGGTAGCTCGTTGACGTTTCTTCTACAAAAAAAAAAGAAGATAAATAACAGATAAGAGCTAAATGGTGGACTTTAAATAGCTAATTCAGTAGTATTTAATGCTAGGTAGGTGATCCTGACGATGATGTGTGGACAATCGAATTTATTGGTGAAATCTCAGATGAAGAACAATGAGATTAGATATCTTTGAGAGATGTAGTGAGAAAGGGAGAAGACCGGTCATGTCGATTGGTGAATGGCAGCTTCTACTTGGAAGTTGTCGCAGCTCGCTTGGGGACACCAAGTTCAGAAGACCGGCCATGTCGTCCTTAAGTTAGGTGATCAATCAACAATAAAGAAAGCATAGACGGCCGTTTTAGACCGGCTGAACAGCTGTGTGATGGTTTAAAACGGCGAGCTCTAGAGTAACTACTGCCAAAAAACAACGAGCTCTAGATTGACTACGGCCAAGAAACGTAAAAAAGAGCTCTGGATTGACTTTCCTCTCGCAAATAGCCAGCGAGTTTGGCTACTGGGCCGATCATCTTGTTTTATGTGTTGGCTTCTTTCTTTCCAAAATCTGTGGTTCTTGTTTAAAAATCTGTGATCTATTACCATGGATATTTACAATAAATTTAAAAAATAAAGCTTTCAAGAGGTAATTCACAACTTAGCTAAAGCTAGTTTGTCTCCTATTCTGTTAAGTTGTACGACTCAAATGTTTCTAGAATGCAATGGCCCATGTAATGTTAAATTGGATCATTAGGTCGTTAGGCCTTTCAAACTTTAAAGTAGGCCTATAAACAATAACTTCTATGTGTTACTAGCCCATCATCGAGGCCATGCCAAATTCCAACAGGGAAGCACATTTCCACGAATGGGTATTGGGCTCCTAGAAACGAATATTCATTAATTAATTGGCACACTACCTGAATATGATCAAGAAGGACCGAGCCCAGAAAGATTGGTTCTTGCCAAGAATACAGAAAAGGGGTTTAACGAACGTGCCAAAGGGCTCGGAACCTCGGACAATTCTCAAACTAGGACATGCCATGCACGTTCAAGTTGAAAACGAAGCTACTCCCCTCTTATTATCATGGCTCCCACGTCTGACCAGCCCTTCGTCGCGTATAAATATTCAATCAGAAACCCCAACGCTCAACCCACTCTCTCACCAAAACATTCTCCGAACAACCTTAGTACCTCGCCAATCTGCACCATGTCTTGGCTCAAGGCTTACGGGAAGCTGGATGAAGCCGAGCACGCAAGGCTTGCAGCTCGCCGGAAAACGAGAAAGCGGATCCTCATCATAAGCCTGTCGTCCATCGTCCTCGTCGCAGTCATCGTTGGCGCCGTAGTTGGAACATCCAACGAAAGATCAAAATCCGCGGACGACTCCAAGCCCACATCCATGTCCAGCTCGATCAAAGCCGTCTGTGATGTCACCCGGTACCCAGACTCCTGTTACAGCAGCCTCTCACACGCCTCCAACTCCAGTCGCCTCATGAATCCACAAGAGCTCTTCCATTTGTCCCTCCAAGTCGCCATGGATGCCATTTCCAAAGCTTCCCAGCTCATCACCAACCTGGGAGCTGACCTCCTTCTCGACAAGATATCTCAGGCAGCCATGCATGACTGCCAAGAGCTTCTTAGCTTTGCCACTGACCACATCAACGGAACATTGACCTCCGTTGACCTCACATCTGCAGAAGTAGTAGACGACCTGAAAACTTGGTTAAGTGCAGCTGGGACGTATCTGGAGACCTGCATCGATGGCTTCGACAATGCGTCTAAGGAACTCAAGGCCAAATTGGCGCACTCCTTGCAGAACTCCACGGAATTCACCAGCAATAGCCTTGCAATAGTTACTGAAGTCTCCAAAATTGTTGGTTCCTTGAAGTTGAGGAGATTGCTGAGCTATCCCTCAGCCAATGAAATGCCAAGTTGGTTGTCTTCCAAAGATCGGAAGCTACTCCAGGCTTCTAATTCCAAGACGATTACAGCAAATATCATAGTGGCGAAAGATGGGTCCGGAAAGTACAAGACAATCAAAGCTGCACTTGCCGCGGTGCCAGATAAGAGCACGAAGAGGACTGTGATCTACGTGAAGAAAGGTATCTACAATGAGAATGTAAGGGTTGAGAAGTCCAAGTGGAACGTCATGGTGGTCGGTGATGGCAAGGACGCAACCATTGTCTCCGGCAACCTCAATTTCGTTGACGGCACCACAACCTTCCAATCCGCCACATTTGGTATCTATACATTGCCTTAAGAGTCCTGTTTATACATTCACATTTCCATTGTAATTCATCTGCATTCCAAACTAATCTGTGCCACTAGTAATCAAATTGTTTGTCATGTCCTTTTGGTGCAGCTACTTTTGGGAAGGGCTTCATAGCGAGAGACATGGGCTTTCGGAACACAGCCGGCGCAAGCAAACACCAGGCCGTGGCCGTGTTGACTAGCGCCGACCAGGCTGTCTTCTACAGGTGCAAATTCGATGCATTCCAAGACACGCTCTACGTACATTCCCTGCGCCAGTTCTACAGGGAGTGCGATATCTTGGGCTCGGTGGATTTCATCTTTGGCAACGCAGCTGTGGTGCTCCAGAGCTGCAACATTCGGCCGAGGGTGCCCATGCAGGGGCAGCAGGACACCATCACAGCGCAGGGAAAGGTGGATCCCAACCAGAACACAGGAATCTCCATACACAACTGCAACATCACGCCATTTGGGAACATGAGCTCCGTGAGGACGTATCTTGGGAGGCCGTGGAAGAACTACTCCACCACCATATACATGAAGTCCATGCTGGGGAGCTTGATCGATCCCACTGGCTGGATGCCATGGGTGGGCACCACTGCGCCTGACACTATATTCTACGCAGAGTTTGCAAACTACGGACCTGGTTCTTCGACCAAGAATCGGGTCAAGTGGAAAGGTTTGAAGTTTCCAACTGCGACACTAGCCCAAAAATTCACAGTTAAGCCATTTATAAGTGGAGACAAATGGATTCCTAAGACAGGGGTTCCCTTCAGTTCTCAGCTTTGAAGGATCTTTGTTGGAAGAAAAGTGATTTTGTCTTTTGAGGGTTTGTTTCGAATTTTATTTTATGATTCATGTTTGTTTGAGCTATAACCAAACAATAACCCACAAGTCCTCTTATTGGGGTTAATAATATACTCCCTCCGTTCCAAAATACTATGTATATTTAAAAAAATTCTTATTTTTATTGAACCACGAAGCCCACAAGAAAATCACATGTCTTCTTTTCCCTCATATCCCATCCAATTCATATGCTCGTTCACGAACTAAATTCAAGTTAATCTTTCGAAGTCTCCTCGAATTTTGAAAAGTGGAAGTCACATAATTTGGCAAAATACATACAATATTTTGGAAAATGAATATTTCCAAATATACATAATATTTTGGAACGGAGGGAGTAATTTTTTTTCCAGCTGCCTGGAGGAATAAAGTGAGATCACTTCTTTTTCACTTAGAAATAAAGTAACATTACTTCCCATAGGAACACGGGGATATATGAGGTTTACAAATTGTCGAAAGTATTTGAAATGTATTCATAATTGATAATACTATAGAGTCATATGACAAATAAATTGAGCATTCATAATTTAGCTGAAATTAATTCACATATATATACATAGTATTGTCCTTTTAGGCTTGCCACATAAGCCCGTGGTTGAATTGTGGGGATGTTAATCGTAAGTGAAGCATTTTTCATAAGCGTGATGAGGCTACAGAAAATTTAGACATTTTCTCTTCAATATTTAAACTCTCTCTCTCCCCCCCCTGTGTTGAACTTCAAAATCTTGATGAGGCTAGAGAAAATTAATTTACTATCATACCCTTGCTGGTATTAGCCAAGTGGGAGTCGATTGAGACAGGTGTAGCTTTGCTTCAGGCCGGGTGGAGTTCATCCAGGTCACCTTCTCCATCTTTGCCCCCTCCACCCCTGGTCAGTATATTTCGTACCTATCCAAACTAGCAGAGACAAAGCTTTCCGGCGACCTCCGGGGAACAGTGGATCATCACCAACGTGCACGCATTGGTGATGATCTACTGTAAGCCGGAGGTCGCCGAATGGTCGCTGGAAAGCTCGACTCCCACTTGGCTAATACCAGCAAGGGTATGACATTTACCAATTTCGCTTCTAAAATGTTTTCAAATCTCCACCCGTTGAACATCAGAATATGCTACTATTCCTAAATAATTAGTAGTCTATAGGTCACTAAATTAAATATAAATCTCTAATGCATAAAGGCTGTTTTTATCTCAAGTAAAAAATATGAATTCATTTGCATATAGAACCAATCGTTACAAATCATACATCACATTCCAAACTAATTGTGGAAATCTGTTGCTTCCAACAAGAATTTCAATTCTCTCAAATGTATACTGGAATGCTTCGTGCCCAAGATGTTTAACCTGTCAACAAGTCGCAGATCAAGCATAGTAGAGGCCCAGGTGCACAGGAGTGCCGGTGGTCTTGATCCAATCTGAACCCTGAATGAAGCTGCCCACAGTATATTTGCTAGCATCTTCCTTCTTCAGCACCTTGTAACCAGGCCACTTGACTCTAGTGGTCAACCCGGCCCCGGGCCCCTTGTTGTTGTACTCCCCATACAAAAGTGTCTTGAGAGCGAAGTCCCCATCCCACTCCAGCCACCCATCAGGATGGATTAAGCTATCAATTGTGGACTCCATGATGATGGTCCTAGCGTACTCCTTCCATGGCCTGCCAAGGTAGCTCCTGACCGTGCCCTTCACTGGCTTCAGCTTCTTGTCGGGGACGATCCTGCAATTCTGGATGACAATGCCGGTGGTCTCGTGCCGGTCGGTCCTTCCGTGCGCAGTGACAATGTTCTGTTGGTTGTCTAGTGGCTTCCGGACTACGATCACGCAGTTCTGGAAGACGGCTGCCGCATCTCCGAAGATGAAGTCGATGGTGCCGCAGATGACACAACCACGGTAGAACTGGCGGTGCGTCTGGGCGTAGAGAGTGTCTTGGTAACCTTCCATTCGGCAGCTGAGGAAGATGGAACGGTCTGACTGCACCCTCAAAGCCACGGCCTGGTGCTTGATTGCACCGGCCGTGTTACGGAACCCGATAGCCTTTGCTATGAAGCCATCCCCAATGGCCGCTGAGGTAAGTCAAGGGGGCAAAAAATTAATTCGCGTTAGAATTTGTTTTTACAACTACTTCATATTATAATTCAGACAAAAATAGACTAATTGTCATGTAAGATCCTCCAATGTAGTTGCCAAAAAATTATTCCTCCAATGTTGCATTGTCCTATTTTTAATTTAGTTTGCTATTTATGTAATGAAATAAAAAACCAATAATCATTATCGCTACCATTTAATGCGAAACAAGAAATTAACAAGAGGCAGGTTTTTCCCTTATCTCATGCAATGTCAGTACTGTTGAGCAAAAGGAAAAGCTCCGAACTAATTAAGGCCTTCTGTTACTTACCAAAGGTGGCTGTCTTGTACGTTCCAATACCGTCGATGAAGTTTTTGTTACCAGTAATGATGGTCTTCCTCGACCCATCACCATACATGGTGATGTTCACCATATCCTTTTCCACAATCACCGTTTCATCATAAACTCCCGCCTTGATGTAAATTACGTACCTAATTAAGCCATGCACCAGCACATACATAACAAGATGAGAATGGGTCTAGTTAAAATTCCATAGAGATTAATGCAACATAGATCCGATAAGTGGTCAATCATGGAAAGGAGAGTGCCCACCTTCCCTTCCTGTCCTTGGGTAAGTTTGCAATAGCTTCATTAATGGTCTTGTAATTCCCACTGCCATCCTTTGCGACAACAACGTCCGGCTTAAGGTCAGCCTTGGAGTGCTCCTTGAGAACCCTCCGATCCTCGTGTGTCATCCATGCAGGAACACCACCCTTCACAAATTCTTCTTCTTCGCCCGATTTCTCCTCCAGCAGCCGCCGGCGGTCGAACGCAGGTATCTGAAGCATTCGGAAAAGGGACGAGACCTCGTTTACAATGGCTAGGGCGTTGCTCGACAGTTCCTTAGCCGTGGTCAGAACCTCCCTCATCTTCGACTTAAACTTCCCCTCCGGGAACCCGTCAATGCAGGTCTCCTGGTAGGTGATGGAGGCGCTCAGCCATGTCTTGAGGTCATGGGCCCTGTCCGGGAGGTGCTCGATGCTGTGGCCATGCACGCTTGAGAACGTGGTCTCGAGGTCGTCCATGGCGTAGCCCAGCAGCTCCTTGCAATCATGGATCGCGTCTCGCACTTTGGGGTCGTTGGGCTTGAACTTGGTCGAGTGGTTGAATGCCCGGCCTACCTCGTCCATGATCACGCTGATGGCCGCCTTGACCAGGTCCTTCGGCCTTGGAGACGAGCCCACCGCCTTGCTCAGGCTCGTCTCGCAGGTCTTCTTGTAGTCCGTCGGTGCGCACACCATTTTGACGGCCTTGGATGATTCCGACAGCTGCTTGGTGGCGTTCACGGCCTCGTCTTCGCGGGCGGCATGGTTGGAGCGGGAGACGACGGCGAAGACAGCGCATCCGGCTACGAGGAGGACGACGAGGGAAGAAACGGCGCCGATGGTGATCCTCTTCCTCAGCTTCTGCTGCCTTTCGGCCTTGCGGCGTTCGGAGAGGTGGCCGAAGTCCTGAAAGGCCATGCTTGATGCTAGGATGGAGGAATAAAATCACTCAGCTAGCTGCCCACATACGATATGTGCATGTAAGAGATTGTTTTTCTTGGAATGCTGTTTTTGTTTGTTAATTTTGATTCGGTGGGATGGGAGATTTTTAAGGCCATTAAAAGAAAAAGTTGGTTAGGGTTTAGAGGGCAAACTGGTGATCCACATTCTAACTGTCTTTCCCCACTCGCTTTGTAAAACTTGGCCATGCATGAAGACGAAGGACCGCGTTAAAACTAGTTAAATCCTTAAGATACTAGCTAGCTTTATTAATTACCACGTCCAAAAGATCACCACATGATAGAATTCATATGATCAGATGCTGTTAGAGGCTTGTTTTAATATGAAAAGTAGGTTTGGATGATTGAAGAAGTACAGTAATAGGTAGTGGAATATGTTAGTCAAAGAAAGTTCACTATAAATGGCCTATATAACGAGTGCTAACATCCTAACCAGCACGGTACACTATATCAAGCAGTCACTGCTGGTGCATCCCCAGCCATTGACCTGTACCTACCTTAACGGGTAAAAGGCTTCCTTAACCATATGTCTACTTCCTTAATCCTTCCCCGCCCCTTGCGGACAAGTTGAACTCACCGCGTAAGTTTGGTCAAGTCTTCCAATGCTGTAAAACCCTGCTGGAAAATATAAACATCTTGACTGTACGGCTTTTGTTTTTTATAAAGGATGTGTGCTTTATTAACAAGGGATATCACCGGGTTGGGTTTGGGTTGGCTTCTACCAAGCCCGAATCGAAAGTCCCAAACGACCTGACCAGACATCGTCGACGCAATTGGCTCTAAAAATTTTATTGTTGTTATATTTTAGTAAAATAAAGAAAACTTTATATTCTACTTTCTTAGTAAAATAAAGCAATAGAACTTGAATTTCAGAGCAAGTACACAGCGTGAATTAGTTGATACAAAGAAAAAACGAAGATTGAAACATGTACTCGATAATTAGAGTGTATATATCGATAAACGACTTTCTCCTTTATCGTCATAATCTGTCCAAATAGATTATACTACACATCAATGCTCTTGTATATTATATGTATGCTTTGCTACCTTAATTCATCACTTGTGTAAATTTTGGAACTAAAGTTAAGATCACATTTTTCTCGGCCTTAATTTCTTTACGTTATTTTACTATAAAAAAAAATTATCCCATCGTCATAAGGGATACTCGTCGAATCGAGCCACTTGTCACCCAAAATAAATGCCGACACGGTGAAATTAGACGCCTCTTCGTAGTCCATGACATGATGGTATCCCGGCCAAGCAACTCGATTATCAGTCAAAGGCCCCGGTCCGGTGTTCTCATACTCCCCATAGTACAATGTCTCCAGCCCGGACGTCTGGAACCAATTAAGCCACCCGGCCGGGTCGATCAACTCCCCAATGTACGATTCCATGTACACAGTCCTAGAATAGTTCCTCCAAGGCCGGCCCTATCTCTTGGTCACCATGGTGTCCAGGTCCTGGGTCCCAAGAATTGAACAGTTCTGAATGGAGATTCCAGTGGGTTCCATGTCGTCAGTCCGAGACTGGGCTGTGATTATATTGGATTGACCATGCTGGGGGTTCCTGCCGACAATGGTTTGGAAGACCACTGCTGCATTGCCGAAGATGAAGTCCACCGTGTCTGAGGAAAAAGATTCGTCTCAAACTTGGTATTTGAAGAAGGATGCTTTCCAAACCGTGTTGGAGTTGCAAGATTTTAGTTCTAAAAAAAAAGAGTTGCAAGACTTTTCTGGCTGTTTAGTTGTTGAAGAAAATTGATACTTTTTGCCTCAAAACACAAATTTAATTAGATATGAATGTGCAACCTGGCTCGACACAAGACGAATAATCTATGGCCGGGACCAGCCCGTTTCACTGACGGGAATTTATCAGAAATGACCCTGCAATACACCCCAACGTGAAGAAGTTCAAATATGCCTAGGGCCAATTATAGGAGGTTTACATGTGCCTAGGGCCATTTATAGGAATATACCAAAGTAACTGATATGTCAAGAATATAGAGCATTACAGGGCCATTTCTGAATGAAATTTTCACTCACAGTCTCCTTCACGTCAATCTAGCACAGATGTTGCGCTGAGACGAAGAAATACGTTTGGAAAGGGGTAATGGTTCATTCAGATATAAACAATGGATCTACTCCGATGTCAAGGCCGGTGTCACTTTCACGAGATGTTGTCTGATCGATTGTATCTTTTTCATCACCGACGACCCTGCAGCTTCAGCCATGCAACGCCTTGAGCCCGACTGGAAGTTTTGAGCTAAGCATGCAGGACCAAGTCAAAGCAGATGTATGGACAATTACGTGACCATATGTCGCGGTAAAAGCCAAAATCCCATCCTGGCAGAGATTGTGATGTTGATTACTCCATTTCATTACTTCATTTGTATTGTCCAAGAAACCCTCTCAGACTTTAGGATGTTTGGCATATATAGTGCAGCTCAGGCCCCAGTTGATCTGTCGAAGCAATGCCGTTACCAAAGAGAGAATTAACTTGATCTAGTTAAAAAAAAGGTCTGGGCACCAAATTACTAGCGGCTCCAAATAAGAAAACATTACTCCTTCGGTCCCATATTAGTGATAGTCAATTGAAGGAGCCAGCCATTTCATTTTTAAGCCTCCTGATCAACTAGCTCATATTTAACTAGCCACTTAATTGAGACTCATGTTACAATTAATATGAGCTAACATCTGAAATTTTAAGCCTCTTCAACTAGGCCATATCCAGCTACTTATATTAAGCTAAATGTAGCTATTAATATGAGAAACAATTTTTTTCCAAATGAAGCTATTAAATGGGACGTACAAGTAAACGTTTGTTTCTCATAGAAATTATATATATATATATATATATATACTCATATTGGAATAATAGTTCTAGGTTCACTCTCTTTGACAGTGAGAGGCACTTATATCGTTCCAAAAAATCCAAATATACCACTGAGATGAGAGGACTAGAGGAGCCCGTAGAATCGCGTTATTTTCATGTATACGTACTGAAAACTCATGATGTAGATGAGGTCATGAAGATGACAAAGGACACAATAAATGGGTGGTTGCTTTGTTCACATCAGGAAGAATTTTTGCCTACAGATTCTGGAAGGAACGCAGAAGCCAAAGCCAAAGAGAGGCGGGGTCGTAGAAATGCATGTGAGGGCAGATCTAGAGGAATGGGATAGGATAACCTAAATATCAACTCTATGATGGCAAGATATATACTTTGTGGGCAGTAAGCACTGCTAGTATTAGACCGGAAAAAGTTGGGAGACGTCGTATATGTAAATGATATTTATTTGTTAATGTTGAAATTTTAAGCCTGAACTTGTGTCGTTGCTCGTAATATTTGGTTTAGAGGGTGGATTTTCGGCTGTTAAACACATGCAGATTCTTTCAGCAAAAAAAATGCATGCAGTGTCACATACTCATGATGACTGCAATATTCTCAATTTTGTCGGTAATTCTTCCAAGTATTCACATGTTTCCGAGCCCCAAGGGTTATGTTGGGTTTAGTTCAAAACTCAAGAAAGCAAATGTTTTTATTTTGGGTTGGGTCTAAGTAGGGGTAAATAAATTTGAAACATACTTAGACCAATGTGTATTATCTCTTCTTTCTCTCATATGTAGAAGATGAAGAAAAACCTTAAAATGGAGAAGAAGAGAATGAGAGCCAAAGGGGGAAAGATGAAAGTTTTCTTCGATGAAGGTGAAACAAGGTTAAAGAGGTTTGAATGTCAAATTCTTGTAAGTACTTTGAAGACTTCATAGTGAAAGCTTGTTCTTCCTTGTGGTATAGCCAAATCGGTGAACCACTAATCTCTTGTGTTTCTCTTTGTAGTTTGATGTTATTTATGTGTTCTTTGTGATTTGTTCTTTCATCTCCAACCTATTTTACTTTTTAATTTATTATTACATATGTGGGTGGTGATCTATTGACTTATGGAGATCTTGAGAAGGTGTTTGGAGTGGATTTCAATACCCATTCCATCCACCAATAGATTATCGTCTTACATTCTCTTTCTTAAGAGTACATACCAGCTTCACGTGTTTAGGTATGTATTCTGAACTTATATATATATATATATATATATATATATATATATATATATATATATATATATATATATATATATATGTGTGTGTGTGTGTGTGTGTGTGTGTGTGTGTGAAAATGCTTTACATAAAAGTTTTAGAATCACCAATGCTTCCAGTCACTTTCGTTTATAAACAAGCTACAGCTGCGTGGAGGTCCAATACCTTGGTGGATGCCCTTTTTAGGTGAAGTTCCTAGTGACACACTAATGGTGCACTGTCAGATTTCCTGAACAGCTGAACCACAACTAGTAAAACTTAGGGACCATTTGGGGGGTGAAAAATTAGTTTTATCCACTCCCAAAAATCCGCATGGTTAGTGGATTATTCCAAAAATCCTAACCAGTTGGATTTTTTTCAACTAGATGTTGCTGATTTTTCACGCCCCAAACACCCCCTTAATTTGAGTTCTACAAAAACATATTGGATAACAAAGTTAACCTAATAAAGTCAAAGTGGAAATGCATGCAAAAATCCAATTTTTTTTAGAAAATGCAATGAAAAACTTTACACCTTCCGTCCACTGAAGCCTGCCTGATTTGAAAAGACTACAAGGCCCATACAAATAACGGAGTTTTTCCCTTCCTCTCTTCAGTGTTTTTGGTCGTGAGGGAGCAATGTCAGATATTTAACGATGGATCCATTTTTTATCAAATGCAGATTGCAGACAAATTTCATTGTACGGAGGGACTATTTATTTTCTTTTACATCCACGCCACGTTTTTATGTATTGATACTAAGGGATGTACGGACTCCAAATCCTTTGGACCAGCCTAGAATGGGCAGAGGAGCTGGCCTCTTTAAGCATCTATCTAGGGGTGTAAACAAGCCGAGCAAAGCCGAGCTTGGGCATGGCTCAACTCGAGCTCGAAATTTTAAATTCAAGCTCGAGCTCGGCTCAACTCTTTTATGGCTCGTATCCTTCCTGCTCGGCAAGGCCCAGGCTCGAGCTCGGCTCGTTAGAAATTTGTATGGAATGAGATTTAAATAAAAATTAGTATATATATATAATAACAATCCGAGCTCAAGCGAGCTTGCTCGAGCCGAGTTTAAACGAGTCGGGCCTAGCCGGATCAGCTTGCGAGCCGGCTCGCCCCGTTTATGCCCTTAATCGTATCCTAGTGCCAACTGCCAATCCACGCATAGACAAACAAGGCCCGCCCCTCATACGCACCAGAGGCGGTTGTTTATCAATGACAACTAAAGAGCCCAAGAAAAAAATTTGTAAGACAGAATAGCAGGCGCAGACACGGCTTTGGTCAACTGTTATTAAACTCTCTGATAGCTTTATAAAGTACGACTATACATATTTCATCTGTAAGTAGTACAAATAGTAGTACTCAGTTTCTAATCAAGAGCTGAATTCATCTCAATCAGAAATTTATCACATCTTAAGTCACAACTTGATCACAAACTCTACAAACAGTCACCAGTATATACTCCACGGTAGATGCACGCCGTTGCTCAGGCATGACACTAAAACTATCAGCCTTCCACTGACTCGGCTCAACTTAGGAACCTGTTTTCTCACTTTCAGAAAACAAGTAAAATGTATGTAACGAATAAAAGGAGCAGTAGTCCTACATGATCAGACCAGATATATACTTAACGCCTGTTGCTGGTAGCCATAAATTTCCTTCGATAAACTGGCCGACCGTAAAATTGTTGGCCTCCTTAGAATCGCTGAGTGCGTGATAGCCCTGCCACTTGACTCGGCTCCCAAGTGCTGCCCCCGGCCCATAATTCATGTACTCAGCATAATAAAGCGTGTCCAATGCGAAA
Source organism: Houttuynia cordata (assembly GCA_039654745.1). Lineage (NCBI taxonomy): Eukaryota > Viridiplantae > Streptophyta > Magnoliopsida > Piperales > Saururaceae > Houttuynia > Houttuynia cordata. The sequence goes on from CM077504.1 coordinate 32,481,777, forward strand.
TCCCCTTGCCATTCCAGCCACCCCTCGGCCCTTACCACATTACTTATGTAAGACTGCATGATTATTGTCCTTGAAAATTGTTTCCAAGGCCTACCAAGATACGTTAGAGTTGAATTGGGTGACATGGCCAGGTCTGAGTCCGCTGAGATGTTGCAGAATTGCAAGGAAAATCCTGTGTTCTGATTCGGGTCTTTTCTCCCTTGGGCTGTGATAGAGTTCTTCTGGCCCGGGAGGGGCTTCCGGGCCAGGATTTGACAGTTTTGGAAGACAACAGCGCCATTGCCAAAAATGAAGTCTACGGTGCCGGAGATGCGGCACTCTCTGTAGAACTGGCGTAGGGAGTGGGCATAGAGGGTGTCTTGGTACCCATGAATTCCACATCTATAAAAGGCAGAGAGGTCCGAGTCGGAGCGGAGGGCGACGGCTTGGTGCTTCGATGGCCCTGCCGTGTTCTCGAACGACATATCTCGAGCTATGAATCCTCGACCAGAGACAGCTACAATTAGATGGAGAAAACAAATTCTCAGTATTTTTGTTGAAAAACAAATAAATTTGAGTCCATGTGATCAATAACTTATTAACATGTTCGTATACTAACAATCCTGAAGTATGAAACATTTTGCTGTTTGACGTTTGTCGTTGAAGCTTCATGTATCCTTTTTTTGGCAGTATATAGAAGTTTCTTTATTGCCAGAAGAAAGCTTGAAACAAGATTAAAGTTTGAAATAAATGACATTGTTTTACTTTGCTTTTGCTTATGTCAATCTTCACCAGAGTTTACTACCATTTAACTGTACCATGGTCCCAAATGAAGATTTTGATTGCGACATAGGAATAAATCTAAGACGCTGTCTACATATAAAATCTTTCCTAGATTCTCATGGGTACTTGTAAATTCAGTCAGAATTTGGTTTGGTAACTTAAAATTAATTGTCAATTAATGTCGTATCACTAAATTTTGCAGCATTTCTTCCATGTTAACCAACTCTTCGAATATCACAAGTATTTGCTCCCGTTAAATGGAACAGCGACAATCGCATGGAATTCAGTACTGTACTGATCCACCTCACCAGTCGGTGGAGAGCACTAGTATGAGTAAATGCCTGTGAACTTGATAAACGAACTCACTGAAACCTCATCAAGTTTGACTCTTTCGTTCAAAATGACCAGACAACATTAATGAAAACTGAACATAATGTGTCGATTATTCATGAGAGCTAGAGGGAGGTAACGAGATCTGGTCATACTTACCAATCTTTCGTTCAAAATGACCAGACAACATTAATGAAAACTGAACATAATATGTAGACTATTCATGAGAGCTAGAGGGAGGTAACGAGATCTGGTCATACTAACCAAAAGTTGCCGACCGAAATGTGGTCCAACCGTCTATGAAGCTCCGGTTACCAGAAATAACGGTCACCCCCATCCCATCGCCCACCAGGATCAAGTTCCATTTTTTCTTCTTGATCTCCACATTCTCCTTGTACATCCCTCTCTTCACATATATCACGTACCGGCGGGTTCCATTGTCGGGCGACGCGTTAACGGCGTCCGTCACCGTGGTGAAGTTTCCCGTTCCGTCCTGCGCCACCGTCAAGTCCACCTGCATCGCCCCGACGGCGGACTGCAGAAGTCTCCGCTCCTTGTTCGTGATCCACTCCGGGAAGTCCCGCTGCACTAGCCTTCGCCCTCCTGTAGCGGTGGCAGCTTCGTGGGGTGGTGCCTGATCGCGCACCATTTCGAGAAGTCTGCCAATGAAGGTGCTCACCTCAGAGAGACTAGGGGACACCAAGCCCTTGATGGCTCCGTTTGTCCCATCGAACCCCTCGAGGCACGTCTCTTGGTTACCTACCGCCGCACTTAGCCACGCTCTCAGGTCGGACCTCCTGTTTCCGGTGCCTGATATAAATACAATATTATTAGCAGCTCTTCACAAGTTCACCCTCATGAGTCATGACTGAGGACGACTGATATTGTAAGATATCTAAGTTTCCCAAAAGCTTGAGCTAAATTGGGGTATGAGCTCCGATACAATGCAAAATGACCAAGTTTCCCAAAAGAATCGAGCTGTTATTTTCGATATTGCAGGACAGAAAGGAACGGAATTGAGTTAGAAATTTTTACCAATAATCTTGCTGTTATTAGAAAGAGTCCAGCTGAGCTCGTCAGAGGAGAAGTCAAGGAGCTCTACGCAATCACCGATGGCATTGGAGACTTGGAAGCCACCAAACTTGCCCGCAACTTTGGTGATCAGAGAAAGTGCGCTTCGGATTTCGGCAATGGTGGACTGGACCGCTGACGTGAAGACGGAGGAGGGCACTGAGAAGCATTCTGTTTGAGTGTCGGCAAGAGGAGCAGCCGAGAATATTGCAAGGACTGACATCATGAGCTGGAACAATAGGAGAAGAACGAGGAGAATGCGTCTCCCCATGGTGGATGGAAAAGGGTACTTGTGCGAAAATAGGAGTGGAAGCGAGAGGTGTCGAGGAAAGCATTTATAGTACGATCAGTCATACTAATCCATGCATGTATGATCACTGGCATGCAAGTACATGTGGTGAAATGCTGAATAGGGAACGAATCGGGACAACGCGTATGATTGGGATTTTGAGCTGCTTTAATTGCTTTTGTTTGAAGAAAAGAAATAAGAAAACGCGTGCATTACGGAGGTAGTTAAATTTTATCAGTTATTTTATTTGGGAGCAAGGGATTTTAAAGGAGAAATAGAGATTGCGTACATGTCAAAACCCGTCCACCATTGTAACTAGGATGGGAGAGCTCAAAATGCAAATGTAGGGTAACCTAGGTCATCAAGCAAAAGACAGAACAAGAATAATTAAACATGTAGATGTAAACCTTGAAAAGCAGATCTAGAACACAGTTGATGAATAGAAATGTGGGTCCCATATTGATGCTCTATTGAATTTTTGTGCCCAAAAAAAAAATCTTGACCATCGCTTTTTTCTTTTTAGGGTGGAAGGTGATCGGGGTTTGTCATGTAACTATCTCAAGTTACACCAGTACTGTTTTAAATTTCTAGTGCTCGAAAGCTAGCACCGTAGTTTACATTAAGGAAAAGAGAAACAAAAAGAAAAAAGAATTAGCACTGTAGTGTTTAATTAAGCTAATTGGCAGTGTAGTTACCAAAAAGAGAGAAAAACTACTTGGCAGTGTTGCAAGCATCAGCATTCTACATTTTACAACAGCACATAAGTTGCTGTTACGAGTGACAGCTAGGCATCACACAATTTCAAATGTTGATCGAGCTAGGCTTTAACACTTTCGGCAAAGGCAATTGATTCTTTCTTCCTTCTTTCCAGTCTTGAAATATTTTCAGGCATTCCGTGTCGGCCCATACTTTCTTTTTTCCTTCTTTCCGCTACAGATGCTGGAGAGAGAAAGTTAAATGTCATCTCAAATGTAAAAAGTGGCCACATGCGGGAAGTGAGACCAAATTTTATTATACCCATCATGTGAAGGCCTGGGAATCCCTCACTTGATCCTACCTTCATGAGCCTGCATAAGATCCCCTCATACACAAGATTCATTTGCAATGGCTCATTAAAGACTTGTTTGCAATTGCTCATTATTGCAAACTCCAATGCATGACTAGAGTATGGAATGGCTCAGAAAAACATCTTCAAAGTAGAATCATGCCCATCTAGTTTTTAAAGCTCCCATGTGTGCTCTGACATCGGTTCATAAGTCCTTTCCATAGAAACATTAAACTGCTGTCAATTAAAGATCCAAAATTATTCCGCACCGCCCCAATTGACCCAATCTTGAACAATTTTATTCTCTAGTAAGGCGGGTATGATTATCATGCTCGGGAGTTGGGAGACTTCTCTGGAAGGAAGACTACACCACTTGGAGGCAACAAACTTTCACCTACAAATAGTTCAATCAGTTAAATACTAGTAATTTGTATTTAATTGGCAAACAATTAAAGATTACCAAGCAAATTAAAATGCAAAATGTAACACGATTCAACTAATTCAGACTTTATCCACCTACTTGGATCCGACACGAGCTCATTTGATGAGCGTCTTATGACACGAAAGGCAAATAAGATGGACTAGCATACACTGATTCATCTCTTTTGCACTCTAGAGATGACGTTTTAGGCCGACTTAAACAACCCTTAATTAAAGTAATATCGTATTCTGTTGGAGCAAATAGATGCACTATGTCAATAGCAAAAAAAAAGATGCACTATGTGCCTGTTTTCATGTATGTGAGGACTCGAATAAGATCACAAGTACCTTAGACGTAGAAATGGTTTCAGCAAACAGGCACTCAATGCTTATTACACTGAGCATGATCTTACGAGCACCCATGCATGAGAAAAGCCCTCGTACCGACTCTATTGATTAACTCTTTAATAACATAGTGGAGTATATCATTTTTTTTTTTGACAGTGATATGCTAGCTAACAACCGGATCTCCCTCTTTATAGACATTGACTCAGCTTGGGTTCCCGCTTTCATTTTCATGCATAGCTTCTACACCCATGCATTACATTATCCATCCACGCGGCTAATTAAAGTTACATGTTTTTCTATGTCTGCAATGCTTAAAGTTGATTCTGTTTGTTTTATATATATGTTCAAATATCTTGCTTTTGTCGGTGACAAAATGGTGGAAGCATAAGCATTTTTTACGTCAAAATATCTCGACGAAGAGTACTGTTATAAAAGATCCCACTCCATGAAGGCTTCTACATATATACCCCCTCCGTCCCACTCTAATTATCAAATTTAGCTTTTGAAAAAAGAACTAATTTTTGTTCATTTTGGAATACCAAATAGAATTATTAAAGTGGTAAGGAGGAGTGCATCCTTAGGTATGGCGCTTGACAAGTTGAATAAAGTGGTCAGCTTGCTCAAAAGAAGAAAAGAGTTTGATTTTTGGTCTCTTTATAATTTGCATATTGGAAAGTGTGAATATTTCTAAGTAATGAAACAAATCATGGTTGAATCTCTTCCAATTTAGGAGATTTGTTATAGGATGAGTAGTTTACCACCCCTTGTTTTGGCCAAAACCACCCCCTTTTAACACACACGGCGTAAATCCACACCGTTGACGCATATCTAGATGGTGGTTATCCACCTCTCTGAGAAGTCTAAGGGAAATGTTTTGGTGACCCATTTTCAATACTAGATTAAAGTATCAAGGCCCATTAGGGTCAGGCTATACGGACTCGAAGTCGAAGGCGTCATCATCTATAATGAGTTTCATACACACAAAAATCGTATGGAAACCCGTTTTCTATTGCAAATGGGTCTTGTCTTGCGAGAAACAAAAGGCACGTGGGCCATCCGTGACTAAAATAAAAACAGGCCCGTTTAAAGTCAAGGCAAAGTCACTCAGAGTTGCAAACCGAGAAAGATACAACCAGAACCCACCGCCTAAGAGGCCCATTTGAGTAATCATGGATGGAGAGAACTTCCATGATTCCATCATGTTTGGTTCAACCGCTGGGACTTAAATATCAGTGATAGAATATTGAGTAATCTTCTTCTATGAGATTAGAAATTATTAAGTCATTATTTACTGTCAAAATTAAAGTCTTGAAATCTAGTATATAGGACGTATACAAACTTTTGATGAAAATGGTGAGTGTTTTTTTGGCACCACCAAATGTTCAGTGCACTTTTTTTGTACTTCCTCCGTACCAAAATATTATATACATTTGATAAAATTCTCATTTTTATTGGACCATAAAAACTATAAGGCAATCACATGGCTCCTTCTCCCTTGTATCCTGTCCAACTCGTATGCTCTTTCACGAACAAAGTTCTAATCAATCCTTCTAAGTCTCCTCCAATTTTGGAAAGAGGGAGTCATTTGATTTGGTAAAATGTACACAATATTTTAGAATAATAATATTTTTAAATATACATAATATTTTGGAACGGAGGGAGTACAAAATATGTTTTAATTACAGGGAATCCAAATGATAAAGCGGGCGAGACTATGGAAGGAGAATTCGCTTCCAGTTTTACCCATGCAACATAGCTTTTGAAATGAGATGAACAAGAAACGCAGAGCATACGACGAATAAGAGAACTGTAGCGTATATACTAACTGAAAATGTTTTGGAATGTGAAGTGTGGCTGGGAGACATTCCCCATTGTGTTAAGACAGGTGTAGATTGTGATATGATGCATCTCTAATTTATTTTATGAAGTATGTTTTTGTCTCTCCATCTTCGTAGACTCTCGCTCTCCCTGCTCCTATCTCTTGTCCGGATTAGGAACATTTAAACAGTTTAGTGATAAGGCAGCTATAGTTAAAAATTCTATAGACGTTCATGGTCATGAAAGAGGTCTAATCACAAATTGCCCATTGGCAACCCTAATGCAAAGATAATAGATACATTCTCTCTCCTTTTTTTGTGGTTCAGTAATGATACACCTCTGATTTTATGGAAAAAAAAATGGTGAATCACTTACAAGGACGGTGTGGCACACTGCAGACCTGCCCGGTCGTCTCTATTCTCGAACTTTTATTCATCCATACAAAACCAAAAATAAGAGAAGAAAAAGAAAGAGCAAACGAAAAGCTGCATGCGCTCACCTTCCCCTCAAGGCCTCAACTGCATAAAAACACTCTAGCTAGCCGGTTCAGGAACTCATAAATTTATAGGCCGAGGGAGAAGGGGAACCCCGTCGACGAGAGCCAGCTACCGCCGGAGATGAAGTTAGAGGCCGTGAACTGCTGGGCCTCTGATGTGCTTGTGATGACCTTGTAGCCTTTCCACTTAACCCGATTGGAGGTGCTGGCGCCGGCGCCGGTGTTCTGGTACTCGGCATAGTAGAGGGTGCTGAGGGCAAAGTCGCCGTTCCACGGAAACCACCCGGCGGGTTGGATGACGTTGCTAATCTGGGACTGCATGACGACAGTGCGGGAGTACTCCTTCCAGGGGCGGCCGAGGTAGGTCGGGAAGGAGGAGATGACGGGGAGGAGGTCAGAGGTGGCTCCGATACGGCACTTTTGAATAACGATGCCGGTGTTCTGGTTGGGGTCGCCTCGGCCCTGTGCGGTGAGCATGTTCTTCTGGCCCGAATTTGGGCGGCGGGCGTGGATGTCGCAGTCCTGGAAGACGGCAGCGGCGTTGCCGAAGATGAAGTCGACAGTGCCGGCGATGAGGCATGAGCGGTAGAACTGGCGGAGGGAGTGGACGTAGAGAGTGTCCTGGTAGGCCAGCATGTCGCACTGGTAGAAGGCTGACAGGTCGGACCCCACCCGGAGAGCCACCGCCTGATGCTTCGACGGCCCCGCTGTGTTTTGGAACGTTATGTCCCGGGCCAGAAATTTCTCGCCAACCACCGCTGAGCCACACCACACAGTCCATTAACAGTCAGTCACAGGACAGTCCATTACAAAGAATCATGTATGATAGCCGATATCAATTTTGATTAACTTTTACAAATAATCTTACTACTCAATGTCTATTACGGTGTTTATCTAGTTCAATTAAAGTGATCCTAGCCCCCTTACAGCTTATCTATCCAAACAAGTGCTGGAAACAAGTGGTGTGGGTGGAGTTTGACTCGTCTCTTTGCGGACGATTGAATAGGGGTCAGCATAAGCTTCAGGTGTACGTTCATGGCTACACGCCAAGCTGGTTCTCACTAAGGCCGAATTGGTGACCATGTTAGATGTGACGTGATATCTATCAATTGAAAGCGTAAGCTCCATGTGCAGGTGCCAAATGATCAGCACAGGGGCTGGCATAATTTGAGCGAAAGTTGTGCAATTAGATGTCTCCCCAGTCCCCACTAGAGTGATTAGAGAAAATGGCAAAAACAGGTCACATGTATTAATCAAGATCGGAAGTGGTAAGTCAAATTAATACTACGATTCTCCGCTTGAGTCAAAGTCTCACAATCAGCAGATGGCCTTCTTCTATTGAGTAGGAGGCGTCGGTGCATCCACTCTAATGCCAGAGTTTGCTCAAATGCAACACGTCAACTGGTTCCAGGAAGTCAAGGATTAAAGGGCCTAAAGATAGGGACAGTACATGACTGCTACTGTAACGGGAGAGGAGGCCCTTGATCTGGTTCAGGATAGAGGATCGGACTAGCCATTGTAGGATATCATCAGATCCAGCCAAGTGTTATCGTTACCTCACACTACACAAGAAAAGATTTTTTTTATAAAAGAATGAAATGGCCTCATGCATTAAAGGTCCGTAGCGTCCAAGGGGACGAGCACGCCTCCTGTTTATTCATTTTGAAAGTTCCCACAAAGCTGATAAAAAGCTGGCCAGCAGATACGGGACAAGAGTCACTGGCGCACTTGCACACTCGAACATTAAAGATCTACACTATTCAACTTGTTGAATGTTGTTGTTTTTTATATAAACTTATTGAATGTTGTTGTTAGAAGAAAAAAACATTGAATGTTGTAGGTATCTAGCGTATTGTCGAGTATCAAAACTGTACTTGTCAAGGGTTTATCACGAGGGAGAGAAAAGGCAATGTTGTTGCTCTCCAGCTCGGGAGTAGGTCAATTGTCCAGAACCCTTAATTAAAAAACTCGACATACAAGTTGGAGCTGCTACCTCTAGCAAAAGAGTAATGCTATTCCATTTTTCCTAGTAAAAGTGAAAATAAAAAGCGAAAGCGTTACACCCGCTTCCATTTGTTTTCTACAGTTGTACTTAGCTCTACTTTTCACCATTCTATGAACTTCTAATCAAGCGCATTGGATCGAACTGACATATATTGCATCACAAAGAAATCTAGCTAGGAATCCATGTCCTAATAATTCTAGAAATATTAGACTAGAATTGACGAAAAAATTGAAAGAAGGAAAAAGAGAAGGAAAAGATATCTCACCGACAGTGGCGGAGTTGAAGGTGGTGCTACCGTCCACCACATTCCTGCTGCCTGTAATAATGGTGATCTTGCGTCCGTCCCCTACAAACATCAGATTCGTCTTCTTCTTGGGCACCTCCACGTTCTCCCTGTACACTCCCGCCTTGATCTTTATCACATACCTCTTACTGCTCTTCTCCGGCGCCGCAGCCACGGCAGCCGACACCGTCTTATAGTTCCCACTTCCATCAGCCGCGACGGTCACGTCGGGTGTCACCGACGAAGATTGTAGCAGCTTTCGATCCCCCGCCGACAACCACTTCGGGAACCCATCCTCGTCCACCACATTCTCCTCCTCCAGCTTCCTTTCTCTCAGTCCCAGGCCATACTTCTCCTTCTCCATGGCCACGTCAGGGTTTGTCATGTTGCAGATCATGGCCAGGGCGTTGCTGCACATCTTATGCACGTGGTCCAGGGCCCTCTCCAGCACCTTCCTCACCTTCTTGTCGGCCTCGTCGTGCGAGAAGCCGTCGAGGCACGATTCCTGGTTGGTCATGGCGGCTGAGAGCAAGATCTTCAGATCGTCCGCCTGGACGGAGATGTTCTTCTTCGACGAAGGATAGGCCTTGACGTCGTCGTAACTGGTCCTGAGCTCATCCAGGGTCTCGTCAACGTTCTCTAGGCAGTCATGGAGGGCCGTCTTCTCTCGCTCCGTCAGCTGCTTCCTCTTCGCCATAACCTTCTTGATGTCGAAGTAGGTGTGCTCCACCGCCAGGAGGGTGAGGTTGAGCGCAGCCTCGATGACGTCCTTCTGAGACGTGACAGCGGCAGCGAGCGAGGGATTGGCAGCGATGGTAGAGTAGCAGAGCTCCGGAAATCGAGTAGAGCTGCAGGAGGAGAGGAGAACGGCGTGGGAAGAGGAGATGGAGGCGACATTGCTTCCGTGGTCTTCGCTGTTGCTTTTGGCCACGGTGGTGGCAACGGAGACAACAGTGGCGACGAGGAGGAGAGAGGAGAGGATGATCAGGAGAGGCTTCTTGTGCTTCCTGGTCAAGGTAGAGATGCTTCCGCCATTATGGTTGTCGCCGGAGCTGGACATTATGGGGAGGGTGTCCGGCGAGTGGGACATTTGGTTGGGCTGGGGTGGCGGAGGAAGAAGAGGAAGAGGCGGAGGCGAGGAGACTGATTTAGGCAGCTTAGAGATATGGTGTGGTCTTTTATTGACGAATTTGGTAGTAGAGGCGGCTACAAATTGTCGCTTACCTCCTCCGTGCCTTTTCCTTTAATTTTACTAAATTATCGGTAAAAGTTACTGCCTTTAAGCCAATGATAATTTGTTTTTTACTTGAGGCCTGAGAGTCATCTTCTGATTCAGTATGGATATTTTTTTCTTAGGCTGCTATTTACCAAAGAGCTCATCGGCTACTATGAATACTCCCTACATTCCATATTATTAGTCCTATTTTGTTTTTTCAAACATGAAGTAAAATTAGCTCGTTTTGGGAAAATAAAATGGGACTATTGAAGTGGGACAAAGGAGTTTAATTTTTTATGAGCGAGATTGGAGAATTAAGCATTTGCTTAGAATAGAGGCCAAATAATGTACCTCAATTAGCGGGACGATGCTGCATGGTCTTCATATCAACGTCCATCTTCTATGCTCATTTTCTTCACATGGCTAGAAAAAAATGTTCCACCCAGCCGCATCTTTGCAGGCTTTGGCGGGGCCCAAGTCCATGTGCCATACCATTAAATCCGTAGGCCTTCCCTCCAAATGCCGCCTGAAAAGGAAACCACTGTATAACATAACTCGAGCAAGGAATTCTCGCCCATATATCGATATCGGGTCTCACCCGATAAATCGCTACAGGTAAATATTGGTTTTTAATTTTTTTACAATATCGGCAATATTTGGATATCGCTATTTAAAAAAAAAAAAAATTTTAAAAAAAACAACTTTCTCCTTTGTTTCTCATGCTAATATGCATATTTTGAAATCTATGTTTTGTCTAAATTAGTATAACTCATTTTAGAAGTTAGATTCTGAAAATATACGGTAAAAACTAGTTTTCAACCATCGATATTTTTTGACAAATATCTCTGATATTTTGTCTCTTATCCACTGTGGGCTGGGGCATAAAAGAAGCAAAACATCCATAGTGGATTTATCCACTGTGGATGTTTTTTTTAGATATTTTCAACTTTCAAGCTGAGGTGTTTCAGCTGAAAGTTGAAAAAATTCCAAAAAAACATCCAACTAAATTTTTTTCAGCTGGATGTTTGCTTTTAATCACGCCCCAAACGGCCCCTTAAGCCGACCGATATTTTACCGATATCCAATACGGAATTCCTTGAACTCGAGTAGGGTTCATATTTAACTATTTTGCACTCCATTTAAAAATTAAAGATTTTTTTTAAGATTTACTATTTAAGCTAAAATGTCACATCCATCGTTTCTTTCTTTTCAAGTGAAGAGAGTTAAATTAGAAAGGGATTTGTGATTGATCAGTCGGTAGCCAATGGCCAATCCCCGAATACAGTGGTGATAATCATTTGAAGAATTTTATTTTTTTATCCCTCTATCCAAAAATACGTGTCTTCATTGGAAAACAAAAATGAAGTAAACAATTTTTTATATATAAGACTGAAGAATTATTTTGGTTATATAGCAAAGGAGTTCCTTTTATTAGAATAACAATAAAAGACTCTCGATGTATGTGAAAGAACAACAATAAGAAACTCTCGTGAGTATAATGATGCCTTGGGAGACTCGAACATATGATAAAGTATTAAAAAAGAACCAGGCCCAACTCCCAAGGCATACGTTGCTATCCATTGTCAATAATCATTTTTTCAGTATATTTTGACGAAAAGATAAAAAAAAGCGTAAATCCTTTCTCATTATCTTTCTATATTGTATGCCACGATAAGTGGGAAATCAAAAAAAAGGTGAGTGTGCAACATGTGTTTTTATAATAGAAATTGACTCCAAAGTCCAAGAAAATTCGGACAGTAGTCTGTTAAAAAATCCAAAGTACAAATTATTTCACGGTTTATCTATTCAAAATTCGTCCATTGCATGTCAGCTGGTCTCATATAAGATAGCAATATTTCAATCATGCTTAATTGATTTCCTTCGTTTCACTATTCTACCCGATCTATCTTGCTTCTCAACTTCCAATCTGATACCTTTCTTGAAGAGTACGTAGAACCTTAGACGCTCCTCCATAAGTTCGATATCAGTGACAGTGACCCCGGAAAATTGAAATTGCTGGTTTTAACCTTTTACTTCGGGGTGAGCATATACCGTCTTAGCTGAAAAGGAATAAAAAGGAAATAGTGTATTAGATTCTTTGCTGATAACTTTTCTTAGGTGAATAAGCACGCCAATATCTTGTTAGAAATGAAGAAAACTTATTTTTTTATATAATTGATAAGGATTTAGTCCCCCCATTGCATTAGAATAGTCCGATCTAGTTTTTAAAAATGAATTCCGTATCCAACTATTAAAGTGGAACGAGGGAGCATTTATTGTTGATTGATGCTTCATGCATGGGGAATATTGTCTGAAAGGGAATTGCTTTTTGGGCCAAGAAAGAAACTAGTCGATTCCATACATTGGGGATTGTTCTTTAATTTCCACCGGATCTTTGGGGCCACGTTTGCAGGTGCGTCCTACCGAATTACAATGTTATCATAATTGCTACATAAAAAATGATATGTCCGCCACTGTTCTTTTTCTCTTCATAGTTTAATTTACAACGGGAAGGGAATCACTGTCCCTCTTGCATGTATTAAAGAACTTGTTGTCATGATACTTCCTCGTTAACAAAAGCAAAAAGAAAAGGAAAAGGAGATTGGTTTGATACCTAACTTCAGCTCCATTGGGTTGAAAGATTCCAATCAAATTATACTCTCTCCGTTCCAAAATATTATGTAAATTTGAGAAAATTCTCATTTTTATTAGACCATAAAGCTCACAAAGAAGTCACATGACTTCTTCATCCCGTCCAACTCGTATGCTCGTTCAGTAACCAAATTCAAGTCAATCGTTCAAAGTCTACTCCAATTTTGGAAAGAGGAAATCATGTGATTTTGAAAAATATATATAATATTTAAGAATAATAAATATTTTAAAATATACATAGTATTTTAGAACAGAGGGAATAACTGATTTTTTTCAAATAATTCTCCTTTTGCTCGAACTTAGCTCGTTTTTAAGCTGGAAAAATTGTAGGCCCCACCACCCCAGGGTAAATAACAAACCTTTCCCATAATGTAAATAGTAATCGACGAACTGCCGAATGCTATCATAAATTGGCAACTTCTATGGGCATTAAAGGAGGCTCAACGGATCGAACACAAATCTATGGAATGGAATTCAGGTAGGCTCTCTGTTTTTGCTGCGTCGTTTCTCTCTCAGCTTCACTCCTACGTACCTAATGCACGTGCAGCATGTCCCCATTTCGGGCAGCTAGCTCGAGTTCTTTGCCTGCACGTCTGACCCTTGTCGCCGTTACTTTTGCTAATCAAAGACCATACGCCATCCGCCACCCGAAATTCATTCCAGTTTCCGGCCTTCCTTCCCTTATGCAAGTTTTGGCAGTTCCTTACCTCGATATGTTCTTACAAGCTTATAAGAACAAGTTCACTTACATTTGAAATGGTGACGGTAAATTCTTGTGAATAGCCCTCTAATTGAAGATGATGACATCTTATTCAATTTTTCCACGCAGGAAAACAACTAAAAAGATGTCAATAATAGCAAGCGTCATCCTTGCTGATTGCATGAAAAATGTCGCCAAGCGCATGTAGCGCCTGTTGTCCGGGATGGTTCCGTGTGGCGCGAGGCTAACAACTCCAGCTTCAATGTGATTCCCAGCAGCATTAGGGAGTGGGACGCCATTTTTTCTGCAATAATTTCTTGGTCCTACGCCTTTGCTGTCACCAACTTGTCTTAATTTCCCCCGTGGTGGGCACGGCTCTGCGCTCTGGATTGCATATCCTTGTCACCGGGGGGGGGGGGGGGGGGGAGGTGTGTTTTGGGAACCATTTCTTTGTTTTTAGCTGACAACGTTTTTGTTTTCTTTTATTTGAGAGTTTTTTCCATATTACCTGGCGCAAAATCTCATATTCCCATATTACCAGGTTTTTCCCGTGAAATCTCATATGACCCGGAATCTGGACTTGATGTACCCAAAATGCCCTTTCTTCTATTTTTTCGTGTTAACACTGTGCGAAGAGGCGTGTTGTGTACAACACGCCTCGAGTGTGAAGTTCTCCGGCGATTCCCATCGGCGACGGCACCGGCGACCGGCGAGTTGGTGCGGCGATTCAACCGGCGGAATACACGGACGAGTTCGAGCCTATTCGCGTCCCCCATCTCGATATCGAGCTGCCCCCCTGCTGGATTTCGACGACACGACTGACGGAGAGTGGACAAAGGCGGCGATTTGAAGCGCATCCGTCGGGATTTCTGATCTTCAACCTTGAGAAGACCCCCGCGGCTCCCTCCGCCTGCATGCAACAGGCGGATTGACCGGATTGAGCTTCGGTGCACGGCGAGGAAGACTGTGAAGGCACCTGCGAGGAAATACAGACATACAGACGACTAAACTACGGTAAGTTACAACTATCCTACCTGATTTTAGTTTCATAAGGTCGGACATTTGAATTTTTAATTTTTACTATGAACTATAAAGTCGTGTCTAGAGTAGACACGACTGTGTATTTAGTCGTGTCCGCGACGACACGACTTTTATATTTTCGTGTTGCACCGAGGACACTTTTGTACTGACCACTATACCTCACTCCTTGCAGATGGATAAAAAAAGAGATGAGTCTATGGAGGAAATACCACCGGAAGAGGAGGAGGATCATGATTTTGTCTTCGCACCTCGGCAGCGAAATCAGAGGGGCAGGAAAAGGAAGGCTCCGATGGACCGACCAGTGAAGAGAACATATAATGCGCGACCGGCGCTGAAGACGTGTTGTCAACCGGGGGCGATGAAAAAGTGTGCGGCCCTCCTACAGCGTCACCAAAGATGTGCCCAACTGATGAACGAGGCTGGTTTCGCTGTCATTTTTGAAGGTGAGGACGTTGTTGTATCTCGGAACCTCCTCGACCATTTGGTCAGGTACTGGGATGAGTCGGCGAAGGTCTTCAATATCAAGGGTAGGACGCTACATTTCACAGAGGAAGATGTTGCCCTTATCACCGGATTGCCCGCAAAGGGCGACAGAGTTGAGGTCCTCCCCTCTTTGACACGCCGACCGGAAGGTCAATTCTTCAGAAAGTACTTCGCCGCGAGGAGAGCAGACATTCCACACATTGAGGAAATGATAGACAAGCTTAGCGCGGGCGAACTGAAGATGGAAGAGGAGGACATTGCGAGGATGATCATCTGCCTCCTCTTCTCCACGGTGTTGTTTCCACACAGCACTAGAGCGGTTCATCCCTCTTTGTACCGTTACATTGACGACCTCCCAAGATTGAGGTCATACAATTGGGCTGGGGCTATACATAAGATGTTGGTTTCTGGTATAACCCATACCAGCCGCCTAGTGGGAGCGAGATCGCAAGGAGAGTGCCTGGGCGGTGGATGCCTAAATGGCGCCGCATATGTCCTTCAGGTATGTAGCATTCATAGTCTTCGATCGGGAAAAAGTCTTATACAATACCACTATATATATAGTCATGTATCATAGAACACGACTATATTTATAGTCGTGTATAATGAAACACGACTAGGTATATAGTCGTGTTTTTTAAGACACGACCATAGTTCAATTCGTGTTGAACTTATAGTCGACTAAGGCAACCGCGCATTGTTATAATGTTTTCAACTGTTTAATTTGCAGATTTGGTTTTTTGAGCACACGACAATCTTCCATCCTGTCATGGGCCCTACCAGCCCACGGGCGAAAAGATGGCCAGGAAGTGGGGCCCTCATTACAGAGGTGAAGAAAGGTGCACAGAAGAAGCACCGCATGGCCGACTATTGGACGGGAGTGTTCCACAATCTTCAAATTGGGGAGGAACTCGTCGACGTAATCAGCCCCATGGCCGGAGAGGCATATCTCCTTGCTTCGTCAACCTCAGGGGCCCATCCTCCACGACGGCAGAGGCCGCAGAGGCCGGAAATGAAGACGACTCCCAACCAACCTGCCTCCACTTCCTCGAGAAAGGCTGCCCAGTCGACTGCAACTGCAATGGGCCGATTGGAGGGTGCCCTTCAGGGCATACAGTCACTAATAGAGATAGCTCTGTCTTCCTATGAGGAGATGGGAAGGAGAGTGGGACCTCTGCGAGAGATTCTCCACTCTATGAAGTCCTCTGCCGCCTCAGCGTCAATGCTGTTAGAAGGTGAGATCTTCGAGCATCCGAAGGAGGAGATGACTGACGAGCCGACGAATGAGCCGAAGAAGCGCCCCGAAATGGAGAGAAAGAAGTCATCGGTGCATCAGATGGAGCCGAAGAAGCGGCCCCAAATGGGGCCACAATCGTCATCAGTGCATCAGATGGACACAAAGAAGCGGCCACTTCAAAAGGAGCATAATAAGAACACTCCTATCGGTATGCGGACGAAGGAGCTGGCAAGGAAGTCACATCTGGATTCGACGAAATGGGGTAAAGGTAAGTTGTAGACGATGATTTATTTTTTCGTGCCCCATCATACACGACTACTATATTTGTCGTGTTTCATTGTACACGACTATGTGGTTTATCGTGTTCTATATAACACGACTATGTTTTTTATCGTGCTGCTACTACTGACATGAAGAAGTAAAATGTCATTTCAGCTCCCATCAAACGCGCGGTTGAGGAAGACAAGATGGAACGGGCTGCGAAGAGATCCTCTGCCAAGATGTTTTTGAAGAAGCTCCAACCAGAATTCAAGGAAGATATGGAGCGTGCAGAAGTCGAGTCCCGTCCGACGTACGGCCGGGACATATTCCCCCCTGGTGTAGTGATAAGGAAGCGCTTCAGGACTGTCGGCTCGAAGGAGGAGCAGAGGATTAGAGAAGAGGAGCATATACGGAGAATGGCGGAGGAGCAGAAAAGAAGAAATAGGTCCCCTCAGCCGAAAGCCGACTCCGAACAAACCATATCCGATAGAGAGGCGACCTCTATCATCGATGAGGTCATCTCTTCCATACGGCAGTCGGATATCGAAACCGTGAAGGAGGAGGTGAAGGAGGATGTGAAGGGCGGGGACGTCGAAGAGGAGGAGGTGAAGGCGGATGTTCTGGACAAAGAGACGAAGGAGGGGGAGGGGAAGGAGGAGGAGGCGAAGGAGGAGGAGGGGAAGGAGGAGGAGGTGCAAGCAGACGAAGAGGCGATGGAGGAGGAGAAGACGGAGGAGTTGAAGGAAGAGGAGGCTGAGGAGGAGAAGGCGAGGGAGGAGGAGGAGGTCGCCGAGGGCACTGGCTTAACCGCATCACAGCCGGTTGACGTCGATGTCCTCCTAACCCCTCAGAAGTCTAAGGCTGTAATTGCTCTCCCCGACCATTATGCCGATTCGGAGTTATGCTTCGACATGGGGGTACTGTTAGAGCGGGATAGAGTGGCAATAGATGGATGGATGGCCAATCCGAGGAAGGCTTATCCAATCCCAACGCTATGTGATGACGACTATTTATCCCTCCTACAAACAACAGAAATAAACACCAATGTAAGTAAACCTATGCTCCTCATATATAGGGTTGTAGACATAAAGTCGGTATTCGAAGACACGACTTTGCGAGTAGTCGTGTCTATGGAATACGCGACTATTCGCATAGTCGTGTCTATCGAGGACACGACTACTATGCAGATCGTATATATAGAATAATCGACTTTGTTTTGGAAGTTGCATGTTGCCTTACCGAAGTGTAATGACTCCTCAATATGTTTTCTGTAGGTTATAGATGCTTTTTTAAGTCTGTTGAGCCAGCGCAACGAGAGAAACCCGATGAAATATCCGTGGGCATTTTTTGGTTGCCACGCATTCAAAGAGATATTCGACAACGTAAGTGTTCCCTGCAGAAGGAGTGATAAGTAAATACTTATGATATTATTAGATCGTTGTCTAAATCTCTTTCGCTTTCGCAGGAGCACCAGGAAGGGGGAAATAATGGTAAATTGGTTAAAAAGCTCGGGAGGATGCTGGACGGCTTGAATAGGAACATGTTCTACGCATTTTTTCCAATCCGCACCGGCTCCCACTTCTGCCTCGTGTATGTCCATTTCCCGCACTGTGTATGGCGCTTCTACAACCCACTGTCTGGCAGATCCCAATTATATCCGCATCACAGAAAAGCTGCTGACAAATTCACGCAGTTCATGAACGTCGTTATGGCAGGCAAGCTGGGGTGGTTTGGTTTGCTAGACTGGAAGATGACTCAGATAACCAAAGCGCCGTGGCAACAAAATTCGAAAGACTGTGGCATCTTCATCATGATGTACGTCGCGCATTTGGCGTCCAATGTGAACCCCCCGGAGTTTGACCAGTCCACAATCACACGACTGTGGCGACCAGTCATCGCTTCAACCTTGATTCGGGGGCTTATTAACAGCGAGTTTGACGACGATTCCGGACAAGGCACAAAAGATGCTGTCACAGTTGCGGGTTTTTTGCGGCTTCCGGATAAAGAATAACTTCAAATTCATTTTATTCACATTCTTTTAATGTACAAAGTTCATTTCCTGTAAATACCAGATGTCACTGTACAAAGTTCATTTTATTCACATTCTTTCACTGTACAAAGTTCATTTTTAATGTACAAAGTTCACATATTTGACTCATACCAGATGTAGACAAAATATCGCTATCATGAATGTGAATACGGCCTTGATACAACAGGTTAGTTTCATATAATCGTCTATGATGAAAAACGACTACGCATATAATCGTCTCTGGAACAACACGACTACGTATATAATCGTCTCTGATTTAACACGACTTTATATGTAGTCGTCTTTCACAATACACGACAGTAGAGATGTTAATTTGGGTAGGCCTTCTGCGCTATACAAGACTTTGACTACATCCTAAGTGAAGAATGGTGGGGGCTGAGGTAAGCCGGAGCGGCGTACATCCGCCGTCTCGTTCGTAGACAGTTTGCCTTGTTGCGGAAGTTTTCGTTTCCTGCGCGTCCGATGTTCTTTCGGAACGGGGCTTTTTGTGCACTTTGTACGGTTGTGACCAACTTCACGACAATTCCCACATTTCGCACGTGGCCTTGCAGGTGGATCGGGCTGTGACTCAATTCTTTTTGTCTTTCTCCTGCCCTTCTTTGGAGCTTCAAGCCTTGGCGGTTCGCATTTAAATAATACGCCGTAATTTCCCCACTGACTTCTGTCTAAAGTAGGGAACACTACTTCTTCGTACGTGGTGCGGTACGTACTTGCGCAGTACCACTTCTCACAATATTCTACCGCTTCCAGACTCCTCTCATCAATACATGCCATGGCGTGCTTGCACGGAAGTCCCATGCTCTGGAAGAAGCCGCATGTGCATGTTCTATTCGTAAGGTCCACAACATCCTGATGCGAAAACATGAACAACATTAGTGTATTCGACAATACAGTCGTGTCGTCGAAGACACGACTGTATGGCTAGTCGTGTCTTCGACGACACGACTTTGTTATAGGCGTCTCTTACAGAAAACAAATTTATGCTTACCACATGGTATAAAGATGTCACTTCAAACTGCCGTAATGATAGCGGTTGAACTCGAACTGTTCCAGCACTCTGATTCCTCATCTGATTGATATGATTCTGTGCATATTTTGTTAACGGAGTCGGTAGGCCGTCTGCCTCTATTCGGCGTCTCTGAAAATGGACGCTTGTGGTCGCCCGCGTTTGCTCGATCAACCGAGTTATTGGCCAAAACCTTGCCTTTAGAAGCATATTATTTACACTTTCTGACGCGTTCGACGTGAGAGTGCCGTACCTTTTACCCGGATATTCGACGTTCGCCCAATGTGTTTTCGGAATATTGTCAACATATTTCCAGGCCGCCTCATTGTGTTCCTTCATCTTCTCCATCGTAGCGTCGAATTCTGGTCTCCTGAAGCATTTTGCAGCTCGGAATAGGAGTTCCTTCAGGTACTTATCCTTCCAAGTATTAAGCATATTTGCGGCCATATGCCGGAGGCAAAACCCATGGTGAGCCTCGGGAAAGACATCGGCGACCGCTCTCAGAAGGCCCTTCTGTCTATCAGAGACAATAGTGTCCAGGGATGCCGGGGGGTCCGTAAAGAGAAAACATTTAAGTAAGGTGAGGAACCACGTCCTGTACAAGTGAGAGACAAACATATTAAACATAGAATGCTTCAGGTTGTTACAAGGTCGTCTATAAGCAAAGGACGACTACATGAGTAGTCGTGTTGTCGATTACACGACTGTGTGCCCAGTCGTGTCGTGCCTAACACGACTACTCATACAGTCGTCTTTCCTGGTTCTAAACTTACCACGTTTTGATATTCTCTTTATCCACAATTGCATATGCAAGACACATTAATTGTTGATTGCCGTCGATTGCTGTAGCAACCAATAATACTCCAGGGTACTTTCCTTTTAGGAATGTTCCATCAAGCGTGAGCAACGGTCTCAGTGTTCTTCGGAATGCTCTTGCAACCGGGCCGAACATCCAAAACACACGTCTGAAGTCGTAGCCGGCTAACTCAATTGGGATATCAGGTATATCAGCTGATCTTTCGATGACCACATGTGTACCTGCGTTAGACCGCTCTAATTCCCTTCCGTATTGTGGCAAAATACGATAAGCGTCTTCAGGGTTGCCATCGATCAATCGGATCAATTCCTCTTTCGCCCTCCATGCCCTTTTATAGTTGACGGTGACGCCCCAATGCTTCTCAATGTATTGTTGGATATTTGAGATTTTTATGGAGTTTGAATCCTTATGGAGGCCATGACACTTCCTCGCGATCCAGAGGTGAGAAGCCAATGGATGATCTTTCGAACTTAGAGAAGTGTCACATGTATGCCGTTGTTCCCTCCTTGTTACGCTGACTCCATCAAGTCTGTTCGACGCTCGTATGTACCACTTGCACCCCGAAACCTTGCAACTTGCAGCGAATGTGTCCTTGCTCTCATCGGCTACTTTGAACATGAATTTCCTCTTGATTGCCAGATCAGTTAGAACCATCTTGAACTGCTTGACGCTTTCGAATCTAGCCCCTAAGGTAAGTTGTGCCTCGTAGTCTTCTGCTTGCAAACTTCCGGTCAACATCGTCTCCTCTTCACAATGTTTTGAAGGACCGGCCTCTGCAGAATAGGTACCCCAATCCCAACCACCATCACCCTCAATATTGAGATAGTCATCGTCCTCCGACGCGACAGATTTCCCTTTAGATGTGTCTCTTGCCGTTGGACCTCTAGAGGTTGATGTTGCCGTGTGATATGTCTGGCTGAAATGTGGTACTGTAAGAGGCTCATCCCACTCATCTGCAGACCACGGTAATTCATCTTCATCCAACAATTCTTCTTCATATGGACTAGAATCTTCATCGTCATCTTCTTCATCTTCACCTTCATCTCCGAAACTGCGGGCAAAAACATGTATGAATGGACTTGAAAAAACGATTGCACGTACTATGAGGTATTGTTTTATGCAACACGAATTGACTTATAGTCGTCTACGATTCAACACGACTAGGTATATAGTCGTGTTCAATACGGCACGATAACCCTTTTAGTCGTGTACTATTATAGTCGACTATAATAGCACACGAGTTGCTTGTATCCGCGCCTTAGAAGTCTCACCTCGCATAGTCCCCATCTCTTCCTCCTTCGACTGCTGATGCGGGTGTCTTATTGCCCGGGCTGGACGGCCTCTCCGGCGGTGTGTTACTGCCCGGCATCACTTGTGCCTCTGGTAGCCTCTCCGGCGGTGTGTTACTGCCCGGCATTACTTGTGCCTCTGGTAGCCTCTCCGGCGGTGTGTTACTGCCCGGCATCACTTCTGCCTCTGGTAGCCTCTCGGCCGGGCTGTTATTCGCATTGGCATTTATTTCCTTATTGAGAGTCGAAGTCCACTCCACGTACAGGCGGAGTAGTCCATTTGTGCCTTGCTTGCTCTTGTGAAGTATAAATATTGACTCTACGTCTTTATCGTCTTCAAGGAGAAATGTGTATTCTTCAGATTCAACATGATATGACAAAGTTAATGTACCAGGTGTAGACTTAAGCGGTAATCTTTCTTCAACTAGCTGCAACAGTTCCAGGTACTTTACTCGTGTATCTATAGGCAGGAGCTTCCGTATCCCGCCCACGTACTTACCAGAATCCGTCAAAACTCCATCGTAGTGTAAACAAAGAACTATCTTCTCCATCCGTACCTGCCATTAAAAACCCGACATAAGTTACAAATCCGTGAGACACGATATATTGAAAACCGTATATGAGTGCATCGTATATGAGTCGTGTTTCATCAAACACGACTATGGTTACAGTCGTGTTGTCGACGACACGACTGTAACAACAGTTGAAAACTTGCTACGTTTTCAACTTTCATCTCTGGAACCAACTTTCAAGATATAAATCGTCGTATTTTAACTTCACCTACCAGTTTTTCGATGTGCCTTGCCTCCGTTGAAGTTGTTTTCCAATACCCGATCTTTCCCGCTCCTTTTCCCGCTTGTTGCCGCGAAGATGACCTTTTCGGACTTCGACGACGCCGGCGCCGGCGATGATATGGGCGGAGCGGCCGGACGGAACGCCTTCTTCTCCGACTACCGGCAGCTTCTCCGGGTAGTCGCTCCCTTTCCGGGTAATATGGAAAACCAAAGTGTGGGTACCTTATACCTAAACCTAAGGGCATTTTGGGTACTTTCCGGGTCATATGGAAGGATGAAAAGGATTCCGGGTAATATGACAAACCGGTGTTTGGCGCCAGGTCATATGTAAAAAGCTCTTTATTTGACTACCATGTATGTTACTCCCTCCGGGCACTTCTAATTCACTTCATTCGAAAATCAACTGTCCCCAAAGGGAGTATCTTTTTCGTCTCTGTACTACCTATTTAAAAATGTCGGATTGCTAATATTGTTATCCTTTTTCTACTCTAGTAAGAAAAAAAGGCAAATCTAATCGATGAGGAGACTTCTCTGTGTTGAGAAAAAAGGCAAATCGAATCGATGAGGAGTACCCTTTTTCTAATATAAACATCGTGCCGGGTTCCAAGCTCATTTTTCTACCATCACGGATGGTTGATTGCTTGTTTCGGTGGTCTAACTTGACTAAATACTCTGTGCTAATCCTTTTGTTGGTTTTACCAACATGAAGCTCAACAAGCCCATCAACAGGCTCCACTAGAGGTGGTAAAGGGCCGGCCCCATTGGCCGAGAGCCAGGCCCGTCCCTGGCCCTTGGCCCTGACCAGCGAGCCATTGGGCCGGGCCGGGCCAGGGCAGGGCGTGGCCCTAATGAAAAAAATTATTTTATTTACAAAAACTAATAATAGATATAAAATTTTATTAATAAAATAAATTAAGTACCAAAGCTA
Source organism: Houttuynia cordata (assembly GCA_039654745.1). Lineage (NCBI taxonomy): Eukaryota > Viridiplantae > Streptophyta > Magnoliopsida > Piperales > Saururaceae > Houttuynia > Houttuynia cordata. The sequence goes on from CM077504.1 coordinate 32,505,118, forward strand.
ATTAGGCGAGAATTATGTCACTATAGTGTGAGTACATGCCAACTAATCGTGTGCTTGTTGGGCTCACAATTGGCTTTTGGGCGGTATATAAGAAAAAAATATAACTAGTTAAAAAAATAAAGAACAACTAATTAACTATTTAAACAAATTTAAGGAAAATTATGAAATATAAGTATAGTTACGAGAGCTTCGATCTTGGTTCCTTTAAAGTTTAAAAAATAAAAATTAAAGAGCTTCAAGAACGAAGAACTAAATTATTTTAAAACTTGGAGTTGGAAAGCTTAGATAACTTAAAAATTAGAGAGTTGGAAGAGAAATTTGTAGTAGAAAATTCAATTCTCTTTATTGTCTTTTATAGATTTTGAATTTTTAATAAAATGATAAAAATATTATTCAAATGATAAAAAAAATAACTATTTTTAAGGGGTATTTTGGTCCGGGCAATGTTTTAGAGTAGATCGCCCATCTAATGACCACAACTCTTTTTTAGCCGTTGGATGGTCATCCAACGGTTGTTTTTAAGTCATTAGTTATTTTTTTATTTGCCCGAGCCTGAAGGCCTAGCACTTAGGCCTGCCCTGGTCCACCAGTACCGCGGGCCCGGCCCATTGGCACATACGCTCCATAAACGGGATGCCATAACTCTTTAAGTGACCATCTATGATCTAACTGGGGAAGACAGGCCCATATATAAAGAGTTGCCAAAGAGAAGTAAGATAAGCCCATGTACCTATCAGCTTCGGGCTTGGGCCCAGCAGGCACGTCTTTTTTTTGTGTGCAGTGCCGAACATTGGACACAAATGACGTGGAAGAGGAAACTGGAAGATCTAGTGCGAAGATGTCCAATTTGAGGCAGAAACGTGCCAGTATCCTTTTCTTTATTCTTTTACCTGACCAACAACAGCTGGACGATACGCTGACAAGATAGCTGCTTCCGTCACGGCTCGTGCACCCGCTCTTAAAAAAACAGGCAAAAAGCTCGGATTGCTAATAATCTTGTCCTTTTTCTAGTAAGATAAGAAAAAAAAGGCAAATCGAATAGATGAGGCTTCTCTGGGGCCCACGAAAAAAGTTTATCGGACACACGGAACCAAAATCTGCCCCTTTTTTAACTTTACAACGATGTTACATTGTTCAAAGAGACAAATTCACCGACCGGACACTTGAGCTCCGTCTGCAATCCCTTTCATTTCACCCAACCTTTGATTGATTGGGCACTTAAGACAAACCGTCTCGTGGGGGGTGGCTGATACGTTGATGATGAGTCATATGCAGATCATCGTATAGGAGTACTGTGCTTCGTGTAGGAGTAGGAGCATTAAAAACCTATATAATGTGAATAAAGTTTCCGTACGGGGTTTTGCTACTTTGCATGGGACTAGGAGTGGCACATCATCTCCCCGTGAAAACTAGTGCTTAAATTGTCTGGTCGATTGAACCAATACAGTCGTCCGTCTGCCGTCTGCTTGGCTTTAAGTTCCCTTTTCAAGGTCAAAATCAGATCATCCACAGAGCCTTTTTAGAGGGGGAGACAGAGAGATTGCTGCTTGTCTGTATGCATGTGGAGTACCGTGACGATTTTCGCGTTTTGTGCCACGTTCGTTCCGTTGCTGCAATCTGACCATCAATTGTTATAAAAAAAATCTGATCATCAACATTATTGGATTGTTCGTCTTCTGCTTTCTCTCTTTGATCAGGTACTCACTCGCAACAGCTCTCCAATCTTTCGACTTTGTTTTTCTGGTTGGTCTTTGTGCCTGGCGGAGTAACTGCTGCAAAAACTGCATAAATTGCAAAAAACAATTTAAAGCTTAAGCTATAATCGAATTGACAAGGGAGCGTCTTAGCTAGCATTCTCGTTCTAATTGACGGCAAAGTTATGATGTTAGCCAAATGCAGCATAAGTGTAAATTTTGCATTCATTATATGAGTTGTCTCTTACCGGCATTTCTATTCAATGTTTGAGCAATTTTTCTCAGAATTCTGTTAGTTTTGAACTGCAGTTGTCAGATGACAGAAAATTTACTGTGGTCTATCTCAATATATTTTATGCATGTGCCGGAGCACGGCTTTAACTTTTTTCTCTACCAAATTAATTGATTAGCATCAGAGCGTTATATGTTTTGTCAAATGCAAATTAAGTGCATATCCTTGAATTACTGCTAGCACGGTACAACTTTCAGTATACAATATTTGACTTTCTGATTGTGATGTCTGCATTGCAGGTTTACATTCTAATTCCGCTGAAATAAGTTGCTCGTGAAGATGGTAAATAATCTGAATACGGAGGAAACAGCAATGGGAAATGGAGTCATTGGCATACTGGCCGAGTCCTGCAACATGTGGGAAAGGAGAGCTCCTTTATGCCCATCACATTGTGCTAGGCTTCTGCATGGTGGAAGGGGCAAAACGGGAGTGGACAGGATCATTGTTCAGCCATCCACAAAACGTATCCATCATGATGCTCAATACGAAGATGTCGGTTGTGAGATATCAGAGGATCTATCAGAATGTGGTCTTATTGTGGGGATTAAACAACCGAAGGTGTGATATATATATATTTTACTGCCATCTAAATAATCAATTTGTTTTTGTTCTCAAAACTTAGGGGTGTGGACATTCTTATTTGGCCGTCATGCAGTTGGAGATGATTCTTCCTGACAGGGCCTATGCCCTCTTTTCCCATACTCACAAGGCTCAGATAGAGAACATGCCTTTGTTGGATAAGGTATCAATTTTCTTGAGTGCATCTTTCATGTTACCTTTCTTTTTATGTTTCTGTTATTATTCAAGTATTTACGGTTTGATTATATTGGACGTTTAGATCCTTGCAGAAAGAGCTTCTTTATATGACTATGAGCTTATTGTTAAAGACAATGGGAAGCGTTTACTAGCATTTGGAAAATACGCGGGTAGAGCTGGATTAATAGACTTCCTTCATGGTCTAGGAAAAAGTATGAAGTTCATGTTTTTTGTTTCTTTTCTTTCATTGGTTGGTGATCCTCCTGTAGGTAATAATCACTAAAGTTACCTGCACTCTAACTTAGTAATTGATGTTTTATAAGGGTATTTACATCTTGGATATTCAACACCCTTCCTCTCTCTTGGAGCATCTTATATGTATTCATCTTTGGCTGCTGCAAAGGCTGCAGTAATAACTATTGGAGAAGAAATAGCTGCCACTGGGCTTCCATCCGGAATTTCCCCTCTAGTATTTGTTTTCACTGGGTCTGGAAATGGTATGAACCTCTTTCTATACAATTATGCCTTTCTATCTGTTTCTCCTGTCAGATTGTAAGATATCCGATAAAACAAAGCTGCTTAAGCTGACAACAACCTATTGTTTGATTATTCCACAATGCCTAATAATTCAATTTCAGAGGGCATTAATTGTTCCTAGTAACTCATTTTTTAGATTTTTGTTGCAGTTTCACAGGGCGCACAAGAGATATTAAAGCTGCTGCCTCACACTTTTGTGGATCCGTGTAAACTTCCAGAGCTTTTTGAAATGGTAATGTGATATGATCTCTCATTTTAACCCAAACACATCACAATACATAAGGTTACTCGTTGAGGGTTTATTGACAGTAGTATTCGACCCAAATGCATCATATATAATTGATGAGATGAGAGCAGAATGTTGGGCCTTAATGAATAATCATATAGACACATTGAATGTAGCTGAGATGAGGATGCTAAGGTTGATGCGTGGGATAACTAGGAGAGATATAATTAGGAATGAGCATATACGTGAGAACTTAGGGGTACCTTTAGGGGAGCAGCTTGGAAAATGTAGGTTGCATTGGTATGGCTACCTACAAAGAAGACTAATGGATGCCCCGTAAGAACGTTGGAAAGGATATGTGAAAATGATGCAAAAAGAGGGAGAGAGAGACCTAAGAGAATGTGGATAGGATTAATAAGAAAGAATATGAATATGCTGTCTCTTACAAAAGAGTTGGCTCAAAACAGGCTAAAATGGAGGTCTAAGATCCATATCGCCAACCTCAAATTGTTGGGGAAGTTGCTAGTTGAATTGAACTCAGCTTAGACAGATTGTGTAGAAGGGAAATAGGGGATTTGAGAGTTCATATTACTTGTCTTGATTTCTTGGGGTTTCAAGTTGTTGAGCTCCTTGCTTGTGGGACTTCCTGTCCTTGAGTCAATCATAAACTGTTTTAAATGCAGCTCACCTAGCTAGTATTGGAGGTATACTTTGTTTTAATTAAAAAAAAAAGAAGTATACTCTGTTTTCTGTTTTTTCTGTGTGTCCAAATATGTGGGTAAAGATGGGATGGCCGGGGTTAAGACTTAAGAGTAGAGTCCATCAAATTGCACCTCAGTTTGATGCTCCGACCTTACCATTAATCACTTGCATCAAGGAAATGCTAGCGAAATATGGGCTATAAAACCTTCGTGCCTCCATTTAAATGCTTTTCCTTCAGTACCTATGACCATGTTGTGTTGGACCGCACAAAAAAGGTGTTGCACTTTAAGTACACTGCGAAGGTTACTTGTATTCTGTCTAGAAGTAAAACTATGTAAGATTGACACTGACTTTGCTTTTTAAATTATCCAACGCATGTTCATTTTCTGAACAACTTTTACTCTCAAATTTTTTGGTTTTGCTGTAACCTGGAATGGGCTCAGATGAGTTACTTTTTCTTACATTTATATGTTTTTTAATGTGGATAATTTGTATTGTTTATGCATGCTCTGTCATGTTATCACCCTAAAGATAAGCACTGGTGGTGAAAATTTCATACGATTATTTTTCTTTAAACGATAGGAGGAACATCCTCATCCCCAATTACGTCCTTCAAGAAGAATCTTTCAAGTATATGGTTGTGTCGTTACATGTCAGGACATGGTTGCACCAAAGGATCCTGCAAAAAAGTTTGACAAGGTATATCAAGTACTTATTTGATTTTTCTTAGTGATTAGAGATCAAAAATGTAGATTTATTCTTGCCGTCTTGTGCTTTTTACTTTAGACGGAAATATCAAAAGGAAAAAATTGAGGTGTCAGAAAACTCATTTGTTCTGCATAATTATGGCAATGCTTTTAAATGGATTTGTTCATTAACTCTTGGTGTATTTACTGATGCAATATAAGTGTGGATTTTCCATTAAAAAAAGGAATAGTAAATTCATGTCACTAAGATCAGCCAAAAATTAGAACTAGGTGGCAGATACTTCTTTGTTTTTGGAATTGGGTTCACATATACCGAAATTCCGATTTAGAGAGACTATTTGAAGCATCACAGAATTATTTTTGTATTAGACATAATATGTATATTTTCCTGCAGGTTGACTACTATGCACATCCAGAGCACTACTATCCAGTTTTTCATGAACGAATAGCACCATATACATCTGTAATCGGTATGCTACATGCTCTTATATTCCTGTGATATCTAAGATGGTTCAGTTAGGTCCTCGCTTCATGTGGATACGGTTCAATTCATACTCGTCATTGCGAAGATTTGTATAGTAATTTTTTATTCCTAAAAAATTTGTCAGTTTGAGTGAACATTCAATTATATAAAAATGCAAATTGTGTACATATATGTGTGTGAAAGTTATGTCATTGCTTCATGGGAATACAGTTCAACTCATAATCATGTTATATTTTTAATAAGGAAACTGTATGAGAATGTGATGTATGCTTTTCTGTTTATTATTTATGTCATAGTATCATGCATATGCTGGAATATTTGTTTCATGGCTCTTATGAAAGTGGCAGAGAGTTGGGAGACCTCACTCTTTAGAACTGAATCTCACTTCCCCCGTGCTGACATAGGTTCAGGTTAAATCAGAAACTGACAACTAACTAATTTAGAAGCCTATCTCTGGGTGTTTCAATTAAGTTTCTTGGTGCTTCTTACTTTCGAAGTAAAAACTCTTGGAATTGAGACTCTTATATAATCAATTAATGATATTTCTATTGCCTTTCGAAATGGTTTTTGTCATATCTTGAAGTTTTAGTACGATATGGCGGAGTCATCTATTGTATTTCTTCACAAATGCTATACCCATGAGTATGCTAATCCATACCACAATATCTGACAAAAATTGGCAAACACTCTTTTATTGTTAATCTATGCATCATACTGGGTTTTCTAATTTTGGCTTGTGGCAGTGAATTGTATGTACTGGGAAAAGAGATTTCCCCGTTTGCTTACCACTAAGCAGCTTCAGGATCTTAAGAGAGAAGGACGCCCATTGGTTGGAATTTCTGATATAACTTGTGACATTGGTGGTTCCATTGAGTTTATTAATCAAACCACAACTATTGACAAACCCTTCTTCAGGTATACATTAGATTTATGTTAGTATTTTTTTTTGTGATGTAGAGTATCTATGTGTTTCATTAAAGAAAAAAGCTAGGATTCTCTGAAAAGAATACTATGTTCTTTCCTCGGCTCTCCACTTTTTCAGTAAAAATTTTCAAATAAATAAAAAATGGGAAAATAAATTACTTCCTATAATTATAAAACTTAGAGGGTTTAGCTTATTTAAAAGAAATATCTGATACTCCATTTCATTGGACCTGCCCTTGTACGAAACAAAAAAAAACAGCAAGAAGATGATTACATCCTGCCCCCAATCATTCAGTCACTTCATTCTCATTTATCTTGTAACCTAACTTAACACAAATTGCCTGTTGATCTGTTTTTTTTTTTCAGATACAATCCCTTCATTAACTCGTACAATTATGACATGGATGGAGACGGCGTAATTTGTCAATCTGTTGACATTCTTCCAACTGAATTTGCGAGAGAGGTCAAGATAATTTCCCTATGTTTTTATTATTTCCAAAAAGAAGGGCTTTCATATGTTCTCTTATACAGTTAATATTTTCAGTATTTCCATGCATGACACTAAATGATTTGGTATAAATTTTGCATCTGATTTCAATTTGTCTTTGGAAGGCTTCACAACATTTCGGTGATATACTGTCAGAGTTTATTGGAACCTTGGCTTCCACGAAAGAAATTTCAGACTTACCTCCCCTCTTAAAAAGAGCTTGCATAGCCTATTGTGGATCTCTCACTTCTCTCTATGAATATATACCGCGCATGAGGAACTCTGATTCAGTGTACCCCCTATCTATTATCCTTCTTTTAATACAGTACAACAATGTTGTATGTAGTGTAACCCACTTTAAAAGTTTATGTTGATTAAATTAAGCCATGAGCTTCTGCTGATTCTATCGATACTCCCTCTGTCCTAGATTGAATCCAAAGTGAACTAATTCAGTTCATTTTAGATTCTTAATCCAGACTACCAATCTAGGAGAGAAGGGAGTATATCATAGTGATAATGCGGTCTCCATAGTGGAGAAATCTAAGGCCTATAGATTAATTTTTTGCGGCATCACATTGGATATTATTAGCTAATAGGATTTAGAAATGTAAAAAACAATATTCGGTACCAAGTTATGGACTGACAATGTTAAAAGAATGGTATGAGATGTCATATTTCCTGCCATTGGTTGATAAGGTCCTTTCATGGGAACCTGAACAAGGAAATTTATGTATCGTTTCTGTTTGAAGCCAACTTTACCATTGAAAGTTTTGTTGTTAAACTTATGATATTTACTTCGTGTTTAGGGAAGCTACAAACTTTAATATTCATACTTCATCAACCCCATACAAGTATTGGTTAATATGTCATTTATGTGGAGGGATATTGATATTCTTCCAATCGAGCTGGTTTGGTCTCTTCCGGTTGTGGGAGAGGTTCGAATCCCATTGGCACAATGTATAAATGATGGCTTGCACATGGTCAATTAAACTGAGGGCTAAATGTGGAAGTTCAGTTGTGATTTGGATGTTTAAATGGGAAAGTGGAGGACATCTTAGTCAATTCATATACTTTAGAAAATATGAATGGGAAAAGTTTACATGAGACAGGTCTCACGCAAGCCACAAGTCATCTCGAGCAGTCGGATCTTGATCTGACGGCAGGTGTGATTCACACTCACCTGCACATGATTTGATAGACACCGTCTGATCGAAATCCGGCGGCTCCAGGTAACTTTGGCTCATGAAGCTTGCATGAGACCTGTCTCATGTAAACTGGTCTCTATATGAATTCCCTGTTTTGAGGGGCATCGATTTCTTTTCAGATTGGAAGTTTCTGCATTCTCTGGGAGAAGAGTTCATCAGTTTTTATTTGCCTTTTTGTGTTTGTTCTTCTGCTGGATTACAGCTACTTGTGTAAAATCAGGCGGATTCCTGATTGTTCTGGTGCGGGAGCCTTACCTATAAAAAAGGGTTTTGAAAGTCCATATATGTACATCTCAATGTTATTGGTCATTATTTTAGTATTCATTTATTCACTTTCTGAGTAATTAGGATACTCGTTCATTTTGCCCTTGAGAATTGGGGTTACACACACCTACCCATTGGGGTAAATTTGTCATTTTGTTCAATTTCCGATGATAAAAACTGAAAAAAGAAAAGAAGAAGAAATTGTTGTTACATTTAGATATTAAATGAAATGACATCAATCATTGACGTGTATAGAACATCATTTTAGGTTTTTCATGCATAGCAATTGAGATTTGGATTAACACCTCGTACCTAGATAATAGGGCCATTTATTGCTGTTTGTGTACTTTTCAGAGATCAAATGAAGGAAAATTGAGTCCAATGGAATACTGATATGATCCTGTTAGAGGCCCCTAACAGATCCCTACAATACTATGCTTTAAAAATAAATTTAGGGGCTAGTTGTTAGAATTTCCAGTTTAACCTTCTCTTAACCTTCAGGAAAATAATATTTTTACAGATGTCATAACAAATTATTTTTTTCTCGTACTTTATTGAAATCATGTTGCAACAAAAACTGTAAATGGTGGGGAGGGGGTACACATGTAAATAAAGTAGAAACCACACAATCAACATTGAAGTGTAATTATATGCCACGGATTGTATTCTATATCCGACCTTATCTACCCCTGCCCCCGAGTGGAATAAACACAGTTCCTCCTGAGTATTATAATCCCTCCATTCCATATTAAGTGTCCCATTTGGTTTTCCAAAATGAACTAATATTAGTTTGTTTTGAAAAACACAGTATGGGACGGACGGTGTATTTGAGAAATATGTCAAAGCTCCTTTAATTCTGGAGTTGTGTCCTTTTTTATGCAGCTAACTTGAGCTACTATACTTATTTTGAAAGTGAAATGATTGTTCACTCTCTGTAGGTCATTCAGGATTGTAGTACCCTTTATACGCTAATTTCAATTTATGCTTTCTCATTTATATTTTTGCATGATGTTCTAATTATATGGTTATGGTTGCAGGGAGTTGTCAACCATGCCTGTGAGCGACTACTCCAATAAGAATAGATACACCACACTGGTGATGTTTCGTTCATGATATTTTTATTGCACTAATTATTCAGAATATATATATGAGCATTTCATGTGGGCCTTTGGAGTCATATGTTTTTATCATAATTGACAGGTATCGCTTAGTGGGCATCTTTTTGATAAGTTTCTCATTAATGAAGCTCTGGATATTATTGAAGCTGCTGGAGGCTCTTTTCACTTGGTTAGATGTGATGTGGGTCAAAGTACAAATGCAATGTCATACTCAGAACTTGAAGTAAGTTAATTATGGAATAGCAACTTCTTTTTGGCTTCCTTCTGATTATTTTCTTGACCATCTTAAGTAAACTATTTTTCTTCCATGCAGCCCTTATTCAATGTCAAATTATTACATTTTTTATCGTTGGTTATAGGTTTTATGATCCGAAATTAATTGGCCCTCATTTTGTGTTTTGTTTTGCAGGTCGGTGCTGAAGACAGTACGGTTCTGGACAAAATTATTGATACTCTAACTGCACTCGCTAACCCATGTAAAGATCATGGTTTTAGTATTAGTGAAGACCCCAATAAAAGATTGTTGAAAGTAGGTAAGGTCAGAGAATGCAGTGAAGATAATGATTATGACTCAAGGGAAAAGGTCGGAGTTCTGATATTAGGTGCTGGCCGAGTCTGCCGCCCTGCTGCTGAATTTTTGGCTTCAAGTGGAAGAATCTCTTCTGGCTATTGGTCTAGAATATTTGCTAGTGCTGGCATCGAAGAGACAAAGGACGTTAGAGTAATCGTGGCATCTCTGTACCTGAAAGATGCAGAAGAGGTAAGATAATGAATATTTCTTTGGTTGCTTAGTCATGTGTACTTAAAGTTTTCCAGTAAAATGATAACTAGTGTGGCACCTAATCAGTTTGGCTACAGAGTTTTGCTTTTTCATTTGAAGAACTCTTATATGTGATTATGTTAGCTTATGGAGAATGAATAACCCATGATGCCTTGGCAGTATTCCATGGTGAAGCTAGTAGTTGGGCTATGGAAAATTAATGATGGCTTACGTGATGTGTGAGTTTTTATTTAATTTTCTAAAGAATATTACTGTTTGTGGGCTCATCATTTCAGTGGCTGTTCTCCAAATTATAGTTATAGCGGATGTACTCAAGAGTAGAGAAATTATATGCTCTATGCCACCTTCTTAGGATTCATCTTACTAAGGAGTGAAGATTCTTCTGTTTCATGTGTCATGTAAATTTTTTATAGTGTCATAAAGAATTAGTCAAAGTTATTTGATGCAATAAATACACTAGGCAATTTCCTGACAGAGACGTTGGCAATGGCACAATACTTTATTCAAACTCTTCTCAACTCAGTGTATGTGCCCATTAAATTGCGAGAAGTTGAAGATTTTTTAAATTCTGGATCCTAACATTTTGTATTGATTAGGTCATGCTTTGCATCTTCTTTTATTGTCAATAATACTTAAACAGTTTCTAATGCATGTGCATTTCTCATAGTAATTATTTTCTGTCATTATGCACACAACTAGGCACCTATAATAGTGGGAAGGATAATAACTATTCTCTCTCACACTTAATTTTGATTGAATCTAAACTGTAAATAGTTTTCCTGATTAGATTGTAGAAGGTCTTCCAAATGCATCTGCCGTTCAGCTTGATGCCACGGACTATGAAAGCCTCTGCAAATATGTTATGCAGGTAGTGTTCATTTTCCATTCAACTGCATATGAATGGCTGATTTGATTATTTCTTTTGGAAAAATTATATATCATTAGAGAGAATAGAAAATTTGAATCATAGCACAATTTCAAGTTCAGGTTTTAGATTCTCTGAGTACTTCACACTGATTTAAAAAGAAAAACGTGATTTTTTAAATCAGTTATTTTTTAAAGGATTTGACTTTACTATCTCTTACAAAAGAGGTAGCCCAAATCTGAATGGAGGAGTAAGATCCATGTCGCCGACCCCAGATAGTTGGGAAAAGGCACTACTTGATTATGATTATGAGTTATTTTTTAAATATCCTGCAGTGTGCGTGTGTGTGGGTGAGAGAGATCAGACACCACATGCTTGCTGTGTTCATTATATATGGTACAGTACTACTGCAGTGCTGGAATGGCATCCTTCGTGTATTTGCTGATGCTCGGTATCATGCAGGTTGAGGTTGTGATCAGCTTACTGCCAGCAAGTTGTCATGCAACAATCGCTAATGCATGTGTTGAGGTACTTCTTAATGCAAAGAGAAAATTTCAACATTACAGAATCGATTGAGATATTTCTACTGAGTCAGTAAGGGCACCTGGTGTAATCCGTGCCCACTTTGTCTCACACAAATTCTATTTTTAGTTTAGCATAACCAAGTTCAAGCATAAAAGTCTTAGCTTCGGCGTTTAGTACAATGCTAAATTGAAGCATGAAATCGAATCTACGCCTCCAACCACAGATTTTGGGGTTAAGGCGTGTCATGATGGTGGGGACGAAATCAACTGATGTTGGTTGAGCCCTGTCCACATGAGGTTGTCGATGTGATGCGAAGGATATCTTCACCATTTTATTTTTGATGATAGCTAGCTTCACTTTTTGCTTCTCACAATTTTCTCCTGCAGCTTAGGAAGCACCTAGTGACTGCTAGTTATGTTGATGATTCAATGTCAAGACTGGATGCAAAGGCAAGAAGTGCAGATGTCACGTTTCTTTGTGAAATGGGCCTCGATCCTGGAATAGGTAATGTTGCACAGAAAGGAGTAATTCTCCAGCTCTTTTCTTTTTCAAGAACCTTTTATTCAGCTTTAACCTCAGACTCTGTCACTATCATACAGTTTTCTAGCCATACAAAGCATGCAGAGGTTAAATCCTAGGAAGCACCGATACGGCATTTTTGCCCCATACGCCTACCTGTGTATCGGATACAGATACGCCACCAATACGCCTGCCTGTGTATCGATGGCTTGTCCGATTTTATTTTAAAAAAAAAACGATACATATAGGATACGTTTCCGGTACACTGCTGATACATTTGAGGGAGATTTTTTCATTTGTTTTTAGTGATTTTAGAATTGAAAACTAAAACTTGGTATCAATGTGTTTGTAGTGATTTTAGAATTGAATCTTGAGCTACTTGACACTCTTAATTTGATTTTAACATGTGTTTATGCTTCCTAGGCTAAATCTGCCCAACATAATAAACAGAACAACTATTGGTTATTAAAAGAACCAATGTAATTCTTTGTTTTCTATATATATTTGACACATTAGAATGTCTCATATTGAAGCTGGAATTATAATCCATATTGCATTGTGTCACTATTACACATGAAATCACATTAAGCACATGAGGTTGAGCTAAAATATTTTGCTTCTTTTACTTTCGTGTTTGATTTAAAATTGAGGCCTGAAATATTTTATGGATCCGCATTTCCAATTTAAATCACTTGTTTATATGATATGCCAGTTTGAAACAGAACAAAGAAAGTAGAAATTTTGGAGCTTAAATACTGCATTTGATACATGCTATAGATGTTTTTTTTTTGCAGATCATATGATGGCTATGAAGATAATCAACCAAGCACACATCAAAGAGGGAAACATACGGTCCTTCACTTCTTATTGTGGGGGACTTCCATCTCCAGCTGCTGCTAACAATCCGCTTGCTTATAAGTTCAGGTCTATATTAATATGTGCAATCTGTCAAATGACAGTAGAGGTGGCTTACGTGTTAAATGAGTGCTGCTTTAGATAGAAAATGGGCACAAAAATTAAACAATCTGGTACAGACTATTACCTTAACAGAATACAGAACAAGACACAAGTTTCTTTTGAGGGTTTCTAATCCTATAGATGAAGGTGTAAATACTCCATCTAATAAAATAAATATAGATATGCAATCATATGCTAATTTATTTCAGTACTCCCTTCGTCTGGAGTCCGGAATTAGTATTAATATTTGGTTTTTAAAAATGTGGCGGTATTAATTCTTTTTAAAAATCAAGTGTTAATACTATTTCCATATGGTCAACTCTCGAGGACAAAAAGTTGGTATACCTCACCCTATTTGATTTATTTCTATGGGGCCAACATAAAAAAGATCATAAAATGCTGCCCAAAATTGAACTTAATGCATCTATTTTTCGTACTTTACCCTAAATAATTCTTGAGAATGAGTGTAAGTGCTATTGACACAATCCTAATGAGAGGACAACAGTATATTTGGTGTTGGACCTCTGGTAATGTTGAGTTAGAAACTGGTGTTTTCGTTAACCATTTCATGGTGTACACACACACCAACTGTGCTATATATCAGATCTTATGTGCTTGTTTAATTTGGCAGATACATTAAAAGAAGTCACTTTTTATACTTCTGTTTAGTGTTAACGAAGTTTTTCATTTTGCTCACTTTTCCGTTCCAGCTGGAGCCCTGCAGGAGCTATTAGAGCAGGATGTAATTCAGCCACTTACAAGTATGAAGGAGAAACCTTGCACATTGGTGGTGCGTAATCCAATCACTCAATTTAGAAATTTTGATCGGGAAGGTTCTATTTGTTGTACACCTAAGGATCATTTCAATCCTTCATATCATAATCACAATCATAATCATAATCAAGTAGCGCCTTTTCCCAACTATTTTGGGTCGGCAACATGGATCTTACTCCTCCATTCAGGCCTGTTTTGAGCTACCTCTTTTTTAGGTTTCAATCCTTCATATAAAAAACTAAATAAATTATTTCAGTCATTTTCCCTTCAATCCAGGTTAATAGATTTACCATCATCCTATATGGCTTAAAAATTACATACAGTATAAGCAAGACATCTGTTTGGGCCGTTCAACTCAGAGTCCTATTTTAGAATTTGTGTGAAAAAACATAGTGACAGATGGTTTTGCCAATTAACACCCTAACAAGGAAAAATGGAGGGAAAAACCTAGCCTGCGCTGCAGGGCAGGCTAGCCTGACTCAAAATGGAGAGGAAGGTTCAGAACATATGTTGTATTCTATTAGCAGTTTTCTTTAGATTTGCAACATGAAGGTTGCAGGAGAAATTTTGATGAAAGGAGAAGAAAAGTCTTTAAGTGGAACGACTGTCAATTTTTGGCACAAAAATTTTCTTGGTTCTGTCAAATGTTCTTTTGTTTATTGTGATCACAAAAACTCCAACATGCAGGAAATGAGCTATATGATTCAGCAGTAAGATACCGGGTACCTGATCTTCCTGCATTTGCCTTGGAATGCCTACCAAATCGTAATTCATTGATTTATGGGGATCTTTACGAAATTGGAAGTGAAGCCTCTACCATATTTCGGGCAACCCTTCGCTATGAAGGCATGATATTTGTTTTTTTTTTCAGTCATGTTGCATTTTGATTTGTTTCCAATCAGCAACCATTTATAGATTGATGCTCTTGCAGGGTTTAGTGAAATAATGGCAACTTTAGCAAAAATTGGGCTCTTTGATCCTAGCATTCTTCCTATGCTGAAAGAAGACAACAGACCTACATTTGCCACCTTCTTTGAAGAACTTCTAAAGGGAAGCACACATGTCGATTTAGATGCATTTGCAACTGAAGAGGGCATGGTAAGAAGCTTGGTTGAGTTTGGGCACTGTAAAGACAAAGCGACTGCTGTGAAGACAGTCAAAACTATCAAGTAAGTAAATAATGGTTTCTCACAGTAACACCAGAAAAAAAAAATATTTCTTTTGGGTAAGAAGGTTTCCCTTGTTTTGCAGTGTGCTTATCCAATGGATATGAATACATATTATTCTTGCAAAATAAGGGAAAATCCTTCAGTTATCTGGAACTTCTCTAAGAAATTTTATCTTAGTATGTTGTTTACCTGGTGAAATAGGTTTTTGGGACTTCTTGAGAAAACTGAAGTCCCTACATCTTGTCAGAGCGCATTTGACGTTGCTTGTTTACGCATGGAGGAGAGGTTATCATACTCCAATTCTGAAAAGGTATACAAATTTAATTTTTAAAGAGTGATTTTACATCTACAAAAATAAATAGACAAAATTTCTTAGGGAGTTAAACTTTTGTGAAGTTAACCCAGTGCCAATATGCATAATCTCAGGCACTCTATAAGGTTGAGCAATGTTCATTTATCATTTGAGTTATTACTAGACCTAAAAGAGGAAGTTCATAGTCTATATTCCCATAGGGTTCATCTATAATTACCAAATTGATGAAAGTGGCACCAAGATGAGCAGTTTCATAAATCACAATTGACGAGACTAAACCACAGGAGTTACCCAAAGAAAGGAAACTAAATTAGAATTTTAGACAGGTGTGAGGTGTCTTCCCTCAAAAAAGGTGATGTGTAATTTTGAATCCACACTTTTTAATATGTATCTCTAAATGAGTAAACAAATAAAGAAAAAATATATTAATAAATATATAAAAATTAGAAAAGATATGAACAATTAATTTTGAATTAAGGCAATCGAATAGGACAAGAAAGATGTAATAGGGACGGAAGAAGTAATAGTATATTGAAAAATTCCTAATCTTTGGGCTTGAGGTCTGGCTCAAGCAAGTGCTTAGCGGCAATTTCTTCACCTCTTCCTGAGGCCTAGATACTGTTCTTAAAATATGACCATTATAAGAACGAAACTAACTGAAAGGTTGCTTAGCGGACTGCCACACCTCTAACCATCAATCAATGATTTGAGTGGTGATCTTATACAAATAGTGGCAGTAATATACGCTCCCTGGACATCTATTCTTTTTTTAACTGATGAAGATCATGTTTTATGATTCAGGACATGGTCCTCCTCCATCATGAAATGGAAGTAGATTTTCCTGATGGCCGATCAGAGAGACATCGGGCTACTCTCTTAGAATTTGGAAGGATAAACAATGGGCAAATAACCACTGCAATGGCTCTTACTGTTGGCATTCCAGCTGCTATAGGAGCTCTGGTAAATAATACTTCCTCCATCCCATTTAGTGGTCCTAATTAGAAAACCAAAATTTTAGTTCATTTTGGCTTTCTTGTTTTGGTTTTCTGATTGGGACTATAGAAATGGATCGGAGAAAGTAATCATTTTGTCATTTTTTTAGTTAAATAAATCACTTGAACCTTACATCTGAACCTACCATGTTGACAGCTATTGCTTCAGAACAAAGTGAAGGCAAGAGGTGTTATAAGGCCCTTGGACCCCGAGATATATGTGCCATGTAAGTTGATAAGTTTTGTTTTTTGTACCCTGTATTTCATTTTCACATTTTGTTCAGTCTTGAGAGATATCGTTCTATCTGCAGCTCTTAAAATACTAGAAGCTTATGGTTTCAAACTTATGGAGGTAGTCGAATGAGAGTGACCACAACATTGGCTGTCAGCGTTGGCCGATCTAAACTACATGGCCATGGGCCTCAGCATCATTCAGGCTTATTTAATTAATTGTGCATACTTTTGTAATTTATTTGAATTGATTGTTTGTATATCGTCTGTATAATATGTACATATTATCTCAGTGTATGCTCCAATAAAATAGTCGAAAGAGACTTCAGGGTGATATCGAAGAATGCATCTTTAAAAAAACCTCTTACCAAATTGGGTTAAGATTTTTTTTTTCGGTTTTGTACAACATGCCAGTGTCCAATTAGGGATGGAACCAAGGCGGGGTTGGGTCACCCAGAACCGTTTCAAACCCATCGCGGGTCGAGTTTCAAGGACCCGGAATCACCCCAGTAATCGAACTTGAAACCCGGACCTGCCCCGCCCCACTCCGGTATTATAACTTTTATAATTTTAATATCATATACATTAAATTATTAATTCATTTGATTTTTTATTAATAATATATATATCATAAAAATTAAAACCATTTAAATCAAGAAATACAATTGCTTTCACCCCAAAAAAATATTTATAAAAAAAATAGATACGAGTTTGGGTATATGATCGGGTTCGGGTTTTACCCGATGGGTCGGTTCCACTTTCAAACCCGAAACTGGAACCAGGTATTGCATAAGCAATCCCAGAACCGGCCCAATAACGCCGGGTCAACCTGACCCAAGTTCCATCCCTATGTCCAATAGTTTTTTTTTCTTTTTTTGTGTACGCGTGTTGTTGGTTGGTTGGTTTTTGCGTGTGCCATGTTACATACTCCCTCTCGGTCGGACATTGCTACTTACGACTAAAATCATTTCCTGACCAAAGCACCATGACCATATTACATACTCCCTTTGGTCCATATTAGTTATCTGCACAGAAAACCAAAATGAAATAAATAAAGTTCATTTTGTTTTTTAATTCAGACAAGGAGTGTGGGATAGAGACGTAGAAAATATCTATGTACTATGGTAGGACTTATATGCTAATATATCACATAAACACCTTATGCAGTTTGGTCGGGATTTGGCCACAGTAGCCGGTCGATCTACACAATGAGAATACAAGAGAACAATCGCAAGAGAGGAAATGCATGAACGTTTGTGGAGGCTGAATCTTGGTTGCTAGGTTTGATATCATCACTTCACGGTTGGCATCCTAAGGAGTCAATTTGGACACGCAAAAGTTGGAGCTTTGACCTCATTCAAAGATCCATTTATTTTACTGATTACGACAAAGAAAATTTCATACTTACAAATAACTAGTGTAAAGATTTTCAATCAGATAACGTCATTAGTGGGCCAGGTTTGTACGAAAAGACTAAAATAACCATAGTTAACATACAGATACTACTTTCTAAAAAGGAGAAATTATATAATAAATTATTAAAAAAAATCCAAAATGACATACTGTAGCAAAATTTTTTTCGAAATTGTGTTCTGACGAGCCACGCAGGCGCCCCACGGAGAGAACCGACGCTGCATTATCATTTTTTGTCCCATTTTAAATAGACAGTCACTTCAACAATACATATCTCTCTCATTTCTAACCCGTTTTCACTTTTTTTTTTCATTCTTCCTTATTTTTAGTGTTTTTTCTAGTCATTATGATATCACAAAGATGTTGAGCTATCACATACCATTTATTGTAGTTTTTACATTATTTTTTTCGATAAATAGTATGCGATTGATCAACATCTTTGTGATCTCATTATGACCAGAAAGAGCACTAAAAATAAGGAAGAATAAAAAAAAAATTTGGTAAAAACGGATTAGAAATGAGAGAGATATGCATAGTTGAAATTTGTCCCACTAAAATAAATTTGTCCCATTTTAAAGGGATGATAACTTCAATGATGCATATCTCTCTTATTCTTTATCTATTTTTGCCTTTTTTTTTTATTTTTCCTTATTTTTAGTGCTCTTTCTAGTCATAATGATATCGCAAAGATGTTGATCCATCGCATGTTATTTATCAAAAAAAATATTACAAAAACTACGATAAATAATATGTGATGGCTCAAGATCTTTGTGATATCATAATGACTAGAAAGAGCACTAAAAATAAGGAAGAATGAAAAAAAATTGACAAAAATAGGTTAAAATGAGAAAGATATGTATCGTTGAAGTGACTGTTTGTTTAAAATGGGACGAAAAATAATAAAGAAAGCATCGAACCGACGCCTTTCGGTTTAGTTTTAAAAAAGGGAAATTTATATAAAAAAACATAAAAAAAAATTACCAAATTGGCGCACTGTAGCAAATATTTCCCAAACTGGTGTTCTGACAAGCCACGCAGGCGCCAGCGTGCGTGGCCTTTTTTTTTTAACTGGCCCGAAAGGCGTCGGTTCAACCGGCGCCTTTCTCTTATAACATAAAGGCGTCGGTTAAACCGATGCCTTTTCGACACTTAATTCAAATCACTTTATCCTTTAGACGAAATCTACAATTTTTCACAACCTAATAATACACACACATCACAACCTGACAATACAACATCACAACATGATAACAAGATAAATTTTTTCTGATAATACAACAGACATGACACAAAATATATTACACCACATCAAACTATTGCAAATGTATTTATAAAATTACAAGAAGTGTTTATTCAATTCTCCTCAACCTATTCCTACCCCGTCCTCGTTCTCGAACTGGAATATCCTCAGGCTCAACGTCAGGTAAAGCATCTGAAGACGAAGCTGCCTGACGTTGAGCACGAAGTGCACGCTGTCGCCGAGTATATACTTTCGAAGAAAGAGGCCTTTCAACTTGCTCCAGCGGGGCATCTGGAACAACAGGTGATGGGGTAAAACTTCTCGTGTCAGCTGATGATGTCAGAATGTCGGGTTCTGGAACAACCTCCAATCCTGGAATCTCAGTAACAACTGGCCGAAGCAATGGCAAACTCGCAAGAACATGTCCAGAGCGATCGTGTAGCGTCTGACAGGCCGCTAGCAAGCTCTCATATGATCGGTCCACCAAAGCTCCCTCCGTCTGATCAAATGTCTGTCGTGCAAGAGTAAGCTAGAAAGAAAAACACAGGTATGTTATCTACTCACTACAAAACACTAGTGAATAAAATCAAATATGAAGTTAATGATACTCACCAACGCCCGCTCAGTGTCGCCTCTTGGTTGATATAACATCTCCGGCTCATGCATGGGTGGCATTATAAGTCTCCTAGTGATGCTCAAATACCATCTCATGTATGCATCTCGCTCAGTCATAGCAGGCTCCCCTTGAACGAGAGTGATCATCCGGTCGTCCCATCTAGTAATGTAGGCCGCATGATGCGACCTCCAATCAAAACTACCTCGGCCTCGGCGCGATACTCGTTCAATGAACTCAACCAGAAGAGGGGGGAAAACTTGTTCTAATCCAAATTGTAACATGATCCGATCCGGAACATGCATCTCGACGATGTCCACACATATAAGCGGCGTCCTAGATAGCCACACATGCGCTCCATCCGTACAAATTCCAGGTAACTGTGCTAACACATCATCATGATATGGTTGCCATATTACCTACACAACATATGAATATGATACTTTACTTTTTTGTGAAATGTACATTTGTCATATTCATAACGCATGCAATATAAATGAGTAATACCTGGCCGGATCGTTGATAGTCCAATTCCGATCTATACAACGCTAAGACACTGTGAGGATTCACAGTTTTTGTCTTCTTCGCATTCCACCTAACATAACGAGGATGAGGAATAAATTATCTAAAATATAACATCATCAAATACCTTTAATAAATAACACATACCGAACTCCTAACGGTGATAAACCATCTAGTGGAGTGCTCCTAATGTTTGGACGACCGACATGCAATCTCTCCCACGACCATAACTGTTTGCCACATACACACCCAACATGAATCAAATGTTATACTTATGAAAAATATACTAGTCAAAGATAATTGATGGTTTACCTGGACAAGGGTGACGCACCCGGCAATCCCTGATGTGCTTGATTGACAAGCTTTTCCTAACTCTCTGTACAGGTAAGCGAGGGTGGCACTGCCCCATGCATACTGTCCCACATTGTACAAATCCTCTAACAAGAGGAGATCCATGGGGTGTACATGACTGCTGCTGTTATCGGAAAATATAGTGCTACCAAGTAAATAGAGTAAATACGCCCTTGCATGTTGCTCGACCTCAATTTCGGTGGCATCCTCCGGTAGCGGACTGAACTGCTCTCTCAACCACAATAAACTAACCCTAGTTCGTCCTTTCAATGATTCGCGTGGAGGTACCCGTCCAAGAAGGTGCAAGTACACTTCATTCCAATCAATTCCCACAGTCGAGCAACACACAGCAATGCCATCAACTCGGAGTCCGAGAAGTACTGCAACATCCTGTAATGTGATCGTCATCTCCCCCAAATGCAAGTGAAATGTCTGTGTCTCCCTTCGCCATCTCTCAACTAGGGCGGTGATGAGAGCCCTATCAATCCTGATGTACTGTAATCGTATGAAGTGCTCAAATCCAACCATCTCAATGTACGGCAAAATGCGCGCATCAACTAGCCAATGACGCACATTTTGCCAGTGCTCGGTGCATTCAATGCACCCGGGATCCTATACAATTTACATGGATGGAAAATTGTTAAATATATGTAATATCTAAAACTAAGGAGATAATGATTATGCACATACCTCTCCCCTCCAGATGCCATCAGATCTGTGCGTGCTTTGCTCTGTCAGGACGGCGGGATCAATCGGTCCTGGATCCATAATATCTACAAAGAAACGAACAATTAATCATAACTTCAAAGAATGTGTAAAACAAGTTAAGTTACATATTAAGATCATTGTATGCAAGTACCAATCAGCAGAAGGTGTGTTTTGGCAATGACGCCTGTTATGACCAACTTGGTTGCAATTCCCACAATGGTAGTGAGCTCGACCATCAGATGTATACCAATATCCAACTAAATCGCCGATGGGTCTTCTTCGCCTCGATTGGACAACAATTAGATGACGACATGGGTGTTTGTACACTTGAGGGTAATTACAAGAACATGTATGATCGCTTACATCCACTGCATATTTTCTACCACGCATTGTTTTCACTTCATACAAGTGAGTATTGATTTGGTCAGCCCACATGCTGCCAATCAGGCGCGTTTGTTCTTTAATCTTCCATTCAATAGTAGGGGTGTATGGGGTTGTCATAGCCAACCCGGCCGAATGTCGCTTCACAAAGAATTTGACAATCCTGTAGAATGTGGCCGACACTAAGGCTTGCACAGGTAATGATCGAGCCCCCTTCAACACGCTATTTAGACTTTCAGCCATATTTGTTGTGGTCATTCCAAATCTTCTAGAATTTTCACTCGACCTATTTCTGCGAGCACTCCTACTTCTGCCTTCGCCGTCATTTGCAAACCTAGGCATGCGCGCCTCTTTTTCTATAAATAGCTCGAAGCTAAACACACGAGGCGCAAAATAGAGCATGACATGCATAGAATTATCATCATCAATTGGTATTACGGTAGTCCTTGTTCCCAAAACAGGCATCTTGTACTTCATACGAATTTTCCACAATCTTTGATCCCATCCCAATTTATTGACCACTTGCATCTCTAGTTCATCGTAAGTACTTGGCTTATTAATCAATAATCCTACGCTTTCACCGCCTTCGTATTCACCTCTATCAATTCTACCACCATACATTAACACAAACGGAACCATTTCTCCCGCCATCTTTTCTCACAAAACAATTAACAAACACTAGCTAATTATTTTCAAACCATACAAAAGCTAAATCAATACATTAATATGTATTTTAAACGTATATTACCGGTGAGACGGAGCGACGAGACAGTGGCGAGGCGGGGGTGACGACTGGCCGAGGCGTCGGTGGGGCGAGAACGGCGGTGGTGAGAACGACGGTGGCGGCGAGAGAGGGGAGGAGAATGACGGAGGCCGAGGCGAGCGAGGGGAGGAGAACGACGGCGACGGCGACGGCGACCGACGGCGACGGAGAGCAAGGGGAGGCAACCAACGGCGGCGGCGGCGGCGGCGGCGTTAGGGATGGGTGGGGAGGAGACCGAGCCCGCGCGGGCTATATACGAAATGAAAGGCGTCGGTTCAACCGACGCCTTTCCGTTATAAATGAAGGCGTCGGTTCAACCGACGCCTTTCCGTTATAAACGAAGACGTCGGTTCAACCGACGTCTTTACATTATAAACGAAAAACCGACGCCTTTCAAACACGGTGAAAAAAAAATGCCTTTCGGTTATAAGAGAAAGGCGCCGGTTCAACCGACGTCTTTCTGTTATAAAGAAAGGCGCCGGTTCAACCGACGCCTTTCTCTTATAACCAAAGGCGTCGGTTCAACCGACGCCTTTCGGGCCGGTTAAAAAAAAAAGGCCACGCAGGCGTCAGCGGCCGCGTTGGCGCCTGCGTGGCTTGTCAGAACATCAGTTTGGGAAATATTTGCTACAGTGCGCCAATTTGGTAATTTTTTTTTATATTTTTTTATATAAATTTCCCTTTAAAAAAATACCACTTGCCTTTCGGTTTGGTTTAAAAAAAACACCGTTTCGAGAAAATTTTACTACAATGCGCTATTTTTAGAATCTTTTTTGATAATTTATTATATAATTTCCCCTTCTCAAAACATTTGTTGCCCACCGGCCACCAGAGCTTCATTACCACCTTTTTGAGCTCTGCCATGGTCGTCTGCCCTTGCCCCATCTTGGCCCGCCAGTGCTACGCCTTCACCGACCGGAAACCATTTAGTTGCCGGAGTTCCCATGCCAGAAATATGAAGTTTGTAATAGATAAATCATATGTTGCCCACCAGAGCACAGCCGCAAGCTGGAACTGCAAGAGCTACAGTGCCAGCCACCTGAAAATCACTTCCATCAAAGTTGTGCTAAAACCCACCGGAAAACCTCAATTGACCGGAGCACTGCCGCGGCCTGCTGGAGTAAGTTGTCCCCCGATGTTAGACTGCCATTGTTTATCAACGCATTGCCACTTGCGTCAAACACCGCTGAAGAAATACCGAAAACTCCAGCTTGCTAAATAGCATATTCATGCTGTTTTACAATTTGTTTTCCTCTTCAATCTTATGGGAGCACTGCTACCTCCTATTCATGAGGGTCCCAGTTTGATATCCGGTGTACGAAGTAAACACCATGTTTGCCCACGACCGTTTTGATTTTCAGATTGTGATTGGCCATCTGAATAAAACCCTGTATGGATGCATAAAATCTTTTTTTTCTTGTTCTTTTTTCAATTGCTAGAGAGTGTTCATCCGAATAATGTGGTGGAAGTAGATGACCATAATCGATACTGTTTTGCTGAAAGTACAACAAATTTATCTCCAATAATACATGAATCAAGTTTGATGTCCAAACAATTGAGGCATAAGGGAACCCGATATTGTTGTACCAAAATAAAAATTCTACTTATATCAGAATGTACAAAACTTTCGTCTTGAAGTCGTTGCCAAGAGAATAAGTGAGACGTATCTTTGTACAATTGGGATACTAATAATCCCAAAAGAAGAATGGTTACAATAGTACTGAATGATATACTCCGGATGCGTATTTGATTTCATGTCAACTACAGGACACAAACCAGCCTAAAAGAACTTTCCATTTACAGTAAAAATAAATCTCACTTCACAAATATTTTAAAAATGGATGACCATGATGGCTGATGCTATTGAAATAGTTTTCAACTTTTAACGGCCTCCACTGTTCTATTTATTTTTCATGACAACCAGTTTGCGATTCAATGTGAAAACCTAAGATGAGGATACCCATGAGCCTAAATCTTGTTCAACTTCTTGCCAGTTATGAACTTTCGTCACAAGAGGGTGCTGGTCAGCCAAGCCAGACTTGGACCAGGGGTACGAATTGTTGTAGTCGAAGAGTAGAACTTTCACACCAGCGTCAGCACACTCAATAACATATCGTGGGTTGTCGTCAATTAACACTTGAGCTCCAAAGGACCTGCAAAAGTTCAACTGACCAAGTTAAACAGTTCATAATCTTTAATTTGTGCCGAACCAAGAGGAAAGCTCTAAGCTAAAACATTAAGTAAACCCCTTGTCTACATAACTATCCCTACCTTCTCTATATTTCCAACATTTGGAAAATAGCTTCTTTTGTTGTATTCTATCTGGTCAACAAAAAGCCGATAGAATAATCAAATGAACTAATGAGTTTTACCCAGTTTATAGATGGAAAAATGCCATAAAAATTTAACAGTCACCGTGTTTGTTATCAATTATTACGCTCGTATTAATGTTGAAAAACCAAAAAATCATTCATTGAATCTGTCCACCTCTGAAACAACAATGAAGGATAAAACAGTTATTATTACATGACTACAGAACGGTTATTATAATATCTGGTGTACCTGCAAATCTCTGATTTGGATCTGGAGTGCCCATCCAGTGCAAAATGATTTCCGAAATGAATTTTTTCAAACAACCCCGGAAAATGCTTCTCGATCCATTCAATTGTATGGTCTTTAATGGCATTTTTCCGAGATCTACACAAGTAAAATATTTGATTGAAAAAATCTGTCATGTCTAAAAGTTGGCATGCAATTAAGCGAAAGCGGACCAAATAGAATTCAAAAAAATGTGAACACATAATGCTCACGTGACAACAGAGAGATTACAGAATGTAGACAGCCTAAGAAGGGCATGTTGAGCACCAGGAATGGGATGAATACCCAGTTTAAAATACTGTGTTTTGAAGAACTCATGCACACGGATATCAGCTGCCATACAAGAGCATGCTACAATTACTTAAATCAGGTTCAAACGACAAGAACTAGATTCGAAATTTTCAATCAAGCATGGACAATACTTAAACATGGGCGTTGTTCCAAAATTCAGAATGATTAACATATAATCCATATAAATGTTACCTTCAGTGCGAGAACAGTTCCATATCTGTTGCAATATAAAAGAGTAACATATCAGATATGTGTAAACATAACTGCAAACCCACATCCCAACAAAAAAGGATCAGTTCAACCTTTGTATGAGTAAAACTACAACAAAGAAAATAATGCAACCGACAGATGTTAAAAAAATTATCTTACTGCTTACTGTCTTAAGGATGAGATATGTGTACCTTTGCAAAGATGATAAAATAGTTAGGAAAAAGTTGATGATCGAATCAAGCAGAACACTTTGTCCTTGAGACAGAATGCGCCCTCCCTACGGTGCTCAGGACTTGTGGGCGTCTGCCTCCTAGGATAAAACGATCAACCACGTACTGTAGGAACACTCCAAACAGCACGTGCAGCGAACCACAAATGTGTAATGCTTTCACAGAAGAGAGGAGAAAGGAGGAAGATGAAGTGTAATTAAAACCGTACAGAAAACCCATTCAAGTCCGTTGAAAACACACCGTTTCCCGTTAAAGCCCGTTGAAACCCTTTCCCGTTAAACGGACGCGTCCGTTCGTTAACGGTCATAAAAATAAACCGATTTTGGTTGAACCAAAATAAATTAGAACTGGCCAGACGGCGGCGGCGGCGCGCGCGCGTGTGTGTGGGTTAGCCCACCTAAATCTCTCCCCCACAAAAGTGGGGTGGCCCTTGGGCCTAACATCAAAGGCCAACCTTGGACCTTATATACCATCCACAACACCTCCTTGGTGTGGATGTGGGACTATCCATCCTTCACCCAATTCACTCATTCATATCAATAGTAAGTGGGTTTTAATATGGGTTATTATACCTACTTCTAACAATCCCCAACATGAATGAGAATTGGCTGGATAACTTATGCAAAACAATGCAAAAAACTTGTGAAAGCAAATATTGAGAAGATCATGCATGGGGAAAAAGTAGTTTTCGGCTTTGAACCTTCCCTTGTGAAGACTATCAGGTTTACTGGCTAATCAGTGAACGTGATGTCTTGAACTGTTCAGCTGTTTGTGTAAACCAAGACAATAGAAGTCACATAGTCACTTCTCAGACACATTGTGGTTCTCATGACTTTGTTCATTTTGGCCCCGAACATTTCTGGTTTTCATGAGTGCTCTAGAAGATTTAGCCTTAAAATCCTCATAGAAGTGGCCCCTTCACACTCATATAGGTGATTCTCATTAGGAGCATCCTACAATACCCCACTCGAACTAAGTCAAGCTATGAGAACCATTAAAAACAAAGTTTATCTTGATTCATTCAGCAAGCATCACTATCTCATCATAGGAATGGGAACGAGATTTTATCTCAATAGTGATTCCCCTTGAATCCCCCATAATTCGGTTGTCCCTTTGAACCTAGATCTCAGTCAACTAGGTTGGGTTGCCATTATGGTGATTCTTAATGTATAGGCTTCAAGCCCATTCCCCTCGATGAATTGCTCACATGTTCTTTGGTCAAACCCTTTGTAAGCGAATCCGCAATATTTTCTTTTGACCGAACATACTCAATAGAAATTATTCCATTAGAGAGCAATTGTTTTATGGTATTATGCCTCCAACGTATATGTCAAGACTTACCATTATACAAGTTACTTTGTGCTCTTCCTATAGCAGATTGACTATCATAATAGATACATATAGGTGGCACAGGTTTCCCCCACATTGGAATATCTTCTAAAAAATGACGAAGCCACTCAACCTCTTCGCCTGCTTTATCAAGTGCAATGAATTCTAATTCCATTGTGGATCTTGCAATGCATGTTTGTTTAGAAGATTTCCAAAACACTGCTGCACCTCCAAGAGTAAAGACATCCACTTGTGGATTTTGAGTCTCTTGTATCAGATATCCAATTTGCATCACAGTACCCCTCTAGTACTGTTGGATACCTTGTATAGTGCAGTCCATAGTTCAAGGTATATCTTAGATATCTAAGAACCCTGACTAGAGCCTTCCAGTGGTCTTCCCCTGGGTTGCTATTATATCTACTCAGTTTAATTACTGAGTATGCTATGTCCGGTCTCGTACAATTCATGAAGTACATGAGACTTCCAATAATTTGAGAATATTGGAGTTGTGATATGCTCTCACCCGTGTTTTTACTTAAATGCAATTTCACATCCACAGGTGTTCTCGCTGGACGATTATCATTCTCATTAAATTTGTCAAGGATTTTTGTAATGTAATGAGATTGAGATAACACATATCCATCAGATGTTCTAGTGATTTTCATCCCTAGTATAACATCTGCAATACCCATATCCTTCATGTCAAACTGTTTGTTTAACATCCTCTTAGTAGTTTTAATGATATTATCATTGCTACCAATAATGAGCATATCATCCACATAAAGGCATACAATAACATAGCCTTCTGATCTAGCTTTGACATAAACACATTTGTCACATTCATTGATTTTGAATCCATTTGACATCATCATTTTGTCAAATTTTTTATGTCATTGCTTAGGTGCTTGTTTAAGCCCATAAAGAGATTTAACAAGTTTGCACACTTTGTTTTCTTGACCCGGTACAACAAACCCTTCAGGTTGTTGCATATATATTTCCTCATTCAAGTCACCATTTAAGAATGCTGTTTTTACATCCATTTGATGTATTTCAAGATTATACAAAGCAGTCATAGCAATTAACATCCTAATGGAAGTTATTCTTGTGACTGGTGAATATGTATCAAAATAATCTTGACCTTCCTTTTGCTTGTATCCTTTGATAACAAGTCTTGCTTTATATTTGTCAATTGATCCATCAGCCTTCATCTTCCACTTAAAGATCCACTTGTATCCGAGAGGTTTACTCCCTGGTGGTAGATTTACCAACTCCCAAGTGTGATTTTGTATAATGGATTCAATTTCACTATTTACAGCCTCCTTCCAATATTGTGCTTCAGGAGAGGACATGGCTTCCTTAAAGCTTTGAGGCTCATTTTCTAACAAATAAGTTAGAAATTCTGGACCAAAGAATTTTGATGTTCTAGCACGTTTACTACGTCTAGGTTCATCATCTTCTCCCTCTTGGTCTTCACTATTGTCCGCTGCAACATCCAAAGTTCTTTTAAAAGAACTTTCATTTTGTGTAGAATTTCAAGGAAAAATATGTTCAAAAAATGAAGCATTCCTAGATTCAATCACAATATTGACATTTACATCAAGAATATCTGATTTATGAACAAGAAAGCGATATGCACTGCTATTATTGGCATAACCAATGAATACGCAATCAATGGTCTTTGGTCCAATTTTAATCCTCTTGGGATTAGGGACCGACACTTTTGCTAGACAACCCCACACTTTTAAGAAGTTGTAGGAAGGCTTTCGACCTTTCTATAACACATATGGTGTCTGTAAGGTTTTCTTATGAGGTATTTTGTTGAGAATATAATTAGCTGAAAGCAAAGCTTCCCCCCCACATGTTCTGAGGTAACCCAGAACTGATTAACATGGCATTCATCATTTCTTTTAAAGTTCTATTTTTCCGTTCAGCAACTCCATTTTGCTGTGGTGAATAAGGTGCTATTGTTTGGTGTATAATACCATATTGTGAACAAAATTCACCAAAAGGTGATTCATATTCCCCATCTCTATCACTTCTTAGAACTTTTATTTTCTTGCCAAGTTGATTCTCAACCTCTGTTTTATATAACATAAACATGTTTATAGCCTCATATTTACTTCTCAGCAAGTATACATAACAATAACGAGTGCAATCGTCAATAAATTTAATAAAGTACTTTTTACCTCCTCTTGTTTGAACAAGTTTTAAATCACATACATCGCTGTGAATTAACTCAAGAGGTTCAGTACATCTCTCAATACTTTTGAATGATTTCCTTGTTAATTTAGATTCCACACAAGTTTCGCATTTATGATTAGAGTCAATATTAAATTTAGGCAGATATTCCATATTAATCAATCTACGTAAAGCATCATAATTAACATGTCCTAATCTACCATGCCACACATCACATGACTCAATCATATAAGAGGAAGAAGCATTCTCATTAATATTAAAAGCAGCAGGTACAATATTTAATACATTGAGCTTGAAAAGCCCTTCATTCAGATACCCTTTTCCCACATACATCCCACCCTTAGTCAAAACAAATTTGTCAGACTCAAACACCAATTTGAAGCCATTCTTGCTCAGCAATGATCCAAACACTAAATTCTTTCGAATTTCTGGCACATGCATCACATTGTTGAGCGTGAGTTCCTTGCCCGAAGTCATCTTGAGCACCACCTTTCCAATTCCTTCAACCTTAGCAGTAGAAGAGTTGCCCATGAATAGTTGTTCCCCATTTTCCACGGAGTGATAAGTGGAAAACATCCTCCTGTTTGAGCACATATGACGGGTAGCCCCAGTATCCACCCACCATTCTCTATCGTTCGTGACCGTATTCACTTCCGAAATCACAGTAGAAAGATTGATGTCATGCACATTGGTGGAGAGATTCTCCACTTCGGTCA
This sequence comes from Houttuynia cordata, assembly GCA_039654745.1. Lineage (NCBI taxonomy): Eukaryota > Viridiplantae > Streptophyta > Magnoliopsida > Piperales > Saururaceae > Houttuynia > Houttuynia cordata. The sequence goes on from CM077504.1 coordinate 32,535,204, forward strand.
TGTGGGCTTGTGCCTTCTTCTTCTTGAAACCATCTTGTTTCTTCCGTTTGTAACAATCCTTGGCCTTATGGCCCACCTTGTCACACACATAGCACTTGCCCTTGAACTTGGTGTTGTTGGAGTCATTGTTTGACTGACCCCCAGGATGCCTCCTCTTTTTGTTGGTGAAGCCATTACTTTTATGCCCTTGTTCCACAACATTGACTTTGGCTTTTATGCCATGACACCCGGTTTTCTTTTCAGAAGAACGGTTGTCCTCTTCAATCCTTAACCTCACAATCAGATCTTCCAAGTTCATCTCCTTTCGCATATGCTTTAAGTAGTTCTTGAAATCCTTCCAGGAAGGTGGTAGTTTTTCAATTATTGCTGCCACCTGGAAAGACTCACTTAAAGTTATGTCTTCTGCATGAATTTCATGAAGGATAACTTATAGATTTTGATTGATCACAGTCTTAGAGTCCACCATTTTGAAGTCCAAAAATTTGCCGACCATGAATTTCTTCATTCCAACATCTTCAGTTTTGTACTTCTTGTCTAAAGACTCCCATAGTGCCTTAGCACTTGTCATCGAACTATACACATTATATAATGTGTTGTCCAACCCATTAAGGATGTAATTACGGCATAAGAAATCTGCATGTTTCTATGCATCTACTGCCGCAACATCCATTTTGTCTTCCCGTTTCTCCTCAGTGAGAACGGGTACTTCCTCTTTAAGGAATCGGACTAAATTCAGTGTGGTAAGATAGAACAACATTTTCCGTTGCCATCTTTTGAAATCCACACCACTGAATTTTTCTGGTTTCTCCCCTTTAACTTGAACAGGAGCATTCACTGGAGTGGGAATAAGCACGGGAGTGTAGTTGGTACCCTCAGTAGCCATTTCTGTAACTTTACAAATCACAAAAGATTATCTCAGTAAAATATAGTAATCAATCAGAAGATTATCTCAGTATAGTACAGTAATTAAAATTAACAGCAGTACCATTCTGTCTTAAGATTGTTAAAAAAATTATCTTACTCCTTACTGTCTTAAGGATGAGATATGTGTACCTTTGCAAAGATGATAAAATAGTTAGGAAAAAGTTGATGATCGAATCAAGCGGAACACTTTGTCCTTAAGACAGAATGCGCCCTCCCTACAGTGCTCAGGACTCATGGGCGACGCCTCCCAGGATAAGACGATCAACCACGTACTGTAGGAGCACTCCAAACAGCACGCGCAGCGAACCACAGATGTGTAATGCTTTCACAGAAGAGAGGAGAAAGGAGAAAGATGAAGTGCAATTAAAACTGTACAGAAAACCTATTTTCTCAAGCTTTATAGAAATCCCGTTGAAAACACACTGTTTCCCGTTAAAGCCCGTTGAAACCCTTTCCCGTTAAACGGACGCATCCGTCTGTTAACGGTCATAAAAATAAACCGGTTTTGGTTGAACCAAAATAAATTAGAAAATCAAACCAATTGAATTTGTCCCAAAATAATATTATCTTGCTGACCCGACCTGACCCGACCTGACCCGGACGGACGGCGGCGGCGGCGTGCGCGCGTGTGGGTTAGCCCACCTAGGTCTCTCCCCCACAAAAGTGGGGTGGCCCTTGGGCCTAACTTCAAAGGCAACCTTGGACCTTATATACCATCCACAATACCTCCTTGGTGTGGATGTGGGACTATTCATCCTTCACCCAATTCACTCATTCATATCAATAATAAGTGGGTTTTAATATGGGTTATTATACCCACTTCTAACAACAGATACCTTGCAAAATTCATAAACATGGTATTCTGCAACATAGTGATTCAAGGAATAACGATCTGCTATAAATCTGTTCAACGCAGAAAGGAAGCTTCCAAGAACTGTGAAAAAAAAAATGCAAAAGCAGCTCCATCAGTAGCAAAGGTTCGTTTCATCAAGCGTTCATCTCGATCACATAACACAAATAAGAAGACCTACGAGAGAAGTACCAAGCATGAACAAATTTCTTATTGTTCAGGTTGTCAAAATGTGATAAAATGGCATGAATAAATGTATAAAAAGAAATGAAAAGATACCTTCATCTACATCAACAGCAACTACTAATTTCTCCGGCATTGACATTTTATGAAATCCAACAGGGTTCCCATGTTCACCTGCTATATCATTCGCCAACCTCGTGGCCGCATTCTCTTTGAGTCGAACGTCCAACTCCCGAACCAATTGTCCATTTGGAGCTGCAACCCGAGCCTTTGGCAATCTTTGATCCAAGCTTTTGAAGGTACCATCATACCGGCATCCCTTAACGAAACCACTATCATAACCGAGCTTCAGAACCTTATGAGGATCAGCGGAAGTTTTGGTATCAGTGTGAAATCTTCTGCTGTTCACAGGGCGATCTTCGCCGACGCGGCAAAAGCTAGCGGTGATGACATCCCGGTGCACGGCCATTGCTGAGTGATGCATCGAAGCAGGACGCCAATCCACAAAAGAAATTTGATAGAGTAGAAGTCCTAAACCAGCCCTCTTCGGCATTCCGAAACTTCGCATGCGGGCAGCTGATTCAGCAATCTGGCAACCTATGAAACAATCATTATACCTTGAAGGCCGTCAAAGGAACCCAAAGCTACAGGACAACCCAGCTGCAGCTACCAAAAAACCCTGAAGGCAGGATCTTTGGTTCATAATGAAAGAAAGAAGAAGAAATTAAAAGTGGTAAATCGCAGGAACCTGGAAAATAACGAAACTTGAGAAAAGAGAATACGAATATCCTAGTACAAATTGAAAAAAAAAAAAGAGGACAAGAATCTTCCAAGCAAATGGATAAGGTGGCGAATAAACAGAGGAATAATCTCATCCGAGGGGATCGAATTTAGATCATTCTATTCGAGACAAAACTCCCCCGAAGAAGTTCGGATAAAAGAATTACCGCAGAAAAAATCAGTTTGATGATCACCTCAGCATCACAATGAAACGCTTTACGCCAAAAAAGAAACAATCAGAAGAATTAAAAACACGTTGTAAAGAAGTGGCGGGAGATGGTGTGAAACACGTTGTAAGAAGTAGCGGGAGATGGCTTGAAACGCAGAAATAAGTCCGGAAAAGAGTTGTCTTTCACAAGAAGAAGTTGTGCATCAACCATTGAGCTGCCATTCCTCCTCCTGATTCTTCCATTTTTGTGCAGGGGACCTTTTTTAATGGTCAGGGAGATTTTTCACCCTTTTAAATTTTTCTTGGTACACAAAAAAAAAATCGAGTTTTTCTTTTAAAATTTTCATTTTATGACGGGGATCTGAAGCTTTGTTGGGAACTTGGGAGGATGGAAGTCGAAAATTAGTTTTTATTATATATTTTCACAATCTACTTTTTAAAATGAGTTATACTAATTTAGACAAAGCATAGATTTCAAAATATACATATTAGGATGGAAAACAAACAGAAAAATTTATTTTTTCTTTTTTAAAAATATTATTTTTTAAAAAATACCAATATATAGGCGATATTTGAAAAAAAACGTGAAAAATGATATTAGATGGTATCGAGTAGGGCCCGATATCGATATATCGGCGATAGCATTCCATACTTGGGAGTAGCAAAGGTGAGGCCACACCCACCGCACAAACGACAGTCAATGTGGGGGAAAGAGATATATCTCCATCGTTATTGGAAATCGTCGTAGTACTGCCACGTACCTCGCCATCGTATCTTCTCTCTTTCTCATATTTTTTTGGGAATTCGTATAGCGTCACCGAATTTCATCACCAAACTCCATCCCCAACACGGCAACGCCCATGTGCCAAATTCAGGGTAATTGTTGGGGATGGAATTTGGTGAGAAAAATATTTTTCTTTTTTTGACAATATTTAGGGGCCGTTTGGGGCGTGATTAAAAGCAAAACATCCACAACGGTAGCATTTATGTTTTTTTCATGCTGAAACACGTCAGGTCATGTTTCACGCTGGATATGAAAAAAACATTAATGCTATAGTGGACATCCAAAATCCACTCTGGATATTTTGGCTTTTTAATACCCAAACGGCCCCTTAAACATATGCCATATGATTCTAAGGGAGGACTAACTAATTTATTCTATTAATGAGGTCATTTAATGTGATGGGCTCTTGTGAATTGTGACAGTACTAACTAATTTCTCCAATTAATGGAGAAATTCAATGCTATGGGCTGTAACAGAACCCACTTATATTGGGAACATGGGATAGGAGCAACCTTTTTTATGGTAGCTTCATAATTTCAGCAGATAAACTAGCTTTTTCTTATGCCAAAAGAAAAGGTAAGGCTAGCTTTAGCCGAAATAATTCGAGCAATGCTGAAAGGGAAGTAGAACAATAGCAATCTTGCTGAAGTGCCTCCCCTGGAAATTCCACATGCAAACAAAAGGAAGCTTGATGAATCGGGCTGAATGGGGCCTGAAGCTCCCCAAAATCAGCATTCAATCCCGACAGACCACGAGTCATGAGACTCATGACATGATCCAGGAATCAAGCAATTGACTTCTGCCCTGATTAAACTATTGAAAAATCCCAAACGCCCTTATTCCAAATTTATTGATATCAGCTTCCTTGCACCTGTATTCCCTTCATTCTGTGCAGAACCACTCTGTACAATTTTCCCTCTCAGGAGGCTTGAATCATCTAATCAAGGGGAACTTTGGCAACATCTGAGGTGGCTATCATTTTTTTGGCTTTTTTAAAGATCTCTAAATCAAATGTCAATGCAAAGAACCTGAATCAGTGCCCGTGATAGATGAAAACTATATTGTACTATCTTTTTGCTCCCATTGTCCAATATACAACAATAATTCAGTGAGAATACTAATCCCACCTTTGACATCATACTCCAATAATAAAAATTTTCATCTCCTCTTTTTGGGATTTAAAACAAATTGCATCTCTTGCATAAACAGGACGCTGGACTTGAACTACTGATGCTCTTTTCACCAGACGAATGAATTAACGAATATAATCGGGAAGCCTTCCTTCTTAACGCTTGCTGATAGAGATGATCAGACGAACCCAAGGACCTGCAATTTGCAGCCTAGCTTCCAATCCTAAAAAATGGTAAACAAACTAATTCTAAGCAATATACAGCGATTCAAGAACCACCAGATGGAGTTTTGGGAGTCTGAGCATTTGATCTCATTCCCTGCTCAATATCTGCTCCCCTCGGACTAGGCGGAATCACCACTCTTGTCTCCCTGCTCAACAGCCTCCTCAGCGACCGCAGCCGAGTCACTGGCGACTTCAAGTCCTCCTCCGCAGACCGGCCTGAATTGGGAGAAACAGCAGCTGGAAGACCTTCTATAACTACTCTGGGTATGTCGATCACAATCTTCCCGCTCCGGTCTACGTCTCCATTCGTCGACGAGGAGGAGGAGGATATAGAAGAAGACGAAGGTCCATCTTCTGCACGAGCTCGTCCGGTGTTCACCTGATCCTCTGAGCCCCAGAAGAGCACATTGGTCGGGAAATTTACCGACTCCGCTGCCTGCCCATCTGCTGCCCCATTGGTTTCATGGGCTCGGATTTCCAGCAGCTCCTCCGGGCCGGAAGCAACCATGTCCCTGCAGAGTGGGCAAGTGGAGTGAGACTGCAACCACATGTCGATGCATTCCAAATGGAAGCCATGGTTGCATTTGGGGAGCATCCGGGCCTTATCCCCGTCGGACAGGTCGCACAAGCACACCGCGCACTCTAGCCCCTCCTTGAAGTCCACGGATTGGAAGGTGATGACGGGGAGCGAGCGGAGGATGGACGGCTCAAGGCCACGCTGGGCGGCGGCAGCAGCTTGGTCCTGGTTGAAGACGAACCGCCTCCGGCGACGGGACTGGGAGTTGGGATCGCCGTTCCGGCGCCAGAACCATTTGGCGTAAAGATGGAGGAGTACAACTGCGACGACAGCGATGAAGAGGACGATGATGGCGCCCACCATCACCTTGCCTGTCCAAGAGACGGCCCCGCTGTCACTCAAATTGTACGCATTGCCCCTGTGAGAAGACATGGTTCTCTCCGTTCTTCTTCTGAAACCGATACAAGACGACCCAGATGATGGGTTTCTCAAAAGAAGGAAGAAACTGGAGATCTGGGCTGCTCTAGTTAAGGCGAGAAAGGAGAGGAGAAGTTAGGAGGAGGAGGAGGAGAGTCAAAGAAAGGATTTTTATACGAGGAGTGAAGGAGTAGGAAACCAATTAGGACTTTTGACGGGGAATGGCGGCCATGATCGAAGACTTCAAAGCCGTCGAGGGGTCGAGGTTCTTTCTTAAGAATAAGACTTTTCTTTTCCTACGATTGAGTTTGACACGGTGAGACCTCTGCTTTGTCTTTAGACATGCTTTTTCCACTATTAGCAGATGCTGAGAAGGCTGACTTCATCTTCCTTTTGTTTGGATCAAGGCAAATTGAAGAAGCTTCGAAGGCGAGTGGGGCATGGGTGGGTGAGGTAGCTCGGTAGGACGTAGGAGACAGCGACATGGGAAGCTCATTTCAATTACAAAGGAAGACAAATGCCACTACTAGATTAATCTAGCTAGAGACTAGAGGTAATCGCAGAAGAAAAGCTTTACCCAAGAACAGGAAAAACCGAATGCGACGAGCAGTAGTATCACCATGGAAGTATGCGGGAAGGAGAGTGGAAAGAGGGGAAGCCAGAAAGCGGAACGAAGGAGTTGAGTGGAGGTTGAGGTTGAGGTTGAGACCAGGTCATCCGCCTCCTCCCCATGGCCCATACTGCCATACACATTGACTGATGGGCATTGGTGCTCCTCACTTCTCTGGTTGCCTTTAGGTTTTCTAACTGTCCACTGTAAAACCGGTTTTATGGTTAAGATTGTACAGTTGAATGACACACTAATGCTTGTGAAAAAACGAAAGAAGAAGGTGATGGTAGAATAATTCGATTTGATTCATTTTATGATGACAAAAAGTAGCTTGTAATTTCAAAATAACCGGGTTTTATGTGAACTGGCCTTTGATAATAAGAGTCCTGCAGCCTGCAGGGGCCCATATCACATACATCTTTATCTTTAACAAAAAAAAAATCAGGTGCATCATTAGTACCCGTGATTAGCGTGAAGGGACTGCACATCTGCAATATAATAATATCTAAAATGGTGTTTCTATGTCAGGTCAAATTGCATTAGTATACTTAGCATTTTTTATAAGGATGATTAGTACACATAATGTTAACTATCGATTAATTTGTCTAGTAAGGGTAATCCAGTCATTGTGCCCTGGAATTATTTGAGGCATTCGTGTGCTCGGTTAGTATGACAAGATTTGGGAACTTCAATAAAAAAAACTGCTCCATCTAGAATTTTCAATATTACCTGCCCAATGAGCCCGGAATACCATATTACCTAGTTTTTTCGAGCTCATGCCATATAACTTACTTTCATTTTGCCCTCCCACCCAACTCTAAACCCTTCATGTTTTATCCGCTCTGAGTCATGCCCCATTTCACACAAGTTTCTTCCGCACTAATCATACGACGAGAAAGTTCTCTGTCGGATGCAGAAGTTTGCCGGTGGAGAGACCATGTTGTATGGTAGGCGCAAATATTTTCGGTAGCTTTCTCCGATCAAACAACATCTTCTACCTGCGAGCATGAAGAAAAAGCTCACTAACGCGGCCCGAAGAAACACTTTCACAACCTCTCAATTCTATTACGGAAGTGATTCAACAACTCGTAATAATTATTTTTTTTATTCACACGTTTTGGGATCGAAAAAAGTTAAAATTTTTCATCAAAAAGTGTTTCTGGCCAATGGCAAACTACTCTTTGTAAATTCGTCATCTTCATAAAAATGTGTCTCAAGGAATTTGAGATATCCTCATAGGGAAAAAATGATAAAATATATAAAAGAACACAAAAAGAATGGGCAAAAATAGATAAAAAATGAGGAAGATATGAAGAGATTGAATGTTGCATTCAAATCTTGTATTTAAATACACAATAGCACTATTATTATGTCTTCGATGATACAATATCATTCGTATTATGTAATCAAGTACACGATATCACTACCATTATGTGATCGAATTAGGTGAAGAAACAATCATAGTCATTAGAGGAAATGATAAAAGAGTGGCGAAGCCAAGAAGTACTCTTTGCAAATTCGTCATCCATATAAAAAAGTGTTTCAAGAAATTTGAGATATCTTGATAAGAAAAAAGATGAGAAAAAATAAAGAAGAAAGTAAAAAAATAAGCGAGAATGGATAAGAAATGAGGGAGATATTAATCGTTGAATTTTGCCTTCAAATCGTATCATCGATGACACGATAGACACGATATCATGTCACTGAGGTGTATTTAAATACACGATTTAAGAGCAACATTCAATCTCGTCATATCTCCCTCATTTATGGTATGTTTTTGTCCATTTTTTTATGTTCTTTTATATATTTTATCATATTTCTCCCTATGAGGATATCTCAAATTCCTTAAGACACCTTCTTGTGCGGATAATGAATTTACAAAGAGTAGTCCGCCATTAGCTAGAAGTACTTCTCGATGCAAAATTTTAACTTTCTTCGTTCCCAAAATGTGTGAATGAAATAAATAATGCTTCTACACTATTGAACCACTTCCGTGATAGAATGATGAGGTTGTGAAAGTACTTCGGGAGGTTGTGAAAGAGCTTCTTTTGCTTGCTCATGGGTAGAAGAGGTTGTCTGACCCGCTAAAGCGACAGAAAATGTTTGCGTCGGCCACACATCACCATCTCTTTACCAGCAAGCCTCTGCCTCAAACAGGGAACTTCCTCGCCTTATGGTCACTACAGAGAAAGCTTGTGTGAAATAGGGTATGGCTCAGGGCGGGTAAAACATAAAAGGTTTTAGGGTTGGGTAGGAGGGCAAAATGGGAAAACCAGGTCTCGAAACTAGGTTATATGGCATGAGCCTGGAAAAAACTAAGTAATATGGCATTCCGGGCTCATTGGCCAAGTAATATAGAAAAATCTCTTCTCCATCGAATGAAGCCCATTTAAAAAAACACATGTCTTAGGGTCCAATAAATTAATAACTCATTTTCAAATTTAGACATGCTTCATTGGACAAATAACATACAAGTAGTCCATAGGCTTAAAATGTCAAGAAAACTTTTATTTAGGCAAAACAATATAATTTAAAGTATTTAAAAGCAAGTACGAAGAATCACATTGACTACTATGCATTGGTAATCATAAGTCATGATAGTAAGATGAGATCAAAACTTTATGCTCTTTTCATGAGTCATGAGTAAGGTGACATCAAGACTTCCTACTCTTCACACGAACAAATTTTGGAGTCAAAGCATTCGTGCTTGCTCGAAGACTTGGGATAGAACTTTCAAATGCCATTGTGGACTCGCGAGCTGAGATTGCGACATGAAGATTAAACGTGTGGAAAACTCACACCATCACAAACACGGCACGGCTCGTGGAAAACTCACAGATGAACACAAGGGGCATCCAGACCATCACAAACACGCCACGGCTCCTAATATGAACGACCCGTAACTTCCCCCCCAAAAAAACCCGGCAACTGCACTAGAGCTGGGAAAACGCTACCCAACCCTATTACCCGACCTCCGAGGCCCCGACCCTATTGCGAGTTTGAAATATTTACCCGATTTAAAATAGGTAGGGTAAAACACTGGAATTAACTGTACCCCAACCCAATTTACATATTATAAAATGTTATAATATACATTTAGTATTAAATAATTTAATTTTTAATGATAACTTTATTTCTAAATCACTAAAAAACTTAGATTAACCATATTTATATTCAAATTTAGTCAAATAAAGGTCAATTTTAACTCAAAAAAATTAAAAAGTTTGGAAAAAATAAGAAAATAAAAAAGTATTGTAACCCGAATTACCCGACCTGACCTAACCCAAGTTTAGGATCGGCATTTTTCGACCTGGTTCATTAATAGGGTCGGGTCATGATCTGACCCGATTTCAAGCAGGGTCAAGATCGACCAGATCCTATTTTACCCAGTCCCACCCCATTCCCAGCCCTAATCTGGATTACCTTGAGTCAGTAGTGTCTCGAATCCTTACTCTTAACATAGCCTACTTTTTCACTGTCCAACAAAAACTGCCACCTCATGGGTATATGGGTTGGTGTATAAATTTGGTGTAGCATTAGCATTTTTCCCAATCTACAATCATGGAAGGTTGATACGGGTGCGTATCAGCTGGCACGTACCCGTTCGACCATGAACAGTACGGTACAGGGGGTGTGGCATGCGGTACACAGGAAAAGCCGGCGCATCTCCAACGTATCACCCGACCCCAACCCGATTTACATATTATAAAATGTTATAATACGCCCTTAGTATTGAATAATCTAATTTTTAAAGATAACTTTATTTCTAAATCACCAAAAAACTTAGATTGACCTTATTTATATTCAAATTTAGTCAAATAACGGTTAATTTTGACTTCTTATAATACTAGATTAGCCAAAAAAATTAAAAAGCTTGGAAGAAATAAGAATATAAAAAAGTATAATAACCCGAATTATCCGACCTGACCTGACCTGACCCAAGTTTAGGGTCTGCATTTTTTACCTTATTCATTAATAGGGTCGGGTCATGACCCAACCCGATTTCATGCAAGGTCAAGATCGACCCGACAATTTTGACATTAAACTCAGTGGGCACGGACCTGAACCAGAAATGATCATGCCCGCATCAGGCCTGGACATAAACATTTGTTGTTCATTTGCGTAAAAAGTACAAAGGATGAGATTCGAAACCAGACCCTTTCCATGATTTTCAAATAAATACCACCTTTCTCTTTTTATTTGTTAAATTATAAACATTTTGAAAACAATAAGAAATACTGTCAATAGGCAGTGGGCCCATACAGTTTAATTGGATTTTTTTTGGCAAATATATTGTAAGACTTACTTACTCCCTCTGTCTGAATTTATTATCTCCCTACTTAGTTGAAAAATGAACTAACGAGGGAGATAATATATCTGGACGGAGGGAATATTTAACTTATGGGATTCTAATAATTGTGAGTCCCATTATTGTGTGCGTGATTTGTATGAGACATGGCTCACGCAGTCTAAAACATATTGTGTGCGTGAGCCGAGGAGCCTGGAGCCGTTGTATTTCAATCACTGCCCTAGCATTGTCAGAACAAAATTCGATGACTCGACTCATTGCATGAGCATGACTTGTGTCCTGTTCAATATTACCTGCCTGCATTAAAATGAACTAAAATTATTTAATTTTGGCTTTCTAATGTAGACAGGTACTATTGGATGGAGGGAGTATAAACTTTTTCCAATAATTATAGTTTCTAGAATCCATATATGTAATATACTCACGAACACTTAACCTAAGTTTAAGATCTCCCTAAGTGATGTGCATGGATTGAGAGAATTGTTAGAATAGTCTTTTGTTAATTAGTTTCAACACTTAGTAATATGCACCCATTTCGATGCGTACCAAGCGTACCATCGGAGCATACCCGCATCAGCAGTCATAGAAACTATCATCGGTATCGATACGATCTTCCATGACTACAATGCATTTCATCCACAATAAAACATAATTCTGTTGTTTCAACACCGACTCAACTAAAGAAATGAAGTCCGCTTGCGAAGCTTCACAATGGAGTCACTAGTGAAGCTTTACTAGATGTTGATTCCTCAGGATCAATTGCGCACATGAAAACGCAGTCTGTAGCGAACAGATTGTGTACATCAACGACTAGTGAATCTTCGTCAGGACTCAACTGGTGAAGCTTCACATTCCAACTAAAGTGAAATGATTTAAAAAAGAAGTTGACTGTAACTGAACAAACAAGTTACCAAAAAAGAACTGAATCTGACCCTAGCCCGACAATGCCAAGTGCCAAAACTTAGAAAAAAAGCCAAGCGAGATAATGACTGTTGATTTGGGGATATGAGATGCACAAACTAGAATATGCACTAGGCGCCAAGGGGCCAAGAACACCCCCATCACAATTCAGACATCGCCGTTAATCACATTGACTTCGTTTCAAAGCTCAGACCGACCAAATTAACAAATACTTATAAAACACTCGTCTTCATACACCTAAGAGACCTATGGCTACATTGAGCAATGCCAAAACCAACTCTGCATATATACCTATTCGATGTCAACAAATGAACTCCAGCGTGATTTTTTTTTAAAATTTTTCTGATGAAGGTCCAGCGTCTTGTTAAGAGCTCACAAAGTTTCTATACACTAATGCACAACAGCATACTATACAGGTAATTGGCTGCGCCGAGACTAAGCCTCGAGGCTCCATAACAAAAATAATCTTAATAAAGAAACAGGTTTATGCACATGAGCTTCACTCTGGGTCTGCTATGAAATTGGGTAGCTCACCTCGGCATAGGTACTCGTCACAGACTGATGCAGACCCCCAATCTTTCCGGAGTCGAAGTATATCTTCTGTAAATGTTGACCCTGAAGCCCCTACAAACACATTCGACATGGCAGAAATTGTCTTGTCTAGCATGGCCTCCACCTTAAAAAAACAGAACAAAAAAAAAGAACAATATAGCAAACTATCAGTAAGGAACTCCATTATTAGCTATTTAGGTAGTTCAAATGAAACCTAATCAATGACTCGTTTAATTGGAATTAATAAGAAAAAGTTGTTCGAATTGCGCCCAGATTATGCATGGTGAGAACATTATTTACTACAAAAATGCTAAGCCCACAGATTGTTGTCCACGGAATAACACAGGCTGTGCATAGAACAGATCGCGACTGTGTTCTAAAAATGCAGGTGTTGCAGGGTTCATCCCAGAGGCAACTTAACGTAGGAGTAGCATAAATGCTGTAACTATTCCATTGGAATAATGCCTTAAATTCCCAATTTGTTTTCCCCAACCCTTGCATGGTAATGAATATGGGAAGCAGCAATTCAGACCCTTACCCTCGAATAAATTTGACTTTCATTTTGAAGTCCAAAACTGAGTAAATGAAATCAAAATCTTGCACCATCCTCCATTAAACCATACTGAAACATCTCTTCTTAGTTATATCAAACCATCACGGTTATTGTCATATTTGTTATCACGGTGATTGTTGTTATAACTTTATTCTGAAAACTAGTGAAAATCAAAAGAACATCGGCGGTATACCTGAACATCCCCACCAAGGTGGTTTCTGTATAGGTAGGCATCCCATTTCTCAACCGAAGTGTGCTTTGGCCTTTTGACAAGTGGGACTGTCTTCCCGTTGAGCACAACTAAAGACTGTAAGAGATCTGTTTCACTTTCAGCTGCATCAGTAGAGAGATAAATGACCGGAGCATTGGCTCTCTCAACTATGCGAAGAATGCAATCTGCAGCTTGTGGAATTGGAAAGAAACAGCTCTCCTCCTTAAGATTACTGCATACGCAAAATTTGCAATCATCGTAAAAGAAAAAAAAAAGCCATTTATTCCTTTTCAATTATACGCACCCAAGCCCACTTTTTAGTAATAAAAACATAAAATAATGCCATAGAACGAGGCAGATCCCTTAATGTCTGGAAAAGAAGTACTAAGATATTGAATTATCTCAAACAATCAAGATTATCTTCTTTTTCTACTCTTTTCCAAAACTTGGCTTCACCTAAAAGCATGTCACAAATCATACAAGAAAGATATTACTGTACAACTGAGGGAATGCAATTTAAAAAACATACATAAGAAAGTAGAACCAATAAGTTCAGAAGGGGGATCAAAGGAGAACAAGAATTTTGTGTATCATCGTCTCATGTTATGGTCCAAATCCGCCCATCAGAGCCAGGGTCGTTTTCACCAACTGACTTCTTCTTACTTGGGTTTGGCATAGGCATTAAAGCCTTATTCCAACCCTCTTGTAATTAGGAATTCTAACCCAAAAGAAATTAACTGCCTTTACCCAATCTATTGTAATTAGACGTCTTAACCCAAAGAAAATTACCTTTGATCAGAACATCTTATTAAAGAAACTACAGATATAATGAAATAAGAACCCAAATAGAGTTCTAAACTGAGCCATATGCCAAAAACAAGTAAGGAGAAGTCGGTTGGTGGAAGTGGGCGTGGCCCTGATGGGCAGATTTAGACCAACATCTCACTACCAGACAAATTTGTTAATGCCAATCTAGTTCTAGGTACACATCATCATCATCATCATACGCCTTATCCCATCTATCTGGGGTCGGCGGCATCCAAATATCTAGTCACACATGGTAATACAAATATCTGGAGCAGAAGTTGAAATTACAAACTCCCCTCGCGCAGAAAACTTAAATAAATTAGAAACAAAAAGTAAAAGGTTACTATGAAAAGCTTCTTGCCTAGAAGTTGAAATTACAAAAACTACCGAGGTGAAATGTTCATTTGGAAAGAGAAAACAGAGAAGAAGATGTTCCAGACACAGTTTTACTAACGCAGTGGAGTTCAAATTTCCAAGAATCAACTAGAGCTGCACTGGGATAGGATATATGCGGGGTGGGTAAAGTGAAGGACAGAATCCAAAAAAATGTGTGTTAGGCGTGTTCCAAATAGGCTAAAAAGGCAAGTTCTACAGGATAGCTTCTAGGGCCACTCAACGGTGAAAATAGGCTTAAAGGCAAGTTCTATGGCTCAAAGAAGATGATATGTAATACCACGTTACCATATCAGCCTCCAAGAATTTGCATGAAAGTCATGGAGGCCATCAAATTGAAAGTAGTAGTCACAATGCTATATACATGCTAGAAACCGATAGTAGTAATAGCGGCTACTTACAACTATAAACACTTGTGCATTGGTGCAGCCAAACAAAACCTTAGAAGCATTGCCTAGCCAAATAGGGTCAAGTAGATTTAACTATTTAAGATAACAGTAGGGAGACCTCATGATAAATAGGAAAAGGGATTACCAGAACTTCAGAAAGCCATGGCGCCTGAAATGCAGGGCAATGAAATTCCCACCCAAGAAAGTTTGTATAAACCTCTGTGCAGTAAGAACAATCAGCCGACTCGGTTGGATAACAGTTTTACAGTTGTGTGCAAGAGGTCCACCCGGCTGCATCACCCACTCTTCCTCCACACTTGCATAGAACATATCTCCGATGGCCAGAACTTCATCACTAGAAGAGAACTTTGGCAGCACATCTTCGACTTTTCTTTTCTTAGGTTGGTCAGGCTTGCCATCCTTGGGCCAAGCTGCTTCAATATTACCCATTGACAACCCCAAAGACTTCAACCTTTTCTTATGTTCTTCATCAAGAAAACAAGGCGGCTCCGCCACATAACAGATAAACCTATCTATGTGCAAATGATTTTTCTTTAACTCAGTGAATTCATCAAACGTAATAACAACTTTCCGGCCAAAGCACTTGTTCATGTTACTGATATCCACTACCCGATCGTAATCATAATCAATCTTGGGGCTGGGAAGGACCAGCACACGGTCTAAAAGTGCCGCAAAGAACATATGCTTCTCCAAGCAAATCAAGTGGTTAGACATCTGACCAGATAAACAAATCGCTAGTAAGTATCTGTGCGGTTTCGGCTTCCATTCAATCGTTCTCCTTCCACTTACCGGTTGCACTTTCTTGCACGTATCGAAACTAAACCGAGGTACCACATTGTCATCAGCCAGTTCGGACACATTCCCAATCCAATGCGAAGACAAAAGAGATTGCTGAATCTCTTTATTCAGCTTGATCTGATCAAGCAACGCAGATCTGATGTCATCAGACAAGACCTGAGACGGAATCGCCTCTGCATTTGACGACAAACTAGAATTCGTCGCATTAAAACCTGAATTAGAACCAGAATTATAGCTCAGACTCCTATTCCACATATCCAGAAGGCCCAATTGCTGGTTCCTGAGCAGGTAGAGCGCGTGCAACTCCGCCTCCCGCATCCGGTCGGTCGCCGACGGACCAACTTTCAAGCCGGAGAAGGAGACGCCGGAGAAGAGGCTGCGGATGTCGAGGGAGAAGTAGAGGAGGAAAAAGAAAAGAGGAAGAGAGATGGCCACGAAGTACCATTTGCTGAAACCAGGACTAGAGAAGGTCCGGCCGATCCGGCTCTTGAGGTGGCCGATTTCGAAGGAGGCGGTGGGGCGGCGGGGGGACTTGCCGTTGCCGTTGATGCTGTCGTTGGGGGGATGGGAGTCGATGAGGGTCTCGAGATCGTCGTCCTCGTCCGACGACGACTCCCTTTCCATCATCTCTGGAAATCCGAGAAAACAATGAAGTGGTGTGAGACTTGACCGGGCCGGTCAGGCGAGTGCCGGAGTGGTTCGAGTAAAAAAAAGGAAGGAAATGGGGGAGAAGAAGGAGAATCAGAAGCGTGAAGAGTTGAGAGATTTGCGACCGCGCGCGGAGGGTTCCAACTGCGACGGCACCAACCGCGCCCAAAAACATACAAATCACACACAGCGGCACATGGGATATGTCATATGTGGTTCACCGAGTTCTCTACATCTACAATGAATGAAATTCTTTACTCCCTCCGCCTCCGGTTATTTTTAATTGAGACAATTAACAAAAAAAAAATAAAGAGTATCAAAATTAGATGATGCCGTTTTCTAATTTTTTTTTTGGATGTTCGGTTGAAACTTAGTTGATGTTGAAATCGACCATAATAAAAGCCTATGAGCTTCACGTCCCAATAAAATTGATCAATTATATGATATCTCAATTAAAAATGACCAAAGGGAATACAAATTTTCAAAGTACCTTACAAGAATGTAACATGAAAAGATTCTTCAACCTAGTTTCATCTTCCAACTTTTTCACTTTACCTCCCTCTCTCTTCTTCCCCTTTTGCTTTTCGGGCCTGGAAGAGATAACATGCTGACAAGCGAGGAGCCTATGACTACAGCTACATTGTGGCGAATGTACATACAGCATTTCAATTGCAGAGTGTGTACCCAGCAACCATAAAGGAGCTAGAAGATGGATTCGGAATTGCATCTGGTCTTTTGCTTTAAAAACGATTTTGGTTCGACTGCGATGCATTTCCACTTAACGTCCCACCTGATGAAATGTGGTCTCAATTTTTTTTTTCTGGTTTTGATTCCTGCTGAAGGGTGAAGACCCACTATTGGATTTTCTGTACTTCTAAACTCAATTCACTTGTAGCTGGTAACTATTGGTGAATAATTTAAGCAAGAGCAGTCAGCAAATTTGCAGAATCTACGATCGTAGGACGAATACAAAAAAATGGCATCACATTGCAGTATAAATTTCTGACAGCCTGCCCGAAATGTTGTTGTCTTCATATAATGTATAACTTAGGATGTTAACATATTCCTATTCTTCTTCTTCTTCTTCCACTTCAACCAACCTCCCGCAGACCCACTTTTTCTTTGTCCTGGCAGCATTTTGAATCTTTCGCTTTTTCTCCACCGCATCTCCACAAGTATCTACACTGGCAGATACTTTCTCGTCCTCACTAGATCCATCAGAGATGCGAAGACCCACTTCCGAATTTATCTGAGAAGATTTTGAGAACCTGTTCTGTGGTTTCTCCTCAAGATTACTTTCGCCAGTCTGAATTGCTCCCATCTGTTTTCCTACACCTGTTGGTTCTCTTCCATGTCTTAAGTTCTGTAGCTCGAAGTCATCAGGCCTAAATTCTTCATGATCAATCTCTCTCACATGTGGGTGGCTGGTCCCATTTATAACTTTGCCACCTGATCCCATATTGGTGCTCGTGGGCTTAGAGACCTCAATATAAAGATTTTTTACCTCATTTGATTCAGAAGAAAATGAAATTTCAGAACTGCTTTCAGACGAAGTGTGTGGTACACTGTCTATTCCTTCAAGTGACCGAATTGCTTCAGCAATTAACTCCCTGGTTTCTATTAGTGATGCACGGGCAAGTGGGCTTGTTAATGCAGCATGCTCCAGAGCCTGTGCAGCCTTCTCAGCCTCAGCTATGAGTAGCCTAGAGACAGGCATAGCCAAACATTAATCAAGACAGAAGAATAAAGATGTATGAATGGCTGCAAACGGACGTGGTACATGAACAAATAAGTCACCAAGGAACCAACAATATTTGCTTTCTTATTTAAAGCAGTACTGAGAACGCTGACTACAAATGATAAACAGAAACCAGTCTTTTGGCATTCTAATTTAAAAGGCAGCCCATACTATTTAATAAAGTACACATTCACAAGCACATTTTAGGTCACATATGTTGAAATTCCAAAGAATGCCCGACCTGGTCTGTATTTCACTCACAATGCATCCATTTGTCCCCATGATTTATAGTGACACAGCATGGGCAATTCATGACTTTTTACTTTTAGTATGATAAAATATTTAACTTTTAATATATGTATGTCCGTAACAAATGACAGGGAGAGAGGTCACCTGGCCCTTTCAGTGGCTTCTCTTTTCCTGGTTTCCATGGTTGCCCTCTGTGCACGAATTTTCTTTATCATCTCAAACTTGGAACTTGCCAATGGGTCTTTGTAAGATGGAGTAGCAGCCACTTTCATTCTGGACCGAGCCTTTCCAACACTTTTCCCATCACTCCTACGACCACTAGGCTTCTCAGAAGCCTTTTTCTTTTCAGTGTCTCCACTTGGCTTTCTCCTAGATTTTCTTTCAGTTCCAGGAGTTATGCCATGGTATATAGCTAATGCAGAGCAAACTCGGTTCCGGTAGTCCTGATAATTAAAAATTGTGAGTAAGCACACAGTCGGAATTATTAACAGAAAATGAAGACAAATAAGTATTAGTAAAATAAAGCCAGACCATATTGCACATGGATACACAAAAATTCGTTTCAGCTAGCATAGAGTTGTACATGGTTAAGGTGTTCATAATCTGACTGTCTCATATAAATCGTTTCAGTGCACATCATGCCTCGTCCACTTTTTTTTAATAATATTTTTATCACGATATAATTGTATTTATTGAAAGAACTGGAAGCATTTGCATTCCACTTGTGAACAAGATCAACACACTTTTCATCATTCCACAATCAGTTTTCATTTTCTTGCTGCAACATTCAAGCTTGATAAGGAAGGCAAAATCTAGTGTGAAATGAACATGAGATAAATTTACTTTTGTAAATCCCTACAAGGTTATTGTTGAATGTACAAAGTAGCATCTGTGCCTTACAGGATCTGCCCATTTGGCTGAAATGGCCTCAGAGATTTTCCGTCGCTGCTCAGGAGACTTAGGAGCCCGCCTGCTGCCTTTAGGCCTTGGCATAGACTTCCTCATCTCTACACTCTCCTGCCATTGCTCTTTAAGCCTTTCATCGAGAATTTCGTATGAATCCCACTGCAGTTCATCTTCTCCAAGGCTACCTTTTCTGGATGCTTCTGCAATTAAATTCTGCCATTCAAAACAGCAAATCTCTTGTACCATTAACTTTTCACGGCGACGTTGCCAACCCATTCGAACTCCAAGACTTATTTTATGTCTAGTCTCTTCACTGCATTTTGTTGGGAAAACAACAAAAAGTATCTTAGAATAAAGCATAAATTTAATCAACAATGAACGAGATTGAGAACTGGCTAATGAAGGTGTAAAACCCTCTTCCAATTTTCCTTTCTTACAGTAAAGTTGTTTCTGATGCAAATTTCACCTTTAATTTTTTAGTAACGAATTAGCTGTTGCATAGGTCTTGTTAGTTCTTTCCTCGAGTTGTACAAAAGATTTAACAATCTTGTGTGCGAGTCTAATAAACTAGAAATGGTGACACTTCATTGTTTATTCCATGCTGGTGCTGCCCGCTAAGTTGATGGAGAGAAGGAAGAGTTTTCCTTACACTAGCCATGATAAAAAAAAATTGTGTTGTAGCGGCCTTATATATTGAATTAATGACAAGATAAACAGTAGTAGCAAATGATGGAGCTAAAGTTAAGCAACATAATAAGTAATTTCACTCTTCTGCTTCAGAAATATAGCTACGAAACATTCCATTGCATCAAATAGATATAATCATATAGGACAGAGTGTCAATCAATCAACTATTCTAATTCCATATGGAGGTACTTGTAAAAAAGAAGACTGTAGGATACTGATGTGCCTGTTGGTTATAGATAAAGACTCAGGCTAGATCCTATCCCCAAAAATAGATATATCTTCACAAATATGTTTAAGAAGAGCATACGTAAATTATGAGTAGTACAGAGTCAAATAAATATAACCCACCTCTGTGCATGTCCTATGTTCATCAGCTTCATTTTGACCTGCGTGTTTTGACATACTGTGAGAGATTCGTGCAACTCAACAACACTTACTAGAGCATGCTTATGTCTGGCCACTGATAATACAAAATATTTCCACATGCAGAATATACATTTATTTTTCCAGCAGAGACCATAATACAAACCATGAAGATGCATAGTCTAATTTAAAAACTAAAATAACAAGCCAATGATGTATTTAAATGTAGGAAATATAGTGTCTGTTTTAATGATCAGTCTAGGTGCCCTAGAACGTCTGTTTAAATGGTCTGTCTAGGTGTTCAGCATGCATCTGAGAGAATATACTAAAAATTATGCTTACATGACATCACCTTGGGGTCCTGCATAGCCAATTTAGTCCTCTCTTTAATCCGCCGAAGGGTTTCTGTATGAACATATGGATCGCGAGTGTGAATTTTACTGAATACACGATTCTAGCAACTGAGAGTGAAGAGACTAAGCGAAACCATCTACCTGCACTGTGTTTCCTCCCCTTATTCCATGGGACATTTCCTTTATTAGCTTTAGAAATTCTCATTCGTCTCAACTTCTCCCTCTGACCCAAATCATCAGTGCCTTCGTCTGGTAACTGGTACAATTGTGAGCTAGAAGTAGAACCCAACTGCAAGTGATCATCCTGGGCTGGTATATCTATGCTTTGCATAACAAATGTTGTTTCAAAAGTAGCAACTGCCTTAACCAGGAGCCCATCTTGCCCGTTGTGTCGCCAGGAGTTTAATGTTCTTTCTCTCGGCATTTGAATGTACAATTTCAACGCAGAAGCCCATCTCTTTTTTAGACCAAAAGCACTAATATCTGAAGTATTACCAGAGAACAGTGGCCAAACTCTTGGAGTGATTGTGTGGTTCCGGGTGCACGATCGACAAGTAGCAGTATCTTCCCCAAAAAAGAAAAGGAAAAATACTATCAATTAACATCATTCAAATCATCTTGTACAAAACTGCTGCTTAATTTCTATAGCAAAGCTTCAACAACTTCCACGGTTTTCTCAATGAAAAACAAAGCCCCATTTAGAAGCTAGAATAAATAGAGACACCAAAACAAAACAAAAAGAGATAAAGCAATAACAATCAACAACCAAACAGAAAAAAAAAAGAGATGATAATTATGAGGAAACTAA
The DNA here is from genome assembly GCA_039654745.1 of Houttuynia cordata. Lineage (NCBI taxonomy): Eukaryota > Viridiplantae > Streptophyta > Magnoliopsida > Piperales > Saururaceae > Houttuynia > Houttuynia cordata. Next base: position 32,556,498 of record CM077504.1, read on the forward strand.
AACAACTTCCTCCAATGTGGTTCTTTGAGATAAGACATGTAACTGGAATTGCGCAAACCATTATATGAAACCAAACAAGCACTTTATGCCCAAAAATTTCAATACCCAGTCCATACAGCTACATTACACCACGATCAAGCAGCACTTTTTATGATTTCTCGAGCGAGCAATTCAACAAGAAAAAGGTTACTTCAGACATTCGAAACAAACCAGAATGAGCAGTAGACACAGAAAACCATTAAAAACAGCTACTATAAAAGTATGAAGGGAAAGTAAGTACCTAGACAAGGCATGAGAGATTCATTCATCCAAATAACTCGAGTTCATACGGAGCAACAACAGCATGTCTCTCCTTGGAAAGGGGAGGAGTGGGAAAAAATCTAGGCCTGATGGGGATATGATGGTGGAAGAAAACCCCGGCAAAATGAGAAGTGGAGGTGGCGAAGTGGAGAGGAGGGAAGAGCTTTGAGAGCCACACAGACAACTGTGTCCAAACGCCGACGGGGATTATCCTCTCGGAATGGAGCCAAAAGCCAGACACACTGCCTCGGCTTGCGCACGTTCAGATATTTTTCACTTACAGTTACAGTATAAAAATTTTCCTGGTTGGTGGCTTATAAACTGAACTCTTTCTAATGTGAATTTCAGATGTCCGCCCAACGAGCGCTGTTCAAGCTGGGCCTCCTTTTGTTTCTTTTCCCCTTAGCGGGCCTTTCTTTGTACTAAAAAGGGATGTGCCCAGCCTTAGCTAGAGCCACAGAGGTCCAACATTGCTATGTACCATGCTAGAGCACCTATACCATGGTCATGGTCTCGAGTCATGGACTCTAGCCATGAACGCATTTTACGAAGGGAAAATGGTGGTTGTTTTCCACTGCTTTTTTTAGTTAACCTGACCCACATGCATGTCTTATCAATTAAAGATGGAGATAGGAAAGGCATCCATGGATGGATAAAATTCTCCTTCAAATTCTTTCTGAACAAAAAACTCTTTCTAATGTCAATTTCAGTTAATAGAAAAGTTCCACGCCCTCTATGTTCCCGCAATGAAAAGGGAATATGAGGATAGACAACCACCCCCGATATCTTTATGATATAGCAATTCAAACAAGAGTGACTTCAAATCATACACACCTTCATCTGTTCTAATATATATATATATATAGAAAAAAGTTTAAATGAGATCGTTGTTATATAACTTGTATGAGTCTGAATAATCTTGAGCCGTCAAATCAAGATCTAACGGTAATGATGATTCACACTTGCCTACCCAATTATTTGACATCCATTGCCCGATCTTGATATGACAAATGGAGATGGCTTGACTCATGCATTAAGCTACGTGAAAACGATCTCATGTAAACCGGTCTCATAACTCATGCATTAAGCTACGTGAAAACGATTTCATGTAAACCGGTCTCATAATGAGACCAGTTACATGAGATTGTTCCCATATAAGGAGCATGAAGTCAATCTTTTTGGTTGTTGAATTTTGATCCGAATGTGGATGTCAAATAAGTGGGTAGGTTAGTATGTCAAATTAGTGGGTTCTTTTTAACCGTTTATAGCTCTCGGGATCCAACAATTAAGACTTAAATAGTTTTATATAAGTCTATGATATCGGTTTATATGAGATTATTCTCATATAAGGAGTACGAAGTCAATCTTTTAGGTCATTGGATTTCGATCCGAATGTGGATATCAAATCAGTGGGTAAATTAGTGTGTCAAATTAATAAGTAGGTGAGTTCTTCTTAGCTATTTATAGTCATAAGATCAAGATCCAATAACTAAGACTTAAATAACGTCATATAAGTCAAATGCGAACAATCTCATTTAAACTTTATATATATATGGATATTTATATAAGGAGCATGAGGCCAATATTTCTTGCCGTTAGATTCCGATCGAAGGGTAGATATTAAATTAGTGGGTAGGTGAGTATGTCACATCAAGGAGTGGGTGAGATCATTATGGATATTTGTAGCCGTCAGATCAAGATCCAACGGCTACGATTCAAAGTGGCCTCATATATATGAGGCCACTTTGAATCGTAGCCGTTGGATCTTGATCTGACGGCTACAAATATCCATAATGATCTCACCCACTCCTTGATGTGACATACTCACCTACCCACTAATTTAATATCTACCCTCCGATCAGAATCTAACGGCAATAAAGATTGGCCTCATGTTCCTTATATGAGAACGATCTCATGTAAACTCATCTCATATAGGGAAAAGTTTAAATGAGATCGCTCTCATATTGCTTATATGAGGCCACTTTGAATCATAGCCGTTGGATCTTGATCTGACGGGTACAAATATCCATAATGATCTCACCCACTCCTTGATGTGACACACTCACCTACCCACTGATTTGATATCGACCCTCCGATCAGAATCTAACGGCAATAAAAATTAGCCTCATGCTCCTTATATGAGAACGATCTCATGTAAACTTAGCGAGCCCATAGGGTTCGATCCTTGCCCCTCTCCACACTCGTGAGCATGGAATGTCGTATCGGATATCGGTAAAATATCGGTCGGCCTAAGAGACGAAATATCGAAGATATTGTGTAAAAAAATATCGGTAGTTAAAAACTAGTTTTTACTGTATATTTTTACAATCTAGCTTCTAAAATGAGTTATACTAATTTAAACAAAGAATAAATTTCAAAATATGCATATTAGCATAGAAAACAAACATGAAAGGTTTTTTTTTTCAAAAAAAAAAAAAATTGAAATTTTTTTTTTTAAATATTTTTTAAATTCAAAATATACCTCGCCGATATTTAGAATTTTTCAAAAAAACGATACGGGTTGGTATCGATGTATCGGTTTAGTGCCGATACCGATATATCGGCGAGACGATTTTCCATGCTCGTGAGAGACGCAATCAACCGAAATAAGGCTGAACTAGCTATTCCTCTACATCAACATTCTACTTCAACAGTTAAACCATGAGTCTTCGAGACTACTTCTCATGTTCCAAAACCTGTCTTCCAACTCCTTCATAGAGCTGACATAACGCCGATATTAGGCAGCGCTCATCACCAGTAAAAGAATGTACAGTTTTTATGGAAAAAGAAAAAAAGGAGTTGGGCTGAAATATTGCATATTCCTTCTTAATGGTGGGAAATTAATGGGTTAGGCAGACTAAAAGTTGGGGTGGGTAAAACAGCTACACAAAAAAATTGCAGGACCCCAGCAGGAAGAAGATGTAAGAAATACAAAAAACTGGGGTACGAATAACTTTCCGTTTTAAGGCACTACCACGGCATAAGTGCGCAGCCTCGCGCCGCGCGACGCATCTCAGCAGCTCACTTTTGGAGCCTCTTTCGCAGCGAACTGTGACGGAGACGAAACCGGAGTTGCTGATCGTCCGTCAATGGCGCCGGAACACGAAGACGAATTGAATGAGAAGAACCCTCGCCCTCTCGATGAGGGGGACATTGCTCTTCTCAAGACTTATGTATGTTCCCTCTCCTCCCAAACCCTAATCACCCTTTTTGCTTGCTTTCCTCTTTGATCGCTTAGGGTTTTCACGTCCGTCTCGCCGTTGACTGTTCAAGTTGTTCCTTTTGATGCATGGAACTCGATTTTCCGCGGTGGTTATCCGTGTCTTATATTGGCCCTAATTTGTTAGATCTGTTATCTATAGCTCGTGTATCTATGTCATCGACTAGTTTGAATGAAAAAGTATGCAATGGTTTCAGCCCGAACTTGCAAAAAGGACAAAGGTTGCTACTTTAATATGCTGTTGTTATTTCAATCTATAATTCGATGACGCTGTTAACGGGGTAATTTGCTTCCTAATATTGGATTATTTTGTTGATTGTTTTGACTTGATTAGTGGCCATCTACCGAAATTGCTATAGATTAGATAGTTGCACTTCAGCGGCAATTGATCATAGCCCACCTACTGTTTTTGTTCCTACCGGTGTCTGTAGTTTGCTATTGTTTCTGGAGTACATGATACTATAACTTTTGCCGCTTTCTTTTGTCCTTCTATTTGATCCTTGTTAGTTGCATTGTTCTGGATGATTGCTACATCAACTTAGGAAATGCAAGAGTAAGCGTCTGCCATTGGCTTTCGGCTTGTTTACCACGTTATAGTTTGAACTTCCAAGAGTGTCCACCTGTTTTGCCCACAACCTTTATTTGTAATGTTAAGGAACCGGAATAACGTATATCTTTTTAACTCTGGGCAACTGTGTGCTGCATGTAGTTTGTAGAAGGATACATGATTATTAAATTCTTATGTGTGCTTTTCTGAGCTCGCTTGCTTCATGTTATATTTCTATGTTTGCATATTATCTAGAGCTACATATGTTATTCAGTTTTGCGATTGTGATTATAGGGCTTGGGTCCTTACTCCTCCAGCATAAAAAAAGTGGAGAAAGAAATAAAGGAGATGGCTAAGAAGGTCAATGATCTTTGTGGTATGTAATTCACTGGCGTCTCTTGTCTATCACGGTATTTTCTTGTTAATTACAGTAGTTCATTAGATTAACTAGTGCTGGCTGCTTATATCGTCTTTAATAGAGCTGTTTGCTTGTATTATTACTTTCAGTCTAGAACCTGTTCATGTCCTCCATTTTTTTTCTAAATTTTATTGTTTATATGCAATAATAGGTATCAAAGAGTCTGACACGGGATTAGCTGCACCCAGCCAGTGGGATCTTGTTTCTGACAAGCAAATGATGCAGGAGGAGCAACCACTTCAGGTAACATATGTTGCATCTAGTTTTCTACGATTGCCACAAATCACATATCCCCCATTTTTCTGATTTTGGTTTTGGCACTTTGTAGGTAGCAAGATGCACGAAGATTATAAATCCAAACTCCGAAGATGCCAAGTACGTTATAAATGTTAAGCAGATAGCCAAGGTATGTTTTGAAAATGAAGTTTCAAAATCTTTAAAAGTAACTTGAGTCACTAGATGTCCTAATGGTTAGGCTAATCTTCCTTTGTTTTAGTTCGTTGTGGGATTGGGGGACAAAGTTTCTCCAACAGATATTGAAGAAGGCATGCGTGTAGGGTAAGTTTCATTAACTATCTTGTATTTGCTGCTATAAGTTTGAATACCAGTCGTCTCTTAACCTTGGATTTAGATTAGGTTGTCATGTTTAGCAGGATGTATTGATGTTCTTATGTGGAATGGCATTTTGGTTATCCTGAGCAAGATATTTGAAGGTTAATAGTTGTGCTAGGACCTTTTTTGTCTCAGAGGAAAGGATGTTGTCATCGTGGCTGTTTAATCATTTATACTATTCTTTTCCTGGAAAATCAGAAAACAACTGGCAAAATTAGGAGCCTTTCTGAATACTTAATATGCTATTGGCACTTACGAACTTCTAATTTTGTTAGTTATTTATTTGGAGTGCACTTTTGGCTGGTCTTTGCTCATTATTTTTTCTCCACTAACAGGGTCGATCGCAATAAATATCAAATTCAGATTCCTCTTCCTCCAAAAATAGATCCAAGTGTAACTATGATGACAGTAGAAGAAAAGCCGGATGTAACATACAATGATGTTGGAGGATGTAAGGAGCAAATTGAGAAGATGCGAGAGGTATACCCATAAAACATAAGACACATTATTGGCCCATAACATGGCTGCTTGATTTTTTAACGCATCGTTGCTTTCTTTCATTACCCTTTTCTTTATGCTTATTAGCTTAGTGTACTGCGTCCTAATTTTAAATAAGTATTTTACTCTTCAAATTAACTTAGTATTGAATTGTTCAATGAGCTTTTTAGTTGTCTATTTTTGGGAGTTCTATGTCAAACAGAAAGGTCTTTGCACCTGTTGCTTTGACATTTGAGTTGATAACTTGATTCTCATCTTGCCACAGTTCGCTGGGAGCTTCATGTATTCACAGTATATCCTGTGTAATATGGGGTTAAGAACATATAATGTTGTTAGTATGCGAGCGTTATTGTGATACAGATATTCTGTTAACATATTGCAGCTACCTAATGTTAGTGCACGTGAGCTTTGTTGAGATGATCACGAACTGTTATGCACTTTTAGATGTCTTTTTGGCAATATATAGCAATTTTCTGTCTTGTACATGGCCTCTCTTATATGACATTTTTGCAGATGAACATGCTTTAAATGTATATATTAGAAATGCTAGTGGGATAATTAGTACATAGATAATTGCAGTTTTTTTTGGGAAGAAGTAAAGGAAGAGAGGGGTCTGTTGGGTTTTTCTTTTGTTTTGTGGTGGGGCGGGGGGATATGTCATGAATGTACTTGTGGGTGTTTAGGTTACTTTTAATATGGAAAAAAGTGTTTTTCTTTGATGTTATATGCAAGGTCTTCTGTTTTTAATTACATTTTGCATTTTGTTTCTCTGATATCAGGTTGTGGAGCTCCCAATGCTTCATCCAGAGAAGTTCGTAAAACTTGGTATTGACCCTCCAAAGGGGGTTCTTTGTTATGGTCCTCCAGGAACGGGAAAGACTCTTCTAGCTAGAGCTGTTGCAAACAGAACTGATGCCTGCTTTATTCGTGTAATTGGAAGTGAGCTTGTCCAGAAGTATGTCGGGGAAGGGGCAAGGATGGTCCGAGAACTTTTTCAGGTCACCATGTTGATTTCAGTAGTTTCTAATTATTTTCCCCGTGCTTCTGAGGGCTGAATCAATTGGTCATCCAGAAGCTAATTTCTTTGCTCTTTCTCATAGATGGCTCGTTCGAAGAAAGCTTGCATTGTCTTCTTTGATGAAGTTGATGCAATTGGAGGTGCTCGCTTTGATGATGGTGTAGGTGGAGATAATGAAGTACAAAGGACAATGCTTGAAATTGTTAATCAGCTCGACGGATTTGATGCCCGAGGGAACATTAAAGTTCTGATGGCAACAAACAGGTGAGCTTATATTCTTCTTTATTATCCCAAGGTCTGTCATCGTTTGGTAAGTCATGCATATGGATTTTGGACTAGATATTTTTGTGGTTTCTTTCTTATTTGGGTGTGGATGATTTCTGTCACATGATTCTGGTAATGCAGAGTCCTTCAGCATTTCAGGCCTGCAAAAAACTTTATTCCTTGTATACAATGAAAGCTTAACTGGAGACTCGAGATTTAGCATTAAGCTTTCACAGATTTGAATTTTGATGGCCTTCTTTTGGTCTGCATATTAATTGTGTTGGTGCGCATATTTCCTTTTTGAGTCTTGTTTGCACATAAATGTAAAGGAGAAACAACAGTTTATGGTAGTTATCATCTGGCCTGCATGTTTAGTTAATAAGCACATGTATCCCTTGCCATCTGCATTGTTGTGCTAGTTTGCAGATCTGTTAATGGCCATTGCTTTGGTGTTATAATTGATTCAGTTCTGATTGTGTTTCTACAGACCTGACACACTAGATCCAGCATTGTTACGCCCTGGTCGACTTGATCGTAAAGTTGAGTTTGGTCTCCCTGATCTGGAGAGCAGGACACAAATTTTCAAAATTCACACTCGAACTATGAACTGTGAGCGGGACATTAGATTTGAGCTATTGGCTAGGCTCTGCCCCAACTCCACAGGTAAGTGATATTAATACGTCCTTGTTGGAATTCTCACGGCAACTATTTTTTTATGTGCGTAATAAATTTTTTGAAATGCTTATTAAATTATGGAAAAACATGTAGGGGCCGATATAAGGAGTGTATGTACAGAGGCAGGAATGTACGCAATCAGAGCCCGGAGAAAGACCGTGACAGAGAAAGATTTTCTCGAGGCAGTTAATAAAGTTATAAAAGGTTATCAGAAGTTCAGTGCCACTCCCAAATACATGGTCTACAATTAAAGCTTTATTGACTGCTCTGAATGGTCTTCAAGGAGAAAAAAAGTTGGATACGCCATGGTGCGGGCGGTTATTTCATTATGGGAATTTTACTGTTGTGCGTACGTAATGCTTCATGAACTATTATCCAACTTAATTATTTGAAGCTTTATTTTTTTGACTTTTCTGTATTTTATGTTTTTATTGTCAATTTACTCTTGGAATACAGTTTCACGAAAAGGGAAAAAATATTTCGAATTTGTGTTTTCCAAACTATGTGATAGATTTTGAAAAGATTGATGAAGCGGGTCAAGGTCCGATATTTGACATGGGGCTGAGCCTTTGAGATCTTCACGGGGAGGGTGCCTCTTCCATCTCACCCGGCCTCATTTGTGTCAGATTTGTCGTTCATACTTCCTACCCCACAGAAAGAACTTTGTTCACTTCTGAAATTGTCTGGAACCAAAATGGACGAACTGTAATTATCCAAAAAAAAAATGGACGAACTGTACCTATCTCAAGGACAAATTCATGAACTGCTGACATCTGCCTTCCTTTTGTAGCCATGAGATGAAAAGCATTATTCCCTCCGTCCAAAATATGTGTCCTCATTAGAAAGCCAAAATGAACTGAATTTTGGTTTCTAATGAGGACGCATGTTTTTGGACGGAGTACCACAAAACAACATATTGCAAGAGCAATTAGTTTTCTTCTCTTGCATGCTAGCAGCAGTCCTTGATCTCAAAATTAAGGGGTGTCGGTTGGATGGAGTTGATTTGTAGTTATTATACGTACTCCTTCGTTGGGTCTTATGGTTTGCCAGCGTGCTCCCTCGCCAAAGCTTTTAGAAAACTTATAAGGATGTGCTGATGAATCTTCTACGAGAGAAAGAAATGGGGGGGTCCCTCCCTCTGTTTCTGATAGGAGATTGTTAAGATCTAAAATTTTTGGTCTATGAACAATCATCCCCAGTGTCCTTGAAAATGACACTACGTCAATCAGGCCTTTCAGCATCATAAATGTCATTTTGCTTTGTAGTATAATTGTCATGGTTTCGTTTAGTTCTCTAATGGTGTCCCATTGTGATTTACAAGTCCAACATGTTAGCAAACCTTTGTTACGAGGGGTAAATTTGATGATCGGACCTTTTCTGGGAGCATATATGATTTGTTCAGACTCAACGAAATGTAGAAAGGTTATGAGCTCCGATATGCAACCAAGTAGCCGATACCAACTCTTCCCATGCCAATCCGATTGGAAACTTTTTGTACATAGAAGTAGGACAACCATCTCAACCCAAAGAAAACAGGAAAAAGGAAAGAAAAGAAACAAAGAGGGAATAAACATGGGGCACTGAACTCCTCTGCAAGGCGGCGATATTTCCTAAATATTGCCGCAAGATGATAAGTTTTGGAAAGCTTGAGTAAAAAGAGGCATCACTGTGCAGTTCAAGATGTGTTCTCATGCGTATCCAGGTCACTTGCTCGCCTGGAAAGCCGGCTGTCATCTCCAGATAGCGTTCTCTTGCTCATGTTAGCCCGCTGTACTAAACGCACCAAAGCTTGAACCACTTCAGACATAGGTGGACGAAATTCTGGCTCCGACTACATAGTTTTATTACAGCAAGAAATTGTGTAAGTAGAGTCAGATAGGATTTATCACACATTTAAAAAGGAACAGGAAGGTATAAGGCATCAAAAGGACAGAACTGTATCATAGAAAAAAAGTATCTGAATCAATGCTCCTGATATTTCTTCTGCCATTGCCTTTGAGAAATTGTTATGCGCTTGGAGCAAGAATGTATCTAAAATCTCATGTAGAGTATATTTACCTGAACACAGAGTGCAACTACATCAGCAAGTCTTGAAAGTGATTTAGGAGGATAGAGACCCTCAAGAGCTGGATCAACCATATTAGCCAGTGCATCAATGTCATGCAGCTGAGGGGTTGCCCACCGAACTAAAGATTGCTCCGATCTTGGTCTTGAGCTGTTACCAGAACCATTGAAATAGTTAGAGAATGTATCTTAATAAATAATGTCACTTCTTTCCAACATATTACAGCTAAAAAAATAGCTAAGCAGATGAACAACTCCGTACATGACAAATTCATCATCATCATCATCATACGCCTTATCCCAGTTATCTCGGGTGGGCGGCATGGATTATATACCGCATTTGACTCTTATCGGAATCAAAATGGTACAAAATCCATACAAAGAAACATAGTGGCAAGCTTTTATGCCGGATGCCCTTCCTGACGCAACCCTCCAAAGAGGGGACTATGATAAGAAAGATTCAACATCATCATATTCATCATACACCATTCCAAATATGTGGATTGGCTTCATGACATGATGGTTGCACATAACAAATTAAGAAATATAATCTCTTCAGCGCAGAATGATATCCAGACAACTAAAACCTTACCTGTCAAATGGTTTACGACCAGTCAGAAGCTCCAACATGACAACTCCAAAGCTGTATACATCACTCTTCATGTTATATTGACCTGACATGGCAACCTCAGGGGCACTATATCCAGAACTTGGATTCTGAAGTAAAAAGAAACAGCAGCAAACAGGAAGTCAAAATGGCTGCCAAAGTGCCAATCAGGGTAGCGAATACATCTATCGTCCATTTGTTAAAAAGGGGACGAAAACTAGGTTACGGAAAATAAAACTAAGGCCCTGAACCACGACCAGGGTTTTAGTGCACTCAACCATTACAGTATAGAGAAGAAGAGTAGATGATAATGCTAATGTATCAACAAGTTTAAACGGAATAATTCACTTGTGGATTTAACATCAGGAGCCCAGTCATTCATTTTCATTCATTAAGTAACATGTAATAGCTTTATCTTAGGTCATATAAAAACAATCTTTTCCATTTCTTTGGAATAAACTGCAACATGTGAAGTAAAATTTATGAATTAGAATAACCTCAATCTCTGCATTTGGCAAAACGCTGGACAACCCAGAGTCTGAAAGATGAGGGTTCAGCTCCGTGTCAAGCAAAATGTTGGCTGACTTAAAGTTTTTGTGTACAACTGATGGGGAACAAACTTCGTGTAAGTACCTGAGTAAAAAGTAATTTCTTGAATGAGAAACAGTTCCTATGCTCCATCGTAGTATGATTACAGTAAATAACAGAAAATTAAAATGCAGTACAGAAAAAAATTAAGGGACCACAAAGCATTCAACTTAGCACTACGAAGTTTTAGGTAAAAAACTAGAAGACAAAAAAGATATCCCTTTCTGATTATTTTAGAGAGATAAATGTGCATTATTCCAACCAGACTCTCCCATAGCAAAACAACCCTACCAAACGCCATGAGATTTAAATCTAACTGTAGTGCTAATACAGGATTTCCCTTCATCCAATAGCTGAGTGTCTCATTTGAATATGGTGATTTATCTAATAAGGAAGTACTTGCAACTAATTTAAGAGCTGTCAATCTGATTTTCATCAAATGTAATATAGGGGGACAAAGTATTGTGACAGCTCAAAACTAAATCAGTTACTTCATATTGAATTTATATGAAGATGAAACTTCTTTTAAATTCGGTTCTCTTATCAGTCTATTAACAATAAAACACATTACGGTGTTCTTCGTGGTCAAGATCACTTACTCTAATGCCCTTGCAGTACCAAGAGCAATTTTGACACGGGAGCTCCAAGTCAAAGGCTTGGTGTATTCGTCAGAGAGGTGAAGGAAATCATGCAAGGAGCCATTCTTGAAAAATTCATACACCAGTAAGTGCTGCCCATGTTCGGAACAGTAGCCTACCAACTCAACAATATTTGGGTGGTGCAACTGAGAGATGTTTGAAACTATCTCCAAGAAATCTTCTTCACCAACATTATGCAGGGCAGATGAATTTACTTTCTTCACAACCAAAACCTGTTATGGTCATAATTATGAGGTTCATGTCAAATAAAAGATATGAAAGGAAGAAAAAAATTTGTTTCAAACATTAAAAACAAAAAGTTGCAATAAAAAGTAAAATTGTAAAACTATTCACTAGCGATCAAGCAATACTCTGCTGGTGCAACACAATGAGCGTCCAATTGAAGTGTTACCGTTAATGTGATTGTTACAACTCACACAATTCCACCACACACCCACACATCGTACAGGCTCAGGATTTGAACCTTAGACCTCTTCCTCGACTGGGAGAGGTCGAAGTCAAACCAGGACACAACTTGCTTGACTGGCTTGAATGTTATTTAATACTTAATTCATTGCTAAATAGCCTTTAAACTGATTAGTATTCGCCAATAGCTAAATACGTAATTTTTTTAGCCTTTCTTAACACTAATAAAATTTCTGTAAATGGAGTGTAAAACTCGCAATAAAGTATGAATAGCAGGTTATCAACTCTAAGGACATTATCCAAGGAAGAGATACCACCTTGCCATCATCAAATTGTGCCCGATAAACACGTCCAATGGAACCTTCCCCAATGAGATTCTCCATACTAAAGCTTCCTGTGGCCATTTGCAAATCTGCTACTGAATATACCAATGCATTTATGGGAGCTATATCAGCCTTTCTTACAGGAACTGGAGCATTGGCTGAAACATCATCAGCATCAAATGACTTTTGGCGATCAACGGGAGGAGGCTTAAGAGCTAATTGAACAGATGAGTCCATAGTATATGCAGTCAACGGGGTTGTGGTTGGCAAAGACTTCATTTCTGCAAAATGATATTCAGTTAACAAATAATTTTTTCATCATAATATGCAAACAAGGAAAATTAACACTTAACAAAATAAACAGAATGTCGATAAAAAATTACTGAAAAATTAAGCGGTAAGCTTTGTATGACTAAATGTTCAGTCATGACAGAAGTCCATCTTTTTTTGTATTTTTTTTTATGAAGAGGAAAAAAGTCCATATGTAAGATGGCTCCAAACTAAGAACATCAATGAGACAAAAAGTTAAGAAGTACTATCTTTTGGAGAGACTCCAGCGTGTAAAAACGAAAAATTTAGAAAGACAAAAGCCAAAAATGGGAGTTCCACATTTCTCAGTCCTACAATTTTTTGAGACAATGAAATTCAAATTGTGAAGAAAAAACACAAACATTATGATTCCGAACAGTTATCAACAGTTCACATTTTTTAGTACTCATTTCTTAATTTTAAGGACAAGTTCTGGATTTACAACATTTCTTAAGCTTTGCCAACCATCTTTGGTGAAGTTGGCACAGAGGAGTTGACGCATGCCCCCAGCTAAGATCTCCAACCAAGGTGAACGATCTTTACTACTGGCAGTCTAATGTATGCCCATAGGGAGCACAAAGGTGCACAAGCATCCATCATATGTATTTGGAAGCATTCAAAGTCTACATTGCTTTTTATTGCAAACCAAACAATTTTTTCAATTTAAATTGGTGCAAAATGTTGGAATATAAAATAAAGATTTCTACTTCCTAACAGCTCGAGCTTTTGGGAAACTAGGTTATCTTACATGGCAGAGCTCCAGGTTCTAGGAAGTCTTGGGTTCTAGTTTCACTGGAGGTGTTTATAACCCAATTGTGTTCCATGTGCTGCACTTGAGGGACGCTTGCACATGAGAGGGGATGTTGGAATATAAAACAAATAAATAAAGATTTCTGTTTCCTAACAACTCGAGCTTTCAGGAAACTTGGTTATCTTACACAAAAAAGCAAAAGAGATACACAGATACCACTTAATGTTGAAATGCATCTGTCTAGAAGGTGTCAAAAGTTGCATGACAAAAAAGGTCACCTTTAGTTTCATTTGAAACAAGTGGAGCTAAAGGTCGATTGAGATCAAGCTTTTGCTCATTGGGGGATTTTCTAGATTTCCTCTTCACCAAGAAGAAAGCTATTATTGCGCATATAACCAAAATGGATATCACAATTCCAGCAATGCCGCCAACACCTAATCCAGATTTCTTCCCGTTACCAGTATCATCTGAAGACCCTTTGTGTCCATCGGATCTGCTCCCTGGATTGGGTTTTCTACTGGGAGGAGGTGTAAATGGAGGTGGGGGAGGTGCAGGTGATGAGGACCATAAATTTCCTCCAATTCTGTACCAAAGAGGAAGGGCTAAGCATTCATTGCAATCGAGACATAAGATATTCTCATCAAACTGCAAAACACTCACTGTAGATTTTTTCCTTTCAGTTGGTTGGGGATCCATCCAGTGAAATTGTTGTTCTTGACATTCCTGAAAATGTTACACAATTGTCCAGACGAGGAAACTAAAGGTAATGGACGAATAAATAATGTGAAATCAGACTGATAATGCTTACAAATTTTGCAGTGGAAGATTTGCAAGGACATCAATGGAACCGGATAGTTTGTTATTTTGCAAGTACCTGGAGGATGGGAACAAGCTAGTTAGGGGAAAAGGTTATGACAAAATTTAAGTTTCAGATCATAGGGCACCTCTGATTCCCTTACATGGAGCTCATACTTAAAAGGGAACCAAAGCTCTCAGGAAGGTCACCTGTGAAGTTGTTGAAAGATAAATCCCTGGAAAGCCAACAACCAAATCCAGCATGAAAAGAAGTTAGAGCTAAATACTGGTCAAGTTGAAGGAACTTAGTTCCATTAGCTCATGGACTACCATCCAAGGTAGCAGCAGAGCACAAACAAGAGAAGGGAAGAACCTTACTTGAAAGGATGAGTCAATGATAGTGCACAATGACGTTCATCACTTGAAATTCAATAAGTATAACAAAAGAAAGAGGTATATCTTACAGTGAGGAAAGGCTGGAAAGCAGTCCAAACATGTCCTGTAATTGACCTTGAAGGTGATTGTGGCCGATATTTCTATTTTCCCACATAACAACAGACAATATGAGTTTTCACTCTAAGTACTTCAGCAAGTAGAAATAACAAAGGATGAAACTCACAAGAGCTTAAGAGAAGACATTTGAGAAATCGAGTACGGAAGACTTCCACTGAAATTATTTCCAGCAAGATTGCTGCATTTTTTAAGCCATCAGGCGTTAGCCACCAAATGCTGAGATAAAGAATGTAATACACTCGACTGTTAGAACTCACAGTGTCTGGACGTTTGGAGGAAGTTGATAAGGCAATTCGCTGCCAAGATTATTGTTGCTTAAGTCACTGCACAGAACATAACATAAAGTTCACCTCTATAAACTTAGAACATAAAGAATTCGACAATATTCACTTAGTTTGGTTGGAAGAAATAAATGTTTCAAAATAATCAAATACTCACAAGATGGCAACAGAAGTCAAGCTATCCAGCTGAGAGCCCATGAATCCAGTGAGTCCTAGACCTGATAGTTTACTGAAGAATACACTATGAGAAACCAATATCTACTTTAACTCTAATCCCATAAAATCAAAGAAACAAAAAAACCACTCACATTTCTGTAACGTTAGGACCAGAGCATGTGATGCCTCTCCAAGATTGCCCACACGGGTCTCCGCCATTGGCGATCCAATTGGTTAACTGAGACGGTGAATTCAGGCTGCTGTACATATAACCCAGAGCAGAGGCTGCACATTGAGTAAAGAGTAAAATTACTGTGGTAAAGCTGAATCAATAGTTTCCGAAAAATAAGAAAAGAAATCACTTTGAAGCAGGCAATGCTAGATAAATAGTTAATAGCTAACAGGATTCCCTTTTTTCCAGAAAAAAAAAGATGGCTCCATAAAACTAAACCTCATCTGAGGATCCAAGCTTCCAAAAAGCTCATTCGTCAAAAACCAAAGAAATACAAAACAGAAAATGAGCAAAACAAGTTCCCCATAAATAAAAAAGATACTTCAAAATCAGTTCCATTGATAACCCATCATGTAGCCCAAACCACAGCTCTCACACCTGCAGCTGAATGTCCAAGAACCATACTTTCTAATCATTCAATAATAAAAAAAGCCCGTGAACTTGATAACAACATACATCCTCACAATCCTGAACAAAAGGTGACAAAAAAAAACAGTTTCAGAAACTATAGAAAAAGAACACCTTGAGCTGGATTAGTATTTCCATGGACAGCAATCGGAGTCAAGATGAGAATGCAGGCAAGCAGCAGCTGCATCCATTCCATTTCCACAAAGCTGCTGTCTTT
Organism: Houttuynia cordata; assembly: GCA_039654745.1. NCBI lineage: Eukaryota > Viridiplantae > Streptophyta > Magnoliopsida > Piperales > Saururaceae > Houttuynia > Houttuynia cordata. The sequence goes on from CM077504.1 coordinate 32,572,358, forward strand.
ATTCAACTTTGTTCTCTTCCCAGCAGGAGATTTCCAACAACTTGCTGCTCTTCGACTTTCAAGGCCGTCTTCACTGGCTGCCACCATTCTGTACTAATACTTCAATTAGTGATATAATACTATATATACACACCATGTATGTATGTACATTCGTGCTGTAGAGAGAGAGAGGGGAGAGAGACTGGTGACTGGTACAGCAAGAAAAGGCCGACACAGATGAGAGGTCTCCGAAGCCACACAAATATTTTCTAGTTTAATTTAAGAACTGGGTGTTTAAAATATTAGAAGTGCATTAAATACTCATAACCCATACCATCCCCACGCCTTTTACTCTTTTTCATTCAAATGTAAATATGGAATGTGGGTTTTACTATTTTTCAATGATAATGATGCATAATCATTAACCAACTTTTGTTCACTGCTGCGAGATTCGCTAATGATGATTAAACAAAGGCTAAGGAAATTGTGGAAGAGTACCCATCCTGACGGCGTCAAGATGTCAGCTAGCGGAAGAGCTTTCTGTTGGGCATGGATTTGGTGCACGCGAAACATCGACGGCTGAGATGAATAGACTGTCACCAGTTGCAGCTGACTGTCCATAGTGCCGACTCGAAAGACGTTAATCTCTCGTTTGGCAAGATTTTATGGAAACAAATTTGGTAATTAATTATTCCCATTACGAACGGATTATCTTTTTAATCCAACTCTTTTTTGTGGAGAAAGCAATGTAGTACTAGTAGGAGGCATAAATCCAACTCTTTGCTTTCTTCTTCTTCATAGTTCATCCTCATTTTTTGTTTGCTTTACAGCCACGACTTCACGGATTCTTCTCCGAGATAACCAAAAATCTGAGTCTCTCAATCTCAATATGCATGTCTTTCCAACTATTGCATCTTTTTTCCTCTGAATATACTACTACATTGTAGGTAACACTTGTAAGATAACCTAAGTTTCCAGAAAGCTCGAGTATTAGGAAACAGAAATTTTTATTTATTTATTATATACTTATAGCCTACTCTCACATATAAGCGTCTATCAAGCACGAAAAGCATAATTGGGGTATAAATGCCTCTAACAAGACTAATACTCAGGACCTCCTATAACCTGAAGCTCTCATATCATGTAAGATAACTAAATTTCCTAAATGCTTGAGCTCTTAGGAAAGCGTGGTTATCTTACATGATATTGGAGTTTCATGTTGTGGAAGGTCCTGGATTCTAGTCTGTATGGAGGCATTTATACTAAAATTATGTTCCACGTGCCGCATTTGGTGGATATAATAAATGAATAAAAATTTTAATTTCTTAAAGCTTATAGGAAACTTAGTTATCTTACATCATGAAATTCACCTTTCTTTCCCCGTTTACGATAATGAAAACGAAACCTTTTCTTCAATAGTTTTTCCACCCCACTTTTCCGCTATCTAAGTTTAGGATCTCCTTTTTTCTTTTCCTCATGGAGTATCTTACTCCAGTCCTTGCAAATGATTATTTAGCGATGGAGTACATGTGGACGGCTGACTAATATGATCCCACCGTAGTGGGCATGCTTGTACTGCTTTACTTATTTTTTGCATGCATTCTTTGGTGAGAGAGAAAGAGAGAGGGGTCGGCAATTGGGTATTTGACCATTCATCCACTCACCAGACAAATGCTCATCGTTGCAAAAAAAAAAAAAAAAAAGCTCATTCATCTCTGTGGCTGATTAATAAAGGCCTTATGTCGCCAAGTGCGTTGTTTACGGCTCACCTGGCCCAAAATAAAAAAGGCTACGCCCCACACCCACCTCATTCGTGGTCAGTATTAAGTTTGTTGACTTTGTTCAGTGTCTAACAAAGACAAAATTGCTGGCCCAGAATAATCGACAGCCAGAGTTTCATTTGGAGTTCATAAATGGGAAAATGAAATAACTATTGGGTCCCTTTTGATCTAGGTGTTTTATAGGAGCATTTGTTTTTAGCAACAAGGTGTTTAGGAGTTAAATAACTGAGGCGTTTCTTGTCCATTTAAAAGGAGATGGGTCAGTACTCCGCACTTCCCACTCTCTAACGGCCTTTGAAAAGAATAGGACATTGACTGCAACCAGGAACTAGGATGGCGGTGCCTGTGTTGAGGTGGATGCCACTGCTTTATGATGTACTGATTAGGTGCCCGAGTAGGTAGGGAGGGTCCAACGCTTTAAGCCTATCTTATTTGATCGGCACAATCATAATGTAATTTGATGCGTCACAGTTTTTTTTTTTCTTTCAATGATTGCTGCCATGACCTTTAATCTCATACGCCATCTTCCCGAATCAACTAAAGCTTGTCACTTTGATTTCTTTTCATAGTCTATGCTATGTTTCTGTTCTCATTTCTTTTTAGAAAAAGACAGTTCACCATTAAAATGTGTGGATTTGTAAGTAGTTCCCAACTCGTTTTATGTATTGTTTGGGGTTTCCTGATATGCATATGCGCTTTGAAGTGGAGCTGTCTGTTGAAATATCAATGAAATATTCCCTTTCAGCTTTTTGGAAACTTGGTTATTTAACATAGTATCTGGCTTAAAGTATTGATTATATCGAAGCACTTCCTTTTGATATGATAGGTAAGAGTCCCGCATCCTTACCACAAATGAGAGAGACCCAATCAGCCCAACTAAGGCATGGTTGCCGATTTATATCAAACCACTCCGATGATAATTAGTTACTATACTATGTAACGTATGGTATAGGAGAATCTTCAATGCTTAGAAGATCAATATTAACATAATGAGATAAACCTACTTTAAGTACAAGGCCTAGAATTTACTCTCGAGTACATGTGCCATGATTACAATTTGGAGAACGAACATTGAACGGGTGAGGCCACAAATATCTTGTAACTTTTCAGAATTTTTTTTAAAGTATTTCAATATGCTTAAAAACGTTAAATAACACCATTTCCCATTATATACAAGAATCATGTGAGTCATCACTCCACAGGCCGCGACGATCAGGGGAAGGAGCTAGGAATCAGCTTTTGTATGGTGGTCTGGGGGGGCACGGCCCCTGCTGGCCCCCAGAGCTCGGCTGACTACTAACGTTCATCATGCAATACGGCTGAATCATAATGGATTAAAACATTCTCCATAAGCCAACATAATTATTCCTACCAAAAATTTGTTCTTTCAATTTCATATATTCATGTTAGAAATTTTGCTTTCACAAAAAAAAATGGCTGCCTGGCATAGGAAGAGGACCAGATGGCAGTTCAATGGAGATATTACTACTTGAAACTCCCTCCGTCTATTATTCACAGCTCCAGTTCGTTCAATTTAGGGAAATGATATTTGTACAGCAGATTCCTACACATTTCCTATACACAGACATCAGCTGACCCGCTCATTTCCATACACATCAGCTGTGTATGAAAATATGAAAATGTGTAGGAATCTGTTGTAGGGTTATCACTCCCCTTCAATTTATGTGGTTGGGTACTAAAAAGCAGATTACAGCTTAGCTGTAGGTCCCGCCATTCAACAAAAATCGCTATTTTTCCAAATGAAGCTATTAATATGCCACAGAGGCTTAGGAGTATTTACTATGTACTAACAACTTAAAATATGTTATTGCTTTAATCACCATCTATGTACACTACGACACAGCCAAATTGTATCTAAGAGCGCATGCATATTTAGTTTTCTACAGTGTAAGTACTTCACTGCACAAATAGGAAAAACTAATTAAACTTCCAAAAGATATATACCTGACCTTGTATAGAGTGACTTATGCTCTAATTTCATGTACAGATGTTTTCAATTCAGATGCAACCAGAGGCAACTTTCCTCTTCCGAATAATTAGAATGCCACACTAGTAATCACTTCCCTGTCAAAATTTAAATATGCATGGCTTACCCTCAGCATCTTTCAGGTACAGAGATCCCATAATAAATCTAACATCCTTAGTCTCTTCGAGGCTACCACTAGCAAATTTCACATACCAACCCAAAAAATATTAGACCAAATTCATCAGACAAATGCTCATTCATCTCTGTGGGTACCTTATTGATTAGGCCCAAAAGAAAGGATACAGCTCATTTGTACTCGGTAATGGACCAATGGTATAAAGTTTGTACGGCGTCTAAAAAGGAAGGGCTGCTGGCCCAGAATAATCGACAGCCATAGCTTTTGGAGTTCGTAAATGAGTAATCAACTAAGGAGTGTACACTGGATCCCTTAATTTTGATCGGGGTATTTGCTTTGGCAATAGTGTGTTTAGGAGTTAATAACTGAGGCTTTAAAGATACCGTCAACCCAGATTATCGACGGCTCTTCTAAAGTGGAGTTTTAATATACTTAAATGTGTGGGAAAATTTAGAGTAATAGTACTCAAGAGGGAATGCATGTTACCCGTTGATGTTGATTTATATTCAAATAGAACCTGAAATAGATATAGAAATCCATACGTCCGAGGCACAACGATTACACTGCTGACTTCGAAATAGATATTGCCACCTTCTTATGCAGAGGCTCTCTCCAGCAATCTATTCCCAATATACAACGGACCAATTGATAAGCGGTGCACTTCTTCTCGTCAAACTTGAACTCAGAGAAAATAATTTGTTGCATTTTTGAAAGATGAATCACCGATTAAGATGGAAGAGAAAATCAAGAGCAATTTGTGTTTTCTATATGTTCTATATATTAAATTTATGTTTTTCCCTTCAATATATATAGTATAACTCAATTGGGTTCTTTCTGTAAAGAAAGGACTCAACTTTTAGAAGAAAACAGTCAAAAACCACACGTAACCGTAAACCCGATCGATGGCTATCATAGGCGATCGATCGCCTGGGGTGAATTCTCAATTTTACAAAAATCACAGTAGATACGATCGATCGCTTCATAGCCGATCGATTGCGTTAATATATGCGATCGATCGACCCCAAATTTCTACAAAATGATTAGCCGTTTGATAAAAAATCAAATGCTCTAGATACGAGATACTAGTGCTAAGTGCTAAGTGCACCACAATGCTACCATGCTCATCTAACACATATGAGTCCATCATATTCCACAACAAAAACCCAACATGTTGGAGAATATCTAGAGGTGTGCTTTCAATATACGACAAACTACTCTGTTGCCTACACTTGTAGAACGGAGAAGAAAGAGACTAGAAATTCTGATGGAATTTTGATAAGTTCCTCTGTATGTTTTTGAGTCTCTTTGAAAGTCCAATTTCATGGGTTTATAGGCAAACTCGTTAGAGGCTCCTTTTTAACACTTAAAACACTACATTTATAAACAGTAGATACAAATAGATCACCAGCAGCCTTGACTTCATTACACTGACCATGCTTATCTTGACATCTTATTGTAGGTGGGATCTATCTCCGTCCTATGTTGTCTGGATTTTAAAATTGTGGGTGTACGTGTATATTGTAAGGATGCCGTGACTTAACAGGTTTGCCTACGTGACTTGCATTGTAAGAACTGCAATATTTAAGAGCGTCACTACAACACAAGCGTCATACACATGCATTTTAAGCAAGGAACTCGGCATATTTTTTGTTGTGTGGATGGAATTAGGCCGACAAGTATCTGTCGGCCAAGCAACACGAGCCAGATGAAAATTCCTTCATTTTGTAGTGGATTATTTGTAGAGCTCATTTCAATTTACAAAAAAGAGAGTTCATAGGGAGGGACTCGAAATCTCTTTTGATTATTTTGAGCCACTCAATAATTTGCCTGATGACATAAGCATAAATTCTCCACTTTGATTAAGGCTTTAGCTTTGCTATGGTTTGGCGGGCCCTTCGAGCTTCCATGCATGCAGCACACGACATAAATTGGCCTTCATTGTTAAAGGTGATGCTTGCCATCTTCACATTGAACTCCAAAAGCTAGTTTTAATCTTAGAGTTCGGTGAAGAAAAAGACTTATGGGGAAAAAGGAAACACACAAGAATGGATGGTTAAAGGCTTCGATGAAAGAAAGTGGTAAAGTGATACTCCTATATGTACATCTTTTCATTAATTTCCTATTCTTGAGATGGACCTAATCGTGTATCACGTGAACGGCTAAATCAAGCCTATAATGAGTCCTCTAACTAGCAGCCCCTCACACTCAAACATAAGCCCTTGATCTCCTATTGTCTTTTCATTTTGCTACAATCTCCTATTGAGTCGTGCATGTACGTATATCGTGCAGTTTTCATGGCTTCTGATCAACATAGCTCCTCCGGTACTGATGATTGTCAGTACCTGAAACTCCGTCCGGAGAGACTTGTTCTGATCAACTTGTTTAAAGTTCTCTTCATTCGTAAGAACTTAGTAGATTTCGAGTTTGTCGAATGCTCGGATCCCACCAAGAATGAGTTAGCACAGGTCCGAGCCACATGGATGATACTTTTTATGTTGATTGTCCAGAAGGTTTGGGTACTATTTGGTGGTGTCTACGATGCACTTGGCCGTATTAATGAGTTCACTTGAATCTGTTTGCAAACAACGGAGGGTTGTGTAGGTTGATCCTCGGAAGGTAAACATGTTGGGTAATAACCCCCAACATGTTTACACAACCCTCCGTTATTTCCTCCACCCCTGTCTACATGCCCATTGTGTTATAATTAATTTGAACTGTAATGCGTAAATTTTGTTTCGATGTCAAACAAGTTTCTAGTCAAATATAACATTGTTTTTTGTTTTTTATTTTTTTATTTACCAACGTCAACCACATCCCTTCAAATCATTTATGCAGGAAGAGTTGAAATCCCCAAGCGTGTGGCTCAGCGTGCATTCGGTCAATTACCGCCTATTTAGATGGAAGGATTGATTTGCACAAAACCTCCACCTTTGACCTTTCTGATTCCCCAACCTGATGCCGATTACGAGCAGAGGCAACACCCCTTGACTTCTATATGATGGCTTCCAAAATTGCCTACGAGAACAAGAAGTACATACAAAATGCAGTCACAGGCCACTGGAAAATACGTACATAATTGATCCACTTTTCAACGTACAAAATTTCATGCCTAATCTTGGCTGCTTTAATTTTGTGCAGATGTATTTTGAGGAGTTCTTCGATTGTTATAACGGTAATTAAGCCACCATATGGACTTCAAAATTCTTCATTCATTATTTTCTACTAGCCAAACTGCACTTGCAAAATTCACGTGCTCAAAGGACTTCACACTTTGTACTACTACTAGTTAACATTATCTCTTTGTATAATGAAAAAACAAGTAGTTGTACTATTAGGTACTTAGCTAGTAGGACTATTAATTAAGTAGAAAATGATCAAGAAAGTGTATTTTTTAAGAACTCATTAGAAATTGTCCTTGCCACCCCATTTACCATTAATCAACAAAAAATATAGGATCAGGAACCTTCCCCACTACCAAGGAAGAAACCGAACTAATTAATAGCACAACTATTACTAAAATGAATTTGAATACGTAAAATGAATTTTAATTAATCTGTCACCTTACACGAACTCTTGGACAAAGTGGTAGACGCTTCAGTGATCGTGGTGGCCTTCAGTGTAAGTATGGGGTCATGTCCTATATTACTTGCCTTATTTGAGATGAGTCGGTCCTCGTTGGTATGTGTGAACTTGTGGAGATGGCTAGGCTTCCGTGGGCCCATGTGGGGCCCACACCTAATGGAAGAGACACCTTTTAATTGTAACCGTTAGATCTAATCTTAATGGGATTATGACTTATCATACAAGGAGAGAGAGAATAAGGAGAAGTCCTATTTATGGTAGGACGTGGAGAGAGAGTAATTGAAGGAGAGGTAACTAACCAATTTGTGTAACTGATTGCATTTAAAATGGCAATTGAGGGGACGCCCTCCTTAGACCACGATTTGGCAATCTTGGGCAATCTCTCTCATCTTCTTCCAACTTCTTCTCTCTCTTGGCTGGTTGATGGTTTCTCTTTTTTTGTCTTCTTGTGGGATTCATCTTTGATATTGAATCAAAGCAAAGATTAAGGAAAAAATGCTTGAATGATATTGCTATCTCTGGGAGAATAGCAAATCAATGGATTCACACAGAATGGTTACAAGAAAGGGTGATCTCTGACATATATTATAATTCTCTACGAAGAATGGTGTAACTTGGGCACAAAGGCCGCAAGTTAGTAGTATATGTTCTTCAATTTCTTTGATTGCTTATGATATAAATAATCGTTCATTTATATTGCTAAAATACTTGTACTCGATTGTATATTTGTGTTTGTGAATGTAAGGTTATTCCTCGTGAAAACAGAATTTGGGAATTATGATATAAATAATCGTTCATTTATATTGCTAAAATATTTGTACTCAATTGTATATTTGTGTTTGTGAGTGTAAGGTTATTCCTCGTGAAAACAGAATTTGGGAGAATTCAACACCATAACGGGTGTAAGATCCGCTTCCGCTGCGGCTCGATTATCCTTCATTCAGAAGCACCGAGCTATTCAATTCCCATGACTGGTCGATGAACTTCGACCTCTCATGGATTTCCCTGGGAGGCAATATGGGAAAAGCACACTCGCGTTTCATGAAGGCATTGGGCATGCAGGACGAGAGGGACTTCCAAAGGCCCAAAGTCAAGCCCGACAATAACAAGATCATAGCCAATTACGATATAAGAGCCACTCACAAGTCATTGCTGACACAACCCAAGGATGCCCAGATAGTGGTAACGGGACAATCTGAGGAGAAGTTATTAAGCTGTGCGTCGGGCATAGGAACAGTGTGCTCATCACCAATGGGTGATGGGCACGTCTCCCCTGCTTGTGGGTCCCTTGTGGCTAGCAAGCAGAGGTGATGACATTGTTCCCCCTGCACGGCACGTAGCCAATAATTTTCCCAGTCTGGGTGGTGCCCTAGCCATGATCTTCCTCACCAGACTTATCTTCCACGAGGAGACTGTTGGGATTGTCACATATAAAAGGGCTAGAATACTACCATTTATGCTCAATCAAGTAACAAATTAATATATGAAAATACCAGAATTAGAAGAGAATGAAAACCAGGTTCGAGGCACGCTATGCGTTGTCCTTGAAACAGATACGCCGCCCTCCGTGCACAGGCAATTAATAGCGTTCCGTTCTCGAGATACAACAAACCAAATCGTCAGTTTAAAGGTGCACTTTAAATCAAACTGACTGGATCATGATCAACGGAGATTCTATTGCTCAATGATGAACCAAAAATCAATAGAGAAGAAGAATGAGTTTTGTTGTTGTTTTTGTTAACTCTTTTCTGAGGAAAAATGTTCTATTTATATAGAAGGTCTTTGTTAGGCTTATTCTGGAAGAAGAGACACAATTTTTCGCAGAGAAACGGCCATTTACTCGCTGTAACCGCTTAGCCGATCAATCGCATTATAAATTGATCGATCGCTTTGCGATCGATCGCCTTATTAAGCCTGAAATTACGATCGATCGTTTTATCGCGGTGCACAAATCCTAATATTTCAGTAACTACGATCGATCGTTTTCAAACCGATCGATCGGGGCTAATACGTAAACCAATTTGCAAAAAATCACAGTAACTACGAACGATCAGTTTCTCACGGTCGATCGTTACACGATCGATCACATTATTTTGCCGATCGATTGCTACATTTTTTAACTAAATTGTTTAATTTAAAATCAAAATTCAAAAGAGACTGCCATTCTGGTGCGTTTGATGGGCATTGTCACCTTTGGCCAGCCAAGGGTAGGTGATGAGGTTTTTGCAAGCTTCATGGAGAGAAAGCTCGATACCATAATCAGAGGGAACTGCTTTAGAGTGGTGTTTAGGTATGATTTGGTTCCAAGAGTGCCATTCGATGACACCATCTTTCAGTTCAAGCATTTCGGATACTGCCTCTACTACAGAAGTTGGTATGATGTAAGTCCATTTATATCCATAATCTCCATCATTGATATAATCCTCTACTACGTACAGACTATATAGTGCGTAAAGTGCTGATCATCTATTTTTGCTGTGAGCTGCATGCATGCATACGGCCTACCACAAGTACAGGTGATGAACGAAGATCCTGACAAGAACTATCTAGACCCAAAGTACTCTATATCAAAGCACGTCAATGCAGTGTTAGATTTGATTAGGGCCCTGACTCCCTGACAGTGCGGACGACGGAATTCAGAGAAGATGTTACATCTCTCCTTCTGGGACTTGTTGTGCCGGGTGTGGCCTCGCACAGCCCTAGGGACTACGCAAACGCAGCGAGGCTGGGCAAAATCAGAATTGAGCAGAAGGTTAGCTTTACAGAGAAAAACCAGGCTTCACTGACGAGCCCTATATGACCGTCACAGAAAGTGAGATGACTCGAATATATGGCGTGCACTAGTCATGAAGTGACCACTTTTTTTTTGCTGAATGAGGTGACCCTTTTGCCACCCGGAAAAAAAAAAGCCTTTGCGAATTTTCTCTTTACCTTCTTAATTTCGGAACCACTGGGTTTGATGAATGGACTCAATGGAGGCTTACCCTGAGCAGTTTCGTGCAAAAACCTTCCAATTAACGCTTCTTATAATAAGAAAGGTCGTAAAAAACGCAACCGCAAGAAGCACAAATTCTTAATCCATTTTGGTCTTTGATTCCTGGGTTTCTCTTGTGATTGCTAGTTTTTTCTTTTTGTATATGGGGTCCTCTTATGTGGAAGACGCAGAGGGGATTAAGATATGACTTCGCGAGCCGTAATGCCTTTTTTCTTTGTACTAGCCAACAAAAGAACCTTTATATATATACATAAATGAAAAGATTAAGCATTGAGCCATATTCAAGTAAGCAGAGAGGCTCGGACTCGACTTGCTTCGAGTTGAGCAAGTGAAAAGGGATGAGTGGTTTGATTTCTGTACAAGCCAAAGCTTGATCTTCACTTGGCAAAACTCGAGCCAAGAGGAGCAAAGCACAAGCCAATTTCTTGTTGGAGTTGGACCTAATGAGGGCTTTGACTTTTTGGCATCCTGGCCTTCTTGAGAAAATCCCAGAGTGCAGGTAATTGACTATCACACAAATGTTTTTTGATAATTAAGAATTCATTGAACCACACAAGCTCAAAAGAGAGAAGACCCCCCCGTGACGCCCTTGTTCTTTTTTCTTTTCCGTTTTCAAAATGAAGCATATTAGACAGGTAATTAAAACAAGGCTGCAATGGTGATTAGGTGGATGAACTCCGTATATTATATCGCTCCCAAAAGTATTAAGCATCAAATATCCAAAATGAGGGGAAAATTCCTACCATGGACAAAGTCCAATCCCACAGGAAATTTGGCGCAGCCCTACTATAACCTTTCTTTTCTTTTGTAAGTCATAATCTGCAATCTTTCAAAGAAGTGAGACATGCAATATAAAAGGCAGGCTATTTGTTGAACCTCGTCCCCAAGCAGTTTGCAGCCAGAATACATCCTCTTCAGAGCAGCCGACATTTTTAGTGGGAAAAAAAATACATAATGTTTTTCGATAATACTTCATCTAGAAATAAGCCCCATGGTGCACAAGTACATTTTCTATGAACAACAGAGAATTTAGAAAGATAAACAATCATATAGATGGGGGCTTCTTTTATTATACTGATATATGGAAGCTCAGTCATACACAGGAATGATGTCCATCATCTCAGACGGGTATTCTACCCCTTCGGATGCAATCTTTAACTTAATAAATTCATCCGCAAAAGTAGATGAAAGAAAAACCAGGTATTCCCTTTGAAGGGCATGAAAATATTAAGTAGAAGATTCCAATGTTTAGCCCCATTTTCCAGAAAATTGAAAAAGAAAAATGAAAGGAATAATGTAGAAATACAAGGTGAAATAAAAAGGGATTGCCGCCGGTGGTGTTTAAGTATAAGAAGTCGAGTTGAAATCAAGCTCCAATGCAAAATAATGAGGTTCCTTACAGAAGCAAAGGCGTTTGCGGTGTAGTTGTTCATCAGTAAATGATGACAGGGACAGGGTAAGCTATTTGTTCTGAAAAAGGAGGCCGGCTTATTCAAGGACAAGATGTTGGAATAATATAATACGATATGAGCTGTGAGACGGAAGTAGCTACTAGAGGTTATGAAAGTTCTAAATAGGCAGAACGCAGATTAAGCTCGTCCCTAGGTAGCGCCCATAAACAAAAGCAATTGGGCTCCGAAAAAGATTTATATAGTCGACTCCAGATACTTAACCAGCTTTAACTATAGGGCTTCACTGCCCTGAATCCCTTTACTCGAGGGAACAGAATCCACAAGGCCATGAGATTGAGGGACAGGCATCATGGAGACACTGACTGAGTTACTTGATGATGAAACACCAGCAGAGAAGGAAGAGTCTCTGTTCGACCCAGCAACAACCCCCCCTTCAGGCCTCAATTCTGAGGACAAGGATGACGGGGCCAAGGCAGTCCGAGATGAACTAATAAAGTAAGGAGTAACTGACATATAAGCAAGAGATGATGCAGATGGGCTGTAGCTCAGTGTATCCATCGGGTGATCAAATTTGCAGGTAGGACCAAACTTGCATACCCCATGTTGTGCATAATATGAACAATGCGGGGCACCCTGTCAACCAAAACAGCACGAGTTAGCAAAAGCTCCCACTATATATGAATTCAAAACTTTCTAAAAAAAACTATTATTGGTGCCAACTCCCTTCGACAGACAACACATTTAATCATTATCAGAGAGTGCAGAACACAACAGCTAACGTTCCTAGTCCATGCCTTAAATGCTTATTCCAATGGTAATTGAGGCAAGAAGGATTGATTGGTAAAATGAACCAATAGGTTGTTTAATTAATGAACGCTTTACAGCCCCAATTCAGTTTAATTTATAGTCTCGCTCAGTTTAGCAAACAATTTTATGCTTTATTCAGATCTGACATGTTCACATACAAGCAAAATATTTAGCTTCCCCACCATACACCTATCAAAGCAGAAATGTAAGCCCAACAGATAAACTCGGTAAGCTAAGACAAGTAAATTTCCAAAACAAATATGATAACAAATGCACCAGTCCAAAAAACAAAAAAGGATCAGAAATGCAATGCAAAATATCTTCTCAGAGCTTTTAGGTAAACGAGACACAAGTAAATACAGATAATCTTTCATGGCCTTGAGAATGCAATGAATCTTGAAGTACGTGAGTGAAGGGGAAAAAAAGAAGAGATAGAAATAACCAAACTTCCCAGCCACTTCAAATAACCTGTGAGTATTTTTGGCATTTCAAACTTTTTTTTATTCCTTTGAGTTACCAAGAAAGTAAGTCGAAAAAATCCTACCAACCCCTGACACCTAAGAAATCCGTGCAACAGTGAACCACCTCAAGTAGCTCAACAGTAATTTTCTTTGCCAGTCAATAAAAGAAAGTGTAGCCACACACCTAATCTAATTAGGGTGAAATTTTAATTTCCATATTGACGTGTTTATGATACGATATCACTGAAGGCACAATACTCGCATTAGTATTAAAAAGCACAAACAAAGAAAAAGACAAAGTGCCTTGAAATCTAAAAAAATCACATTAACTTCCACTACAATCGCTACATAAATTCATAGTTTGAAATGGTTCATTTCATCTAAAAGGACAATATAACAATGCATACTCTAACTGCACAATATAGAAAAAAGTTCAGAATCAGCTACAAGATTATATTATGTTTAGAATATAGGACCCCAAGCATACCACGAGGTAGACTACAGGCAACTTAATTAAAGCAAAAATGTATCTAAATAGTTAACAATATATCTGTATAGTTTCCCTCACTATCCCACTATTTTTCTTTGTATGGATTTTGTACCATTTTGATTCCGATAAGAGTCAAACACAGTATATAATCTATGCCGCTGACCCCAGATAATTGGGATAAGGCGTATGATGATAATGATAATGATGATGATGACGATGACGATGACGATGATGATGATGAGTTGCCCTCACTATCCCACTATTGGCAAAGAATGTCACCATGTAATAACGCCTCCACCTTTTCTGAGAACTATACTATGCAAAGCAATTAGCCAATTGCTAAGAAAAATGTATGGAAAAAATAGAAAAGAAGCAAAAGAGGTACCTACCGGACGCACAGGGAGGCCGATGGGGCTCAAGGTGCTAGTTGAGTTTGTTATAATCAAGTTCCTTGGATGATGGTACCTACACATGGACCCATATTTACAGTCTCCAGTTCTCATGTAATATTGGCATTCAGGTTCCCCGGGTCTCTCCGGGAACACTATTTTCTTTTGGTTACTGCTTGAGGGTGCCTCACCAAATGCTGGCTGCATAAAATTTCCTCGATATGCAGGAGTTGTTGATGATAATTGACGAGTTAACCCAAATGAGGAGACTGTTACATTTTGTGTACCAGAAGCTACTGGAGTTACAGGAGGCTGTGTCACATGGAAAATATAATGGATACAAATTACATTTATGCATATTTGGAAAATTATAAGAGAATACAAAATCAGTATATATCATTCACCATTAGACAAAAGATACGAGAAGTGGCATTATACTAACTGGATAAGAAGTCAAGCTTGGCATTGGCATCACTCCAGGTGAAATTAGCATGGTGCCATAAGGCCCTTGAACATAGGAACCAGGTACTAGAGGTGGTCGTGCAACTTGCCAGCTAGTAACTCCTCCATATGGTACTGAAGGGACAGAAGAAGATAGCATTTGAGGATAAAGCGCTGGTGCTGGTGTTGGCATTGGAGCATCTGATTCCTGTGGATGATGGAATTTACAGGTAACCCCAAACTTGCAATGCCCAGTTTTCATATAGTAGGAACATTCTTTCTCACCCTGAGAAGTTAAAACCAAAGACATAGTCACTCAAATGAAGTAATGCTAAAATCAACTTCACAAGCATGTATACATCCTTAGGAAAACAAAACAAAAAATGGAGGGTATTGCTCTCCAGGGGATGTGTCACGATACATTAACACAAACAATGAAGCATATATTGCATCGCAAGCAAATAACAGCAACTTGTTGCAAAGAAAAGGTATGGAAACCAAACATAAATAGGGTAACAGTATATAGGATATTATATTATATGGAAACTGACCGGTCGTAATGGGAACCCGTAGTAGTTTAACTCCACTGGAGCAATCGATCCATCCCCACGTTTTGGGTGGTGATACTTGCACGTGGCTCCATATTTGCAAGCCCCTGTCTTCATATAATACTGCCGGTAAAAGAAAGAGCAAACATGATCTGAGTAAGATGTTAATAGCAACTGAAATCCTGAAGGTTGGCATCGTCTCACAGGAACAGATGACTTAGAAATTAAGTCCATATCATCTAAAAAAAACAAAAATGAAGCTCGGCCTTAATCTTATTGGGTAAACTTTTTTATGTTAATCTTATCAAGTACACTGAGATGCGATCATACTTCATTTCATCAAAAGCTAGAAATCTGTAATAAGTATAATTAAGAACAGAATAACTCTTACCTGACATACTGGTTGACCAATCCGCTCAGGATACTCCCCGTCTCCTACCACCTGCTAATCATAAACAAAATGGCCCATATTACATTAAAAAATACAGCTTGCATAGAAGTACTAGTTCATCTCCAAACTTCGGATCACCCTCTTTAAACGTCCATATTTTGATAAAGATGGCAGGAAAAGGATCATTTATATACCCAAAGATGATTTTTTTTACTTCTTCTGCTGCTATTGAAGTAATCCACAGAGGGCAAGGAATGGAAACAGAAGCACAGAGCGTAAGTACCTGAGAACGATCACGGGGGTGGTTGAAACGGCACCTGCCACCGTAGCCACAGACGCCAGTCCTCATATAGTAAGCGCAGTCCGGCTCGCCGGTGCGCTCTGGGTACAATTCCCTTCCTTCCAGGCTCAGTGGCCACATGGATTCTACAATGCAATAAAACAGACAATCAGAAACACCCAAACCCCCAGATTGGAGCTCCAAACGGAATCAAACATAAGTCCACAATGCAGAGAGACGCAGGAAGGATCAGATGAACCCACCCTCAAGCCCGGTCCAGGCAGAAGCCTGCGCGCCGTGGTCCGCCGCGGGATCCTGCTGTGACGCGTCCGGCGCCGGGCGAATCCTCCCCTGCATCTTCCTCAGCTGACACCGGTCGACGAGGAAGCCGGTGGGCGACGGCGGCACTGACACTGTCAAATTCCACTTCTCTGTCTTCCTCCTCCGTACTGGATACCGGCTCTGCGGCGAGGGGGTGGTGGCGGATAGGCGGAGGAAGGTATTTCCGGCGAGGGGGGCGATCGGAGGGGCGGCGGGGATGGCGGTGGTGGTGGTGTTAAGGAGCGGAGTGGTGGGTGGGCCGATCGGAAAAGCGTTGGTGGAGCTTCTCTTGGGCCCTCCACTTTTCGGACTCGTCGGTTTGTTTCCGTTTCACCATACCCGCCAAACCCCAAACCATTCATCTCTTTATTACCAAAATACTTTTAGTAACTTTGTGTTTACTTCATTATTCCTCACTTTGTTTTACTAAATGATATACCATAACCACAAATTAACACTATACTAATTGATTATCCGTGATTAATTAAGGAAAGAGTTAGTATGCACCGTGTCAGAATGTGCGGAGGCGCTGTAATCTGCTAGATTGAAATCTGACGGTGACGGACGCCAATGCACATGAGCCAAGGTGCATTTAAATAAAATTCCTTAATTAATGGCTATTGTCTGTGAACATACTTTTATTTTCTACTAATTGATTAATTAATGGCTGAGTTACCTGAGTATGAAGAGTACTAGCATTTCTTTGTTTTTTTTTTTGTTTGGTACTGAAACGTAGCAGCATTTCACTTGTGTGAATTCGGACGTAATAGAGCCTGGCGGTCCGACTCAATTGACACCGACACTCGATAGCTGTTTCCATGGGTCGCACGACACCACTCTGACTGCTAGAGCAATGCCATTTCCCTAATACTTCACCTTAATTCAAAATTATCAGCAACGTACGGGGACCACAACAAGTTGCAGCTGGTGTATGCAGTTTGTTTGAAGTTTTTGTGTGAAGTTATATTCTCCCGATCCTTGCATGACAAGTCAGTCAGATTAGATCTTCTGTTGCCAAAAAAGAAAAGCCAAACTAGATCTTGAATGCGAATCTGCCAAAGATCAGATCTGATAATGTTTGTGCGATATTAGGAATCTATAAGCTTTTAATGCCCAACCGAAAGTGGATTTCTGTTCCTGATTATGTTGACAAAATGAAAAATGATTACTCACGGGACTGTGTATGACACGAGACATGTGTTGCTCACTTGCTCTGGTCACGTTTTCCTTGGCTCTCGAGTCTGAAGAACAAATTAATCACAATTTATGTTGGTTCTCGACTGTATAAAGTTTTGAAGCATATATGAAGAAACTAGTTTATTAATTAATGGATTCAGCTAAAAAAAAATCTATTAATTAGTGGCATTTGCGTCTACTGAATATCTTATTTTCCTCGTGTTACAAAACAATTGAGATTATGTGCATCTTTGTGTACTTTCTGCAGTCACCAAGTATTTTTAGTTATTCGCTGACGCACTCGGCCAAGTATGTTACAATTCTTCTGTTAAAATATGTTGCCCGGGCAGATAGTATCCTCTACTTTGGCGTAGATAGTCCCACATTAAGTATCTTATGTATTATTTTTTTCAAAATGGATTAAAATTATGCACACTACATGTCCCATCTATGACGTGGTAGGTTTTGGTTGGACAAAAAATGTTGCTCACATTACCCATTTCTGTGTCCAATTAAAACCCGACCTGTCATAATTTGTTGTGGTGGTTGGTGTTGTTGGACAGATTCGTTGGACGTGTATCAGCATGCGTGTCTAATTTGAGTTGCTTGGGAAGATTGAACTCTCGATTTATAAGATCGGGGAAGTTGTCCACATCACCCGGCTACAATCAGGCCTTAAAAAAACTCCATCATCCATCACTAGAACATGCTCAAAATAAAATACTCCTTGGCCCTTGCATCCTATTATAGGTGCTCCATTTGCAAAAATGTTGAATTTTATTAGACGGTGGAAATCCCAACTAGGGGAGGGAGGGGCAGGAGAAGAGGTTAAAAATTCAATTAAATTTACCATATGGAGCATTGGAGAAGGGATCATCCTCTCTAACAGATGGAGCATCTACAACATAAAGGAGGGAGTATTTCACTTTTTTTTTCTTTATGGTGGGGGGATAGTGAGATGGGAAAACAGATTTTTGGTTTGAAATGTATTACAAAGTATGGAAGATATATCTCAGGTTTGATGGGTTTTGAGGTTTTAAGAACAATAGGTTAATAACTCAAGTGAGAATTCGTTGAAAAATGGAATTTGCGAGTTAATGAGACAAGTGAGAAAGTAGCTGTCACGCCCCAAATTTCCAAGACCCAATTTACGCGGAAGCGTCAATCCAATGACGGTTATAGGGTAGGAAACCTGGGACGGACCGAATACTCGAGTCTACGCTTATCCCATTTAAATATTATGGGACTTGCAGGATCGTCATGACTTAAATAACATTTTCTTACAAAAAGTAGAATAACGGAAAGGAAATCTAAATATCTATTACAATATCTGAAAATGTCTTAACAACCACAAACAGAGTTTAACATAAAGCAAATGGCACGCAGGCCGCAAGTTCAAATGTCAAAATATAGCAAAACATAAGAGACGAGTCTTCTAAGCTCCAACATCAAACCATGCCGCTGGAAAACATCACTTCTGCTCCACCTTAAATCCTGCATCAGAGGATGCGTGAGTATTCCATAGGAAATACCCAGTAGGATACAGAAAACCCACACCGGAAAAATAAGAGAAGACTCCAAAGATGAATGGTTTAACAGACTCAGGTTCAACAAGACTAAGATCACTTACCTGGAACCAACTGCCATTCAAGACGCATTAAGGTCAAAGATACTTCAAAGACTTTCATAAAGTAGTGAAGGTAAGCATTGGACAACCAAAGTGTCAAAGTACAATTTCTGCTCTCAAATCTTCATCAATACCAGAACATCCTAGAGGTTCTTCAGAGGAACCTTGCCATGCGTCTAGGGATGCTGGCCCCATCGGTGCTTACGGGCACAATGGGCGGAGATTGCAGACCTTCCGTAATGTCATACAATCTAAGCGCACGCGGTTGCCGTCATCGGCTGAACTACAGAGGTTCAATAAATCGGAGATCTCGCAAGATCTAGCAATGGCTTGTGAGCATACTATGATTCCGACTAAGAGCTTTTAATGCTACTTAGCGGAGAAACAATTCAACTAGCCCTATTGTCAAAAGGCTTAGAACAAGACTTTCTAAAGTTCCGACTCTTCATAGGAGTGAAAAGCATAATCCAAATCAAATTATGAATTAGTCTGGGAATTCAAGTGAGACCCGACTATAAAGAGACACACCACATGATTTTCCAAAAGTTCAAGTTTGCTATCAACAAAGTTGTACCTAGCCCTAGAATTGATAATTCCCGACTTAGAATGACGCGTTTCAGGTAGACCACATCAGAGACTTAGAATTCAAGCTTCGATTACTCTTGTGTCATAAATGGACCAAGAGAAGAACAAAAGGACTATTATTATAAGACACCTTATTTAGCTCTAAGACCTTAAGGTTACTGTTCTTAGAGTCTTATAAAATCATATTAGACTTGATTAGATTCTTAATTATCAATTATTCTTAAGCATCTTAGGTTTATTATGATTTTAAGTCGTTTAAAGTCAGAAACTGTGTTCTGTCCAAAACAGAACAGCTCTCTTTATCAGGTTACTACGTTCTGAACAATTTGATTTAATCTATGAAATTTTTATATTAGATAGCCTCTGATGTCTAGTTTACAGATTGATAAAGAACTTAATTTTCTGATTACTGTATAATTAGTTATCATTTTTCTGCTGAAGTCTGCCTGGGCAGGATTGCTCCTGGCCGAGACCGAGTTTCTATGTTATACATAATTTACTAATGTATAAAGTGTAGTAACTCCTTATTAGTCTTTTTTTATACATTAATCTAGTCTTTCTTAAGATTTTTACAGTGCCTTTATAGTTCCAAAATCTCAGTTTATGATTCCACTTTTCGTAATCTTTACTACCCGATTACTACAACACTTTCTTATCTCATTATTTAAGTGATACTATCATATAATCCCGGACAACATTAGATCTTAAAACACGCTGACAATAAAACGAACTGAAATCTCAGAGACAAGATCTTACAAGGGATAATCTTATAGTTATCATTCATTATACAATTACCCATTTAGATGATATTATACAAGTAGTAATAACTATGATACTACATATAGAACACGAAGTACGGAAATGCACCAAAGTGCCTAAAGATCAAATCTTTACTCAAGAGAGTGAGCATGGATATACAAATAGCATTATCACATGCGATCAAGATTTAACATAAAAATCCAAATCCAACTTTCATTGGTCAACATACGTAGAAATGATTGAGTTGAAATACAATAGAGTCATGAAACAAGAGGGAATATCAATTCTAGGATCGGCAATACAAATTCCAGAAATGAGTACTTAACATCAAGGCATCAACATTCAACAAATCATTTTATCAAAAAGAAGTGTAATGGGAAAAAGGCATCCTACTTGGTTGTAAATACCGAGACTTCCCGAGCACTCTTGAATTCGACAATGCCGCACCAACACCACGCCGGTCGACCTTGCTTGGACCACCACGAACCACCACGGACCACCGCCGGAGTAAGGTTGCCGCCGGCCGGATAATGAGAGAGAGAGAGAGAGAGAGAGAGAGAGAGAGAGAGAGAGAGAGAGAGAGAGAGAGAGAGAGAGAAATGCTCAAGGCTTTGAGCACTAAGCAAAACCACCCCCCTACTAGCCTATTTATAGACTTTTTGAACCATTCTCCACCATTGATCACTCCTTAATCCAATGGCTTAGATTTAGTAGAAAATTCCAGATTTTACCACTTTCAAGATGACTCTTGGGTTTACAAGGAATGAGTTAATGGGGGTCAATTAATGTTATCCATCAACCACTTCCATTAACCCATCTCTCAACCACCTCCACTAAGGCTAACCCGACCCAAGCACAAATGGGTTTGGGTTTGGGTTTGGGTTTCTCTTTTAGAATTTCCATTAATCACTACTAACCCACTTAAGAAATATCTAATTCATATTTTTGATTAATCTCAAATTAACTCTATTACCAAAAATAACACAAACTTCATACAAATACCTATCCAATATTCTTAGGTCAAATGAAGCCAAACCAACATGTCACGCCAATCATGAATCATATAATCCAATAAAATCTCCGATTAAGATCAATTCAAAAATCACAAATTTTACGGCGTTCGATCGATTCCGGCGGGAATTGAATTTTCAAAAGATTTTCGAAAATTTAAATAAATGCATACCGTTGAGCCAAGAAAATACTATAAAATTTACGGTCGTCACAGTAACAGGAGGGAAAAGTGAGAGATCAGCCTTAGGGGCTGTTTGGGGCGTGATTAAAAGCAAAACATCCAGATGGGATGTTTTGCTACACTGTAGCATCTGGATATTTTATATATCTTGAGGTGTTTCAGCTGGATGTAAAAATCTACCTGGATGCTACAGTAGAGATCCAATATCCAGTCTGGATATTTTGTAATAATCACGCCCCAAGCCCCTTAGTATTTCAATTCCTCACCCTTAGAGGTGAGAAAATCAATTATAGACTTCATGTTGATTTTAGCTTTGAACAAGAATCTTATGAAACCCAAAGAAATACAATCCCCTGTCCATAACAAACTTTCACTAACACGTGAAATAACTTACCCACTTAAATATTTTATCCGGGTATTCAGGGGCCGTTTGGATATTTTTTAATGAATAAAAGAAAATTATTTTTTTTCTTATTTTCTTTTAATAGAAATAGAAGAATATTTGGCACATCATTTTCTTTTAGCAGGAAAGCATATTTTTTCTTTAGCAGAAAGGGTAAATTCCCTTTTAAAAACTACTAGAAAAAGACTGTCTATCAGAAACCCTCATCAACCATGGGTAGAAAGGAAAATAGATTTTTTCTCCCCTTTTTACTAATTTTTATTTTTTGGTATAAAAATATCATCTAAACAATTTTTTAAGTGAAAGATCATTTCTCTCCCTTAAAACCCCTTTTCTCCAAAGGTGGATCCAAACGGGCCATCAATATCCCATCTCACTAACCCAGCCTAAATGTATAAAAAAATATATATATCAACTAAAATTAAACTTAAAAGCTCCTCTCAGCCACTAACTCAAATGAACCATATTAACCTAGCAACAAAATTGGTAAACAAACAAATGCTCCAAATATCTATATATCCCGATAAGAGCCCAAAGGCGAGTTCTGAGTTCCGCCCGGAACCGGATCAGTATCACCCAAGCCGACTCGTTTACCCCCACGGATCTCCTCATCCCTCGGATATGAATTCGAACCAGCGAGCTCTGCCTCGTGCGCCGCGCCTTCTCCGTTCCTTTTTCCCATTTTCCTCGCTTTCCACCATCTTCCGCCATGGAAGCCCTGGTTACTGGTTTCATACCCAGGGTCCCATGTGTCCTCTGTAACAGGCCAAGGTTCTCTCTTACCTCTCTCGCTGCCCCCAGCTTCAAACCATTGAAGATTATCTGCATGGCTGTATTTTTCAAAAACTTCACACTCTGTTCGTTTTCTTTATTTATATTCTATGCGTTATGCTCAACAGGCTTAGGAAATGAGTACAAGTTTTTCTAGATTGTTGTTTATACGAGCAAACACTTTCATCTTGATGTACTGCATATGGTGTTTTTTTTTTTGGATAATTGTACTGCATATGGTGTTAAATAGACTCCTCTTTCAATTTTTTTCACGCCATAGATTTTCTTGCTTTTGAACACATACATAGACATGCATTGCTGGGTGGTTATTTAAAAAAAAAATTCAACCATCCGGTTGTAAATTGCAATTTTACTGCTGCATTAGAGCATATTTAAATGTTTTGAGGAATTGAAGAGCAAAATGATGGTTAACTCCCCATCATCATCTCGAGGGGGGATGTTAGCATTACTTGTTTGGATTAAGTAGTTCTGGTCTGCCTAATCCTTTGTGTGTTTTTTACTCCACTTCCCAGCTGTTTACTACTTTTCTCCCTGGACAATTAATCGTGCTATACAATTGCAGGAACCGTATTTGATAACCAAGTTGGACTCTGCTGAGAGAACGTGGAAAGAATTATCGGTATTTCTCTCTCTCATTAGTAGCTGGATTTTTATTGTCATCCCTGTTAGCTCCCTGGATTCCATGTCTCCAGATTTAAACTTGTATGTTTAGACATGTTAACTCTGTATTTTGATTTCTTTTTACTATAATTGTGGAAGGATATGGATATCTCTCTCTCACACACAGATACACAGAAGCTTGCATTCCCTTTGTTTATGCTTAAAATCTATGGACTCTGTGATATGTGCTTGAGGGATGAATTATCTGTATTTTGCTGTAGGTCAGGCTGGCGGATCCTGATGTTGTTTCCAATCCAACTGAATACCAGAATCTTGCGCAATCTGTGTCTGAGCTTGATTTGGTGCTAAACATTTTTTTTTCCTTTCAAAATTTTGGTTTTGCTAAAAAATTTGGTAGGCCTCTGTTCATTTAGTTTTCTCTTAGAAGTTCCAAGAAACCTGCGTCCATTATTGGCCTTGTTTGTATACAGCTTTACAAAAGGAGGATGTCGACGACCCAGATATGGCATAGATGGTAGCTTATGAGGTTAATACTTTATCAAATCAACTAAGGGAACTTGAGGGCAAGCTGAAGGTTTTTATCTGAAGCTTCAGTGTTTTGAACTTAAGGGTTTGATTTGGCCATGCTACAATAGTGATAATTTGTTATTACTTTTTCATAAATTTGTCAATCAAGATGCAATTGATCTACTTGTAATAAATTGTTCACTCAGTGAAAGATGATTATTTCAGCATGTACATTAATCTATCGAGGTAGATCTTTTTGGTTGACCACACAAAAGACTTCTGCTTATGCTGTTTGTTTGCCTCCTAGGTTCTATTGCTTCCAAGTGATCCTCTTGATTCTTAAACTGGGGGAAGGGGTCAAGGAAGGAGCCTGATGCCTGAATTTTTCTCATTTTTGTATGATTATTTTCTTAAAGTAACAGCTTGAATTTCTTTCTTTTGGCATTAAGCAATAGCTTAAATTAACTAAAGCTCATGTTTTCAATTTTTCCACCAACTATTGACCTAAATTCTCCGTATACTTTGCAGTGAGAGCAGGAACAGTGGATGATGAAGCCGGACTGTGGGCTGGTGATCTTGTAGGTACATGTTAAATCATCTTTCATGTTCATAAATTAGCTTTGGGTCTCGTAATTATAGGAATTCAATCTATTGGCGTATGTATGGTGTAGTGTTCCTCGCTTGTATATAAACATTTCTACTTATCTTCAAAAGCTGGTGTTGACGCGAACTTGTGAATAACTTATAAGATGACATTTTCGTTACTTTTTTCATTTTGTTTTGTCTTTAATTTCTAAATATAAACCAAGTATCGAGACTTACCACTGGCTTTGGAATCAGCCACTCTCGTGTGAATCTGTCAGATTCTCTATTGTAAAGCTCTGACTAAAAATTTGTTGGTGATAGGGGTGGTGGGAGGAGATATATATGGTGTTAAGGCTTATAATGTTTACCTTAAGGGGATGATCTCCTAGGGTCTCCTCCTTTTTGAGGGGTAAGACTAACATCCGAGTACGAGTAGATTTAGGAGTTTAGCTTTTTGCACTTAGCGTTCTCCCATAATTAGCATAAGTAACTCCCTTACTTTTTCATAAAGTGAAATAAACCCCTGCAATCAAATAATTGGTTATTGACTGCCTTAGAACGATTTTTCTCTTCTATATCCACAATTTCGTCTGTTAATAGCGTGTATTTGCTTGCTCGTATACATTTTTTTGTTTCTTAAATGTTTCTTGTTCCTTGAGTAATATGTCCTTTTGTTTCAATCTTCTTCAGGTGCAAATGCACCAAAGATATGCTGAACGTAACTCATTGAAATACAGTCCTATCTCTAGTTCAGATGTATTGACTCCTGATTCTGCTGCATTCTTATATTTTTAAGTTAGATGCAAACGTTAGTTATACCCTGCATTGGCATTGTTTTTCCACCCCTGAAACTGTAAATGGCAGCTCCATCAAGTTTCCATCAGAACCTAACATATCATAAAGTCAATGTTTCAAATTTTGTAGTATTATGTGGGAATTTTCTTATTATACAGGCTCAAAAGGAGGATTCAAAATTTTTGTAATGGAATTAAAGGAAGTCGTGTTTATAGCAAATTAAAGTATGAATCTGGTGTTCATCGTGTTCAACGTGTGCCCCAGACAGAAGCGCAGCGTCGAGTTCACATATCTACTGCAACTGTGGCTATAATCCCGGAGGTGGGCTTCTGTTCTCTTCCTTACAACTGTTGGAGGCTGAATGAAATGTTTATGTGTTATGGTTTTGCTGCTGCTCACCTAATTGCCTGTCTTACCACTATACACTTTGACCGAAGCCTGATGAAGTAGAGCTTACAACTGCAAGATCTGGTGGTGCTGGAGGTATACATGGATCATGGTCTCAAAATTTGATTGATAAATATTATCTCAACATAAATTTTGCGATAGGTCTGCCTTGAATGTGTTTTGGAATGCGTATTTCCCCTATCATCTTGTGTGTCTATAACTTTCTTATGCAGGTCAAAATGTTAACAAGGTTGAGACAACTGTCCAATTGTGAGATGACATCTTGATGACTGCTAGATTATCTTTATTTCACGTTTTTTTGCATATATGCCACGAAAATGCTTTTTATGTTTATTTGTAAGAATATTTTTCTTTTGCCTTCTTGTTCTCTATTGGGAACATTAATAAGGATTCTTAATTCAATGGAAAGCTATCTAGTTCTATTGAGGGTTGAGATTCGGCACAAGTACTTATTTTTAAAAGCCAATATAAAAATATGCCGGGAATGTGTGATAGTAAAAGATGTTCATTTTTGTTCTATACCATGACATCATGTGATTTCAAGCACTTAATGCTCATGTGCTTCTTGGATGCACTGCAAGATGGTTCAGGGTCCTAGTTTCATAACAATGGCTTCTGTCCTTGAGATACTGATGCCTTTTATTTTGGCAGGTATGAGATCAAAATGAGGGAGCAAAATGAGATGTCAAGAGATCAGAGAAAGTCACAGGTTTACAAATCCTAACTTGTACTGTATGCTTTGATTTTTTATACAAACTTGATGTGCAAAGAGAAAAGTTCTTTTTCTCAAGGAAGTTGTATATCCTTGTTTTTGCATGATCTTGTTGTCATAAGATATGCTAATACTTAAAGCATATATGAGAAAAGTGGTTGATGGTCTGTTTCTGAATTTACAGGTTGGGGCTCGTTCAGAAAAAAAATTAGGACCTACAATTACATGGTACTTTTGATATTATCAGTTGTTTGAGTGGCACATAGATAGTTCTTTATTAAACATAGTGAAAACATGAGGATTTTAATCAAGATGAATTTTGAGCTCATATCCTTTCTCTCTGGTGACATTGACACGGCTATACAGGTGTGCCCTCCTTGATATTTAGTTGTGCTCTTGCCATAAGATCAATCAAATGAAGTCTAGTAAAGCTAGGAAAACTTGGGTGAAGATTTTCAGGTGTATTTTTCCATTATCAGTCAATATGTAGCTTTAGTTGGCTTGCTATCATTTAATAACCAAAAGTATAACAGTGATTTCAAGCTTCTCCTGCGTCCTTGTGATCCCACACCTTGTGCAGGCCTGTGCTGCCATGGAACAGGAGCTTTTGGAAGAACTGGATCAATCTGTCAGTGTTTCTGCCGTATAATCCAAATGATTCAGTTGTATTTCAACGATTCTTTTGGAGAGCATGCTATATTTGGTGTGATCCCGCTT
Source organism: Houttuynia cordata (assembly GCA_039654745.1). Classification (NCBI taxonomy): domain Eukaryota; kingdom Viridiplantae; phylum Streptophyta; class Magnoliopsida; order Piperales; family Saururaceae; genus Houttuynia; species Houttuynia cordata. Next base: position 32,599,237 of record CM077504.1, read on the forward strand.
CATTGTAACTGTACATCTTGAGTTACCACATAAGAAACTGTTCATCTCGTGTGTCATAGGGTATGGATGCCATAATTCTCATGCTCTTCTGAATGTAGTTTTACACATGTTATGTGAAGGGTACTTTTAATATTGTTTCCAATAAAGGGCACTTTTAATATATATATATATATATATATTTATATATATATATTTATATATTTGATAACCAAGTCAGTATAAACAGAAACTTCTTAATCAAGTCCATGTTTTTTATGGCAAAACAAGAAAAAGGTCTATGTTAGTGGACGATGACATCCTAGTATATAAATGGTTCAAACATCGGGTGATTAATGCAAATATATGGAGTTTCGGGTCAGAGGACAGGGCGAGCTGAGCTTGATTTGGATTTGTCAAAAGATAAATTGATCTGACAGTATCATGCAAATGGTTTATCAAGTTATTATTGATACTACCATTTAATTGCAATTAGTACTTGCGGTTGATGTTACTAAGAATAATGAGAATGTAAGACATTTCTTTGAATAGTGTTTTTATACCTTGGGTCCAGCTTTATGGGGTCCTGAAGGAATTTGCTCTGCGGTGAACTGATGGTAAGACAATTGTATATGTGTCGTCCTGGAATGTGCTAAGGGAATATTATGTGATTTGATAAAGTAGGTTGTACGATACTTTCGCCCATTGAAACCTTTAATCACCTTTGGAAAAAAATGAAGTGCATTTAAGTCTTTTCCCGAGGAGTACAAGTAGAATGCAGGAATATTCTCAATCGGCATCACCAACGCATGCATGGGAACCAACAATAATCCCCATAATCCTAAATTTTAAACTCATGCGCTTTTTCTTTCTGATTTTGTATGGACCTGGGACCTGTGAAGGCTCTAGCCTGATACTGTAGAGGAAGTGACATAACTTGTACCGTAGAGCTGTGGCCTGTGGGGTACAAAAGTCAGTGTGATGTTATGAGGTCGAGAAAAGTGTATCTATTGAACTCCCAGGTCTACCTGAAACTTTACTATCCGAGGCAGACGCTGGAGACCGCAAAGACGGCCGCTACACAACTAACGGGTCAGTTTCTAGTCACAACAAAGTAGAAGAGTACCAACAGAACAAGTCACAAATTATAGGCCTCTGCATATTCGTCGTTCATGCCTTATAAGTGTCTCTTTTATAAAACTTACCCCACATAATTTTAAAAGAAAAAAATAAATATGCGACTCATGCACGTCAGCATACACGGGTGCTGCAAGCCGTCCAATAGAGATCCCGCGGCACAAGTCAAAACTAGGAGGGAGGGCGGGTGACTCAAACCCCTCTATCTCCTTGAATTAAGGGGCTATTTGGGAGGTGAAAAATCAGCTCTATTCACGTGAATTATTTTGGAAAAATTCACCTAAGAGTGGATAAAGTGGAGCACGCCCCAAGCGACCCCTAATACACACCATCAGATCATCCTAGCTCCGCGGGACTCTTCTAAGGGGCCATTTGGGGCGTGATAAAAAGCAAAACATCCGCAGTGGATGTTTCACTTCATTATTTATTTCTTATTTTTTTCACTTTCAGCTGAAATACCTCAGGACGTGTTTCAGGATGTGTTTCAGGCATCTACACTGAAAAATTCCGAAATAAATAGTAAAAGTGAATTTTTCAGTGTAGATATTTTGGATTAATCACGAACCAAACGACCCCTAAAAATATGTACCTCATCGTTTGCATGTTACCTTTTTTGTGTTATTAATTAATTTACTAATTAAAGGGGTAAACCATCAATGTTCATCTTAAACGTACTTATACGGGGGTAAAAGAGAACCGAGTTGAATCGGCGTCAAAGTTGACCGTCACAGACCACAGGTTCCATCCGGCTGCCACGCAGCGCGAGGGCGCTCGTCCGCAAACCGTATTAGAGCACCAACCACTGCATCCAATCCAGCTCTCGTTTCTGTCCAATCAACAAACTCCACAAAACGATCCGAGCAGAGCGAGGCAACGCCGTTATTTGATGACCCTTCTGTCTCGCACACAAATATTAGACGGCGAGCAGAGACGCCTGACGAGGGAGGCACTTTTCACGACAGAAGTCCCAACTCCAACCCAGTTCCCCGTCTTCGCCCAATCCCCAACCTTCTAATTTACTATGCCTAAAAAATAAATAAAAAAGCGCCGGGGGTGCGAACGCCGGCGTTCAAAATAATAATAAAAAAGCTGTAAAAGATAAAATCAGAGGACAAGCAAGAACACAATTTATCTCTTATATCCGTCCACCGTGTGGGTCTGACTGCATTATTATTCAGTTGCACATTTCTTCAGATTTATTACCTCTTTTTATTCATTGAATAATAATAATGAAAAATAAATAAATAAAACTCTTTTTAGAGTCCAGCTCGTTTACGACAGTCGTGGAATTTCGTTAATATATTTTTACCCGTAAAAGGCAAAAATTACTTAAAAAACACCACCCAAATTTCGCTCTCTCTCTCTTCCGGCGCTGTCTGGTTAGATCCCTCTCTCGGCTCGCTTCCTCGCCGACTCAATCGTCTTCCCGACATCTCTCCTCCGAAACCTCAGAATTGACGCAAGCCTCTTCTTCCCCTCTATCCATTTAATTTCCACTTCTCCTCCTCCCGATCGCTTCTGCCGATCCCCCAAACTCCTTTCTTTAATTTAATAAGTTACACTTTTTTTGTTGACGAAATTCCACATCTTTCGGTGTTGATTTGTACTCGATCGCCGGAGGGAATTTGCAAATTCGGGTGATCGGGGGAGTTTTTAAGTTTTTTGTGTTTTGCCACGGTGATTTGAGGTTGGATGATGATTTGGGAGTCTTTTCAATGTGACCGATGATGGATGGTGGGGCTTTGAGGGGGATGATGATCTGAGGGTTTTGGTGGCGGTGCGGGAGAGCTGTGGGCCGGTTTTGATGCTCTCGGTAGGGAGTAGGGATGGGCGAAGGGAGCCAGCTCTAGGGTTTGGCGCCGGGGTTGGTGAGATGGACGACGCCGAGCTCGAGGAGGGCGAGGCTTCCTATTACCACGACGACGATGCCCGCGTCGACCCCGATACCGATTTCTCTTACCTCGTAAGTTGTCAACTCCAACTCCCTCTTTACTCTGGATAATCTCTGGATTTCTATTCTCTATTTTAGCTGGCATTTGGTAATTAAACGTGTTTGAAATACTAAGAAAATGGCTGCTTGGGCGAATTGTTGAAACTTAGTTATAACATGAAGGAACTATAGGCGATGTGCTCGATGCATTCGTTAAGAGTTTGGTAAATGGCTTAGAGCTGCGTTTGCATCTGAACATCTGTAACAGCTGCTCGTTTGATCGCCCAGCTGTTTGCAGCTGGCTCTTAATGCGGAGAGGATGGGAATCTGTCTGTTGTATGTAATTTTGACTATACAACTATCAGCAGACTGCCTGTTACTTAGCTTTGCCCTGGAGAGATTTTGTTATATTTTAAGCACCCATCCGCGATAGAAAGTGGACTTCTCATCATCTTGCAGCTGTATCTTATTAATTGGACACTTAAGTGTTTTAGCAAGTTCCAGGTTCTATATATCACTTGCGATAGCGAAATCATAGGCTTTGCAATTCTTAGGAATGCTTTTTGGAATTGTCTCTGAATTTCTAAAAAGAACATTGCAGTGAAATTTTTGAAACATTTTGTTGAACGTAGAAGTGCAAGATATTGACTTTAGTCATAGTGCTTAAGGGTTGAATTGTGTCTCTGGATTTCTAGAAAGTACATTGCTGTGAAATTTTTGAAACATTTTGTTGAACGTAGAAGTGCAAGATATTGACTTTAGTTATAGTGCTTAAGGGTTGTGTAAGGTTCATATGACACAGAGAAATTTGGGCCGACACATATGAGGCAGTTTAAAGTGTTTTTGGCACTTCTGGACTTCGCTTACAGTGTGACGCATTCTTGCATTGGCTTTGATGCTTTGTTGAGCTTATTTGTGTACTACTTTGCAATGCTATCAGGATGATAAGCTTCAGGAAGTGTTGGGGCATTTTCAGAAGGATTTCGAAGGTGGTGTTTCTGCAGAAAATTTAGGTACGTGGATCTTTGACAAGGTATCAAGCTAAATTACGTTTCTTGTACTAAGGACTTGATGTTCACGTCAGGTGCAAAATTTGGTGGGTACGGATCCTTTCTACCATCGTACCAGCGTTCTCCTTCCATTTTGTCTCGTCCTAGGTCTCCACCACAGCCGCAAAACTCCATTACACAGAGATCTCCCACCAATCTGTCCTTGGAGGTAGCCTTCAAAGTGCCAGAATGGAAAAACAATCATGAAAAAAGTGGCTTTATGAAATGATAACCATTGTTCATTTATTTTTTATGGCTTCATTGCTATACAATGCAAAAAATAGGTGTACAATCATAGCTTTTTAAGCCTATGGACGATTCATTCATGCAGAATGGACGCCTACAAAATGCTGTGCCTGTTAGTGAGCCCCGATCCCGAAGGTTTGTCCCTTGTCCCACAATTGTGCAATCTGTCCCATCTCAAGATGTCAACTCAATAAAGAGGGACAGAGGCATAACTAATGCACCAGGTATTGGAGAAAACTCCCCTAAGCACGAATTTTTAGGTAAGCCTCCTCTAGTGAGTGATCAGAAGACTATGAAGGTTCGGTTGAAAATGGTCCCTGACAATGCATTGGCCAAGAAGAACACTGCTATATACACTGGTCTTGGCCTTGATATATCGCCTTCTTCGTCATTGAAGGATAGCCATGACGGAAGCGCTGATTTGTCTCCCAGTCTTAGTGTTGCACCTGAGGAATCTCCTATGGCCATCATTCAGGTGAATTTTGTCTATGATTCACCAACTGATATTTATGTGAGTTGTAGTTTTAATTGTCTATTTCTCATGTATTCTGAAAGCAGATAATGACGTCTTTTCCTATTGCTGGAGGACATTTTCTTTCTCCCCTTCATGAAAGTCTGTTATACTTGCCAGAAAAAGAAAATCTATTGTTAAAGGAGAACTCTCCTGGAACAGGTCGAAAAGGTAGACACAAAGTCTCTGTTTTGCCTTCTGTTGAGTTTCAGTCTCTAAGAGGGGATAACAAAAGGCCTGGAGAGAAGAAGGTGAGGTCAGCTAACAAAAATGGCATGGCTTCTCTTTTAAAGGTGGATATAGACATTGAGACTCCAGAAGGTAAAGAACTTGTTTATAATGCTCTAAAACTGCCAATCCTCTCCGAGTCGAAATATGTGATAGAAAGATCAAATGGTGGCATGCTAAAAGATGTTCCCAACGATACATACATGGAGATGTCAAAGGAATATTCTTCAATGGATGAGAAGGATAACCAGCTTGACTTAATTGCTCCTCGTGGCCCATCTAAAAATGATGATCTTTTGCCATTAAAAGGAAAGACGAAGTCCAAAGAGAGCACAGGGGATAGGGCTTGGGAAGAGAGAAGAACTGGTAGTCATAAGGATTCCTTGGTCGACCAGAGGATAGATGGAAAAATTTCTGATTTGCTACCCGCAGATGCAGATGTGGTTAAGGGCAGGAAAAACCTGAGTGCTGTCTCGGGTGAACCTCCTAGGAAGAGGGCGGCACAAGATGCAGTAATGATTGCACAAGGTAAAGAACAGCTCGTTCAAGGAAAAATCAAGACAAAAGGAAGCCAATTATGTGGCACACCAGGTGTGGAACCTCTACAAGAAGGTTTAAAGCTTGTTCCAACTATTCCATCAAAGGAAAGGAAGAAAGGTGTCCAAGCAAAAGATAATGTCCATGAAAGTAAGGGTAGTCAAACAAAACATCAAAAAGAATTGAGCAAGCTTAGCAGAGAAAGTAACCAAGATTATTTTGGAGATTTGAGATGTGAAGGTGTTGGGTATAGAGCGGATTTAGTTGATACAGCCTCTGCGATTAAGCCTAAAGACCAAAAGGTCGAGGATCATGCTGAGAAATCAAAGGATAAATTCAATAGTAAAAAACTCACAAATCTTGCAACATCAGAGGCTCTTGCTAAGCGTCCCACTGATGAGGTGGTATGCGGAAATGCACCCAATTCAGAGGCTGGCGCTTTACCAACAGCAGCTCCAGTTGTGATAGAAGAACATTGGGTTTGCTGTGACCGGTGTCAGAAATGGCGTCTCTTGCCATATGAATGGGATCCTGGCCTCCTCCCAAAGAAGTGGCACTGCAGCATGCTTACCTGGCTGTATGTTCTATGTTGAAACTCTTTTAATTTTTGTGGTTAAGAAAATGGGTAGCAGAAAATGAATAGGGTGCTTGCTTTAGCATTTACATTTTTGTTGCTAGTAAAAATAATAAAATTGGTAATTGGAGCTTCTTTTGCCATTCACATTATATATATATATATATATAGGTTGATTTATCAAATGCCAAAATTAATATTCCAGACACCTTGTTTTGATCATGCATTTCTTAAGATATTTTGAACTCCATAACCGAATGCTTATATTTAATTGAAAACTTGGGCTCAGGCTGTCTCTTCTGAATACTGACTATTATTTAAGACTTTTATTAGGGGCCCATGCATTTGAAAAGCCTATATTCTAGGATACTGCTACGTTATTGAACCTAATCTTTCCACGTAGCCAAACTATGTTGTGGAACAGGAAGGACACTTTGCCTAGTGTGAATGTGTCAGCGTATAGTAGTTAATATGCATGCTTTAGGCTGCTTCTGTGTTAGGCTTATGGCTGTGATACACGCTTGACATTTTGAACCAAAAGGCTTGTGCCTTTGGCAGCCTGCTCCTTGTGTGACGACCCTCATATATTTTATTTACTCTTGGGGAATCTTTGCAATAAAAAATACTGAAATTGCATTATATGTACTCCGCAGGTGATTAAGATTTCCATTTGAAGCAATCTAGACGCATGCTATTTTTCTAAGAAGCTGACCATATTTTAATTTTATCCAGGCCTGGGATGAATAAGTGCTCTATTAGCGAAGAGGAGACCACCAAGGCTCTTAATGCACTATATCAAATGCCACTGCCTGAAAATCACAATCTCCCAAGTCAGCAAGAGGGAATTACGTCAGGAGCTGCATCTGGTAATTTGCAGGTTCACCACCAAAATCATGAACAGAATATACATTTGGGAGCAAGTGGCAAAAAGAAAAAACACCCTTCGTCTAAAGACTCTGCAAACGCTGCTAGCCGCTCTAATCTGACACACCTATCAAACTCAATAAAAAAGAACCAGCAAGCCACAGTCAAAAGCAAGAGTATAAATGATGTTAACCTGTCTTCAATGGAATCCAATTTGGCAAATGGACCTAACGTCCAGGTCAAAGGCAAATCAACTGATACAAATGCAGAAAAATCTAAGCAGAAACTGAAAGAGAATCACAAGCTTGTGGAGCAATCTGTTGACGAAGGTAAGGCTCTAACATCCCCTCATCTTTTGTAATTTTACTCATACTAATAAACTGGTTGGGGTCCTTGCCAAACCCCCCACCAGAGAAGGTAGTTTATTGCACAAAAAAAAATTTACGTGTAATTGTCATTTGGAATTCACCTGGGTAAAAATGACTTCAGGTTATCACCATGAACAGAAGGGAAGGCAATCGAAAAGTAAGAGCAAGAAAGAAAGTGACCCTGATTGGTTTAGAACTTCCAAGAAGGCTAAGATGGAACGATCACAATGTTCTGTTGATGATTGGCACTCTGGGCCCGAATTATGTGGAACATCACTTATGGGTAATGGTCTGCTATCAAAATCAACTAGAAAAAACTTGCAAAAGCATAGCGCTAAGGATTTGAAGGTTAATACAAAAGGCATTTTATCATCTTCAGGCAAGACGCCAAGTGTAGAAGTATTTGAGGATGAGTGTAACATTCATATTGTGCCATCTGATATTCATAAATCAAATCCAACAAAGAAGAGGAAAGTCAAGGAGTGGCAGGAGAGTCAAGTGTATTTGGAAACTCTGCCAGATGTAAATTACAACCTTGAAAATGAAGTCTTCATAAAAGAGGAAATGAGTGGAAGTGAGCGAACAAAAGAAAAGAAGGTAAAGATATCAAAATCTGAAGGAAAGAAAAATAAGGTAGACCAGGCTGACAATATAGGACGGGTAACCAAAGTCCTACAAGCTGGTGAGAGACATTCCCTAATCGACACTTTGGAAATGGATAAGCGAAGTTTTGATTGTACTGATTCCCTAAGGAAAGATTTGGGCTATAAGACTGAATCTTCCATGGCAGCCACTTCAAGCTCATCAAAGGTTTCAGGGTCTAGAAAGAGTAAAGCTAATCTTCAAGAAGTGAAGGGCTCTCCTGTAGAATCAGTCTCTTCATCTCCTTTGAGAGTTTTTGTTTCTGACAAGCTTACAGGTAGTAGGAGGGTTCCTCTCAGGAAAGACGATGTGGCAAATGCATTTTCAGATGGTGAAGATGGTGGATTTGATCCATTAGGTAAAGTAAAAAAGGAGGAAGAGTTTGCTATCAGGCGTAACTGTACATCACAAGGAACAAAGAGGGCTGCAGAATCTTTGGCACTTGATTATGTGCAGGGACATTATGATGAGTATCAAGGCAGTGAATATTCTAGTCAAATCTCTGGGAGAAGGTCAAAGGATGAGCTGCCATCAAAGAGATCTGGTGGCATCGAATCTGAAGCTTTTCCTCCTGACCAAGGAAATGTTAATGTGGTGAATGATTGGCCTGTGACGAGTACTTATGCTTCAACCAACTTTTCTGTGAGGGACCCGCAAAACAAGAATAGAGATTGCAGCCATCAAGATAATTTGAACCAGCCAAGCAACAATGGATGTGATAATTGGGCTGCTGAATCCAAATCGGCTAAAGGTTCAATTTCTCATTTCAGAGACAAGAACCAGATTGGTGATGGTAAAGGTAAGGTCTCTGATTCTTCTAGTGATCAGGGGGAGCTTTTTAAAGGTAATGAACCTTGTAGGTATGGAGCTGATATTGAATCTCACGACTTGTCACCATGTCTTGAAGATTTGAGGAAGACTGTTAAGAGCAACTTAACCTACGTAGCCAAGAAAGGTTCCAGTGCTAAATTGCTGAGTGAAAGTAGAAAGGATAATTGTCTTAAAGTTGGTGAAAATTCGGATGTGGTTGCTTCCCCACCTCTGACTAAGCATCAGACTGATAATAGTAAAAATGGGAAACCAAATATGCAAAGCAGCCAGATAATGCCTCAGGGAGAAGAAAGATCAGCTTATGAAAGAACAGATAGAGCAGAAAAGGGATCAGGAAGAGTAAAATCTGTGCTTTCTGGAAGTAAGCAGGAAATTCAGAGTCAGCCCCTCCACCAGGGAGTTCCCACTCCTAGCAAAAGTAGCAGGTTTGATGCAGATGCTTCCATATGTGATGCATTGGAATCACAAAAACATCAGAAGAAGGCTGACACTCACAATGCAACCCATATGAATGTTCCAAGGCATCTTACTTCCAATGGCATTTCAGGAAGGGAATTTGATGCTCCCAGTCCAGTCCGAAAGGACCATTCTCAGCTTGCTTCAAATGCTATTAAAGAAGCGAAGGATTTAAAGCATACTGCTGATCGGATAAAGGTATGCAATTCAATTTTTCTAATATTACCAATCATAGCTTTGTCTTGAAGGAAAATTTTATTTCCTCTTCTTGAGATAATCACTTTGTTATGGCTTTGCAGAATGCTGGTCAAGAGGTTGAAAGTGTTACCTTATATTTTCAAGCAGCCTTGAAATTTTTGTATGGGGCCTCTCTCTTAGAGCATGTACATGTTGAAAGTGCCAAACATGGGGAGATCACACAGTCTATGCAAGTTTATTCTGATACTGCTAAACTTTGCGAGTAAGCTTGTGTAACTTTTTTACTTGTTCCATGGATGTCAAGTTTTGCTTTTCATTGCTATTATCATCCTCTTCAGAGCTTTAAGCCACTTATTCCCCTAATTTGTATAGGTATTGTGCTCACGAGTATGAGAGACAGAGAGATATGGCTGCTGCTTGCCTTGCCTACAAATGTATGGAGTTGGCATATATGAGGGTTGTATACTTCAAGAATTTTAGTGCGTGTAAAGATAGGCAGGAGCTTCAAGCAACTTTACAAATGGCTCCTCCAGGTTTGCTTTCTTATTATAGTGATTCAATAGTCTGCATGGCCTCGTCAATATTATACTGCGTTCGAATTTTGTTATCATAGAAATATAGTAGAATTTTCATTTCTAGTGACTAATGAACATGCACATACTCAACTGAGTTATAGGTTTGACCAAACTGTGTCTGTGAACTTCTTTCAGGTGAGTCACCATCATCATCTGCTTCTGATGTTGACAATGTAAATAATCAGGCTATAGTGGACAAAGCTGGAACTGCAAAAGCACTCGGTTCTCAAATTGCTGGCAACCATGTAATTGTTGCTCGTAATCGTCCAAACTTTGTTAGGCTTTTGAATTTTGTAAGTATATTGCTCAAGGCTTGCTAATATCTCTAAATTTTTTGTTAAACGCTCTGACCCAAAATGAGTATTGAGGTTTTGAGGCAGGTTTTGTGGTTTTGTATTGGTGTCAATTCCCAAGATCTTTTTCTCGAAGGAGGTTTATAAATTTTACTTGTATTTCCTTTCAGGCACAAGATATAAATTCTGCAATGGAGGCATTGAGGAGATCTCAGAATGCTTTTGTCGCTGCCAATACAAGTTCAGAAAATTCAAAACATGGAAATGAGCGCATCTCTTCTGTGCGAACAGTGCTTGAATTCAATGTCCATGATGTTGACAGTATGCTTCATCTTGTACGTGTTGCTATGGAGTCAATCCACCGATGAACACTATATATACAAGGAATATCCCAAACACACATTGAGCATACGTACAAAAAGAGGTGTATGAGAAATGCGGAGGAAAGAAAATGAAGACTGCTGTCAATTCCTTATCAATTCTTCTTTTAAGAACAGTGTGAGGGGGCGGTTTCTTTCTGTGCAAGTTTGTAAAAATTATATAGAAAGAAGAGCAGGAAATATAAGCTTGCAATATGTGAAGTTTATCTGTGGGCCTACAACTTCGTTTGAATGTTGTTAAGTGGTTTGATTCTGGATGCTAAACCGTCAAGGAACAGACTGAGTGGAGCACCTAATAAATTAGCACTAAATAAGTTGTGGCTTCCCTCTGCACAAGGTGTTCTTGGAAATCATGCTGGTGCTTTGCATGCCATTTATCAAGTTACAAACCCAACAGATGCGAAGATAGAAGATTGTTAGACTCATATGAGGCAGATGACTTGAGGATGCTGATATAGTTCTGTTTTTTTAGATTGTTTTGCGGAGAAAACAAAATCATAAAAAAATAAGCTTGTTGCAGTTGTGATTATTTTTGAAGCTGCATAAATATGTCAACAGAACTGTCTGAGTGGCTCGCATCGGTATGGGCCTTCAAATTTTTGTGTGCGTCCATTTTGCCTTTTATATGTAGTATCTATATCTATATCTCTGACTAATTTTTGTTTATATTTTGCTTGCAGATATCGTTTTATAGCTGCTTTTCTGAGAATAGAATGTTGTTTTCTGCTGATGAATTAGCAAGGCACGCAAAGGAGAAGCCTTCAACATGATATAGAAATTTTTGCTTCCTAGAAAACCTGACTTCAATGGCCTTGGTCATGTAACTTTTTTATCTCTAACACTCTAGGTAAATTCATTTTATATTTTGTTTCCATCAACATTTCACCATCATGTTAACCATTTAATTTTGGAATTTGACAACAGGTACATCTTCATCATCAATCTCATATAAGAAGACGTAAAATTTTGGCTATATAAGTCTTCTGCTGACGTGTTTGATTTGAAAATTTTCTCCTGGAAGCGGATTTTGCAGGTGGGGAGAAAGTAAAACTCTCTCTCACTCTCTCACACACGTTGACTTATGTCTTTGCTATGCATTCGAAATACCTACAAAAGTGACTCAAATTTGAATTGTTTTCCAGGGATGCATATGTTTCTATGAATTGGGGCATAGGCTGCAAATGCCAGCTGGCACATGAATATGCCCTCAACTTTATAGAGCAGAACTGAGCTGTTTTTCAGGGGGTGCCAGTTAATATGACTTCCCCATGTATATTGAAGACTCGGGCATTATACTCTTCTGCACTGGCACCCATTCCACGTATTATAGAACAAAGTAATTTTTTATATAAAGAAAAATAGTTACCCAATATTAACAGAAAATTAACCAATTTTGTCGTAGACTTTTGGTCATTGACTTTTGGTCATTGATTGACTACATGTTTGTATATATAGGCAGGGGCTGGAGGCGGTGTAAGTAATCATTGTGGAGTTTTTGTAGACTGGATTGCACTGATCCTTTGACATGTGCAGTATTTAATTTTTAATCAATTCAAGGTATCTCAAAATGGTTGAGATCTGTATTTTTGGATTTAAATACCCTAGGGTTCACCCAATCTGCCAGATTTAACTTTTTAGGGTAAAAAAATCTAGGTGGTGGTGCACCAGAAGCCTATCTGTGGCTTCTGGTTGTAGTCAGCGCGGTCCATGACTAGCCTGGCCACGGATGGTGCCGGCAGCCGTTTGGTGCTGTGGACAGTATATATTTATGAATATTACTCTTCTGTTCTACTTTACTCTTTCAAAATTTTAAAAAAATATTCATATTCTATTTTACTCGTTGTTCGAGGTTTGCACATGGCTTTCTTGTTGAATAGATTACTCTTCTGTTCTACGAAAGTTATGTATTTTCTTGTTGAGTGAAAGTTATGTGTACTTTCTTATTAAGGGGCCGTTTGGGGCGTGATTATTGCAAAAATATCCAGACTGGATATTGGATATATACTGTAGCATCAGCTGGATATATAAAATATCCAGATGCTACAGTGTAGCAAAACATCTCATCTGGATGTTTTGCGTTTAGTCACGCCCCAAACGGCCCCTAAAGTCCTATTTTACCCCCACCATTCACAACCACTCCCTTTTTAATAATATAATGACACAACCTGGTGAGGAAAAGGAAAAGAGAGGGAATAATTATTTTGGAAATTCTTTGGGAAGAGGTCATGTAATTTTTAGGTGGTCCCAAGGTCCAATAAAAATGATTTTTTTCCAAATGTGCACACTATTTCCACTGATGGAGCATTTGAATAATGCTATGTACGTTGGGCTTGCATCTTGCTACACGTGTGGCAAGATGCACTTACACTAGCCCAATGTGTAGGACCCAAGCCTACTCGTGGTGGTAACACTAGGGCTGCAAATGGACAAGTTTTGTGTGTGTGTTTTTCTTTTTCTTTTGTTGATATACAGGATATGTTGTTGTTTGAGACTTCTTCATTGCCATAATTGTTTCAAAATTTTTAATCATACTTTTTTCATCACTAAATGGTAAAACCTATTCCATAACCATTTTATTAACTATAATCTAGTCAGCTAAAGATTACTTATTTTCTCGTTCATTAATATGTATTTTAGTAACCAAGTGGAGTTCATTTGGAAAATAGTAACCTTTAAATAAATTAGTCAAAAAATTTTTAGGAGACTGTTGAGCTATTTTTTAGGAAATAACATCGTTTGAAGTAGTGTCTTACCCTTTTTACGAAATATGCTTTGAAGATGTCTCTTCCAATGACGCCTTAGTTTTTTTTATCGGTAAAAAAAGGTATCTCTTAGTTAAAAAACTAACAAAATATAAATTAAAATATAAATAGAAGAAATGTTTTTCTTACTACTATTACAAGAGGATGCATCTCTTCCGGTGACACCTTTCGGGTAGAGTGAAAAAAAAAACCATGCAGGGGCCATCGCTTCGCTGGTGCCTACGTGGCATGTCAAATCATCGGATTAGAAATTAAGTTTGACTCTTTCTTGGTTGGTTATTATTTATTTGAACATATATTATTTGGTAAAATCTCCATAATATCTGGGTCATTTAACTTGGGTATATTATACTGGGTTAGTATGTATTACTATTAGACTGGGAATTACATGATGTTTTTTTTTGCTAATTGGCATTACAGGATGTTTTACCAGCACAATAAATTAATCATTATAAAAATATTTATCATTAAAATGATATGATCGTCAACATTATGAGCAAATATTGAACATTAAACTGATCATTTAAACTGTCCATCAGCAAATATTAAACTCCTCATCAACATTATCACCAGATATTGAACATTCAACTGAAATTAGACTCAATATAATTTTACCAGCAAGAGAGGGATATCTGTTTGCAGCTGAAGGAGAAGAGCAACCTTCTGAGCAATGGATAAAGTGCTTGAAAGAGGACGATGAGTAGGGAAAAGCAACAACCCAATCAAAGTGCGATTCTAAGAATGACAGGGTCAAACCTGTGATTTGGTATGATTTAGTTTTCTGTTGTAAAAACAATTGCAAGATTTTGGGTGAGATTTGGGGCAAAATAAAATCCTGTCCAAAAAAAAAAGTTGCCAAACGTAGGATTTCCAAAAATCCCACGATTCTTTAAATCACAAGGGGGCTAATCACATTTGCCAAATGCACAATAAGGGAAAAGTTTAAATGAGATCGCTCTCATATAGCTTATATGAGGCCAGTTCTTTTCGTAGCTGTTGGATTTTGATCTAACGGCTACCAAAGTGAGTGATAGTTCACTCACCTACCCACTAATTTGATACCTTGTCGGATAGGAATCCAAGCACCCAAAATGTTGGCCCCATATATGAGAACGATCTCATATAAACCGAACTCTTTTATTAACTGTTATCTAGTCGGTTAAAGATTACCTATTTTGTTGTCCATTAATATGTATTTTACTAACAAAGTGTAGTTCATTTGAAAAATAGTAACCTTACAATAAATTAGTCGAAAACACTTAAAGAGACTATTGAGCTATTTTTTAGAAAATGACTCAAGTATAATTACAAAAAAAAGTTGGACTGACAAATTAGGTGCACAAATTTTGATATATATGAATTTCTATCGATAATTAATTATGCACATTGTTTACTTAATGCAATCATGCCTTGTAAGGTATATTATATAAGGTTTGTCACATCATAGTAGTAGATTAAATTTTATTTAAGCTCCATCTCTAATATTATTTTTCTAAGACAAATGATCTTTGTATTTCTTGTTATCCTTCAAACCTGCATCAAAGTGGAAGACAAAAAATTCTACTCATAACCTCTCATTCAGTTCTAGAGAATTTTTGCAATTTAACACAATTTACAACAACTATGGAGGGAGTATAAATTTCAGATTACGAACTTAGAGAAGAGGGCATGGATATACTAAATGAAACAATTGTCTTCGTATATATGGATGTTAAGCAAAAGTGCATTAATGATCTTGTTAGTTTAGAATTTTAAATGTCACCACAACGTGCAACAGCATTTTTTACACTTTAGTTCATAAAATTTGAAAACTACCCCAGAATATTCACTGGTGTAGCAAGTAGCATGCTCTCACATGGGTGGGGCCGGGAGTACAGCGTGGGGGCTTTGGCCCCATCCTGACACAATAATGGCTTAATGCAAGCGAATTGGATAGAGGGGTAACTATAGCACAGGGGAACTATGAAATGCGCCAAACGTGCTGTATTGGATTTGCATCCAGATGACATGGACCATTGATCTTGAAAGTAGATGGTGCATGAGCTAGAACTCAAGCTCTTATAGGAAAGAAAACGATTGGGAGAAATGGCCTGGCCACGTCAACTAGGGCACTGGGGAGCCGTCGATCGCACATGCAAAGCTCCTGCTATTTGGCACCAAACAACTGCCTATAGCATGTGTGTCGTCTATCCTAGACATCTCTTCTTCCCTTTGTCTCCCTCTTAACGTGTAAGCTATGTATGTAAACAAGAGGATGGCCGTTAAACGTCGGGGGTTGATTAAGTTGCCATAGGCTTAACTTGACTTGCCCCGTGATCTAGCACCTCTCCACCCCCAGCAGTCAAACCACAGGGCAAAGGTGATTATCCCAACCTGAGGGCAAGCTTGAGTCACCTCAGCCTGTGCGACTCAGAAGGGCCCCGGCGATAAAAAACCATATCAGGACTCTAATGAGTGTGCACGCAAGAACTATCTAACAAGATGCATTTTAGCATATGATTGCTTTGCTACATTTGGGAATATCAATATAACTTCAAGACATGGAAAAAGTAACACTCGGGACTTGGAGAAAGTAAGTAGAACACGCAATGTTAACATGACAAATTGATACAAACCCAGAATTTTAATCTAAGGTAAAAACAATTCATGCGTGATTTTTTCCCCGAAAAAGATCACATCAA
The DNA here is from genome assembly GCA_039654745.1 of Houttuynia cordata. Classification (NCBI taxonomy): domain Eukaryota; kingdom Viridiplantae; phylum Streptophyta; class Magnoliopsida; order Piperales; family Saururaceae; genus Houttuynia; species Houttuynia cordata. The sequence continues at coordinate 32,615,475 of CM077504.1, forward strand.
CTTATAATATTGCCTCAAGGATGCAACTGACAACCAAAACCTAACAATTATTATTAGTAACTTTACAAGATTGCTTCGTTTTGATTTCTGATTTGTTGTGATTTCATAATTCCTTGGACATGCAAGCTCCCATCAGCATTTATCATGTGTCTATACATGCAAAAGGCCTCCTGGGGCAAGAGAGAAAGAAGCATTATGGGGCTGAATCATCTGAAAATCATGCCAAGTACCTGAAAATGTTTGGATTCTCTTTATCTCTCTCCAAATAGTCTCTGGTAATCAAATCCTCAATCCTCTTCTTGATTGCCTTAAAATCAGGCTGCAAACAGAAACAGAATCATCAGGGGAAAAAATGTCACTCCTTGGTTTGCGCTACATTCAATGCAAATCATTTTCCACTTGAAAGCAACCACTGTCATGCACATTCAACAAGAATGAATACTATGCTAGAACAGACCTTGAACATGCGGCCAAGCTGCTCCACGCATTCCATTACTAACTGCTGATGCCCAAGGACTTTTCGGCTCTTCATTATTCTAACAATTGAAGCATCAATAGCATATCTTCGATCTTTGTCAACATCTTCTATTACCTTTTTCTTCTCATCCACAGGTGGAAGAGGAATCTGCATCATTATAGACAATGAAAGGTCAGGATTAAGAGCTGTATAAAAAACACGTCATTGTATTTTCTTTTAACATGAAAAGAGGCTTACCTTGATCCTTCTCATTTTATCAGTAAACTTTGAATTGAACTCGAAAGAATCAGTGTGAGAGATATTCTTGGTGATCGGCTCCTTGTTAAGAATTTTGTACTTTGCACACGATAGGGAATGGAGTAACCTAACCACATCATCATCACTCAAATTCAACTGAGATACAATCTCTGGGTAGCTCAATCTGTCAGATGTATTAAAGAGAAGTAACAGACAGGCCTGAAACAGAAAAAATATTAGATGAAGGCTACTATATACAAAAGCAGAGCGTAGAGCCCCCAAAAAGATGACAGAAAGGAAGCCAAAAAAATCAAATATGGTATCAGTCATTGAGAAACAGTATCATCACTGGGCAAGTGCTTCAGTTTACCTGATAAGTTGTTACTATCAACTCGATTGGCTTTTGTTCAAACTTGCCAATTATATTGCAGGTACCCAGCGAGTATATCCAAGTTAGCTTCCTGTGTTTAGTCTTTGTTTGATAGAACTCCTTGAACACCTCCACACACTTAACCTGTAAATTTAAGACTGTGAGAGAGAGAGAGAGAGAGAGAGAGAGAGGATTAACGATTTGTTTTACCATTTCAGCTGGTAGGTTCAAATCATGAGATTTATAGCTTGGCCAAAATCCAGTTGTTAAGACAGTCACTGTAAGGTCAATCCCGGGATTTCCACTGGTAGAACTATTCAGGTACTCCTCAAATGAGTTCTGGTTCTCCCTCGCTAATGTCAAATCAGTTACCTAAAAGACACAACATGAGATAATCAGAAGCTCAATTTTTTTTGGTAATTAAATATTTTATTAACCAAAAGAAGGGGAAATAGGAATATAAGAGTTCAAACCCAAAAACCCTCTCGCAGGAGGAAGTTAGAGAAAATCATTTAAAGCAAAAAGTCGTCTAAATCCTTGCAGCCCAGCTCCTTTAGAATAAGGAAAAGAAAGTCCCAACGCACTTTATCAAAAGCCTTCTTTAAGTCAATTTTAATGCAAAATCTCCTTGGCCCTGATTTACAATGAAAATTTCTCACAAATTCATGAGCAAGAAGGATGCGTTCATTAATAACTTATCAAAGAAGGCAAGATCAGAAAAAGCTGAGAAGCCATTATCATTGAAATACATTTGTAAATAAAGTTGCGTAAAGATATAGGCCTAAAGCAATCAAAAGGCTTATCATCTAAAGACTTGGGGACCAGAGGCAAAAACAAGTATTCAAAGATCTAAGAAGCTTAGATCGTGAAAAGAAATCTTTAACCGCATTCAAGAAGTCTCTTCCCACTAGATTCCAAAACTGAATAAAAAATTCCTTAATAAAACCATATGGACCAAGAGCCTTATTATTTGGGGAAGATAGAACTACTTCCTTGATTTCTTCATCAGTAACTGGACTTACAAGATTTTCTACTTGCTAATCTGATAATCTATTATGAAAAGGGATTGAAGAAGAAAGATTGGCTGATCCTGGCTGAAAAAGATCATAATAGGTTTTGGCAGCCAGACCAATTTCCTTGCTGAATCAAGAATAATATTGATACGATTTATGAGGGCATGAAAAGAAACCATTGCATGAAAAATCTAGTGCATTTATCACCTTCCTGCAACCACTAGACTCTAGATTTTTTACGATAAAAACTTTCCCCAATAACTTCTTCATGATAAAGCTCTACTCTAGCTGATTTCTCCACTTGCAACAGATTTAGATCCATAGGGCGAAGAATGATATTTTTTTGGACATCATTGAGCTTCAATTTTGCTTCCCTTGTACGATTCTGAACTTTGCCAAAAACATCCATATTATATTTTTTCAAGACAACCTTAACAAATTGCAGTTGCTTAAAAAGAACAAATTGAGGATCACCATCTACATGCCGAGACCAGGCGCCAGTGACCACATCAAAAATTGAATCTTCTTGGAGCCACATTAAAAAATCAAAAAGGCTTTAGACCATGAGGTTTGCTTTCTTCAATAAAGAAAATAATAGGGGAATAATCAGAAGAACCCGAAAGCAAACATTTGACAGAAGTACATGCAAACTTAGCCATCTATATCGGATTACAAGAATCATCTATATGTTAAAGAACCATATGAATGCCAATTTGACCAAGTAAAGGCCTCAAAAGATGGGATATTTACAAGATCAGCTTCATAAATAAAATGATTGAGCTGATCCAATTACCATTGATTCACCTCAATACTGCCTAGTCTTTCATCATTATGGCGAATGCAGTTCAAATCTCCCATAAGAAACCAAGTTTCATCACACTGAGGTTTAACATTAACCAGAGAATTCCGTAAGGCTTTACGCTCCTGATGAAAGATTTGATGCATAACTCTTCGTGAAAAAAATTGGACATTTTCCAAGAGTTCTCCACCTTGAAGACTTTGGGATTCCAGTAAAGTAAAATGCGCCCTTAAGAATAGAAGAATAGTTGTCTACATTATGCCAGCCACGAATTATACGACTTTGAAACTTTTTGAACTTGCTTTAATTTTACTTTCACAAAGAACAATAAGAGAAATGTTCTCATTGAGAAGTAGGATAGAAACTTCAAGATCCCCCATTCCAAGATGCTAGGCTGGTCATTTTTTCCCCTTGAGGGATTTAGATCCCCCAGTTGAAGATCCCTCACTTGAAGATAACCTCTTTGACGAGCTAGCTCTTTGGCTTTTGACTTGTAGGACCGGATGTAGAGACAATAGGAGCAACCTCTTCCCGTATCCCTATGAGAGAATCAAATGAATTCAAAAACTGGAGGGGAGCCAAAGATGGCTTAGTCCTTGGCTTGCCCCCCCATGTCCAGGCTGCAAGAAACATCCAGCCTGACAACCAATGCGCCTAGGCTGGGAGAATGCAGGTGCAGTGCCTTTGGTAACTTCAGTAATTGGCTCCAAATCCTGAGAAGAGATCACATGTGACGGAAGAGAAGCCAGAGTGTGGGAATCCAAGTGAGATAGGATTTCAAGAACAAGACTCTGTAACATCAACAATTGGCGCCAAGTCCTGAGAAGAGACCTGTTGATGACGAGGGATAGCTGGCGGCAGAGACTGGGATTCCAAGATAGAGAGGACTTCTTCTATTGAAGGAGGCACCCTCGAGTGATTAGGATGATTCCTCGCAATGGACGGTTCTGAATGAGTTTGGACGGTCAAAGTGCTCATCTCCCTCCTATCGCCAGAGGCAATCATAGAGGTAGTTTTTGAAGCTTGCAATTGAGTGGCTAGAGCTTGTTGAGAGGTAATATGTGTAATTTGGTCATGAGCATGATATTCTCTTGGGTGCCATTCTTTACGGCCGGCACAGACATTGGCCTGATGGTCAAAAGTGTGGCACTTAGAGCAGCTTTTAGGTCTTCACTCATAAGTAACCTTGAAACTCTTTGTTGAACCATCGTCAAACTTAACCTTCATTGTATCATGATAGTCGAAGTCGGGCTGGATCTCTACACACGGGCATAAATTAGACGACTCCAACTTGTGGTTGGGCCATCTGTGTGAAGGGGAGTCCCTATATTGCTGCCGATTCGACTCAAACTCTCCACGTTGAAATGCTCCAACGACAACTCATGTAGCCGGACCCAAATAAGAATGGTATTAATTGACTCTCTAGCATGCTTCATCCCCTGCTTCCAAGGTGTGAGGATAAAGGGTCGACCTCTAACAGCCCACATAGAGTTGTGGACTTTTTCATAATGCTGAGCACATGAGAATCAAACAGGAAGAAGCCCTATGCTAAAGACTACATCTCAAAACTGACTTTCCATGCTCTCAATAGGACATTCTTGAGCTAGACATAATACGACTTTTTCCTTAGGACATAGCCAATAAGACAATTTTGCAATTTGAGGGTGTTATGGCAAATTATGTCCCCCGGAATATGGACTGATGGCTTGTGGAGAGGATCTAGGTAATGAGAGAGTTTTGTAAAAGGAGATGCCTTGGAGAATAGGTTACTCCAATTGGGTTGAGAGCATGAGGAGAGAATAGGTGTTGTAAAGGTGGACATGAGGAAGAAGGATGGGCTTGCACGGGGGGGTGGGGGCAGTGGAGGGGGGGGGGGGGGGGGTTTCGGGGGAAAGAAGAATGAGAGGAAGGGTTGGGAGTGTGAAGGGAGGAAGTCATGGCGACAACCAGCCGGAGTGGTTGGCCATAGGGCTGCACAAAAAACCCGGAACCGACCCAACCCGGATGGAACCGACCCGAGATTAACCCGGGTCGGGTCGGGTCCTATCTCGGGTAGGGTCGGTTCCATAGTTTTAAAACCCGGGTTCTATCTCGGGTCGGGTTGGGTTTTGCTTTAAAATACCCAAGAACCGACCCGACCCGAGATATACCATTTAAATCAATTTTTTTAATATATATATTTTTTATTATTATTATTATAATGATATAAATTATTTTATTAAAAAAATTTATAATTATATTGATTATTTTATTAAAATCTCGGGTTTTATCTCGGGTTCTCGGGTAGGGTCGGGTATTATGGGTTTTATCTCGGGTCCGGGTCGGGTTTAGGATCTCGGGTTTTATCTCGGGTCCGGGTCGGGTTTAGAATTCCCGGGTCCTATCTCGGGTAGGGTCGGGTTTAGCAAAACCCGACCCTACCCGACCCATGATGCAGCCCTAGTTGGCCACCAAAAGAAGAGGCCAGGATGGAGAGGGGAGGAGTCGCTCTCAGAGCCCTCGAGAAAAATCACAATTTCCATCAAAGGATTCCTTGCATGCCTAGAGCCAATTTTTTTTTGGCGTTGGCGAGGGCGCAGGCAAGCTAGAGGGGGGAGGTGGCGGGGGAGAAGCAGTCAAGGTGGGAGGCGAAAGTCACCCTCAGTGCTCCCCCATCTTCACTATAGCCTAACTTGAGCTTCCTCAATCATCTGTTTGTTGGTCATGGCGAGGTCGGCCTCAAGCTGAGAGAGATCCATGGCTCCTCGTAGTCGAAGGCCAGTTGCAACACGTCACAGACCGGATGGAGTGAGATTGTGCCAGCGAGTAGTAGTGATGGTACTCCAGGAGAGGAAGGCGTCAACCTGTGCTACAGTAACAACGGCTTCCATGAAAAGTTTCGATCTGAACATAGATACAACTTCCCCGCAAGCAGAGGGATGAGGAATCTGCAGAATGTGAATGCGGGCGGAGAGGCGAGCAGAAATTGCTCAAATCGCCCCCTATCGCTACAGTACCTCTCTAGAAGCTCAATGAAGATGAAATACTATACATCTATATAAGAATTAATTGTTCCACTTATCGATTCACCACAGCATATCAACTCACCATCCCTTCCATTTTTGAAGTAAATTGTCCACCACATTGCTGCTTCAGCTTTGTTAGAATACTCCTCTCATGGTCATCATTGGCACTTCGGTCAAAGAGAAGGCGCCGAGCAAGTTTCTTCCTAAAGATGAGTAGTAGAAAAACATAAGGATGATTTACCAAGAAGAGATCAACGACCAACAGGAAATTGTGCCAAAGGCAGGCATATTACCTGTAGAACTCACTGAACAGGTCCTTATCACTGATATATGCAAGCAATCTTACTACCTACAAAATATCGAGGCAAAAACAAAGTGAAAATATGTACAATGAGCATGAGTTATGATCCGAAAAATTCATAACAGATAATCAAACAACAGTAATAACAAAATACTATTACCTTTTCCAAAGTTTCCTCAATTGCTTCATCACTTAATTTCTCACTGCCACCCTTCTTAAGAATATTATCACAAAATGTAGCTAGAAGTTCTGCACTTGAGCTGCCAGAAACACCCTTGTTGCAGAATACCTCAAATGCTTCTTTAAGGGCCTACAAGAAAATAGAGATCACCAATAGGATTAAGAATTAAGCATCAGATCATCATCACCATCATACGCCTTATCCCAGCTATCTGGTATCTGGGGTCGGTGGCATGGATGATATACCATGTTTGACTCTTATCAGAATCAAAATGGTACAAAATCCATACAAAGAAACATAGTGGCAAGTTTTTACACCAGATGCCCTTCCTGACGCAACCCTATGAAGAGGGGACGATGATAAGAATTAAGCATCAGATAACCATTATAAATACTCCCTTAACATTTTTCTCCTCTCCCCCAGACAATCCCCTTCCCCTCTCCCAACACAGACAAATCCCCCCTAAAACACCAAACAACCGAGGGGAAAAAACCCAGGGACAGCAAGCCTGGCATCCCAGAAACAAAAACAGTATAAAAATGCATACAGAAATACAAATACAAACCTTGTGGAAAAGTGAGTGGTTCATGAAGCAGTCATTGACATAAGCCATGTACTTATCATGCAGATCAATAACTTTTCTAACAAAAACCTGTGAACTCAGAAAAAATGGAGATTCACCATCATTTTTTTCTCCTTAAAATATGTAAGTAAAAATAGGTACAAACTTTACCTGTTCTTGCAAACCAACAGTATCTCTTTTTTCAGCCTGCATATATGGAAAACGTTAATTAAATGAAATGTTGCTTTTTCCAACTAAGTAGTGAGGAGCATTTCAACATTAGCTATAAAAAAACTAAAGGAAGATATACTGCATAACATAAAATACTCAAACATATAATTCAAAGTTTAAGAATGGACGAGCAAGAACACGGGCATCGTCTACACTCTGGAAAGCACTCACTTTCTTGTTACTTGCTGCATCTTCTGCTTGTTTGACCAAGGCTGTACCTTCATCTGTAACATGCTGTAGCAAAGACCAAACAGCGACATAAGAATTATGCAATCATTTAATGGGTACAAAAAACAGAGTTCGTTAGAAGGGCAATGAAACACAAAGCAGGAAGTAGAACCTGTTTAAAAATTTGTGCAACAGGCTCCAGACCTCGTGGTATTTTTGAAAACAATCTATACATACGTGACAGATCATCCACCTATAGCATGAGAAAACTTGTAAAGTTATCCAACTCCCAAATTTTAACCCGCAAATGCAGCTAAGCCTACCTTATCATCTCTGAGCAGGGCATGACATCCAGATTGCTCTTTCTCTAACAATTGGTTTGCGTACACCGTTAGCAACTCATCTTGCACTTTCTACATGGCAAGTAACAAGCGGAATTAAACACCAATTATGAATGTTCATCACAAGTTCTTTCAGTTAAAACACAAACCTCTAATAATTTCTGTTCACTGCTCAAGTGTAAGTAATGAGCAACCCGATCCTTCTCACGTTTCAAACATTCCTCAGCCTGAAAGTTAGGTCAAGGCAAAATGTCACTTCAGATACTTAGTCACCGGACTAGTAACAATGGAACAATATAGCCCAAGGCAGACATCACCTTAAGCATGTAATCAGGACAAGAATCCTCCACAATCCAGTTTGAAGCTTTGCGCTTATAATAGGCACCAGTGTCATCCAACATGGCCGCTTCAAAATCTTTTTCGTAGTTATCCATACTCCCCATCCCAATCTCAACAAAAATACCCAAAACATTCTTTAACAATGCTCGATCAATTTGCTCCCCCTCACGCTCTTGGTCAATCTGCTTACATGTATATGCATATAAATAAATGAAAAACGTTTGAATGAAGTGAAACATATCATAATGTTTACTAGCCTTCATCATACCAATGTTATGACTGCATCTCTAACCTTCCCACTGATCTCATTATAAACCTGAAATGTTCATAAAATCACACAGTAATGAATGTAACAAAGAAGCTTCTGGTGCCGATGATTCAAATATCGAACCATGTACAAAAAGCAATAAATGAAAAAATAATGAATTTGGTGCCACAAAAAGACCACACAAACCATCCAACTTAATTAAAAAAGGTATTTTACCAGTTCACGGAAACGTGTCAGACCAACATCATTAAGTGGGGAAAGCGATCTCCGTGCAATGAAGTAGCGATCGAGATAATGAAAGAATCGAGATAGCCATCTAACCATGACCTTATGGTTTGCCCATCTTTTTACAAGTTCTCTAAGCATGAACTCATCATGCTTCTCCCTCAAAGATGGCAACACCTGAATAATTGAAAACAAAACAAGCACAAGCACTGGATAATGCTAGCAGATAGTTGAAAAGTACACAATTCCGATTTTGCTGATAACAGTAATAAAATAAATATTATATGAGTTAGACACAACTTGAAACATTATAAATGCAGGAAGCATTAGGAACAAATTCAATCTTATATTTGCAGAATTTTATTATGGAATGGTTAAATTGAAGTAGAAAAAGAACAAAACTACAAAGTTATTACTTGTAAATCCCAAAGAAAGAAACGATCCACTGAACCTAAAATGATAATTTTTGCTTACCGTAGATCGTATGTACTCATCAAATGCCTCCTGATACTTGTCATAAAGGTTCTGCGAGTAGTCGTGGGGTGGTTTCTGAGTGCACATGTTGTATATAGTTCTAACATGGTGGTTAAGGTAAGGAAAAAACAAAAAAATTCAGTAAATTCAGCTCCGTTGCACATTCGCACTAATAGTCATTGAAAGTAAAACAGCCAATAAAAGGATACGTGTAAAGCGTCATGTATTCATCCGAGCTGAACTGGGGCTCCGGGAGACCTTCCAAAATATTCTTCAGCTTGACGATACCTTTCTGCATGATTCGCCATCCCTCATCCAATTCGATAATTCTTCTATCGTTCATCTTCACAGCGAGTCTTATTCAACAATCAAGCGCCTAAATCAGCAAAAAAGACACATAGTTGCATTAGAGAACGAAAGGGCTTCCTGAAAGCCAGTGAAACAAGATCTCGACTTCCACAATCTTCTGAACCCCATTCCCCGAAGAAGTCAACCTGATTCCGGCGAAGCCGCAGATCAAAATCCCTAAACCATCGCGAGATGAAGATACGAGGATATACCTGAATCTGGAAGAATCGAGCGAACCCTACCCTAGCAGGTTCGAAGAGTGGAACCGAGGACAAAGATGGTGCGACGCTGCCGTAAAATCGGGCATGGAAAGGGCAGAGCGAGACGGGCTAGGATTTAGGAGCGTTTGGATTGGGGAGAAGGGAGGGAGATTTGGAAATGTGAAATTGGAGTTCCAGACCCTCTCCCAGCGCAGATCAAAGCCCACAAATTCCTCTCTTCTATTTTTCACTTTTCATAATTGGGGAAACACTCAGGAATACAGGGGCCAATATGCCTTTGTATATGCATTTTGAGGAGGAGTGCGGAAATGCTTCTTTCTCCCGCTTCATTATCACGGTCTGACATCACGTGCATATGTGGCAGGTGAAGTGGCAAGGCTTAGGTGGCAGAAGACCTAAGGGTCCAGAAAGCAAAACCTGCCTATTTTCCCTCGGTTCGTCTCCAGCCCTTCACAAAACCGCCACCGCCACCGCCGCCTCCTCCTCCTCCTCCTAGCCGACACCCTCCCACCTTCGATGCGCCTTGGGCGGAATTGGACAATTATTAGTAATCTGCTTTTAGCTGACAACTTCAACCACGAGTGTCAAATTTTTGCAAACATGAGCTCCATTTTTTAACATTCTTAAAATTGCCAAAGCTCCATTTTATCTTTGTCCACCATGAAGAGGCAATGCGTAATATTTCGTTGAGAAAATGGGCTACCAGCCCTTTGACAATTATGTGTAATATCATTTTCCTTTGGTTCACGGCAATTTTCTCTTTTTCTTCTTATAAAATCCTATACATTAAAAATTGACTCCAGGATTGTTGCTTCTACTGCTGGCTTGATCTATAATAAGTGTTTCAATTCTAGGTTGAATCTAGTGCAACCCTGCCTGGCTTTTTAGTCGATGCACTCTCATAACACAATGTGGCTTAGTTTATAATTGCAGCTATAGAATGTATGCAATATTAATCTCAATTGTGTTCAAAAATCAAACTGGGATGCACTTTGCACACAATGAGAAGTAATTTTTTTAATGAAAGACAGAAGTAAGTTTTAGTGGCCTAGAATTGTTAGGCCTCATTCACACAAAAATGGCACTCGTTACACAGTAGCTACTCGTTACACAAAAATTGGTTGTCGATGTTTATTACAGTCTACCACCCAATAGCTACTCATTACACAAACAAAAGGTCGTCATATTCATGTAAGCTTATACACAAAAGTTGCAACAAGGCTCAAACAATAGCTTCTGTCACCACTTATTGAGGCTTTGAGAGGACCATCACCTTTTGGTGCCCAACTCGAGCATCATGGACGCGTCCTAGATGCCGAAGTATCTGTCAAAATTAAATATATTCTTTTTTCTATAACAATTTCAAAGAATTCAGAGCACAGTATAAAATATTAGAAGAAGAGATTTTCTCTGCTGACCAGGCATATTAAAATTTAGCAACAAAAGAAAAGATTACAAATACACCCCTACAGATGTTCTCCTTTCTCTCTAATTCAATAATAATAATCTAATTAAATTGCTGGTCGAAGTCAGGAAATGAACCTGTTTTTTTTTCGATTAAATTACCATAACGCCGTCTGCTAACCTATAATCCACACTCCACAAGAGTCATCATGATTGTCCATAAGTTTTTTTAAGGGGAAAAAGTAATAAAAAACGATACTTCCTTTCCCGAAACACACGCACACACTCATCTGAATCTCTTTGACTTTTCTTTTTATGCATTAACATCACCCAAAAAACTTCTTTTTTACAAAATCATGTAAAATAAATTTCCCTCAGCAATAGCATCGTATTCATTAGAAGAATAATATGAATTTTTATCCAAAATAATATTTTCAATCCGAATCTTTACCTAAAATAACATTTTCATCAATAAGAACATAAAAAAAATTAACTTTTACAGCAAACAAGTTACCAATGTAAAAGGCTTTGGGAGCTTTGCCTATTTCATCGCATACATCACTTCCTTGTGAGTCTGGGTTCTTCATTGTGAACTTTTCTGCATTCCTCCGTGGTTCTACCAGAAAATATGCTCGACTGGGCAAAACTCTTCACTGAATTGAGCCCTCCAAGCTGTTGAAAATATCAAAATGACAATAGAACTAAATATGCAGAGGTAACTTGGAATAAAACAACTGGTTTCCAACCCTCTGACCTGACAAATCCAAATTGGTAACTTTCAGTTCCACATCACTGTTTTGTAGAGAGAACCAAACGGGAAAAAGCAAAAAAAGAAAAAAAATTGTAGAGAGAGAGTGGACTCGAGGAAGACGGAGAGGAGCGAGGCAAAAATACAGAAAAAAAAAAGCAAAAAAGGAAGACCTCAATCAGAGGAAGACGGAGAGGAGAGAGCATCTCCAATCGGCGGCGAGGGTGGTCGATTGGCGGCAAAGGAATAGATTCCCGCTTCTGTATCGCCATGAATCGAAAAGACCGTGTTACCCTTAAGCTGATGTGGACTCTCAGATTTCAATTCCATATCAGCACTACCGTGAGAATCTGTCTGGGGAATAGCATTACGCTTTGAGAAGAGTGTGGACGCAAACCGACAACACAATTAAAGGCAACTCACCCTATTAAGAAGTTTAATAATGTTATTGAGCTTTTTTTTTTTTTCCCCAAAAATGGTCCTGATTGACTTCGGGCATTTTTGTCAGTAGATTTTTGGAGTGGCAAAGCCAAATTTTAAAGAAGCATAGTGTTTGGTTACAAAGAATTAACTTTTAAAGAATAATTTAGGGTCCGATAGTATATTTTATAAATAAATATTAAAAATAGAAGTACATAATAGAATAAAATATATTTTTAATCATAAAAATATATTTTTCCTATTATGTGCCTTTATTTTATTTATAAAATTATAAAATATATCACGTGATTTGTCTAAATCCTACGTTTAGCAACTCCTTTTTGGGTGAGATTTGATTCTTTCCCACCTCAGAATGACGTGATTCTTATTATAACCTGAAAGAGGGTCACCCAAAATGACAGGCCCAACCCTGTCATTTGCTAAATCACACAAGATTCTTTTAAGGTGCGTTTGGCAACCTTGATTTGGATTTAGAGATGTAATTTTGTAAATGACAAGGTTCTGCTTGTCATTTTGGGTGACCATCTTTCAAGTTATAATAAGAATCACGTTATTATGGAGTGAGATTTTAGAGAATAATCAAATCATACTAAAAAATAAGTTGTCAAACGCATGATTTAGACAAATTACGTGATTCTTAAAATCAATGGGTCTAAATCCACGTTACCAAATGCACCTTTAATGACATAATTGTAAGAATTACACCTCTAAATCTAAATTAAGGTTGCCAAAAGCACCCTTAGAGGAAATTTTTGTGGAGAAGTTGAATTCTCCTCATAGCTACGTATGTAGCTGCTACCAAACACGCCCAAAGTCTTGGGTACTATGAAACATGAATTTTAGAGGTCTTATTATTAGAAGAGCCCGGTTACACATCGGATTTGGATTTGGATTTGGATGCCATGGCGTTTATTAGTATCGGGGAGAGGCGAGTTTAAAGCACCCGCCCACCTCGGGGATTACTGCAGACTGTTGGATCTGGATCAACGTGGGATGTGTGAACCCTTAACTTTCTTCATTAGCAGAAATGCCCCTTGTACATCAAGAAAGCTGATAATTGTTATATACGCATGACCAAACCCATACATTCGTCTTTTTACTTTGACCAGGAATTGCACATGTGCAAAAGCATGTGGTTCTTTATAAACTTTAGTTACTTCTTTTTATATAGATAGACTTTAGTTATTAATTTTACGATAACTACTCATTAGGATTCCACATGTGATTTGCAACTAATAAATTATTATCTGATATAAAGATGACACAACCCAAGAGGCTAACGTAGGCCTCCACCTTTATCGATATCAATCAATAGAACTTAAAAGGTAAATTCAATTAATTAGACAATTAATTTTTTTTTTCTTTTCCACCAAATTCACCCTTAAAACTGCATGGACATGAAGGAAAAATAAAAGGGGCATGCATTATCCGTCCACATTAACGACTCAGAGGCATCAACCGTCCATGGCCTTAATTAGGCACAAATATTATTTTAACCAAATTTACCCACAAAACCGAAGGGACAAAAAAAACTAAAAAGCGCCATACTAACTACTCGCCTACTCGGGAGCATCATCCGTCTCACATAATTTAGTACACTCAAGTTCCTGAAGCCCCTATGAACTACTCGAAGTTGCAGGCTCATCCTAAAAAAATAGTTGCAACAAAATCAGGACATGCGGGTAAAATTGACATATTGAATAATACCGAAAAAATATAAATATTAGGTGATAAAAAGTCAGAATTAGTAGCAAATTGAGTACAACGTGAGAAAGATTTAAAAAAGGCATAAAATACTCCCTCTGCCTAAAGTTAATACACATTACATTGTAAGAAATGCTGATTTTTATTGAGTGATGGTAACCAAAGTCTAATAGAACAACAATTAGAACAGAAATTAGGGTATCAATACTTGGTATGGCTCTTTTTCAAGTATCCAGAGGACAAGCAGTTTTTTCCTATGGAGTTCTCATATTAGAATGGAGTGAGTATCAAGCAATCAATTAAAGGAACTAAAACTACACAGAGTTTCAGAGACCGCCTTTTGTTTTCACAGTATCAAAGATGCGTCGTGATTAGTCGTTGATATTTACGTAAGCCAGCCATGAAGCATGTAAAATGCCATCGTATTGTCTGTTCAAAACCCACTCTAACTTTATACAAATTTTATGAAATAACTAGATCGAGTTAAACCGAAGTTCTAACAGGCAAAAACGAAAATGTAAAGAAGACCACCACCAGGCACTCATCAGTTGACATTCTAATGTTCTAGCACGTCAACACATTCAACCCAATGGCCTTTTTCACCTAGCCAGCATCTTGCCCTCGGACAGACAGCAATGCAGTACGCACTTTCTGTCATTTGTGCAAATCCAAAATCAGAAATGAATAACTCAATTAATAAACTATGCTAAACACATGATTTCAATAAAGAAAATTTTGCGCACCTCTAGCAGTTTCTTCTCCGTGCTGCTGTGCACGTAGAATAAGACATACTCTGTCTCATGTTTTAAGCAGTCCTCCACCTGTTTTTCATCCACAGAACCAAACTAAAATCATTCCCCCCGGTATAAGCACATTTAACACTTTCTAACCATATATTATAGATATTTATGATAATCAACCTTATGCATGGACTGTGCAGAGTCAATCATGACCCAGTCTTTCTCCTTCAAACGGTCACCAACCTGGCAATTGTATTACACACACTATCATTTTCTTCACCTAATGCAAAGTGATTCAACTGTTGCAGTGCAAAAAAAGTATAAAGTGGAAACTACCTCTAGCATCTGCATGTTACCCACACAGGAGTCAACCATGATCCAGTTTATGGCCTTCTGAGTGTAATAGGTAACCGTATTATCAAGAAAAGGGGCTTCAAAGTCATTTTCGTAAAATGCTGTTGATCCATCTCCAATCTCCAAAAACATATCCACCGCATTCTTTACAAGATGCCTATTGATCTGCTCTCCAGTGCGTTCGTTGTTAATCTGAATCATTCACCAAAGGGACTAAAACATTTCAGGCTAAGGGTAATAAATGAAAGTATTAGCAAATATACTTAAACTAATTTTTCCCAAAGCATTCATAAAGCAACTTCAGCCATCATCCTAATTTTTTTCACATGAAAAAATCTAAAAAAGAAAAGATAGCTCTTCAAATTTTCATAAACAATATACTCTTCCAGGCCAGTAAACTAATGAAGTGGGCTCCCAATTAAATAACGATAATCATGTACATTTTATAAATAAAAGTTAATCTTTTCCTTCTTCACTAACTTCTTCAGCACTGAATTTCTATTAGCTTCATGACTTTCCCCGAATAGAACTCCTGATATTTACATCAAGCCTTTTTCTATTCAAATCCATTTTCCTAGAAAAGAATATTTACTCAGCACCAGAACTAATAAAGTATAGAAGAAAATAAATTGTAGAAGCTATTGGTCTTTAGTAAATTTTCTACCAAAAACCTCTACCAATTCCACAGAACTTGCAAGAACAGGATTTAAAAAGAAATCAGATATCAAACCAATCAGCACAAGGTAATGATAAAGATGATATTGAAGAAATACAATTAACCAATATATGATAAAAAAAAAGGACTTGTATAAAGAAAAGTTTATGCCCCATTGAGCACATACCATGCATAATGCAGTGTCTCTGACTCGATCCTTCATCTCAAGGTAAACCTGAACCCCATGAATAACAAACATGGAAAAGTAACAAATGAAGACCCATATGAATTAATTGGTGTACTCCTTCCTGAAATGAAGCAGCCATACATACATATAGTATTAATATAAGCAGATTATTACCAGATCCCTGAAAATTGTTAAACCTGCCTCCTTAAGGGTTGGAAGTCCTCTCCTACTAACAAAGTAGCGGTCAATGTAATGGAAAATTTCTGAAAGCCTATTGACCAAAACTTTGTGATTAAACCAGCTTCTAACAAACTCTTCTAGCAGAACTTCGCCACACTTCTCCCTTAAAGAGGGTAACACCTGGTTAAGAGTAAAGTACAGAAGAAATAGCAATAAAAAAATTGTATATATGGTCCAACATAGTACAGAATACAGAATTAGGCTGTAATGTATACAAAAGTTAACAAGACGCTGCAAATACACAGGTGTGAGACTGAAAATAGTTGCAGTAAACAACTGTGTGATAGGCGTGTTCCAAAAAGGCTTAAAGACAAGTTCTATAGGACAGCCATTAGGCCTATAATACTCTATGGAGCGGAGTGTTGGGCACCAAAGAGGAGTCATATAGATAAATTAAATGTAGCCGAAATGAAAATGTTCGAAATGAAAATGTTAAGGTGGATGAGTGGGGTAACTAGGAGAGATAGGATTAAAAATGAATATATTGGGAAGAGTCCAGGAGTAGCTCTTGTAGGGGAGAAACTGAGGGAATGTAGGTTGTGTTGGTATGGGCATGTGCAAATAAGACCATTAAATGCCCCTTTCAGAAGATTAGAAGGAATACATGTAAAAGATGCTAAAAGAGGGAGAGGGAGACCTAATAGAACTTGGATAGAATTAATAAAAAAATTAACTTTATTATCTCTTACAAAAGAGGTAGTCCAAAACAAGACTGAATGGAGGAGTGAGATCCGTGTTGCCGACTCCAAATAGTTGGGAAAAAGGCGCTTCTTGATTATGGTTATGATTATGAAGAACAAATCTCCAAGCATACCAATTTCCTTGCTAGTAGAAATAATCAATGTTAAACTAACAAAACCTACGAAATGTATAAAATTGAAAGGAATCCCAACCTTGACTAGCAGGTAGTCCTTGATAGTAACGGTATAGCGATCATACAGATGCTGCGTATAGTCACGAGGAGGCTTCTGAGTGCACATGTCGAACACGGTTCTGCAAAGCAAGCCAAAATAAATCAACAAAAACACTAAATTTCAACAAACAATACAACAACAAAATTCAGAGATTTCGAAAAATACATGTAATAGAACAACTAACAAGTGTCTAATTTACAACACAACACGAGACCGGCATTCTCGGACACAAAAAATACAAAACCAAAAACCCTGTCATATGTAAAAGAGAGACTAAATTCAAAAGAAGTGAGCAAAAAAGAAAAGCAGAAATCGAGGGAAAATAAGGATACGTGAAAAGCACCATGTAGTCGGCAGCGGAGAACTCTTCCTCGGGAAGGCCTTCGATGATGCGAGTGAGCTTGACGATGCCCTTTTGCAGGAAGTCCCAGCCTTCCTCCAATTGGATGAGCCCTCTGGTGGACATGGTGATGTTGTACTGTCTTCGGATGGCCGTCCGCCGCCTGATCGGAACAAGTCGACCCACCGGAGCAGTTGAGCCACGCAGCCTCGGAGAGTGAGGAGGAGACGAGGAGTCTGCTGGCTTTACTTCATTTTGGGACCATCACTCACCAGTCACCAGATGATGAAGTTTCATGTATGATCTTATCGAACTGTTTTTTTATATGGAACATTCGATTAACTAAGCATATGTTACACACGAAGTGCTCACAACACATGGAAGGGATGTGAGAAGCCATCATACATACAACTTGTAAAGGACCTCAAACTCTAGCATCGATCGTAGTCGCCAAGGGGTTGACCATTTGTTTTAACTTAAGAGGTAGGCTGGTTTTATGTTAATATATGCGATCTAACGATCAAATGAAAGTGGTGGTGTGCTTTTTCGACTTCTTGTGTTGAAGAAGGGGGAGCACCTGTGGTCGAAATCCGGACCAGCGACATCTCGATTGTGTATGCGGTTTGGGGGGGGTGCAAAAGTTATGGACTATGGAGTACCAATCAAATCAAATCCCATAAATAAAATTTATACCGATCATATGAAATTTATTGGTTGAGTGTTAGCTAGTCGTACAATTGGCTAGAACATAAGGATCAACACGTCAAAATGAGTCCAAGTATTGTCATCAAATGTCCTTCGCAGTCCCACCACTATGGCCCTATGGGAAACATCACCAGCCATATATATATATATATATATATATATATTCTCGTCTATCTTGGCCGATAAGTTTTATTCCCATATTGAAAGATAGAAGTGGACAACGATCTGCATCCAGCCTACCTGCTCTCCCCTTCTCTGCCTTTGCCTTGCCTTAACTCCTGTGTTGCTTGGCCACCCCTTACAAGATAGGACGTCCGGGGTTGAGACCAGCACCTCGGCTCGATCGGGCCTCTACTTGCAAGGCTTTCCTGCACCTACAGGCCCTTCTCTTCTCTAAACATGAGACTTGTAAGCTCTATGTTTCTTGTCAAACAGACAATTATCTCAGTCAGTGTGGATTTTACATGGCTCAATGTGATAGGCCGTCTCTAAAGTTGGAATAATCGCAACTTACGAATGATAGGGTGGATGACCCTTAATGTACTGAAAATCATATTCGGAGCCAACTCATTTGTATTTTATTATTGAGCACGATAACATCAGCAAGAGGGCCCCCTATGGTTTGGCAATGTCAAAGGCTAGCTCACAGCTTATGTGCATGGTGCTTGTCTACGATGGCACTGTTAAAGTCTTCAAAAGTATGATGGCCCATCGGTCTAGGAGTCACGAAGGAGGCAGATCCAGTTTGGGAATACATTGACCTGAGTCACCTACTACCACAAAGGCTGCATCTCTCGTCGTATCTTTTTAATTGTTACACGGATATGTACTTCCGCCTGTGCAATGAAGAGGGGTCAGGTCCTCTTCATCCCGTCCGTCCATCGCATGTCTTCACACATGTGTCACGATACAGTTTAATCTAAAAGTTGAAGATATACTTAATTATGACGATAAAGCAATATTCAGTGTTGGGTTTCTTCTCGTATAATAATATTGTTTTATCTACAACAATGATAATGAGTATTTAGTGATAATGAGCTCATCCCTTTTCACGATTTCCTGCCAAATAAGGCCACCTGAAAAAATTGGAAATAGAAGGAGTTTTGTCCGCAAGGCAGATTAGACTTTTTTTTGTTACAAAGGCAGATTAGACTTTTAATTAATCCCAGACTCCCAAATTAACAGAACTGGAAATTTCTGCATTTTAAATTCTGGGCAGAGAAAAACCGTCTGATTGTTGGAACTATTTACATGCATGACCTCATCACCAAATTTCAATCATGACCGCCTTTCTTTAATTAGTAAACAAAAAAATTCACGTTAGATTCTTTTTCTTTTTCGTTCCTAACGATAAGAAACCCCATTTATTTACGGAAGGTATCAACATTACTCGCAAAGAAAATAAAAATTTATATAAAAAAAATTATTTGTATGTCAAGGGATATCTATGTCCCTAGGACTTGAAAGGGTAGGGCAATAGGCCTCTTAGACACCGTATGCCAAGGTTTTCAAAACCGGACCGGCCATCGACTCGGATTGATGGCCGGTCCGGTTGGACCGTGGTCAAACCGATTGACCCAGATTTGAAGTGATAAGTGGTAAATATATATTAAATAAATATTTTGTATCATATTAACACAAGAGAGCACGTAGCCCAGGTGGTTAAGGCTCCCTTAAAAAGGGGCTCAAACAAGAAATCTGACCGTGACCGGTCCGGTCCGATTTTGAAAATTATGCCATATGCCTAAGGGCCACCTATGGTATATACTCAAACCTATGGTATATACTTAGGTAATACAAAATATTACCATCCCCATGTAGGTTCCCAATAGAGTAAGGGTTTGAGCTCAAAACCTTCACTTGTCAAATCCTGTCCATCACACCAACACCTCATTAGTTGAATAAGAAAAGTTAATTTATGCCGTAAGAGATTATTAAGATCCAATGGTTACCCCCCCTCCCGCCGACCCCAAATTAATGCAACTCATAAAAAATTTAAGCAAAAATACATAAAAATATTTTAAAGGGTTTTTTTTAGAACTCAAAAGTTCATATATCTCACATGGATGAATGGGCATTTTTGGCACACCACCTTATAAACAATGCACAAGCATCCTCATGAGAGTTGTAAGTTGTAACATAATAATTGAAAAAACTTAGTTAAAAAAAGTTTTTTAATTATGACCAAAAAGTTTTTACAAAGAGGTTTCGCCCAGCAAGCAACAAGTGCATATTTTCCTCCTCTCATTTTTTTTTTCTTTCTTTTTTGCGCTTTCGCGTTCTTCGAGTCTCTCTGCGTCGTTCGCTCGCTCTCGACTTCCCTGTTTCTCATGTAACAGCGACCAAAGTCCCTGCTTTCGAACACCAAAGGTATGACTCTCTTCTCTCTGGGCTTACTTGCTTCTTCTCCTTCACCTTTGTGTTGAATGGATGTGTGTCTCTCTCTGTGCTTTCAGTTATTTGACATCCTCCAGCTAACAATCAAGGTCAATCTTTTCTACAGCAGTTAAGCCGGCGGCCCATTTCCTCATCCTGGTCTTACGTGCCTTTCGACGTCCTAGCTCTCTCCAATGGAGGTCAGACTTCTCTTCCTTTCTCCCACTTCTCATGTTGCATCTTCCATTACATGGGTTTCTCTTTTCACGGCTTTGTTGCTGCTTGTATTGACTTGGTTGTGATTGGCTCTAGTCAAGGAAATATAGTGCTTTACTGGGTCACTTTGGATTTCTCGTTATATATGTGCGATCTCGTTGCGTTTCTTAGTATTATGGTGTGGTTATCTTCTTGATTATGTGGAAGGAAGAGGTTAATCAACTGGTCTCGATGCTTGTTGCTGGATCCTTCCGGAATTTGATTTTCTCTTGTTATTTGTTCCTCGTGCCCTCTTGTTTTTTTATGAAAAACGTACTGAAATTGCCTTGTGATCTTTTTGTGCGTAAAAACTCGTCCTTGTCCCCAGTTGTCATTAATGAAGTATTGAGCAATCTTGCTAGTGGGATTAACAGTTTAAATTTAACTATTTGATTCTCCTTTTCCTCGAAGTTGGCATAATGGTTCTTTGGTGGATAAGTCAGTTGAGTTTGACTTATATGTTACCTATACTGATTATCTATATCTACATTAGGAATGCATTAGTCCTTATATGGTGGTCACTAGTCTCTGTAGCTTCCTTGATCGTTCTAGGCTTTCGTGAGTTGATACGCATGTAGTGACTTTCCTTCTAGTACATATGTACAATGTACTTGTTGTTGTTATGCATCAGGATGTACTCATTGACTTGTGATTATTATCCATGTAGCAGTCCTTAACTGAAGAAGTCAAGTTCCGGGATCAAGAATCTGCCCGTGATCTATCTTCTGAAGCATTCTCTTCTCCAACATCTCCTGATATAAATGATATCCTCGGAGATATCCCGGTGCCACCACGAATAGGAAAAGAATTTCAAGTAAATGTGCTTCCTATAGCAACAAATTTCCGCAGTTGTGAATCTGCACAAAGCTCAAATGAGAAGAAGAGCTCTATTGATCCTGACTATCATGTGCAAATGGGTTTGCCCATTCCAATTATGTGGGTCCGCGTGGTGGCAGATCACTTTAAGCATGATGGCATGAAAATTCCTATCGGCACTAGTAGAAAAGATTCAGTTTGTTATTTATGCCCTCAAAACGTAAAAGAAATGCAGACAAATCCTGCTGACAATGAAGAGTCTTTGCTCGGTGACCAAAAGGACGAGGGCTTGTTTTTTCCATCAACTTTAAGAAAATGCAAAGAAGAAGGGAGTCAAGATGTCCATCCACTGCCTGGAACGTCTGGTGAACCTTGGAGTGCTATTGAACAGGAATATTTTCTCCTGGGTCTGTACATTTTTGGAAAAAATTTTACACAAATCAGAAGATTTGTCGAATATAAAAGAATGGGGGACATACTTTCCTATTATTATGGAAAATTTTATAAGTCTGATAAGCATCGGAAATGGTGCGAGTGTCGAAAGAGGAGGAGTAGGAGATATGTGCATGGACAACGAATTTTTTTGGGATGGAGGCAGCAGGAGCTTTTGACACGTCTGTTGCCACACATTTCATCAGAGCTCGGGAACACTTTAATGGAGGTTTGTTCTTTATTGGAAGAATCGTGCAGCTTTTAATTTTTTCAAATTTAAATAATAACAAAAGTTTACACTAATTTATTTGAAGTTCACTTTCTACAGACTTCTAGGTACCTTTTCTTCTTTACTGAGATTATATGGATCATTTTGTTGTGTAAGTTACAGACCCCAAACAATTAGAATAAAATTATAAGCTGCTGATAGAGCTCATTATCTACAATGTAGCTTAGTCTATGATAATTAGTTCATTTATGAGAGTCAAAATAAAACATTGCATGCATTAGTACCAACTATTTTGAAGAAATTGTTGGCAACAGTGTTCTTTAAAATTTGCAGACTCTGTAACTCAACTGTCTCAGCATTTTGAAGCACCCATTGATGCTAATATATACCTTAAGTTTGCGAGTTAGTTATTGTGGATTTTTTGGCCTATCTTGTACATGCATGTATTTGAAAAGCACAAGACATACTCCTTCAGCATGTGAGGGCATGCCTTCTGATACCATTACTATCATTGACAAAGCAATAGATAATTTTTTTTTCAGAATTGTGGATTAATAGATTTAACAAAAGGCATACCAATTCATGTTTAGAACAAAGTATCCTCAATCTGGCATACCAATTCATGTTTAGAACAAAGTATCCTCAATCTGGTTCAGATTGATCCTTTTAATAGCCCTAAAAGGTAACATTCTATCATTCAGGAAAGGGTTTTCTCAGGTATGCCACTTCTTAACTCCCATATGGTTATCCTTTGGAATATCGTATTACATCAAACTTGTGACTCCTTTGGTTCCAGTTGAGTTTTTATCTTCCACTTGAAGTTATTCACTGTATTAACCTGCTGATTTACAATAGTGAGGAAGTAAATTGGCATATGATGGAATGACAGAAAAAAGCTGTATTACTTTCGTCATCATTATCTTTTCCCACAAATATGGCTCAGGGACGTGCATTTTACATTTCCTTATCATAGTCCAAGCTATGGTATAGCATCCATGTGAACAAAGTGGGAAGATGTCTTGTAGGGATGATAAGCTTTCTATCTGGAAATAGGAGGTGTATGTTTCAGAGTTGCTTTTGTATTTTCGTTTGTTGATGGAAACATTATATTTTGAATGTACTCTAAATACCATTATAATTTGGCTGTTCATGCTGTCAAGTACTGACATTACTGTCTCCAGTATATCAAAAAAATATACAGTACTGTCCAAATATCGTCAAAGCAATTGGTTCTTTTCTAGGTATGTAACTTTGGAATTATGGCAGGTTTCTATGACATATAACGAGGGAAAGCTCTCTCTTGAAGAATATGTCATCACTTTAAAGACTTATGTTGGATTGTCCACTCTGGTGGAAGCCATTGGTCTTGGTAAGGGGAAGCGTGATCTCACGAGAATGCTTGTAACAGAACCCTCAAAAATGAATCATGTGATTTCTGCTCGTCTGGAAATACCTTCTGGGAAGGCCTGTTCTTCTTTGTCATCCGCCGACATAATCCAGCTTCTGACAGGAGACTTTCGACTAAGTAAAGCTCGGTCAAATGATCTATTTTGGGAGGCTGTTTGGCCTCGCCTTCTGGCAAGAGGATGGCACTCTGAACAGCCTAAAGATCATGCTTATGTCAATTCAAAGCATTCTTTAGTATTCCTTGTTCCCGGAATTAAGAAGTTCTCTCGAAGGAAGCTTGTGAAGGGCAGCCATTATTTCGATTCGGTGGCTGATGTACTAAGCAAGGTTGCCTCAGACTCAAAGCTTCTTGAGCTAGAACTGGAGGCTGTTAATGGAAACGGAGGAACAAAGGATGAGTCTGCATGGAACTCGGATGCCAAATTGGTACAGATAGGCTCACTTGACCATCAGCGACCCTGTTATCTTCGACCCAGAGTTACCAATCCCAACCAAGAACTTATGAAGTTTACTGTAGTGGATACAAGCATGGCTCAGGGTGAAGGACCAGGAAAGCTGAGAAAATTACGTAATTTACCTGTTGAGAGCAGAAATGGTGGGAGCCCTACAAGCTCATCAAGAAAAACGGATAGTGATAGCTCGGATGGGAATGTGAATGGGATGATGATGGACCCTAATGATCGAGAAGGGTCTTTTGAGACTACTTTTGATACAAAGAAATTAAAGAACAACATGGAGATTGATCTTGACATGGAGATTGATCAAACGTCCATGGGTATCTCCAATCCAGCTGAATTTCAAGATCGAATGACGCATGATGAACACATTAATCGCCTATTAGATGACAGCATAAAGGTTTCAGGACCAAACTACTTAGCCCCCATTACAAAACGCCAGAGGATAAATGCATGTGGCAAGTCAGACAGAGGTCCATGCAGCAGTAAGAATTCTATGGCAGTCCACGAGGTAAAGGACTTGGATTCCTCCTGTTCTATGTCCGACTTGCCTGAAGCAAGTGATACTGTGGCTGTTCAAGCAGCCAATTATCAGCAAATAACGTCCTCTGGCTCCTCAGATAAGGATAGTCCAGCTGACAGTGGTGAATGTGTCTCAAGTGAGACAGAATCGAAGCATGACAGGCATGAATCTAATACTTTATTTGATCTGAATCTTCCACATGTGCCGATTGATTTTGAAACTGGCATCCCATTCATGTCAGAAGTGGATGACTGCCAGAAGGAATTGAAAACTGAGGAAGCATCGGTTCTGTCTGATGTGAAGAGGCAAACTGGCGACTACGAGGCAATGCAAACATCGACTGGTCCAGTTAATTTGGATGAGCCTGTTGCTACTGCTAGAAGACAGAGCACTAGAAACCGGCCATTGACCACTAGAGCATTGGAAGCTCTAGCTAATGAGTTCTTCAGTCCAAAAAAGAGGACAAGAGGCACAAAGATGATTTCTCAGGACTACCTAGCGCATAGGCCTGCTAGGCCTCGAGCCCAAAGAAATGGCAGGGTTGCTAAGCAAAATTCAGATGCTTGCAATGTTGAAGCTGATAACCTTGATCCAAATGTGGATGCTATAAAAGAAGAGTGCAATAGGAACACAGATGCAGATTTAAGCGCACCACAGATTCAATCTGAAACGTTACCATTGCTGGATCTGCTTGATCCTGTGCATCCACCTGAATTTTTGACACAAAAAGGTCATGAATCTGGTTAGTGGCTTGAATATCTGGCAATGCATTTCATTACTAATAGTGTATAAGCTCCTGAGTCGCGACAAGTTCACAAGCTGTTGTCATCAGCACATAATTGCTCATGTCTCTGTATGACAGCTGAGACTCATTCATGCCTAAAATTGTATCCAGCGGCTCTTGTATTACAGGCAGAGGTGCATCACTCAGGATGAGCTCGAATGATTTTGTTACACATGAAGCACCTCCTCGAATGATTTTGTTACACATCAAGCACCTTGCCAGGTTTCAGACCCGACAGTTCTGGTGATTATATCTCAAATCCAAGTAGAAATGCACGCATGGATTTGACAAGGAATTCATCAAAGCCGCAAAGGCAAAGTTCATAGTTGTTTGTTTAATCACATGAATCTGAAATGAATAAGCTGCTTATGGTAAAATTGTTATTATCTCTATGTCATGTAAAAGGAAAACAGGTGTAAACAAACTAGTTCTTGCCTTTCTCGTGTGTAGTTCAAGTGTTATAACGAGACAGAAACAGTCATTTAAAAAAAAGGATCAATGAATTCTTTTTTGCATCAAGTGGAGCACCGTTCAGGAAATCTCTCTCCCAGCATGTTCCATATGAACGGTGCCTGTTTGGCTCCCACCAGAAAGAGGTGGATCCTTTACCAAAGGCCCATTATAAACACGATTGAGCCCATTATCTCTTTAGCAACGGTCGCGCGCTGCGCTCGAGTGGTACCAACAAGGTTGCCACAAGCGTTGAAAACCCTAAAACAAGGCTCTATATATAATACCATGAGCCCTAGCAGATTAAGGGGGAACGAAAGTTGGCCAATCTCTGGTGGTTTGATTTCTGCGTTTCTTTTGGTTTTTAGCTTTCGATCTTTTGAAATCTCTGGAAAAATTTGTAGCGATTGTTCTACAAAGATGGGGGCTGTGATGTATGAAACTACCTATTTTCTGAGACAAGGGGAGAATACTCTTTCCTTGTGATTAGAGAAACCCAATGGATCCTTCTGAGCCTCTTTCTTTCGTTCTAATTCACAAATTCGTTTTCCTTTCGTTTATTTGTTCTCTTTTCTCTTGCCGTTGATGTGATGATAAGCTTTAATGGAAATTGGAAGGTTCCAACATGTCGACTCGCAAAGCAGACTACAATTATCTGATCGACGGAATCAATTTCTTTCCGCTGCTGCTTTTTCTATGACTTCACACGAAACTATTAAATCACAATTTAAGTTTCGTAGAAACGCGAATGAAGGCTAGTTGTCCCTTTCTCCCCCATAGGCCATGTTTTTCTGAGATTTCCGAGTGCTTAGAAAAATATATTTCTGGTTTTCGCGAGCCAAATTTTGTGCTTTAAATTGGATACTTTTTGTCATCGTGCTCAAATACATTTTACTGAGAAATGTTTAATAATTATACAGTATTTTAGATTTAATCCGAAACTAATTGTATTTATCCTTGATGTTCTTATTTGAAAAGCTTCGTTATGTGGATTGGATCCGTTATTAACTTTCGGCGACTTGAGGGCGGGAAAGTTTTATGAACGTTTCATTGAAAAAGCCAAAAGGGCATGAGAAATGATAAATGCTCTAAATTAAACTTTTTTTTACTCGTATCCATAGGTCGTATTACAAAAAGGTTCTTCCCAGAAAAAAGTCATCTCAAAATGGAATTCTTAAATCTTTGCCTAATGAACTGCTGGATAACTGATCTTTGGTCATTCGGTAAATGAAAGCATTTGATTTTAAGTAGTAGTGGTGATTGCTTAATGACCAAGTAGACATTGAATCAACAGATTGCATCATCAGAACAAATAAGGATTTCGTCACTTTAAGGATTGAGCAAGAAAATATAACAAAAAAAACTATATTTTTATTAGGAGATGAGTTTTGCATAATCCTACCAGTTGCTTGTTTCTTCTCTTAAATAATTGCCTTGCAAAAGAATTTGATACAATCTGCGAGAATAGTCCAAATTTTGAAGTACTAACAAACACTTACAGTAGCTCATTCCCATATGTGTTAGTATTAAGAAACTTTCATCCAAAGTTCCCACGTAAACTCAAGTATACATATAACTCTCTTATCTCAGCCTGCTTTCATCTTCCAGTATTACTTGACCAACAAAAATAGATTGTTAAAATAAACAAATAAATAAAAATGTCTTCATCACGGAATATCCCAGCTTCGCTCCATGGGCCTAGGAATCGGTTGCCCCAGTCTCAACTGAATACTCGCTTGGCACACATTGCTGGCAGCCCGCAAAATCTCCGTCTCTGCTACTTTCGCCAACTCCATGGCATCACTTTCACATAAACAGAACACAGCATAAACTCTCCAAGAAGTGCTATTGATGTTAGCATCTAAAGTATTCTTGATCACAAGTTACCTGATGAACATGTTTGGTGGCATCGTCACCTGCACCTGTAGTATAATTTTTCCACGAAAAGAGTGATGGGTGATGTATTCCAACTCCATCACCTGTAAACCATAATTGCTTAATTTTAATACAAAAATTTGATTTAACATGCACAACGGACTAAAATTAGGCAGAGACATTCTTAAAAATTCAAGTCTTAAGTACATTAAATTTTGATGAAAGGACACCAGCAACAACAGCTTCAACATCTTGTTTATCTGGAGATAAGCTACAAACATGGTCATGCATTTCCTTCATCTCATTCTGCTGGTCAGATATAATGGAAGAGCATTCTGAAACTGCTGGGTCTGCAATACATGTGGCAAAGTAGTAATTAGTCAACAATATGGATAATTATGGTCACTAAAAAATAACAACGTATATGGACCTGATGAGACAAAATAGCTTACCAATGTGAATGAACACCTCTGCAACTTCAGAATGGGACTTCTGGATCCCGCGACGAACATTTTCGCCGATGTCATGTGCAGCACTTACACTCAGGAAAGGATCTACCTGTTAATCCAATGTACCCATCCAGATAGAACTGTAAGACAACCATGTTTCCCAACAGCTCGAGCTATTAGGAAAGGGAAATCTTTATTCATTTATTGTATATAGTCTAACATCCCCCCTCATGTACAAGCGTCCACAAAGAGCAGCACATGGAACATATTTGGGATATGAACGCCTCCAGCGAGACTAGAAAGGACCTTCTATAGCCTGGAGCTCTGATACCATGTAAGATAACCATGTTTCCCAATAGCTCGAGCTATTAGGAAAGGGAAATCTTTATTCATTTATTGTATATTCTAACAAGAACAACCAATACAAAATCCCTATTATACCAGAGGAGGTAAATCAACAGGAAATTCTAGTGACATACTACTGACTACATCTACATTTCAGTCATTTTACTATCAAAATTATAAATGAATATATCAAGACACTTATAGTCCAATCTGTTTGACAGCTACAATGACAAACCACCAAAAACAGTTTACTTATAGCAGCTGATGGTTGACCCAGCTTTTATAGCCAAGTCAGAGCATGACCAGAAAGCCAAAGGCCAATCCTGACCCATGCAAATTTCAAGGTCATTATAAAATTTTGTCTGCAAATATGCATCACTTGACCCTTTAACATAGTAAGTAGACTCACAATGAAGGAATCAATAACAAACCTCTATGTGTACATCAAGGTAAAGAGATGACCCAGCTCTTCTTCCTCTCATGCGGTGGCAGCCCTGCAGTAGTACAAAACAAACTAAGGTACAATATTGAGCAACAGCAGATGTAGCAGATTAACAGGCTTGTACCCCACGAGGTAGAACGAAAAAGAAGTTTGTACAATCTTTTCATAGAACAATTAAGTTTACACCCCCCTTCACGACAAAGATCCAGATTGTATTTTAAAATTATGAGTTTTGCACTACAATTAGCATACCCTCATTTTTATACTCCCTCTGTCCTGGTTAGATGCTCCATCTTAAAAAATGTTGATTTTTATTGGATGGTGGAAACCCAACTGATGGGGGGAAGAAGAGGTTCCAAATCCACTTAAATTGACCATATGGAGCATCTAAAATGTCCTGTCCTCTTTTCCAGATGGAGCATCTAAAACAGGACAGAGGGAGTATTATTTTTATAATGCCTAAAGAAGCATTTAGATATAAAGAATTAGTTACTTAAAAAAATTACTAAAACTGATGGAGTTAATAGGAAAGCTATGATTAGGTTAACTTTAACAAAAGAGTTTTCACAAAACAGGCTATAGTGGAGGAGCAAGATCCATGTACCGACCAAAAATTGTCATGACAAGGTGCTTCAAGATTTTGATTATGATAATAATAAGATTTTTTTGTAAACAAGAGTATTTACTGTTAATAACACTTCCATTTATTGTCCATGGTAGCTACATGAATAATACAGCTCGTATATATTCGGGCTGAAAAATATCTACCATTGTCTAGTTTGCTTAATGCTGAAAAAAGGTCAATCCTAGATATCGCACAAATTGCTAGCTGCAAGTTGAAGGCACAGTGGCCCTCCATAAGAAGGTCAATATGATAAAAATGGAAATGACCAAGGCAGTATGCAATACGGCTATACCTTATAGTTTTGGAGTTCATTTCTGAGAGCTTACCTTGACACCTTCAACTTGGAGTATTGTTCGTTTAATGGGATCTAAATCAGGTGATGGAATAGCAGCATCAACCAGTTCCAGGACACTAGCCATCAACATTATTAGGTAAGATAAAACTATTTTTGTTCAAAAGGAAAAAAGAAGGAAAAAAAAAAAAGACTGAAATATATCAACAAGGATTTTCTACATTTACCATGCTTGTAAGCATGATTGCACGAGTAGAGCCGATTTTTTTTATAAAAGCAAAAAACATTTGAACATACAAGAATATGCACAGCTTTTGCTCTGTTGTCATTTATGCAGTCTTAGTGAAAGTAATATTAACGAGTCTAGAACAATTCCAATAAAGAAAAGCCAATAATAGAGACTACATAATGAAGATTAGAAGATTACCTCTGATGCCCTGTTTCAATTCCAGCTTTTAAAATCATGGCAGAGACAACCAGTCCAGCTAGAGGATCCAAAAACTGAACTCCAAGGATTGCACCACCTAAAGTAGTATGCATCCATTACAAATCAGATAATTGAAGCGAATATGATACCAATAACAACTACTCCCTCCGGGCACTTATAAAGTGTCCAAAGGGAGTATTAAATTAATAAGAAAGCAAAAAACCCTGTTGCATTTGATAAATTAGAAGATCCAGGATGTTCTATCACTGTTTTTTCCCTAAAGATATCATTTCCATTAGAAATCATGATTAACGAGGACACCTGTTAAGCATTCATGGCTGAATAATTAAAGTGCACAGCTCATAATTGGCAAATACGTAGGTTCAATTCTTGCTGGATGCACGCCAATGGGACCATAAGTCTATTAAAATTTGCTCTGTATCAATGGAATCTCCTCAACCATAAATAACGAATTGGTATGGTGTATTCATATCATAAGATATGAAGAGTAAACTAGATTCCTTACCGATACTCGAACTTATAGGGAAGAAAATGGATTTATGGATAAAATCATTCATGTAATCATTACTAAAAAAAAGTATTCGGCTATTAGGGAAAATCAATATACTTCTAATGTCAAATCAAGAGCAACTATTACAAGAAATATCAGACTAAGATTACACCCCAAACACAAAAAAGAAAATTCTCTTTTTGCACAGAAATCGCAAAATGAAAGGTTTGTTTTTCTTGTCAAACTACAAAGAGGCCCTTACCAACCCCAATAAGAGCAACTACAGATGAAACAGCATCTGCTCGATGATGCCACGCATTTGCAATTACTAATGGACTTCCGACCCTTTCCCCTGCGCTTTTTGTAAGCCAATAAAGCCTATAAACACATAGAGCAGTGTGTGTCACAGCTATAGACTACAGGAAAATGCACCTATAAGGTCATCAAGCTTCACATGATTATGCTTTCCACACAAATAAGCCAACATTAATTCCAGCTATATGTTGTGACATACCCCTCTTTGACAGAGATGGATATAATGGTCATACTCAATGCCAATACAGGGTGTTCCATGTCCATTCCATGATGGTGGGCACCGTGACTGTGGTCATTCACATGTTCATGTGTCCCTAAATGATTAATCATATCTGGAGCTGAAGTCAGAAGCACCTGATAGTTAAAAGTTATCTTTTTGCAGTCAAAATTACCAAGGTAGTTGTACAACAAATATCTAAATGGCTTAAAAATCGTTCAATCAAACGATTTCGAGGACTTCTATACCTGTAAAACATCAATAGCATGCCATCCAATACCACCTGCTGTCGCCAATAGCATGCAAGATATACCAAGAGCTCCAAGGGTCTCAAATTTACCATGCCCTGCAGATAAAAACAACGTGATGTCAACATTCAAAGCAGCTACGATTTCCAGGAAATGTTTAGAAAAATCCCAAAAAGACACAAAAGGAAGGACAGTAAAAGGCACAGCAAAAGGCACAGCCATCAACTAAGTGCAATAATACAAAAGATATACAATATCAGGACAAGTGCACCATTTTGAAAATACAGAAACGAGTCAACTGAAACCAGATTTTTTATTTTCATTTTAGGAGGAGTGGGTGTCATCAAAGAGAACAGACTCCAACAATTTAAAAAAAATCATATGAAAATTTGCTTGTGGTGGACAATGAGGCCCTGGAGAGGAAGTGGAACCTTGTTTTATAAATGCAGGGCACAACCAAGATCTCCTGAGTGCAAATCACAAAGAAAATAATAGATGCAACTCGGCAATTGAGACAAAAAATTTCTGAATGTGCGTAAATATTTGACTGAAAACCTAGTACACATTAAATATACTGCACTCATTAAGTTTATAGAGAAATGACTAGGTACAAGTCAAGAGTGACCATATGGGTGTTCTTCGTCCTTAGGAGCCCTTCCAACCCGGAATGACAACAGAGCAACACCACTAAGAACCTGCACAACAAGAAGATAAGAAAAATAAGCAACTTTAAACAGAATCTACAGAATTCTGTGCTACAAATGATAATGATTGCAGAAGTTTTTGAATGGCAACTGCTTTCCAACTTTATTATACCCTAATCCCCATCGGTCAATTTCAATCAAAAGGTTTTTGTTCTCCATTCTCTTCCCTCTCCTCCTAACTCTTACAAATTATTACCACATTAGGTACCATCAAAGGATCTCTTTACAATACTCAAATTCTTCAATTTGCATCATGCAGACAATATCACTACACATGCAATTCAATCCTCACAAGATATGTATCACAGTATCAAACATATGAAACGACAATAAAATGAACTAGAAGATCAATTACTCACAACGTCGGACATGGAATGAGCGGCGTCAGCGATGATGGCAGTGCTCCCGGAAAGGTAGCCGGTAAAGGCCTTACCGGCGGTGAGGGCGACGTCTGCGGCAAGGCCGAGCCTGATAACGTTCTCGGCTTCCGCCCCGTCGCGGTGATGCGAGTGGCCCATGTGCCATCGCCTGCATACTTTGAGGTGATCCTCGTTTGGTGGGGCTGCCACCGCGGCCGGCCCGTCGAGAGGAGAGCCGATCGGGAGGAGGAGGCAGGCCAAGGAAGTCCTGGAGAAAGGTGCGATCTTTGAAGCAGAGAGTTTGTGAAGACAGCCGAGGCTGCGGAATCCCAAACCCACCATTTTCGAACCTCTTTCAGGCTCTCTGTCATTCAACGAGTGATATACATGTATAGGCCAAGTACGTGAAGTACCAGATTCGCGCGTTGGGGTTTGGTAAGGGGGGCATGATGAGTTACCCAAATTTCAACCCCAGGTTTCTTTACATATAACCCATAGAGCGCGGCTATTTGGACCCCAATAAATTCCTAGTGTGCCCGGTTACTTGTGCACCCCGGGGATAAATTTCAAAATCTCTCATCTAAACCCCATTTCTAAACTAACGAAGGAAATATTTCTTCCCCCACTTACCCCCTTCTTCTCTTCCAGTGCCGGCGCCGGCTCAGGGGTTCCGCCCGCCTATGCCTCCTCCTTCTTCCTCATCCGCCTCTTTCCTTTTTCCTAGCTAGTCGTGACCAGAGGCATGGCTTTTTTGGACAACCGAGGCATTTGAGATGAGCTCACACGAGGCAGAGACCAGAGGCATGGCTTTTTTGGACAACCGAGGCATTTGAGATGAGCTCACACGAGGCAGAGTATATGTTATATAGAGATTAGCCCACACGAGGGCTAATGTACATGAAAATGGTTTACCCTCTAGTATTCTGTATCGATAAAATATTGGTCGGCGAGAGGGATAAAAAATTGGAAATATATAGGAGATATTATGTAAAAAAATATCGATAGTCGAAAACTAGTTTTTATCATATATTTTCACAATCTAACTTCTAAAATGAGTTATATTAATTTAGACAAAATATAAATTTCAAAATATGCATAAAAATGCATATTAAGATGGGAAACAAACAGAAAAGTTATTTTTTCCTTTTTAAAATAAAAAAATTGTCCAGTTTTTTTAAAACATTTTTTTTAAATAGCGATATATCAGTCCAGAAACCGATATATCTGCGATATTTGAAAAAACGATATTAGTCTGTATCGTTTTATTAGGTGGGGCCCAATACCGATATATCGTGATACAACATTCCATGCCCTATGATACTTGAGGAATGATGTTGTTAATATCATGAGCATTGTGACGGGAGATGAAATATTTCTGATACATGGTATCAGCACGTGATTTGGGAATGAAAATTATTTCGTCTCCTTTATTTTCACGGCCACCTCAAGTGGCCCTCATGAAAATGTTATGGGCCCCACATTTCATTTCCTTTCACCGCATTAGCACGTGAGGTTGGTCGTGATAAAAATGTGGGAGGAATAGCATTACTCTTTGAGAATAATAACCATATGATGTAATGTAATCAGGTGATTGGATAATTGCTGTTGTGATTGTGATGAATGAGTTCTTAGATTACTTTTGATATTTGAAGAACTTATGATGATACCTGTATGGTTGAATAAATTGTTTGATGAACTTCAATTAATTACTCGATGAAGCCTGCTTGCATTTGAAAATGAGTTAAATTTTAAGGCCAGTAAAAAAACAGTCCTTCCCCCTTCTTCAATGTTTTTGATCGACGTTGTTGACAATATTTGTTGATCGAAAAGCAGAGTGTGATATTTGTAGTTGTATGAGTCTACAAGTTACTATAAGACATGTTTATGGGAGAGGGTGTTTTTGGTGTAGTGACATTTGGAATCAACATTGAATAGTTAATGTCAACCGCGCGATTGGAATGAATTGATCAAAAAATTAAGTAACCCAAAAGGTTATGTTTTTCATTATCATGTTAATGATTAATGGGGTTTAATATTATGTTTGTGAGACTTGAGTACCCTTGGTTCAGGAACCGATTAAATCTTTGCAAAAGTACTTGCGTTGATGTGTGCCTGAATGGTGGAACTGTCGGAGTGATTAACAACCATATGGGTGCTTTGCTAACCAATGAACCAAAAGATACGCCCAACCAGCAAGCAAAAGGTACGTGACAATTAGGATGTCTTCATTTAACTTTAGTCCCTAGAAAATTTTGGATCTCATTTTGCCTATTAGTGAAGAATCACAGACGAGTGATAATTCAGAATACCTTCAATCTTCATTGGATTGAGATAATCTTTATCTTCTCCTCCCTCCGTCCAAATACGTGGCATTAGAAAACCAAAATGAACTAATTTTCTAGGGACACATTTTTGAACGGGGAGCGTATTTGCCAAAGTGAAGAGTCAAAGATGCAAGAATATTCGGAATATCTTCGTAGGTTTTATTTTCGGTACAGGAATTCTTCATTCGGTAGAGATAATAATAATTTTGTGAATTAAGCTAAAAGAACCAAACCGTGAATGGGTGGACATTGTTTGAAATATCTCAAAAAAATTGGTGCGACCCACCATCCTTACCTCCTCAACTTTATTTTTTATTTCTGTCAATTAGGTACCAGATCGCACCATGAAGAGGGAGGAGGAAGAGCGGATTGAAAATGACATGATGTTGGAAGCTAAAACTGTTTTCAACCTTAAGGAGCACATAGCTGCCACGAGAACAATACTACATGCATATGTTCACCTCTTATCGGATGGAGACTGTCATGTATACAAGACCAATCCACTATAACCACAAGGGAAGGTACATGATAGCTACATATACACAATAATTTTTTTGCTGAATTACCTATACACTATGAAAAATAAATACAATGACCAACATCATACGGAGAGGCACCTCCTGAAAACAAGAAGAGTTGCTTTAGAAGCTTAAGAGCAACCGATCTATAAATACAGCACAAACACGAGGGTCTGACTGATTCAGACGCAAGGAATTTGATTCCGTTTCCCCATATTTTCGATATTCTCAGATACCAGTGCGGTCAAATTTCTATCTTCAGCTCCAAGTTCTGAGGTCACTCTGCTATCCATGAAAGTAGAGTAAGTTTTCACCCTATACGCCTGAAAGTATCATATCAACTTAAAAAGTGACATGTATAGAGCAAAAGGCATAGTGGTTTCCTTACTTTGAATCAAGTGTTAATTTCTGTATTTCTCTAATTGCTGAACTGGCTGCATATAGTGACATCTTTCCCACCTACAGCACATACACACATAATTTTGTTAAAAAGAAACAAAAAGTAGAATGGGCAAACTGACAAAGTGTGAACTTCCTCACCTCCAGCATCTGAAGTTTAGCTTCATGATCATTTGGCAGACACCGAATATCCTGAGCCAAGCGCATAGAATCCCCCAAGCTTTCAGGAGTCAAGAAATCAAAAGCCAGTTGAATTGAGGACTGAACAAAATCAACAAAACAGTGAAACTAAGCAACAGGAACATTGAAGAATCTATTAAAAACTTCCTAGCTGATAATTTCATTTTAGGGGGCCGCCCTCACCTGCAAATATCTTGCTTGAAAGGAGCACCCAGCAGGGATTAAAACCGCTTCATGAATATGTTGTTCAAATGTCCATGGTTCTACATCTGACCAAAAATATTTCCACCAGATAATAAAAAATAAATTCTTGAAGATAATTCTCAGGTTACCAACCCATCTGAAAAAAAGTGCTCATACTATCAAAACAATCAATTAAAAATTAGACTTATCATCATCAACACCGACCCATACAATGGGTCGGTGACACATTAGCCTATTACAATCCATTTCCACAAAAAGCTCATATATAGATTCTCCGTCTTTTCTAATGTTTCGCCTTTGGCACTCACTAACAGGACACAAACTCCTTCGTTAGTTAATGAATTCAATTTCAACCATAAAAAATTTTATAGAAGGAAAGAGAGTGGAAAACAAAATTGATGAAGTGGAAACAAAATTGATCCACATACAAAAAGATTCCACTCGTCCTAGTTGGGCAAAAGTGGCATGAAAAAAGATGATTATCAATAAACAATATCAACCTAAATTTCGCTGATGTCTAGCTTTATTAAAGCACGATTGTCTTCTTAAGTTAGTCACATTAATTCTACTTGTCTTTCTGGTCTATTTTAGGCCATATTCACACTTCAACTAGTGTCCTTCAATCTTTTCTTCAATAGCAAAATTTGATAACGTCCTCTGCTCTTTCTTCTCATCTGAAAACCCTCAACTTGCTCTTGATCATAGATCCTAACTGGTACCTTAAGTGGTCTCACTCAGTGATTAATATGTATTGTGGCAATTGAGAACTCCTAGAAATTTCCCGGCACAAGATAACCAACTTCAATAAGAAGAAAACAAGAAAGTGTGTTCTCTTACCAAACTCCTCCTTCAACCTTCTTATATGAGCTCTATTTAAAAAAATGGACTTTTCAAATGCAGGATGAGGTCCCTAAGATAAGAAGAAACACCAACAATGACATAAGTCCTTCAACTCAACAAGCCTTTCCAACGACTTTATGTCAAAACAAGCAGCAAGAAGAAAACAGTAATCCTTACCAAGGACTCAATTGACAGCATAGATGAAAACTCAAATTCCTGCCAATGACTCCTCAGATATTCATTTACTTTCGGAACATCCTGTCGTCTGAAAACATCCCAAAGTACCCCTGCATGCTTTGTACCTGAATCACTTCCTTCATCACAGTTGTCTGAAAGGGATTGATGTACCCCTTTCTCTTCATCTGAAGTAATTATATTTTCACAGCAAGTTCGATCTTCCATGACCTCATCTACCTTGTTATTCAATTCTAGCCTGTATCCCATCTTTTCATTATGTACATCAAATGTCAAATATGCTAATCTGCCACCATTATCCAAATTTGCTTGGGGTTCTATCTTATCTCCATCCCCGAAAATCATTTTTTCCATTGGACTTCCACATTTTTCATGTGATTCTACATTCATAGCTTCTCTCAAACCTTGACACTTAACTTCTGCAGTGTGCATCATCAAATAAACCTGCAAATTGCATATAGATACGTGCATGTTAAAAATTTAAAATAATGGTGAGCATGGCAACTTTAAAACTGAAATTACATCGTAGAAATTCCAAAAATGAAAAGGAAGAGCAATAAGTACATCAACATTTCGCAAAAAAGACAGCTTTTTAGCGATAAAATATGTCAGATTTTGACTACTCAAATTCAGTTTTTTTTTTGTAACACTCAACTTCAGATTTGACCAGATCCGGCTCAGTTATTGATAGAGTAAATAGATCTGCCATTTCTTGAAATCTCTCTTCTGATTCAAAATCGAGTTTCTTGTCCAGTGGATCTGGTCTATAGCTAGAGGGCAATTTTGAGTACCCACATACTAATTCGGCAATTTTATTCAAGATTTAAGTACTCACTCCAGCCGAGTAGTCAAATTTTGTTCTTTTTCAATATTTATTTTTTTAAAATACAAAAAAAAAGCGTAAGCACTCAAGGATTTTTTTTAAATCACAAGTACTGAAGATTTAGGTACTCATTTTTTGGTGTGTCATTTGGCTAACCAAGCAGACTACCCAAATCCAAGTCAGATTTTGGCTACTCAGTTAAAATTGAATTTTACTCGAGTATCCAAAACTCGCCGTTGAAGCTCATGTGACCAATTTGGCTACTTGGTTAGAGATGCTATTCGAGACTAGGTCAGCAGTACAACGCATTAAATATAGGTTATCTAACAAAAAATGTTTATACGAAACTCTGAACTTATATGAAAGAGAAAAATGAGCAGGCTACAAAAGCTCGTACCTGCAATGAGAAGTTCTAAGCATTTAACAACAAAACCAGAAGTTCAGAACAGATCCAGGAACGGACTACAACATGAAAAAAGAATATCCATTCACTCACCACATCACCCATACTAGAGCGCATATGTATCACAGAGTTGCCTTGATTGAGCTCTTTCGGTGTCCCATAAGCCATGAAAATTTTGAGCTCCATATCAGGCTGTAAAGATTCATGAGGCAATTTGGCCGCAAGGTTAAGAAAACCCCACTTGGGATGAATATACTCAAGCAATGGCAATCTACTAATGAAGTCAGATCTTTGGTAATATAAGAAATCTTCAATAGCATTGGGGAAAGGCCAATCCTTCAGAATTAATAATTCTGCTCGACCATCCTGACAAAAGCGTCCTTCCAAATAGCCTTTAATGAAATGGGTTACTTCAATCCCAACCTGCCAAAAATAAAAACTCACCAACCAGCAAAAGACGAGCACATAACATATATTTAAGTCCAACCATAGCAGAGCATCTGGATGGGGAAAAATTGAAGTTCTGTTTTGTTAGATGCATACAATTTTCTGCTATTGGAAGGGCATCCGGCGTAAAAACTTGGCACTATGTTTCTTTGTATGGATTTTGTACCATTTTGATTCCGATAAGAGTCAAACGCAGTACATAATCCATGCCGCCGACCACAGATAGATGGGATAAGGGTTATGATGATGATGATGATGATGATACAATTTTCTGCTCTTCTTTTATGCAAACATAATACTACCATTAAAAAAGCACTTTAATGGTGCACCTTGACAAAAGGCACAAATAAAACACCTGAAAATCATTGGCAAAAGCCGTAAATGACGAAGTTGGGATCAAGGAATTCCGTATCGGCGATATATCGATATCGGGTCCCACCCGATAAATCGATACGGACAAATATCGGATTTTCAAAAAATTTACAACATCGCCGGTATATCGGTTATATCGCCATTTTTGAAAAAAAAATTGCAAATTCTTTTAAAAAAAAAGGGAAAAAAAACAATTTTCCCGTTTGTTTCCCATCCTAATATGCATTTTTATACATATTTTGAAATCTATGCTTTGTCTAAATTAGTATAACTCATTTTAGAAGTTAGATTGTGAAAATATATGGTAAAAACTAGTTTTCAACCACCGATATTTTTTTACAAATATCTCCGATATTTTGTCTCTTAGGCCGACCGATATTTTACCGATATCTGATACGGAATTCCTTGGTTGGGATACCAACAATGCTACAAGAGTCGTCAACTGTCTAATCCAGTGAATGAAATGAATGACAAAAAAGTGCAATACTCTGACATATATTTGTAGCTATGAATGATGACTGTTTTCACATGTCTCCAACACAACTTTATCCATCTTTCGCAAAAATATGAACATTGGCCAGCCTACCCTTATCAGCCAAATCTAGGGATGCAATTCACATTGTGTTCCCCCAACTACAAGCATCCACAACCCTATGTCAACATTTCATGAACATCAGGAAACTCCAGGACTCAAACTAAGCCTAACTTCTGTCTTAAACCATCATATATAAATCTAATCAGTATTGCGCAAGGTTGCTTACATGCAATCCAATATGCAAAACTGCTTTGCGGTAAGCATCTCTTCATTTGAACAACTCTATTTCCAACTCCATATACAACCTTGTCAACATTCCACTCCTACGTATTAAGGCCTTCAACTCCACAGTTGTCCACTGCATCTTTATATCTTCTTTGCACAAGCACAAATTAACTCCACCTATTTTCCCTCATTCCCCT
Source organism: Houttuynia cordata (assembly GCA_039654745.1). NCBI lineage: Eukaryota > Viridiplantae > Streptophyta > Magnoliopsida > Piperales > Saururaceae > Houttuynia > Houttuynia cordata. The sequence goes on from CM077504.1 coordinate 32,655,666, forward strand.
CCTTCATGTCTGATATTTTTTTCCTGCACTTTTTTATTTCCAATTCCAATAATTATTTATCAGCTTCTCACTAAATATCCACCGCTACCCACAATTAGAAAATGCCATCTATTATTTTTTAATCTATTTAGCATGCCCTGGCTTGCAGATAATGGCAAATAAAAAAACTATCAACTAGTTCACCTTAATATACCAAACCAGAAACATCCCATATTGTGTTGCGTTGCTTTTTCTACCTAATACCTATTTTAAGTTGCACACCAATAAAAAATCACTTTGTATTCATGCACAACAGCAGTTAAATTGTACCTCTGACCAGTCAAAGCAATCAATGGCCTTCAAAACATTGTTATCTTCGTTCAAACTGTCCTCTGTTGCATCCTGAATGCCACTCCACAATACTGTAGGCTCCCAACTTTTAGTTGATACAAAATCAGCCATACGCTTAACAATGATAGGTTCACCTTTGCGCCAGTGCTTTTGAAAATGGCCAACTTTATCAGATTTAATATCTTCAGGTGCTGGACAATACAAGAAGTTGTCATTGCTGTCATTTCTACGAGAAGCTTCAATCAAATTAGAACCAAGTGATCCAGAGGACTCAAAATTCATTGTGCCTGAGCAAGAAAAGCATGCTTTTGGCACATTCATGTCATATACGTTACAACCAGCAACCATTTCCTCCGCATTTTTTACCAACTTTGCAACCCAATTCATTTTATAGATTCGCCTAAGAGTTAATGATTGGCAGCCACACCCCCCAGAATCCTTAGGGGGGCATGGGATACTTCCATCACTATTAGCTTTCCAGTCCGGAGATATACTTAATACATTGATCAGCCCAGACTGAGCCAGTGTATTGGATGATTTTTGTGCACTTGCGGGACAATCTTCACCTTGACTCTTCTCAATACTCCGACTGTCTTCTAGTTCTGCTCCCACTTCAGGCAAATGAGCTTGCCTCAAGACACGACAACATGTGAGGCATAGGTCATATAAGCAACTTGGACAGTGCCGATGATAATCAATAATTGGTACTTTACAGCAGTCACTGAAGACAGCACCAACCAAATTGATAAGACACAAGAAAACAGGTAAAAAATAGTATAAAAGCCAACTAACTAGTTGTCAGAAGGATACCAGCACATCTGCTCATCTGGGTTCAACCTTGTCCTTGGAAGATCTGTTCTGGGTCCTAATTACAACTCAGATATTTAAGACTCTTAATAGCTTCTTATAGAAGTACCAGAAAAGGCAAAATGTGTAAAGATTTTCTAGCTGTTCTTACCATGAAGTCTGGATTCCAAGTCGAGTTCAAAGGATTGCTCCTGATGAACCTCCCTTAGTACAGGAAGGACAAGAGATAAAAGGTTGTGGAGATACTGCAGCTTAACCCTCGGAGCTATTTCCCGTATCCTGGCCTGCAAAAGCCTCCATTGAATGAAATTGGCAAGATAAAAGAAAGGGAATGTCACAGGATATAATAAATTGAAAAAGTACTTTTATCAGACTGTCGGGACGGAAGCAGGCTTTGCAACTACAGGCTCCACAGCATGCTGGGCAGGCCTTCCGAATTTCTTCTGGGGGAATATCAGGATACCTGAGAAACGGGTATAATTATAATCCATTAAAAATATTACTTTCATTCACACAAAAACCAGCTTAAACCAGGCACAGACAAACCATTTGGAAATGCATACACCACAATAGCCTTTCCTATTACATCTTCGACACCAAACCAATATCTCTCTTCCATTTATCCGGCACTGATGGCAAGTCCTCCCAACAGCTCCTTCAGAAGAATCTGTACTCCTGCCCGATAAGTCCTGTAATGCACGTGACCTTTGCTTATAAGAAGCCTCTAAAAACAACATATGAATTTTTATGTCATATTTGACATTAAGATTACCCCATGAGCAACACCATTGGAGCCCCTCCGCATATTATTCTTAAACAAATCTGCTGCAGACGATGAAGTCTTATAAGTAAATTTGGATTTGTTCTCATCGCCATATGTGGTATCTCCAAGAAAATCATCACCTGAATTCTCAAGATTGTGTATACCCAGGCCTTTTGCAGCAACTGCATCAGGAGAATATAAGGACTGGCTCTTAGAAGCCCTGTCCTTGTGCCTCTTAAGTGGCACGGAAGAGGAAAAGTCGACACCTCTACTAGTCTCAAATGGCAACTCGATGTCATCATTTTGGGTATCCATATACACGTCTGTATCATCTTTTGATTTCCTCCATGACTTCTTCATGCTGGCTCTCATGGCAGAATTTGCCGCCCTCTTTTTAGCCTGAATGTAATGCTTCTCACATACTGTTTTATCCGGCATGGACAGGGCACTGCACCTCCACTGCTTCCCATCAGACCGCTTACACCGTAGATCCTCTGGAATCCCCACGCCGTCGTCAAAATTGTTTGTTCTTTGAAATTCCATCTCTGTAACCGGTGAACACCGCAACAAACAAGTAAAATTTCACCAAGTAAATCCTCAAAACAGACATCCAAGAGACTAACATATTCCAATTCTATCAAATTCCATGCAGACCATAAAATTAGCAATCAAACTAAAAAAACCAATAAACAAATAAATAAGTAAAGGAAACTGCATTGCAGCAGCAATGCAAAATCATCAACTTACCGCAGGAAACAGACATGAAAAGGGAATAAAGACGAAAGAAAGAAAGAAGAGAAGCTTCGCTCATAAATCTTCTTCCATTTCCAAAAATTCGAGCTCACTTCAGACAGCCAATTATGCACATATTTTGAATTGAAACAAGTTACTGAGAAAGATATCAGAGTGGCAGTATCAAAGCAAGCACCTCTCGACCTGGGCCTCTAGGTCCTCCAATAAACCATCGCCGGAGGGCTGGTAGGAAAGTGTGAGTATGAGAGACGGCGGGCAATGGGGATCGAAATTTGGAGAAGACGAATTGCAGATGGAGGAGGCGTCTGAGGGTTGTCGGCGAGGGACTCCTCGTCGTCAGTCGCCACTAGGACGCTGAACTTCTTCGTATCGAGTCATGATGGGATTCTAGTTTCCCGTCGCTGTTCTGCGTTGCGGCGGTTTGACGCAGCGGCTCCGGGTAATGGCCGGGGCCGAGCCGTGTAACTAATGAGACCGGGCCTGGATGGTTCCATGGTAGGACCAAAGCCCCACTGAACTCTGGGATCCAAACCTTGTGGAAAATAGAATGGCTAAGGTTAGAAAAAGGATAAGTTCAAAAAAGGCTTATACTCTATTAGACACCAAATAAAATTTATATAAATAAGATGAATGTACTCGAAATAAAAATGTTATACTAAGAAAAATATGATTAAAATTGAATATATTCATTATAGTTTATAGATAGTTCATTTAAGGAAAAAGCTGAGGGAAGGTAGATTGTGTTGGTATGATATATATAAATAATACCAATAAATACCACAATGAGAATATTAGAAGGGATGCATGTAAATAATATCAAAAGAGGGAGAAATAGACCTAAGAGAACTTGAATGAAGTTAATAAAAAGATACATGACAAAAAAAATTGACACAAAACAGGCCTTTGTCGATATCAAATAGTTGCAAAAAAGACGCTACTTAGGGGCCGTTTGGGGGATGATTAAAAGCAAAACATCCACCGTAGATATTTTGCTACACTGTAGCATCCATGTTTTTTCTTATCTAGCTTAAACACCTCAGGTCGTGTTTCACGCTAGATATGGAAAAAACATGGATGCTACAGTGGATATGGGAAATCCACTATGGATAATTGCTTATAATCACGCCCCATACGGCCCCTTATTATGATTATGATGATGATTTAAATATAACGATTTAACATGATAACACTGATTATTTACATATGCTCCGCTACTCCAATGCCTTATGTTGGGAAAAGAAACGTCAAAAGATAAAAATTCCATACTTTTGATGACTTAAGAAAGACTAAATACATCGAAATAAAAAAGACTCTACGGTTAAGATGGAAACAATATCTTGTAAAATTTTTCATCTCTTTGTTGAATAATAAAACAATGAGTATACTCATTATATTAGTCTAAAAAAAGATATAGCTTTAGGGTAATAATTACTCGTATGACAAAGTAATAAATCAAGATTATGACTCATGAGGCATGTAAAATGCTCTGGGAGTGGTATCCAATAGTTTAAGATTGGATCTGTTACCATATTGTAGTCCTATCACATCATTTGTTTCAAGTTCATGTTTTTTTTTGCGATATTTATAAATTATATGTTTTTTTACTGTTTTTATAAGTTTATCAAATAATTCTCTATGTGTATCATCTATTTTAAAAATTATATAAAAAACTTTTTTTAGTTATATATTTATTACAAAACAACTAAAGCTATATTATATTTTCCTCTAGATGAACGAGATTCTACCTCCAAACATGAAGTAAGCACTTTTACACAAACAGGTGCTATCTTAAAATATATTTTTTACGCAACCATTAAAATTATAATTAATAAATCAAATTTAATAGAAATTCCTTTTCCTTTTGGTACAAAAATTACCTTTAAAATTTCATAGTTAAAACAACATCTAACACCCCAATTTAAATAAACAAATTTTGTGTAAATTGGAGTAAAACTTTGTCAGTGAAAAAATTTAAAATTCATCGTTCAAAAATATAAATTATTGAACCGAAGCTTGAGCCCATCATCTTTCAAAAGCATTATTTCGAGCGTTGGGGCATTACTTTTTTGTATCAATTTTTGAACATATCAATAATTGAAACTAAGTATTATAATCAAACTAAATCATGAATAAACATGATCCATTGATCGATGCATATCATAATTCACATTAATCCAATAATTATTAAAATAAATAAATTATTTTGGCACACACATGCGCCTATGTTATCACTGAAATTACAATTATGTATTAAAGAAACTTGCATTCTATCCCGCTTCCTTCTCCTAGCCTAACGCTATCGTCCACGTCCTGCTTAACTCATACTCTTCTGAACTTGTATAAAAAAACAAGCTGAGTACATGGAACTCAGTAGGAAAGGCTATTACCACACAGCTTATGCAAATAAATCAATAATATAACATGAACATAGTTATTATAATAAAATAACTCAATAATTCACTTTCAACCTCAAACTTTATTATTTGTTGCATTAGTTCATGCTAGTATGCTAACATATGGCTTAGTTCTCAGGTCATGGGTAATTCCTTATATGTCTCGTCTCTTGTGGAACAAATCAATATTCTTCTTGCATTCTTTTCAATCCCAACCAGCCATGTCAGGTAGATGATCTTGAAGGGAAATCATGGTTCACACCAATTTGAGTTACAAGCACTATGAACTTCGTTATAACTCTGTATGCATTATTAATCTCTCATGGATCGAAGCTCTTGAGACGGCCGACCTTAATATAGGGCTTTATGCCTTATCACTAACATGATTGCTCTTGCGGCATGTGGATTTTTCTTTCATTCTTTATTCTAATGGTGTTGGTCCTCTTATGGAACCTAAAAGTCAAGCTTTCATTCACCTAATCTCACTGTACACCCTTAGTGCAGATTATGACATCACTATTAATATATAATTATTTAGTTTGTTGTCCTCATCCCGTTGATTCTCATACAGCTCACTTATGCTACATCTCTAGTTGTTCTCTATACAACTTATAGTTTTATTCTTCCTATACCTTTTTTATTTTATTCAGTGTCAGTTTCACCGACAAGTCATCCAACAACACATGATTTGTCATTGGGTGGGATGTCATTGAACTCACATATGCTTATCTGGTCCAACTACTATTATTGATTCTTCCAAACTATCTCACATCTTTCTTAGCGGTTTAATTACCTCTACATTTGTATTTAAAAAACTGATATTTCATGTTCAGTGACAAGTAGTCCTACAATACATAACTTGTTGTTGACTTCAACAAAGAGCAGAATCTTATATAAACAAAACTATAGATCTCCATCGAAGGATGCATTACTGTCTACATTCCACATAAGATACTAAGAGCATGTCTAGCAATCTAATCAACATCATATTTTCATAAATCATGCATCTTAATTCAAAGGATAAACATGATCTAATTTACATATATACACTTTCAAGCTAACATCCATATTCAAAATCATATATTTGGGTAAAAGAAGGCTTACCTTGCTCTTCCTCGATCATTGTGTACACCGACAAATTGTTCAAATGACATATCTTAATATTAAGAAATATAACTAGTACTAAGCATATAATATATCCTATACATACAAAATCAACATGAAACATGCGACTCTTCGTCCACGTAGCAAATCACAAATTGCCAATCAGCTCTACTATTCGGTAATATTCGTGCAACTTGAAGCCGAATTTTTTGTTATCCTTCTTTTCCCTCTGAAACCCTAGATTCATTTGAGTCATATGAGTTTAAGGCATCCAAAACATGCAATTTATCTCAAGTCCGATCCATTCTTATGTCAGGGACAGTTTAACTGCATATCTTATGATAAGTCGTCCAACGACAACCCAAGTGTCGTAGGCTTTTTGTCGTAGAATTACGTAATTGAATTTTAATGCCTATGTTAAGTACTTAAATTTTGTGGGCCTTACATAACATCTCGTCCGATCCATTCTTGTCACAGGGACAGTTTGGCATCTTGCTTTAAGCACTAAAGGGACTGGTTTTAAGGTTTCAATGTAGGTCAATTGTTATGACCTGCTCTAGGGTCGGGTCCAGCATTTGGGTCGCTAGATTATTAGGACTTCTTATGTGACGACCGTAAATTTTATAGTATTTTCTTGGCTCAACGGTATGCTTTTTTAATTTTCGAAAATCTTTTGAAAATTCAATTCCCGCCGGAATCGATCGAACACCGTAAAATTTGTGATTTTTTTTTAATTGATCTTAATCGGAGATTTTATTGGATTATATGATTCATGGTTGGCGTGACATGTTGGTTTGGCTTCATTTGACCTAAGATTATTGGATAGGTTTTGTATAAAGTTTGTGTTATTTCTGGGAATAGAATTAATTTGAGATTAAGCAAAAATTATGAATTAGATATTTCTTAAGTGGGTTAGTAGTGATTAATGGAAATTCTAAAAGAGAAACCCAAACCCAAACCCAAACCCATTTGTGCTTGGGTCGGGTTAGCCTTAGTGGAGGTAGTTGGAGGTTGTCACAAATGCCATGCAATTGACCCATTTAATTCTTTCTTTGAGAACCCAAGAGTCATCTTGAAAGTGGTAAAATCTGGAATTTTCTACTAAATCTAAGCCATTGGATTAAGGAGTGATCAATGGTGGAGAATGGTTCAAAAAGTCTATAAATAGGCTAGTAGGGGGGTGGTTTTGCTTAGTGCTCAAAGTCTTGAGCATTTCTCTCTCTCTCTCTCTCTCTCTCTCTCTCTCTCATTATCCGCCCGGCGGCAACCTTACTCCGGCGGTGGTCCGTGGTGGTTCGTGGTGGTCCAAGCAAGGTCGACCGGCGTGGTGTTGGTGCGGCATTGTCGAATTCAAGAGTGCTCGGGAAGTCTCGGTATTTACAACCAAGTAGGATGCCTTTTTCCCATTACACTTCTTTTTGACAAAATGATTTGTTGAATGTTGATGCCTTGATGTTAAGTACTCATTTCTGGAATTTGTATTGCCGATCCTAGAATTGATATTCCCTCTTGTTTCATGACTCTATTGTATTTCAACTCAATCATTTCTACGTATGTTGACCAATGAAAATTGGATTTGGATTTTTATGTTAAATCTTGAACGCATGTGATAATGCTATTTGTATATCCATGCTCGCTCTCTTGAGTAAAGATTTGATATTTAGGCACTTTGGTGCATTTCCGTATTTCGTGTTCTATATGTATTATCATAGCTATTACTACTTGTATAATATCAACTAAATGGGTAATTGTATAATGAATGATAACTATAAGATTATCCCTTGTAAGATCTTGTCTCTGAGATTTCAGTTCGTTTTATTGTCAGCGTGTTTTGAGATCTAATGTTGTCCGGGATTATATGATAGTATCACTTAAATAATGAGATAAGAAAGTGTTGTAGTAATCGGGTAGTAAAGATTACGAAAAGTGGAATCATAAACTGAGATTTTGGAACTATAAAGGCACTGTAAAAAAATCTTAAGAAAGACTAGATTAATGTATGAAAAAGACTAATAAGGAGTTACTACACTTTATACATTAGTAAATTATGTATGACATAAAATATTTGGTCTCGGCCAGGAGTATCCTGCGCAGACAGACTTCAGTAGAAAAATGATAACTAATTATACAGTAATCAGAAAATTAAGTTCTTTATCAATATGGAAACTAGACATCAGAGGCTATCTAAGATAAAATTTTCATAGATTAAATCAAATTGTTCAGAACGTAGTAACCTGATAAAGAGAGCTGTTCTGTTTTGGACAGAACACAGTTTCTGACTTTAAATGACTTAAAATCATAATAAACCTAAGAAGCTTGAGAATAATTGATAATTAAGAATCTAATCAAGTCTAATATGATTTTATAAGACTCTAAGAACAGTAACCTTAAGGTCTTAGAGCCAAATAAGGTGTCTTATAATAATAGTCCCTTTGTTCTTCTCTTGGTCCATTTATAACTCAAGAGTAATCGAAGCTTGAATTCTAAGTCTCTGACGTGGTCTTCATCAAAACGCGTCATTCTAAGTCGGGAATTATCAATTCTAGGGCTAGGTACAACTTTGTTGATAGCGAACTTGAACTTTTGGAAAATCATGTGGTGTGTCTCTTTTTAGTCGGGTCTCACTTGAGTTCCCAGACTAATTCATAATTTGATTGGATTATGCTTTTCACTCCTATGAAGAGTCGGAACTTTAGAAAGTCTTATTCTAAGCCTTTTGACAATAGGGCTAGTTGAATTGTTTCTCCGCTAAGTAGCATTTAAAGCTCTTAGTCGGAATCATAGTATGCTCACAAGCCATTGCTAGATCTTGCGAGATCTCCGATTTATTGAACCTCTGTAGTTCAGCCGATGACGGCAACCGCGTGCGCTTAGATTGTATGACATTACGGAAGGTCTGCAATCTCCGCCCATTGTGCCCGCAAGCACCGATGGGGCCAGCATCCCTAGACGCATGGCAAGGTTCCTCTGAAGAACCTCTAGGATGTTCTAGTATTGATGAAGATTTGAGAGCAGAAATTGTACTTTGACACTTTGGTTGTCCAATGCTTATTATCTTACCTTCACTACTTTATGAAAGTCTTTGAAGTATCTTTGACCTTAATGCGTCTTGAATGGCAGTTGGTTCCAGGTAAGTGATCTTAGTCCTTGTTGAACCTGAGTCTGTTAAACCATACATCTTTGGAGTCTTCTCTTATTTTCCAGTGTGGGTTTTCTGTATCCTACTGGGTATTTCCTATGGAATACTCACGCATCCTCTGATGCAGGATTTAAGGTGGAGCAGAAGTGATGTTTTCCAGCGGCATGGTTTGATGTTGGAGCTTAGAAGACTCGTCTCTTATGTTTTGCTATATTTTGACTTTTGAACTTGCGGCCTGCGTGCCATTTGCTTTATGTTAATCTCTGTTTGTGGTTGTTAAGACATTTTCAGATATTGTAATAGATAATTTGATTTCCTTTCCGTTATTCTACTTTTTGTAAGAAAATGTTATTTAAGTCATGACGATCCTGCAAGTCCCATAATATTTAAATGGGATAAGAGTAGACTCGAGCATTCGGTCCGTCCCAGGTTTCCTACCCTATAACCGTCATTGGATTGACGCTTCCGCGTAAATTGGGTCTTGGAAATTTGGGGCGTGACATCTTAAGTTACTAGGGTTCTATTAAAGTAATATTTTTATTAAAGGTAGATTCCTAATTTATAATAATTTATAGTTTGGATTTTCATGCTTTACCTAGACTCAGCGTCATGCCGATTTCTTGTAAGGAATATATCTCTCATGTAAAAAGAATGAAGAATCAAATTTACTTATTTTATTTAGTTTAGTGTTTTATCGTTTTCACGCCTGTCCCCCTTTTTTCTTACGATGAATCCGTTTTCGTAGATCCATCGATCCACAACATAACAAAAATTCATATTCTCTCATGTAATATATTGTTGTAAAAAATATATCAATTACAAGTGCCGGAAGGGAGTACATTTATTTATTACATGCAAGTTGAGATCATTTAAGATGGAGATACTCTCCTTCTAAGCTTTCTAACTTGAATCGGTTTACTAAATCCATTGCTTAAATGGAGATCTCGTAGATGAGGAAGAGGAGGAAGAGATGCAATGATGAAGGAGGAGGAGGTGGAGGAGAGGATGTTTTATAGGTGAGGAAGAGGGGAGGCTGTTTGGGTTATCCACACCTAAAAAATTGGGTGTTACAGATAAAATGCAGGGTGCCAAAAAGTCTATAATAACCGGGCCGGCATAGAGTTTTTAGACAAGTACCCCATAGGGGTGGGGTTCGGGACCAAATCCGAGTGAACTCGAAGCAAGCGATTCGCGCGTGCAATGGCCCTCTAGCTGATTGGAATGCCCGGGAAAGCACAATACGAGTACCCGAAGACAACGGAGATCTTCTTCGTCGTTGATCTGGGGCATAGGCTCGATTGCTCACTGATTTGTATTGAGCTTCTCCTCCTCCGAGCATTTCTCTAGGCTCTCCGAATCCCCATATGGCTAGAGCAAGCTCCGGCCTCGCCTATCCCGAGCGATTCTATGCCGCGGCCTCCTACGCCGGGTTTGGCGAGTCGCCTGGATCTTCCGGCTCCGGCGCGATTTCCAAATTCCAGAATGATGTCGCCCTCTTGCTTTACGGATTGTACCAGCAGGTAAGATCGAAATTCTTGAATTTTGTATAGATCTGATTGTTTCTACGCATTTTCTGTGTTCTTCAGTATATACACATCGACGAATGATACAATTTGGGAAAAATGTCCCATTCGTTTTGCTTAAATCCGGGCAGATCTTGGATTAGAAAGCTCTTAGTATTGAGAAAAGAAGCTGGCTTTCTAATGTAACTCTAGATCTAGTTATCACGAAGCTTCATTAGAGGAATAGAAGGACTGAGTTTTCGAGTTTTATTTGAGGCCATCGGTTTTGCTATGCATATACCCTTTTACATTTTACTCGAATTACATTCACTCGTTTATTAGATTATATGTAACGGGGAAATTATTGAGAACTTACTCAGGAATAAGCAATAAAAGGTGTGGGGATACTGCTCCCCTTGATTAGGGTGGTGGAATTAGCATATAGTTACATGATCTGAAGGTCCCAGGATGGATAGTCAAGTCCATTTTGTGATTTTGACTATACTTTTACTGTCCAAATTCCTGACTGACTCAATATCGTCTCACTTTAGTCTGAGGCCAAAATCTGATATACTGCATCCAGCTTCTGGAGATTGTGCAGAGTTCTTATTTGTACACAAATGTTACAGATAGGAGATGCTGAATTTTCATTTTTAATACTCCCTCCGGTCACTTTTAATAGATAAAGTTTTTTTTTTCTAATGAACTAAATTTTTAGTGTATTTGAAAAAAAACTGTGTCTATTAAAATTGACTGGAGGGAGTACAAAAGTATCTGCAAGTAGTTAACAAGTAGAACCTTTTTAGGCCTCCTATCATGCCATCGAATTCAGACTCTATGAGGGATACTATGCAAGCTGTCTTTTAGATAAAAGCCTCTCCTCCTCTATATCATTGTCATCATCATCATCGGCCGTGTAGTAGTTTTACTTTTATCCCCATAATCCAATCATCTGAAGGTTGACTTCCCAAGATTAGCTATTAAACTATTTTGGTTGTCAATTTTTTAATCCTGCATCCTGCAAAACATCAGCTAAATTTGATTTCGTATTTGTATAACACGATGCTTATATCTAATATTATCCGAATATGCTAAATGTTTTGCCTCGTTATATTATTGTCGAAATAGTATCTTTTCATATCATGGATGGAAAAGTCATACTTCACCTATATCCATGAGCATTCTCCTCTAGCACATTCCACCTGTTAGGTCATCTAGTAATGGAAAAATATGTCATGAGATTGCCTACAAGATACCGTGTATCATCTTTTCCCCTCATAATTGCTATTATGTTGATTGGTTTACGTGGTTGCAGGCGACAGTAGGGCCCTGTACCATCCCTAAACCTCGTGCTTGGAATCCTGTGGAGCTCAGTAAATGGACAAGGTGAAACATACATCAGCATACTCTTTTATTCTAATTATACAGGGATTTAACTTTCTTTTGGTTTACATTACTTTATTTAATAATGGAGCATTCTAAATAAATACATAGATTTTGGAACTTGGAGATTTAACACAGGGGAGCACATATATATTGTTTTGTTAGTAAACCAGTCTGTGACATATTAAATGATTGTCACTGCATGCTAAAACCAGTCAAACTCTACACTCGTTACTAGTTCCTACAAGTAACAGTATCTGCCAATTTCATATTAACTGCATGCAAAGGAGGAAAAAAAGCGCATATGCTCTTCAGAAAGTGGTACTATACAATGAAATAATGCTCATTTACTTTTTATAAACCTCTCAAATTAGTGGCACATGATCTGCTGTCATCAAATTCTTATTCCAAATCATCAGCCACCTTTTTCAAAGTCTCTTTTTTTTATATGCTTATAAAAACTACTCCTACAATCTATGTTTTCTGATGTCATTTCCAATTGGACGTCACCAAAGGTTTTGTTTCACTAACTTATGTTATGCTATAAACTATTCTGTGCATCTTCCTGCACGGCAAATGTGATTTTTCTAAGCAATTGAGTACCTATCCTGGTTCTTTTCAGTAGCCTTTGCCCTTGTGATCACCTTCTCCAACAAGTATCATTCTAACTACTTCCTGAGGAAAAAAGAAATCCTACTAGCAACTAACTCCTATCGTTATGTTAAAGGGGGGGAAAACTCACTCCTGGTTCCACAAAGTCGGAGAGCTAGAGTCACTACTAAAGCTATGTCAGTAGGATGCTTGATTATATTAAGCAGATTTGTTGTTTACTTTCTTGCATAATCCAAATGATACGTGGTGAGAAAGAACTAATCAACGGCGGTTGCAATATAGTGAATTTTAGAAAGAAAAGATACTGCACTGGGATGCTTTTTTTTTCCCTTACTGTTGTTCATTGACAGTTGGCATGGACTTGGGAATATGGCTTCAACAGAAGCAATGCGCCTTTTTGTGAAAATCTTAGAGGTGGGTCGTTTTCGCTTTGCGGTTGTCTTAATTTAGAACTTTAGATGATACAATGTCTTTCTCTCTCTTACTACGCTGTGTTTCGCCACTCCGTCAGGAAGAAGATCCAGCTTGGTATTCAAGGATGCCAGAAGTTGCTGACAATCCTGTTGTTGACGTGGAAATGAATGTGAGTTGCTAATACCTAATGATATTTATTTTTGTTTTAATCCTTAAAGGCCTCTGTCAGCTGTTGAAGTGGGTTAGTTTTGGCATATTTGCTGGCTTAATGCTTATAATTTTCATTTTACCTGTGAGAGGTGAAGGGTCTTATTTTTATGTTTGTACATTTGCGAATGCAGACAAATAGACACATAAGTCAATTGATGTTAAGGTGAGTGCAACCTTGGTGAGATCATGTGTTGACGAGCTGATGAGTACATGTAATGATGTGGTGTATAAGGATTGAAGCGCGTAGGTTTCACTGCTAAAATCACTTAAATAATGCTTATTCAAGTGAGAATTGACCAATTAACTGTTGTTGTAGTTATATATCATCCAATCCTAAGTATAATAAGTCTGCGTTTTATTGATGAAGACCATAAAGCTGCAGTCTGTTACTCCAAATGGGAATACGTATCTAGAATCAAAGATTATCTCGGCAGAAAATGGAAGTTTAGAGACCCAAGATAATGATGCTATTTTGGAGGGCTTGGGTTCTGTTGGATTATATGATCAATGGGTAGCACCTTCAATTTCAGGCCAATCACCTAAAGCCCGTTATGAGGTGGCTTACTTGAACTATACAGCTTTGGTCTTGTTTTTTTCATTACAATAAAATGCTTGTTTATGCTTTGTGAATTCTTCGCATCTTGAGCTTTGCCAATGGTTGCAGCATGGAGCAGCAGTAATTCACGACAAAATGTATGTTTTTGGTGGAAACCACAATGGTCGTTATCTTAGTGATCTTCAGGTTTGTTTCTACAGCATTGGCATTATGTACAAATAAAATATACTGGAAACACTAATCTAAGTTCTTTGATACGTTTTTTCCCTTAATCTTGTTTGTGCGCTATCAAAATAATTGTATACCATCAATTACGAATAGTTGCATTTCATCATAATCTATTTTGTTATGTTTATCAGAAGCTGTCACATTAACATTGATACTATTGACCAAGCCTATATAATTTCCTGACAGAATTCTACTTGGTCAAGCTGTAGATAATAGTTGGATAATCTTTCTTGTAGTTAAATTTTTAAAGTTTTGATTATGTAGTGATGCTCAGTCAAACCTATAAGGAAAAGTTCTGATATTATAAATCATTTCGGATGTTATAGGTCCTAGATTTTAAAACCTTAGTGTGGTCCAAGGTGGATGCTCAAGTGGCCGCTGAGTCTCATGAATCAACAAATCCTAAGTTGCTGGCTCCTTGTGCTGGCCATTCCTTGGTAATTGTGGGGATATTTCCTTTCACTATCAGATTCATTGCTAGGACATTGCAAGTCTATGCATATGTTAATATTTCTTTTTTTGCCTATTTATTGTCTTTTCTTTTCTGTAGGTATCATGGGAAAATAAGCTTCTTTCTGTCGCCGGCCACACAAAAGATCCTTCTGAAACCGTTACTGGTAAAAATTATTTAGACTTTGTATTTGTACTAAACGATAATAGATCACTGCTGATTTATTTCCTTATGTTTATTATTCACTGCAGTAAAGGAATTTGATCCTCGCACATGTACCTGGTTAAATTTTAAGACATATGGGAAAGCGCCAGTATGTATATCCCTGCTTCATTTTTATTGATTAATGTCTTTCTTTTTGCTTTTCTGTTTTGATAGAAAAGTAGTATGTAGATTCAAACGAGTAACTTGCACTTTCGTTACAACTCCATGTCACAAATAATGCAACCCTTAGAAAATTACTAACAATAAATTGGTTGTTATAAAGTGCCCAGTATTTAAAGTGCGAATTCATATGCATAATGCATTGTCAATAAATAAGATCTTTTCTGTTTCAATAATTTGCTGTTTTGTGCCTGCAATATGATGTATTTAAATTGAGTTATTTCCATGATAAATGCATTGTATATTTGGAGCCAAATGAACTGGGGATGGGGACGATGATTAGTTTTGTATATCTTGCTCATGGGTGCTTACATGTTCTGTTTTATAGCTTCTCTTTTTTGTCCTCAGCTTTGCCTTCCATTTCAGGTATCACGTGGGGGTCAATCGGTGACACTTGTTGGGACTAGTTTAGTCATGTTTGGTGGTCAAGATGCTAAGAGATCCCTTTTGAATGACCTTCACATTCTTGACTTGGAAACCATGACATGGGATGACATCGATACTGTGTAAGTGCTATGCTTTGAAACTGTGACTTTGTTTGAACAACTTAATTGACGACTCTAAGTAGGCAACTTTTGCATAGTTACTTTCTGAGATGACCCTGTACTTATTTCTTAAATGGCTTGAAATTTTCCTCTGTGTTAAAGTTATTGCATTTGTTGGTTTCTGATATTTATTATGCTTCAAAATTTGCTTGCTTCCTGCCACTTATATCTAGCGGGGTGGCTCCTTCTCCAAGATCTGACCATGCTGCTGCAGTACATGCTGACCGATACCTTTTGATATTTGGTGGAGGTTCACATGCCACGTGCTTCAATGATCTCCATGTTCTTGATTTGCAAACTGTAAGTTAGCAGCTTCTTTCTAAATTCATTTTGTAAAGCTTTCAGAACCTTTGAGCAATTCGATATTTGTGGCAGATGGAATGGTCAAGGCCAACACAACAGGGTGACATACCTTCACCACGTGCAGGACATGCTGGTGTGGCAATAGGAGAAAATTGGTTTATCGTTGGAGGAGGGAATAACAAAAGTGGTAAATATTTCTGCAAATTTTTTAAGTCTGAATGTAAAAATTATATATCGGTATCAACATGATGAATCTGTTTCCTGTTTAAATTGAAAGGCAAGACTGCTGCTTGATTTTTTGGATAAGTGACTGGTAGTTAATATTGATACTTTCATCATTGGTTTGATTCATCACATTGAGTAGGTATCAATTCTGGTTCTTACAGGGGTATCTGAAACTGTAGTACTTAACACGTCTACGCTGGTATGGTCAGTTGTGACAACTGTCAAAGGGCGTGTGCCTGTCGCTAGTGAGGTATGGTCCTTTTTGTTGGAAAAGAGGCCAAATGCTTTAAATATATGAAAGGCATGTTAAGATTGGCGATATAAGCATTGCAAATTATATTTAACTGAATGAAACCGAGAGGACTTTTTGCATGTAGTGAGCATGCTAAATTTTCTTGTCTAGCTCCAGTCTTCAGTATTGCCTCTCACAGTATTATGATCAATCCTAAATAATGACAACATTTGAACTTCTTTGATGAATTTTGCCCCTCAGTTTTTCTCTATTTGGTCACCAAGCAGGGTTTGAGTTTGGTTGTGAGCTCTTATAATGGTGAAGATATGCTAGTGGCATTTGGAGGGTATAATGGGCGATATAGCAATGAGGTAAATTCCATCTTCATGTGCCAAGTATTTTTAGCAATATGATGTAGCTTTCAGAATCTTTTGGAACGAAGCTTTTTTATGTAATACTGTTCATAACTTCAGGTTCATGTTATGAAACCAAGCCACAAATCAAGCTTACAGTCAAAGATAATGGAAAGACCTGCTGCTGACTGTATTGCCGCATTGCTTCCAACTACAAACGCTACCAGGGATATGGAATCTGAGATTGGAACAGGACAGGACGGAAAAATAAGGGAAATTATTATGGACAATATTGAATCAGCAGCAAAGGTGATTTTGACATTTTAATCAATGAAGCTGCAAAATGTTAGCATTACTGGGACGAGTACTATCATGTGCCACATGAGATCTCAAGATTCAAATTGAATTTTCTCATTGCAGAACATTAAACATGAGGAAACTGGTGAACGTACTATTGTTTCACTTGAAGCAGATAAAGAAAACTTGGAAGCAGCACTAGCCAAGGAGCAGATGCAGTTTCTCCAGCTGAAGCAGCAGCTAGCAGAAGCTGAGACACGGAATACTGACCTTACTGAAGTAAGTGAAGTTGTAAATATAAATGGTATTTTTACTGCATCATAGATGTATGTTTTCTTACCTTAATTAACATGTGAAAGAATATACTCCTTCCATCCCATTTGGTTTTCAAAGTGAAGTGAATTTTAGATCATTTTGAAAATAAATAGGACTACTAATGTGGGTCAGACTGAGGATCTAGTATCTTAATGTTTCGTACTAAAGTACTGTTATCTATTATCTTAAAAGATTATGTTTTCGTCAAACATATATGAACAGAAGTCAGGGGGGTGCCTAGATATATCTTTTTACAACTATTTACTCTCATGAACTTTGCCAACATATTCCATCGTGTGACAAGTTAATGATTATCTGCTTACTGTATCATTGCCTAAATTGTGGAAGATAAATCTTGATTTGCATTTTGTCGTTTTCTTCTTTTTATTTACAGCTCTTCTATTCTAATTCTTGACCTTAGGATAATCTATAGTTTGAAAGGAGTTTCGACCATATAATGCAAATTCAACTTAGATTGTGCTAGATAAATATTTGTTTGCTCTTTTGACATCAAAATTGGGATATAATTCTACAGGAGCTTCAATCTGTTCGAGGTCAACTTGCTGCTGAGCAGTCTAGGTGTTTTAAACTTGAGGTATGACACTGAAGTTATACTTTAGATTGCAAAGAAGTCATTTCTTCTGCTACTATTCTTGGGTCACTATCACCAATTTCATGCTATTCAGATGTTTGAATTGCTATGAGCTGTCTGCTCTGAAGAGAGGGTTAGTTCAACTGTTCTAGGTTGTCTTAGAATATATTTCTCAATGTTATTGAGCTTGGATGCAATCATAGTTTTCAAAACTGGACTGGACCGGCCGGTTCGACCGCAGACGCCCGGAACCGGTTGAAAAAACGGTCCGGGCAGTCTGGTCCGGTCCATTCGCTGGATTCATTAGAAACCAGCCGCTTCAGCCGGTGAACCGGACGGGATCCGGTTCACCGTGAAGCCATTTTTTTTTAGAAATTTTGTATTTTAAGTGGGAATTCGAACTCTCCCTCAGGATTAACTCCTCAACATCTTAACCAAAACAAGAAATTCACACTAAACATAGTTTAGTGTTATATTTTTATGTAGGGGATTTTAAAAAAAAAAAATTTGTCAAACGGGCCAGATTTCCAGTTGAAGGCGGGTCTGGTTTTGAAAACCTTGGATGCAATGGAATGGAATAATATCTTAGCGTAGTTCCATCTATGGGCCTTTGGACTCTAGTTCTTGTAGGTAAGTAAATAATTTTATTGAATATGTGACGTGGTATACAAACAAAGGAAGAACTTACAAGGAGCAATACTAAGCAGAAATAAAAATAAGGTTACAAGCCATGTGTTGCACTTATAGACTCCCTCAGATTCAAAGTTATTATGCTTACCTCATCTATGGAGTTCTTTTGGCATAGTTCTTTTAAGGCCGTTTGGGGCATGATTAAAAGCAAAACATCTACAGTAGATATTTAGCTACACTGTAACATCCATGTTTTTTTCATATCCAGCTGAAACACCTCAAGTCGAGTTTCACGCTGGATATGGAAAAAACATGGATGCTACGGATGATCTGGAAAATCCACTGTGGATATTTGCTTATAATCACGCCCCAAACGGCCCCTAATTCTACAGAATATGACGTACTTCGTTCTTCTAAACAGGTTGATGTTGCCGAGCTGAAGCAGAAACTACAGACAATGGCAGCTTTAAAAAAGGAACTTGAGCTGCTGCAGCGACAAAAAGCTACATCTGAACAAGCAGCCTTAAATGCTAAACAGAGACAGGGATCTGGAGGTGTTTGGGGCTGGCTTGCGGGGGCTCCTCCCAGTCAAAAAACTGATATATGATTATTTCCCGGGTAGAATCATATCCCTATAAATTGTTCACATATGATTTTTTGTTTCGTCTTTAAATGTTCTATTTGTTGCGTTCTTTTACTGAAGCAAAAATAAGGAGGGGGGGGGGGATATGATCCAGTAAATCGTGGAGTGAAGCTCCATGTTATCAATTAGAACTTCATGTTGAAATGTATATTAATGGGATGGGGGCTAAGTACATGAACGTTTTTCTATTTCTTTTTTGTCTACAAATACATGAATGTCTCGATATGGGCATCTCATAACGTAATTGGTGACGTCAATATACTTATTTTTGGTTCTTTACTGTTCGTCCGAAACAGACAATGTTTATTATAATGGAGAACATTGTTGAAATATGCACTCAGCTCTGATAGAAATCACTGAGAAAAACCTTTGAAACTTACCTAAATATACCAAACTATGTTAGAAAAATCGAATAACACTCCAAATAGGGATAAATGGCTTAAAACGTCAAAAAATGTACGAAGCACCAACAATGTTGAAATGGGTACTAAGCGCTGAAAAAACTCTCACCGTGTGTTGAATAACCCATCTTCTTTCTAGTGATTGTTAAAAAAGCTTGCGAAAATATGTATACGATAGGGTAATGGGCCACCCCCTGTCAGTTTGTGGCGAACTATTCACCCATGAGTAGAAGGCACCAAGTAAAACCACTGAAATAAATATAGAGCGCAAATAAGTCAAATTATGTACAATGCACCGAATAAACCTTTGAATGGGTATAAATTGCTGCAAACAAATACAATTAAAACTTTTATGCAAGTACAACAAACTCTAGTGAATTTTTATGGAGATGTTGAACAAAGTCGAAATATGAGCAATGCACAATACACAACCGTGAAAAATATTTATAGAAGGTAGGCAAAGTATCAAATTTAATAGTAAATTGACAAACCTTCCTTTTGGGTGCTTTCAGTATTTTTTATTTTATTTGTAGATATTTAAAATGATTTAGTTCGCTTCATATCAAATTCAAAATGTTGCGAAAAAAAGATTCAAAAGCTTTTACATAGTTTTGAATTAAAAAAAAAACTTCTACGTAGCTATTGTGCTTTTTTTCACTTGTCACGATTACCAAGGAAGATTGATATCTCTAGCAGCAACCACGATGGTGAAGCTTCTTCCAATTTCTAAAGTTGGGGTCACTCATTTTGGGTGAAACTTTTCAGCACCCAAAAAATTATCAGTAGAGTAGTGCTATTTTTTATCACACCCAACCTCACGTGCTAGTGTGGTGAAAGGAAATGAAACGTGGGGCCACAACAATTCCACGAGGGGCATGAAGGGCACGTTAAGTGGCTGTGTAAAGCGGGAGAAATATTTCTTCTTTGTAACATCCACTTTTATAAGTGTGATTGGAAAAAAATCATGTTTTCTAGTATGTCCAGTAACAACCCAAAATTAGATTTTGATGATACATATTGGCTGATAAATCTTACTATTTGACAGTGGGCATTCCACCCACGTATATGATAGTAAATGTCAACCGTTTCATCAATCCGACGGTAGAGATTTACCATTATATATTTAACAATAGGGTCCTCCATGATCCTTAGTATCTGATAGTGATAGTTTTACTGACAAGATTGTGAATGAGAATTGTGTGGTGTTATTTAGTAATTGTAAAAAAATTTGGATTTTAGTGGGCGCGTGGTGCTATTGAGAAAAAATGAAGTACTAAAAAGTCTCACCTCTATAATTTTGGGTGACACTTTTTCAACACCCTAAAATTTATTGATAATACCAAGGTTTTCAAAATTGGACTGGCCATCGAACCGGATTGATGGCCGGTCCGGTCAAACTGAGGTCTGACCGCGGTCAAACCGGTGTGATCCGGTTTAGGTGAGAGGAGTGGTAAATATATGATAAATATATAATTTGTATGTTATTAACATCAAATAAGCATAGCCCAATTGGTTAAGTCTTATCCGGTGAGTGGGGGGTCTGAAGTCCGGTCCGGTCTTGAAAACTATGGATAATACCCACTTTTGTGAGTAGGTTTAAGAAGTCATTTTTTTATAGCATGTTCAGTAACACACTAGTGTTTTATTTTAACGGTAGTGCTCAACCGACAAGAATCACACTATTTGATAGTGTCTTTCTATTTATAAAACTAATAGTTATTGTCCACTATTTCATTGAGTTAAATTTGTTGGTAGGTATCCACTGTCATATTGTCATATATTTGACGGTAAGGTCCGATCGTCATAATCCTCAATATTAGACCATGGAGTTCTAAGGGCACAATAGTGTGGCATTACTTGGAAACTGTAAACAAAAACTTTGGGTTCTACTTAGCATGTAGTGTTTCTTAGAAAAGCTAGAGTGCTCAGTAGTCTCACTTTTTTCCCTGAAAAATTCATTAGCTTATTTACGTGATGTAAGGAATATACGTAAAACCTGAATTTGTCTAGGTGACTACTTATGTATTATCTGTACGAAATACAAAAAAAAAAAACAAAAGGAAAAAAGAAGAGTCTTGCTTCCATCTCCCTCAACTGGAAGAAGGAATCCTCCCTGTTGGACTCAATCCTTTTCTCCATTTCTTCATCGGCCGTCGCCCACCACCACCAATTCCCCTTAAATTAGGCTTTGCCAAATTTGAACTCGGCCTGTCTCATCGTGATGATGGCCTCGGCCCTCTCCATGCCGGCCTCCCCACCTCCCCTTTCCTGCTCCGACTCCGACACCGCCAGCTTCCTCGCCGACGCCGCCCAGCTTGACCCGCAAGACCCCTCCGACGACGCCTTGCTCTCCAATTTCCCGGTCCCCCCTCCCATCCGCACCTCCCCTCCCTCCCCCCTCCGCGATTCCCCCGAAAACCCTAGCCCCGACTCCGACTCCGACTCCTCCTCCCTCCCCTCCCTCCTCCACCTCTCGTTCAACCAGGACCACGGCTGCTTCGCTGCCGGCACCGACCAAGGCTTCCGCATCTATAATTGCGATCCCTTCCGTGAGATCTTCCGCCGCGACTTTGACCTCAGCTCTGGAGCTCCTGGCGGGGGCATCGGCGTTGTTGAGATGCTTTTCCGGTGCAATATCCTTGCTCTGGTTGGAGGGGGCCCTACTCCGCAGTACCCGCTCAACAAGGTCATGATTTGGGACGACCACCAGAGCCGCTGCATCGGCGAGCTCTCGTTTCGATCTGAGGTTCGCGCTGTTCGTCTCCGGAGGGACCGCATCATCGTCGTCCTCGAGCAGAAGATCTTTGTCTACAACTTCGCTGATCTGAAGCTTCTGCATCAGATTGAGACTATTGCTAACCCTAAGGGCCTCTGTGCCGTCTCTCAGGTTTCGTCGTCCCTCGTGCTCGTATGCCCGGGCCTCCAGAAGGGGCAGGTACGTGTCGAGCACTACGGTTTGAAGAGGACCAAGTTCATAATGGCCCATGATTCCAGGATCGCGTGTTTTGCCCTCACGCAGGACGGGAAGGTGCTAGCTACGGCAAGTACCAAGGGCACTCTGGTTAGAATTTTTAATACCTTGGATGGTACCCTACTTCAAGAGGTACATACGACTGTTTCTATCTGTTTGTCTGCCTTGCACTTTCTGGTTATTGTGAATTACTAGTATATGCGATGCTTAGCAACTCGCTAGAATTTGGAATTCGGTTTTGTCGTTCCCATTGGTGTCTGTAGTTTATGTATTTGCTTCATTATATTTAGTGATTACGATTCATTAAAGGTTGCTTCATATAATTGTTTGATTCCTTGGTAGAGTACTTCACTTAGATGTGGAAAGGCTTTTCATTTACTCTCCAGGTTATGAATTGCAATGTGAATGAATAGTTCAGCTTAGTTATGTACCTTCTTCTTCCTCCATTGTAGACCTAAGCTGGTGTAACAGTTTGATTGTTTAAGTAGTTAAAAAAGAAAGGGATTTATATCCCTTCTATGATTAGTGGAGTCTTGTTTGTGGATATAGCGTGACAATTCTGTTGTTGTTTACATTTCATTATGATCCCTAGGTCTTCCCTATAGCTGCATTGAAGAATTCTACTTGGTGATTGTTATTACCGATTGTTACTATCCTCGATATTCCGTCATCATACATTCCAGTTATATGGTTTAGCATATATGCAGCAATACGATAGCTTACGATGATTAGAGAGTGCAACTCATATTGTGATTTTAACTACTACAAGCAAGTGCTGATAAAAAGGATGTGACTTATCTCTTACAAAAGAGTTGGCGCAAAACAGGCCTGAATGGAGGCGTAAGATCCATGTCGCCAACCCCAAATAGTTGGGAAAAGGTGCTACTTGATTATGATTATGGTTATGATTAAGCGAGTGTTGAGTTATCTTGCTATACATGCAGAATGCATGTTGAGAACGTTCATGTCAACTCTGATTTGGTGCTACACTTGACCTCTGAAATTTATTGATTTTTTCTCTTAGCTCTATGAAGAGCTTTGCCTTTTTTATTTGAAAAAAAATACTGTTGAGAGCTTTTCAAGCTATTCATTTTGACAGAGTTCTGGCTGTGCTTCGGATTGTGTAGAGTTACTTTTTGAGTATAGTGAAAGGCTTTAATTCACTGTTACAATGTTAGAAATCTACATTATACCTCAGAGTATACGTGATTTGCCTGCTTCTCTGTCACCTTTAATGAAACACCTGTCACCAAAACAGGTCCGAAGGGGTGCTGATAGAGCGGAGATCTACAGCTTAGCATTTTCTTCGAATGCACAATGGCTTGCTGTTTCAAGTGACAAGGGAACAGTCCACGTTTTCAGTCTAAAGATCAGCTCTGGATTGCCAGGAATCGAGCAGCCCCGCACTGTATCTGATACTGGCGGTGCTCTATCATCAAGCAATTCATCTCTTTCTTTCATTAAAGGTAACAACTCGTGCAATATGATTTATGAAACTTGGAAGAACTGATATTTGCTGCAGTAACTATTGGACTAAAAGATATGCTTCAAAGTGTTTAGAAAGTCTTGTTTTATCGTTGTTGGTTAATGATGTACACTCTCAGAATGCTGTGTGGCATTGTGAAACATATCTGGTGGTAGTCAATAAAATTATTCCATTGACTGGCTTCCAAATCGTTCACTAAAACACTCGCACTTAAATGCTAGCCATGTCATATGTCCATGATGAATTTGCAGTCTTTCTCACTTTCCTGTTTCTGCTTGGTAGGGGTCCTTCCGAAGTATTTCAGTTCTGAGTGGTCTGTAGCCCAATTTCGTTTGCAAGAAGGTTTTCAATACATTGTTGCATTTGGGCACGAGAAGAACACCGTTGTTATATTAGGCATGGACGGGAGGTAAGTATATTTAGGTGGATGTTTTCCAATTTATCTGTGCAACTAATCGAAAGTTTCATGGTAATTTGTTGGTTCTGCAGCTTTTATAGGTGCCAGTATGACCCAATGACTGGGGGAGAGATGACGCAGTTGGAATTTTACAATTTCCTGAAGTCTGAAGGAACATTCTAAGTGCTGGAATAGTTGGCTTGGATGGATTTGGGCTTATACATGGTAAAATTCTTCCAATACATGGTTTGAATTAAAATATGCTGTACATAGAGATAAGACTTCGCCAAATGCAACTACTTTGGATTGACTCATGTATATACTAATGTATGTATATATATATGCAAATAATTTAACATGCAGTATGCAATTTTTTTCCGATTTTCTCGGCAGAAAGCAATTTTCCTAAATTGTTTTGTAGTATTTCTATCATGGTCGTGAGGATTCTGAATACATGTACGAGCAAATTACTCAATGCCAAAATAAAAAAAATGTGTGAACAAATTACTGTCTGATGTGATAAAGGCCCATGCATAATTGAGGGACCAAATTATGTAACATGCGGTGTAAGTGTTGCAGTGAGGACTGCACATTGCAAGCAATTAGCTATCTGGACTCACTCTCTATAGTCAAATTGGAAATACTAGTTCGGGTGACTACTTCGACAGTTGGCTGTAACCCACTATCTTTATAGCCTGACAAAATTGACAATTAGATGTTTTTCCAGATCGAAGCTAATATGCAGGCCCTATATTTACCTCCATGCCGTGATAGAGCTACTTAAATAGTGAGCATTATTGAGCTCTCTGTTGGGGGTTAATATTTTTAATTTCTCCTGTTTGGGATGGTTGAGTTCAGCTTTTGGATGGTTTAGCAGCTACAGGGAGTGGAGGTTGGTCATTGGTTAAGCACTTTTTTTCTTCAGATGTTTTTGGTATATCTTCCGTTAAACTGACAAGCACAGTTACGCAACCATCTTTTTTCTTCAGATGTTTTTGGTATATCATCCGTTAATCTGACATGCACAGTTAAACTGATTAGTCGCTAAATGACTTGGAGAAGCCATATGTACTCCCTCCTGTCATTTTTAATTGGGACAATGAGCAAAATATGCGTACTAAAATTAGATAATATTATTTTCTAATTATTTTTTGGCCGGATGGTGACAATGGCAGCCCGGCAACGACCCTGGGCTGGAGTCGAGAGGCCTCGATGAAAGGTAATTCATTCGCTTCGCTTTGAAAGCTTTAAGTTTTTAGTGTGGATCTCACATCTCAATAAAATTGACCAATTATGTGATGGTGTCAATGAGGGAGTAAAAACCATGACTTGGAGAAAATCTAATACCTTATGGATGCCCTTAGCCACAAGCGCTGAGGGTAATATGCTTATTTGCCTAGGCTATCCAGGCGGTGATGTTTTCTTTAAAAAATTTCCTATGTCCCACAGTAATAGTCCTTTTTTTCAAAATAGAATAATTCCTCAATTGCCCTCGGACTCTCGACTTTGACTTGTATACACACACCGTTCTAAAATATAAATTCAACTGCGAAGTGCAAAGGTGTTTTTGAACATGTAACGGCTAGGTTTGGACTGTGGACAAGTTCTCAGCTACTGCATCAGCACTTGGGATTGTGCGAAGTCTGGGTTCACTTGTATTTTGTCAATGAAAAAAGACAAAAGCGTGGTCAATATAGATTTTCAAGGCCTACAATTTGCCGTGAAGTTGAAGTGTTCAACACATGTTCATCTTCGTGATCGCAAGTGGCGACCCACCGCTTTCATATTAGTTTGTGTATCTTTGGACATTGAGATTATTTTGCGTCGACAAGCTCGCTCTAGCAGCAGCGGGTTGGAAGGCACTGCCGGTGGGGCAGAGGCCGTGGCCATGACTATGACTACGTTCGTCAAAGCATCGAAGTGGTGATGGCCCATGTGGATGACAATAATATTTCTTTTTGTTTGGTATCACCGTGCGGATGAAGACAAATCATCTCATGACTCAATTACTCCTGTTTTTATTTTTTCTTTGTTTTTGGAGGGGAACCTACTCAATTACTGATCTCAATTGTGGGCGGCTTTCCCCCTACGACTACTATGCTTCGTCATTAATTTCTTGGGGCAATTTCAGAAAACGTCATTGAAAATTTGTTAATTACAAATAACTCAACTCTTATAATTTTCTTTCACACAAGTGTCGTGATAAATTCTATAATTACAGATAACGTCATTGGCCCATGGCTCATATATTTTAATCCCAAAAATACCCCTACATCTATAAATGCATCTTCCTTTCTTCTTGCACCCAGCCGTCCCACCTACAGAGCCGCCTCATCGCATAGGGATTTCAACACCGTCGTAAAATTTTTGAAAAAATTATACCTTCTCTTTTTGAGTTAGCTAAAAAAATACAATTATATACACTACAATGGCGTAAGTGAGTCTTTACACATCTTTGATATAGGATGTATAAGTAGAGATTACAATAACATTCAAAGTTAATGACCTTCTTATTATAAGCTATGGAGAAATCTCACCCTTAAATAAAATCATAAAGCCCCAACTAGGGAATGATAAAGTGGAGATTTGGGCCAGAACATGTGTATGCCAGCTTAAGATAATTTTGGGGGTTGTTTTGGGATTCTATTTAAGGAATTGGAAGGTTAATTGGATAATGAGAAGATTGTAGCTTGAAGGCCAAGACTGGATTGTTTAGGCTAAAATTAAATTTGAGAATCTGATAATTTATTAAAGATGACTATGAGATCAGGAATTGCACATGCATATGAAATGCCAGAAACGTTAAAAAAATTCCAAGATAAGGAGGAAAGCAAAATTATTAGGGATCATGTAAAATTTGGCATACCCTGAGGATTGAAGAAGGATCGAACCAATCATCGTTAATGGCACACCAAAAGAGGGAGAAGTTCCATAGAATTTGTGAACTCAGATCGGACCATCGTTTCGTAATGAAAAAATTATAAATGAGTGACCAATTTAATATAGACATAAATGAGTGCCAGAGACAAAATAAATGAGTCCCAAATCTAGTGTAGGCATAGATGAGTGCTGATTCGCTGCCAACGACAAAAAAAGATGAGTGCTGATTACTGAGTTATACATATTAGACGTTCAAATTAATCTTCAATGAAGCTTTAGATCTAGAAGGAATCTCCGTTTAAAGTAGGATCTCTCGTCCTGGAGGAAACATCTGCCTTGACTTAGGTGTGTTACAATTTCCTTGTGAGCCCATGTGACTAGGATACCAGTTAAACAAGGTTCCACGAATGAGATTGAATATTTGTTAGTCACATGAACAACACCCATGAACATTACCACGTGAATTTCTTGCATCACTGATCGCAAGGAATAGTGATGGAAGGAATTATTACAAATCATCAATAATTTGTCTTATATAGAAATGTTTTACACTTGAAAAACCTTCATTTTATTTTCCTTCTTCCTCTAAGAAACCCTACTTTCATGAACTTCAAAACCTCTTTAAAATTGTACCATTTTTCACATTTTTTCTCTAGTTCTTTTTCAAAAAAATCTACTTTTAAACAAACTTAATTTTTATAAGTAGGTTATTTAATAAATTATATTTAACCTCAAAATTGGTTAAATAGTAGAATTCTCCGCATAGAGAAAAGCCTAACAACTATGAACCTCATATCATGAGGGAAAAACTCAACAGAAATTTCACCCGCTACTGTTAGATAAAGCTCTAACTTTTGGCTCTTCATTTCCATCCACTGAAAACATTTTATGTTGCCACTACTCACCAATTACATTTTATTGTAGCCCAAAAATACCAAAAAACATGTTTCACCATAAATAATTTTAACAATAAAAACATGTTGTATCCTTGAGGAAAAAAAACATAAACACCCTATGGGAAAAAGTATAAACATGCTATGCCCATGGTGCTTGAGAAATGACTTGTCACTACGAATGATTGCCGCTTCTACCACCGTTAGAAACATCACATACAGCCACCACCCACAAAGACCGCTGCCTCCACCCTGCAATTAAAAAAGCATGCTATTACTTGAGCAATATAAACATGTTTTTTTTCAAATATCATAAACATGTTGTTTAATTAAAACCAACACCAATATGTGGTTCAGAAGTCCCGACATGATATGGCCAAGCTTGGCTAGGACCAGATGCTGGCCTGGCCATGGCCCATGGCTACGGTACTATCTGGTCTATCTTGGCACAATGTAGAGAGGTCAGTACGATCTGGTCTATCTTGGAGTAGTTTTTGGCCAGTGATGGATGATATCATCTCTTTTAGATGTAAAGGGACATTTTCGTCTTTTGTATCAGCCCACTTCCTCTAATGATGCTATCTGTTAGAGAAAATTAGCGTCATATCTAGTTATTTGTAATTAATTTTTTTATGATATTATCTGTAATTGCACCTAATTTCTTCTACTTTACTCTAAAATCAACACGGTGAGAAAAGGAAATCAATGATTTAAATATCTTTTTAGATAGGGAAATTATTAATATTGTTGTAGGATTTGTGGATTGACATGTCAAATAGTGATCCAACAGATCAATCAATTGATAAATTAGCAAAATATTCAGCCAGTACGTATTTATCAAAAAAGTACTCCCACCGTGTAGGTATACTTTCCTTTTTTTCATGTCCAGAAAATATAAGTATAGTTAGAGTTAGGGGCCATTTGGATCGTTAAAAATCACAAAAATCCACTATAAAAAATCCACCAACCAGGAATTTTTGGGATTATCCACTAACCATGAGATATTTCAGGCTGGTTAGTGGATAATCTCAAAAATCCACCTGTTTTTTATTTTTTATGCCCCCAAACGGCCCCTTAGCAGGTCGTGGAGCCTCATTTAAGTATCAAAAAGTCAATTCTCCCCACTGCACTTAGCTTTATCGGACCGGAAACGAATTGCCAATGTTTATCTTTTTCACCCCATCCTTTCTGAATTATTGTGTACATTTAAAAAATAATTTATTTTTATTTAATTATAGGGCCCACATCATGCATCCCTTCCAAATTATTGTGTACATTTAAAAAATAATTTATTTTTATTTAATTATGAGGCCCACATCAGGCACATGATCTCTCCCCAAACCTTGTCTGCTTATCATTTTCAGGTTCTTGAAATCACGTAGCTATTCTCACGTGTGTTTAGTTTTACCTTTTCACTCATTATTTTAGGCATGTGAGTTATCATTCTTGAAGAGTCATTAATGAAACATTGTGGGGAGGGATCGGCAATGTGAGCTTGCATCATGTGCTATTTAATAGAGAGAGATTTAATGGGTGGGGGAGTGAAACATGGAGATCACTCAGATTGGTTTTCACGTGACAGATCTTAAATGTACAGAATATTTTTTTAGCATTTTTTTTTTCCAAATCCACATACTATGGAGGATGTGATAGAGTTATGTTAATTCGTTATTCGTACATGCCAAATCTTGCTAAATTGTGAGCGTATTACCGGCACGAATACCGGATGGGCTTCTCAGAGTCTGGTCCCCCACGAAGCTACTAGGAAAGGAGGACGTCGATGAGTAAACACACAATATTCCGCATCTCGATTCTCGAGTAATAGATGCTCCAAGAAAATTCTAGACACTGGAAGAAATCTTAATTTACTACACGTTCATACGCGTCATATCCAGGGGTTGACTAATCAATTTTAGATATCCAAAGTCTCTTTCCAATTGCACCAAAAATAAAAGCATTGGGAATCACACAAGACATACACAGCGAGCTGATACACTTAGGGCTGTTCGCGGACGGCCGCGTCCGCGGGGCCGTCTGTGTCCGAAGTGTCCGTGGCCGTGTCCGCGCCGAGAAGAGTTGTCCGTGGATTTCGGCCACGGACACGGCCAAGGGACCTCGGACAGCCGTCTGTCCGAGGTCCGAGGAGTGGAGGAGGGAGGAGGGGCTGTAGCAGGGGAGGCGGGCCGAGGCCGGAAGAAGGAGGGGCGGCGGGGGTGGCGGAGGAGGACTGCGGGTTTGGAGGAGGAGGAGGACTCCGGGGCTGGAGCCGTGGAGGAGTGCCTCGCGGGGGTGGAGGAGGAGGAAAGGTCCCTCCTTTTTGGCGGGCGGCGGGGTGGGGGTGGAAAAAGGAGGGGCGTGGGGGTGGAGGAGGAGGAGGAGGAGGATGGTCGCGGGGAGGCCGGAGGAGGAGAGACACGGGGTGGCGGAGGAGGACTGCGAGGGTGGAGCCGTGGAGGAGGAGGGCCGCGCGGGGGTGGAGGAGGAGGTCCAGCCGGAGGGTGAGGGGGAGGGACGGCCGGAGGGTGAGGGAGGGGGGGGGTGAGGCCGTGACCGTGAGGGTGAGGGTGGCAGACTGGCAGGAGGGTGAGGGGGGGGAATGAGGGTGAGGGACGGGTGACTGCCGACTGGGTGTGGGTGAGGGTGAGGGTGAAGAGGGAGGTAGGGTGGGACAGGTGTTAGGGGGGGGAGGGTGAGTGATGAGTGTCCGTGTCCGTGTCCGTGACGTCCGGACAACCGGACACGGACACAGACACGGACAATTCTTTGCCGGACAATTTCTCGCGGACGCGGACGCGGACAACCTCTGCCCGGTCCGCGTCCGGTCCGGGAACAGCCCTAGATACACTGGCCTATTTAAAGCCTTCCCCTCCCATGGTCTTGAAGCATCACACAACACACACAGCGAGAGAAAGAGCGGCAGTTGATTGACCAAGTTCAGTCGAGAAGTTCAAATCAGAATTCAAAAAGGAGAAATGGCGTTGAAGTTGCACGGGCTTCCCATGTCCACCTGCACCGCCAGGGTGCTGTCCTGCGCCTATGAGAAGGGCGTCGAGGTCGAGATCGTCCCCGTCAACCTCCAGACCGGCGAGCACAAGAGCCCTGAATACCTCGCCACCAAAAACGTACTTGCTCTTCCCTACACCTTCCTTCCTCCTCCTCCTATTTCTGTTTACGGTTTGATTTCATCCGTTATCATTTTTTGATATTGATTTTGTTGTCATTTACAGCCATTCGGTCAGATCCCGGCGCTCATTGACGAGGAGCTTACCTTGTTCGGTACATGATTACATTTTGATAGTAAATCGGCCACCGGATTTTCATTTCTGTTTGTGGACTGGATGCACTCCAATCTGTTGAAATACGTACAAGTTCTAATATCTCAGTAGTTTAGATCACTTTGGGGAGCTGATCCTCATCGGATCGTCTGATCTGAGAAAGATCACGAGCCGATCGATTCATTCAGCTAACCTATTTTGCTTACCCTCAGTCCCTCACGAATGTCAACTTTTGATGCGCCACACAAGTGACGCTCCCACTTCTGGAATGATCTAAAAGAAACAGGATCTAGTGACCTCCACTACTTCCACGCCTTTGCCAAAGTGTCTACTCGTCATGAGCATGAGCCACCCTCGGGTAGTGCACTTCAGTGATGGTTGCGTTCAATTAAAGATTCGCAGTTATTGCTGCCATGCTTAACGCGGCCACCAAAATCATGTCTTCTTATAGAAAAATCAAATAGAGCATCTAATTAGCACTCCCACTTGAGGTTTCATCGCACTTATGGGACCATCTCCGCTTTTAGGTCGTCCCTTACACTATAAGTAATAATATTCTAACTTTTACATTAGTGGATTGTGACTCCCTACGTAACCAACCACCCCCACTGTGGCATGTGCATCTCTTTATTTCTTTGAATATGATGTGATACTTTTGGTTTATCTTCGTCATCGTATCCACTTCCCTGCCTGTTTATTTTATTTTTGTACTTTATGGTAATTTATTTTTTCACGTAGATGAGTTTGATTGATTTGGTGATATTTGGGAATGGGCAGAATCGCGGGCCATCAACAGGTACCTAGCGACCAAGTACCAGGATCAGGGAACAGACCTGTTGAGGCACAATGACCTCAAGGAGGCGGCACTTGTGAACGTGTGGGTAGAGGTAGAGTCCCAGAACTACAACCCACCCATCTCCTCCATTGTCTTTGAGATAGCCATCAAGCCCATGTTCGGGATGACCGCTGATGAGGAGGTGATCGCCAAAGACAGTGCTAAGCTGGAGAAGGTGTTGGACGTGTACGAGGAGCGGCTGTCCAAGAGCAAGTACTTGGCCGGCGACTTCTTCAGTCTGGCAGACCTCCACCACCTCTCCTATACCTTCTACCTCATGAGCACCCCCAAGGCCTCCCTCATCACATCTCGCCCCCATGTCAAGGCCTGGTGGGAGGACATCTCGTCTAGGCCCGCCTTCAAGAAGGTCGCTGCCGGCATGATGGCTCATTAACTGAAGAAACGACATATGCATCTTGTGAGCCTTATAGTTTCGTTTTGGTGAATAAAGAGAGTTTTGTGCTTGCTTCATTAGTGTCCTTCAGTTTTTAATAAAAGTTTGCTTTGTGCCATCTACTGATCTACGTATTGTTTGTTATTTTGAACTTGTTTACATGGAAAGTCTTTTGTTATTTATACATGCGAGTGAGTATGGTATGGTTTCCTCTTTATTTGTTCTTTTGTAAGTTTTTACATCGCCTACGGTAAAGTGTATACATTAGACACACCATTTGCGCTCTCTCCTCTCTTACGTACGCAACATATGTTTTAGTTTAACTCACACTACTTAAACAAGAAATAAAAAAAATATCATCATCACCATATGCCTTATCCCAGCTATATGGGTCGGCAACTATATGGATCGGCGGTATAGATTATATACTACATTTGACTTTTATTGGATTTAAAATAGTACAAAATTCATACGCAAAATATAGTGTTAAGTTATACATCGGATGCTCTTCTTAGACTCTAAAGAGGGGACAATGATAAAAAGATTCACCGTCATTATATTCATTCTGCACCTTTCTAAATACATGGATCAGCTTTATGACATTATGGTTGTACATGAAATATTAAGAAGTATTTTCTAAATATGTGGATTGGCTTCGTGACACGATGGTTGCACCTTTGTCAGGAAATTGAAGCATTGAATGCTAACTACTGTATGAGTAGGAATTATAATTGATTGTCCAAATGGATCGATCGGATCGAAACAAGGAAAGAAATTAAGTAGAGAAAAGAAGGAAATGGAAGATGCATAGTCATAATGAGGGAATAAAAAAAGTAAACCAAGTTTTTTTTTTTTTTTGGATAATTGAAAAGTAAACCAAGTTGGATAAGGCCTAAACCGAACCTGACAATCGAGTGACGAGGAAGATTAGCAGGCCAGGTAGTAACTGAAGTTGACTTGGTAGTAATTAATTGGCACTTGGGAGTTTGACGGATGACGATTTCTGCAAGACCCCTAGTTTGGGATCAATAGATATCGTGATGCTCCTTCCTTACTTTCCACAGCTGGTGCCTGGTAGGCCTGTTTTTTTTGCCGTAAAAAAGAAGGAAATGGGGATCAAGTTGTCTGGTCTATCCAAGTCCACGTACATGTACTGCACGCGTTCAAGCTTGTCTGTATGAAAAGGGCTTGCCCTACGAGATCGTCCTAGTTGATATTCAGGCCGGCGAACACAAGCAACCTTCCTTCCTGTCCAACTGAAAATGTAACTCTCCTCTTCACCCATCATTACAATCCCAACTCTAATATTATTGCTATTCTTTTCCGCTAATTATGAATCATTTTTCACTTCATTTTGTTTGGCTTAGGTACGCTTTTTCGGTCAGCCTAATTTTCTTTCACCCTTTTATTTCTCTTCTTTAATTTCTCCTTGATTCTTTCATTAATTTTCCTTTAATTCTTTATGCCATTAGTTCTAAGCTATTGTGTTTATTAATTAACGCTATAAAGTGGACCAATCGTTTAATCGTGCACATATTCTATTGTTCTAAGCTCTTAATATGATAAGAACATTTTAATTGTTTTTGGAAGAGTTGTTAGAGGAAGCTGAGCTATTTATTATATGTATCCATGCAATTAAATTTTTTTGCTTGTAACTAATTAAATTATGACGGCACACCCACTTAATAATGCTTAACCCATGATATGTAATATTACTCCCTCCGTCCCACATTGGTATCTTGGAAAAAAAATCTGCCCATATTACTGGCTCCATTTGACTCAATTTAAGTGGCTGATTACTTAAACAAATATCTGATCACAAACCTCTTACATACTCATCTACCAACTTAGTTTGTGAGATAAGTAGTAAGAAGCTTGCGAGATGTTTTTCCACGCTTTTTATTATTCTATTCGATGTGGATCCAACCATTCAATGAAAAATAATCTATCTTCATCTAGCTATTAATATGGAATGCAGAGAATATTATAATATTATTGACATTTTAATACTTAGAGTAGGAGTATGACTAAATGATAAAAGATAGAAACATACATGATACATGTCCCTCAGCCGTATGTAGGTAATTGCCATCAGATGAATAGTTATATCATAGTACAACAGATTAGTCGCGTCTATCTAAACAATCAATTGGCCTTCTCATGTCTATCTAAACAACAGAATTGATAACTATGAAAAGGTCAATGTCAATTAGTCGTGTCTGTTCACTGTTGACTAATTAGAGGAACAATCAATAGACAGACATTTCTGTTACCAGGTCACTTGTTAAAGCTGTTATCTAAATTCTCAAGTAATTATTACATGAATGAATGAATTTTGATCCATGGACAGAATCTCGTGCCATCAATAGGTGCTTGGCGAAAGTACCAAGACAAGGGCACAGACCTCTCGAGGGTTGGCCATCTCCAGGAACGGGCAAAGGTAGAGGTTTTGATGGAAGGGGAGTCCCACCAGTACAATCCGGCCATCTCGGCCGTCATCAACGATTCTCATAGTCAAGCACTTGTTCGGTGGGCCTGTTACTTGGCCGGAAACTTCTACGGCCTGGCCGATCTCCACCACCTTCCATACACCTTGTATCTGATGAAGACCCTCAAGCTTCCCTCATCACCTGCCGTCCCCACGTCAATGCCTGGTGGAAAGACATCTCGTCCAGGCCTGCTTCTAAGAAGGTTGCGGAGGGTATGACTGCAATTTGAGATATTGGGGTTGAAGACAC
Organism: Houttuynia cordata; assembly: GCA_039654745.1. Classification (NCBI taxonomy): domain Eukaryota; kingdom Viridiplantae; phylum Streptophyta; class Magnoliopsida; order Piperales; family Saururaceae; genus Houttuynia; species Houttuynia cordata. Next base: position 32,691,100 of record CM077504.1, read on the forward strand.
TATCATATTATGGAGCTTCTTTTATTGAAACAGATGGCATTGATCAGCGCTACATCTAGATTTTTAAAACTCAGATTACCAACTTATAGTAAGCAACTTATGGAATTGTGTGTCAATTCTTCTAGTTCAAATGTGGCAGAATGTTAGCTGTGATAACTGTCAGGTATCAGTCATGGGTATCAGATATCTCGGTTGGCCAAAGAGATGAAATATCGGAGATATATCGGAGATATTGTGTAAAAAAATATCGGTCGTCGAAAACTAATTTTTATCATATATTTTCACAATCTAACTTCTAAAATGAGTTATACTAATTTAGACAAAGCATAGATTTTAAAATATCCTTATTAGGATGAGAAACAAGCAGGAAAGTTTATTTTTTTCTTTTTTTTCCAAAAAAATTTAAAATACTATCGGTCCGAAACCGATATATCGGCGATATTTAGAAAAAAACGTAAAAAACAATATTAGATGGTATCGGTGTATCGGGTGGGGCCCAATACTGATATATCAGCGATCGGCGAGCCGACATTCCATGGTATCAGTGACTCCCTCCGTTCTGTGTTCTGTTTTACTAGCTCCATGTAGAAAAAAGATTTTTCATTGAATAGTGTAAATCACAGCTAGGAGACTCTTTCCTGAGAAGAAGAGATTTATAATCCACTTAAATTGAGCAGATGGAGCGTCTATTTTAAGACAGTTATTTTCCGGATGGAGCATTTAGAGGAAGCATTTTTTATCTACCTCATGCTTTTCTGCCTGGAAGACCGCCATGTATATGAGTTATCGATCATTAAAATTGTCCGCACACGGCACACGCACATCACATGTGCACTCGGTGAAAAAAAATATTTTAACGTTGAAAACATATTTTTTACGTTATGCATATGTGTGATGCGTGTGTGCCGTCGATCTCGATGATCGAGGCTCCTATAAAGTGATGGATTTCCAGGCAGAAATGCATGAGGTAGATAAAAAATGCTTCCTAATTAGGACGGAGGAAGTACAATTTTTTTTATTCACACATAATACTCTCCGTTTAGTTGTGGTATGCCAAATAAATACCCGGGTATTAGCATCACAAGGAAAAAGCTAGCCGGAGCCGCAGCTCTAAATGAGATTTGAGCTGCAGTTTTAAGATCGACCGTCTGCTTATAATCCGACGGCCCTCATGTCTTAAGGGCGCTTGGAGGCTAACCGAGGCAAGAAACATGATTTTCCTTTCCCGATTTCTTCACCCTCCTCCCCGGTTCTATCTGAGCGCCGCCCCCTTGACCATCGGCCATCCTTGCCGCCGGCGTCCAACAGACTACCTCCGAGCTCTCTTACATCCCACCTTCACTCCCCCATCCACCTTAGTCAGAGGGCGCGGGGGCAGGCTCGCGCCAAAACAGCCCTCTTTTGAGCGACTACGCCCCCAAAATCTCAGCCATCCCATCCCTTCTCTCCTCCAGCCTCCGATCATCCCTCCCCCTGACAGTCGATTGCACCTTCTCCCCCCCCCACACACACACTTCAATCTCCATTTGCATTTCTAGGTCACAAGCTTTTTCGTTAGTCGGATGAAGATCACTGTTTTCCTTGATCATCCTTTTTTTTCCCAGTAATTGGATTGAGATATGAAAGATGCATTTATTTTTTAGGGCAAGAGCAAAAAGCGCTCACTACCTCCAGGAAGGTAAATTATTTACTTTTGTTTTTTTGTTAATTTTGATTTCAATTTCTAGTTAATTGCTTGGTTTTTGTTGCCTTGAAATTCAAATACGATATGATAGTAAAAAAGATCAAATGGAAAATGAGATGCCATGGCTCTTCGTTGGATTTTGGGCGGGAAATCTGGATAAATTATGAAAGTGGATTTCTTATCAGCTCCTCGGAGAGCAAGTGGGAACCTGGATGCAGAAAAATTAAATCTTTTTTACCAACTTCTAAACCAAAAGTTCAATTGGAACTTAGCTAGATTTGCCCTGGATCATTGAGGGCAAATTGGGGTTGCATAATTTTCTGTCGTTCTTTGTGTAGATGCTCTGTCACAAGCTCCTATTGGGTTCGGTTTGGCGGCGGATCAATTTTGTTTGTTTCGAGAGAATTCAGATAAGTTCAAGAAAAGTTTGGCACTACACTTGCATAAACAATGACACAACAATATCCAACCAATAACTTGAAACAATGGGAATTTTATTAGACTGGAGAATAAGATTCTGCAATATATGAAGTAAGCGCTAATCAGTAAAGGGAAGGATCTAAACATCAAGTTGCAACTCACATGGGGCAGAACTGCCAGGAGAGTGGGCCACATGGAATTGGCCCACATACCTTGCCAGTTGCCTATTCTACTTGGCACGCAGGTGGGAAATTGCCAAATGTTTGATAAGATTCGTATTGTTCAGATAGAATTATAAAATTCATTAATACAGTAAGGCTTGTTAGTAATTTTCCTAAAGCCAGTAAGGCTTGTTAGATTGTGATTTATATTGCATTGTCTTGTGAACTTTTAAATTTTTTTTAATTAATTCATGCAATTGTATGTCACCAATTGTTGTAAAATGCTTGAGTCCTATAAATGTGATTCTCATTATAGTTCCCATGTTTCACTCATTACTTTTTCCACTAGTATTCTTAATATTTTTTTTAAAAAAAATTTCCTTTATAGTTTATCCATTGAGGCTTAGTTGTGCAATGTACATGAAGATATTCATAGTGGAAAAAATTTACTTTAAAGCTTAGTACTTTTTGCCTTTTTTCTAGAAATCCTGCGTCCACCGTTCTATATGGTGGAAAAGTATCAGAGGTTGGTTGAGTTTCTGAAAAATATTTGATGGGCCTGTTTCCCCTCAACCAGGCTTTACTACTGTGTCCAGTCTCTTTGTTATAATTTTCTTAAATCTACATCAAGGTTCACAACTAGGTCTAATCTCTTTGAGTTGGCAATGAGCCAACAGCCATTGACTCTGATTGACATAGCCAACAGAAGTCAAGGTGTTTTTCGAGCTACTAGGGCATGGACTGATGGTATGGAAGAAGAACAGGACCTCTTCTGTAAAACAGTGAAGCGGATGAACTAGACCTCTTCTCTTCTTTTGGTTACATCTTTTTCCTCATATCACTTTCCTTGAGGGTTACCATGAAAAATAAGATGTAACTTGGGTATTTCCGGCAGGTCAAGCTAATATGTCAATTTTCCTACCCTTTATTATGGTTCAAACTGTCTGTTGAGTCCAGAAGTATCATCATTGTTGTGACTTTCTTCGAAACCTGAGAAGTCAACTTCAACACGACTTTGTTTCCTATTGAAAACGCTAATAGTCTTTTCCTTCAATTTACCCATCTTTGATCCACTTGACCGCCTTAGAGAGGAATTCCGCGCCACCTCCTGACATTCAGCCAGTACCCTGGAAACTCCTGTCAGCCACTTTTTTCAGATATAAGAATCCCTCTTCGATTGAAGATCTTCTCCTTGGGTATCTCACTCCAGCAGCTCTCTGATTTGCTCACGTGGTTTGTCTTTTTACGCCTTTCAGCAACCCTGTCATCTTCCTCTCCTTTTCTCAGATTTGGGTCGTGTTAATTGTTCCTTTTCTCTTCAATTTTACACGGTTTTTTTGTTGGATTTTGTTTCCGGATCTGGATACAATTTGAAATTTTTATGAAGGACTGCTGCGAATCTCACAGTTCAGATCAGTTGTCTCAAATTAAACCTTGGCCATTTTGATCTGGTATAGTTCTAGGTTTTTTCTCAAGAGATTTGGGAGTTTTCTGCCAAAGACCTTGGGCATCATATTTTTTGGAAGTTCGTCTAGTTGTGCCAAACAGGTTACAATGTGAAATAGAACAACTTTAGAATTGGGAACAAAAACTTGGAGTGCACTAGATCACGAGGACAAAAGTGCTTCGGAAATAAACAACAACGAGTATTAGGAATTGAACTTGCTACATTCTACCTGATCTGTAACAGCATTCTACTCTTGCCAGTTTCCATTTACAAAATAATTTGGACCTATATATAATTAACCTGTCTCTGTTGTCAAAATATGCAATCGAAATATGTTGGAGCTTGGTGGTCTCAAGTGATTTGTTTTTTCACACTATAGATAGGTTCACAGCTGTCTAAATTTTCAGCCTTGTCATGCCATCTGCACCAATGTTTTCTATCGTCTTTTGTATGTTGAATTGCTAAGCTGGTCCATTTGATGCTTTGAAGGGGGAAAAGAGATCATTTGCCTTTAATCAGTGATCTGCACCGTCTCCACGTCCACGTCCACGATTATAACTGTTGGCTGAGTTGAAGAGGGCCATGAGGATTGTGGGTCTAACAGGTGGAATTGCCTCTGGAAAAAGCACAGTTTCAAGCCTCTTCAAAGATTATGGCGTGCCGGTAGTAGATGCAGATATTGTCGCTCGGGTCTCGTCTTCTTCTTGATTCCTTTCATTTTGTTGTCTATTATAAATTCATTTATTATTGCACATTAGATTGCTGCAAATTACCTTAGCTTGGAGCTTTCCAGAAATTCTGTTTATGTTTGAAATTTTCATTTTTTGTAGTTTTTCGAACTACTCACGGTATTGCAGGATGTATTGAGGAAGGGAACTGGTGGTTGGAGAAGAGTCGTTAATGCATTTGGTGAAGAAATTCTACGAGATGATGGAGAGGTTGATAGGGCATGCCTAGGGCAAATAGTCTTCTCCGAACCTGAGAAGAGGCAACTCCTTAACAGGTCTGAAAGTCTATCTACGTAGCTTGTACCCAAGTGTTTGTTTTGTTACAGGCCACAAATGGTGATGTGTCCAAGTGTTAGAGGAAATGATTTCATTCTGACCTAGAAACTGTATAGGTGATACTTCAATTATGGTCTACCTTTGATTATGTAGTTGTAATTAATTATTCGTGGCTAATTTCTTTGAGAATTAACTGTCTTACCCTTGCATATACTTTGCGATAATGCTGTTACTACAGCGATTTTCTCATAATCTATGTAGGACTTGATAAAAGTCTGAATAGAAACAACCCCTGGTTCGCTTTTTCTCAGATTATTACGTTTTGTTCCTACAGGTTGCTGGCTCCATATATTTCCTCTGGTTTGCTTTGGGAAGTAATGAAGCTATGGTTCAAGGGGTGCAAGGTTATTGTTCTTGACGTACCATTGTTATTTGAGACTAAACTGGACCAGTGGACGAAGCCTGTAATAGTAGTCTGGGTGGATTCAGATACCCAACTTAAGCGACTCATGGGAAGAGATGGAATTTCTGAAGAGCAGGCAAATAATAGAATCAATGCACAAGCTGCCTTAGATTGGAAACGGTCAAAGGCTCATATAGTCATTGACAATTCAGGCTCGCTTGAACAGACAAAGGTGCAGGTACGCAATGCATTCATTGAGATCACAAAGCCTTTAACCTGGATAGAATTTGGGCTCTCCAGGAGAGGAGCATTCTGTGCTCTGATATCTGTTCTTGTTGGTGTGTTAGTTTTTAGAAAATGTGTATGATATTAAGGTGTTTAAGTTATCTTTGGAGAAGCGGCTCATGTATTTTATCATTTGTGCAAATTGATTTGTATGTTAAAATGTTAAGTTGTTGAGTTGCGTGGAATGTTTCCATCACTTTTTATTTCAATGAATTGCTGTTGTGACTAGACAGCTCAAACTAGCTTTGAGGACGAGAAAGTAAAATTGCATCCTTTCAATCCCCTCAGATTGGATTCCTTGCAGATGCCCCAATCTAGTGATTAATTTCTGTTAAGGTTGTTACCCCCGAAAAAAACTTCTGTTGTTGGAATACTTACATAAATAAGGAGAATGCTGCAAGATAGAAATTGTAAAATAGCAGTGTCAGCATTTATTTCCCAGAAATGTTTTTTTTAACGTTCAATAGCTCTGACTTTAAGAAGTCATTCAGTATTGAAGAGCTCTGAGTTTTAAGTGTAGGAGGTTTTTCCATATTACCTAGCCAATGAGTTCGGATTGCCATATTACCTGATTTTTTTGGGCTTATCTCATATCACTTAATTTTGACACCTTATCTACCCATTTTGCCCTCCTCAACCTAAACCCTAAAACACCTTCCTTACTGGTTTTAAGTTTTACATTTCACTGAATCATATCTATTTCATTTTTAGTCCGTTTTTGTTGTTTATTATTTTTAATGTTCTTTCTGATCATCATGATATACTAATGACTTTGATTGTATATCGAAAAAAATACTATAAAATCTATGATAAATAACATGCGGTGTCTCAACATCTTTATGATATCATCATAATAAGAAGGAACATTAAAAATAAGGAAGAATGAAAAAAAATAGGCGAAAACAGATCAGTGCTATCGTGTAATCGAACTCACGATAGGTTATCGTGTCATCGATTACACGAAAACACTGTCTATCGATCATGTAATTGCCTACTTTAGTAGGACAAACTTTAATGATTCATATATCCTTCATTTATGATCTGTTTTTACCTTTTTTTATTTTTTCTTATTTTTAGTATTCTTTTTTATCATCACGATATCCTATAAAAATATCATAAAATCCACGATAAAAAGCATGCGGTGTCTCAACATCTTTATGATATCATCATGATAAGAAGGAGTACTAAAAATAAGAAAGAATAAAAAAATAAGTAAAAATAGATAAAAAATGAGAGAGATAGCATCGTTGAAGTTTGTCCCACTAAAAAAACTATCGTGTAATAACAGTAAATAGTGGACAAACTTCAACAATGCATCTCTCTCATTTCTGATCCGTTTTCGCTAATTTTTTTATTCTTTTTTATTTTTAGATCTCTTTCTTATAATGATGATATTATAAAAATGTTGAGACACTGCATGCTTTTTATTGTGGATTTTATAATATTTTTTTTGATAGGATATCAAGGTCATTAGGATATCATGATGATAAGAAATAGCATTAAAAATAAGGAAGAACAAAAAAGGGGAAAAGGGGCTAGAAATGAAGGAGAAATGATTCGTTGAAGTTTGTCTGCTATTTACTGGAATCGATTACATGATAGCTTTTAGTGGGACAAACTTCAATAATGTATATCTCTCTTATTTTTTATTTATTTCGCCCATTGTTTTTTTCTTTCTTCCTTATTTTTAATGCTCTTTCTTATTATGATGATATCATAAAGATGTTGAGACACTACATTTATTTATCGTAAATTTTGTGGTATTTTTTTCAATACAATATCAAGGTCATTAGGATATCATGATGATGAGAAAGAAAATTAAAAATAAAGAAGAAAAAAATGGGCGAAAACAGACTAGAAATGAAGGAGATATTATTTAAATGGGTTATTACACGATAACAATGTGCTATTTGTAATCGAACACACGATAGCTATTTTAGTGGGACAAACTTCAACAATGTATATTTCTCTCATTTCTGATCTGTTTTTATTTTTTTTTATTATTTTTATTTACTTTTAGTACTCTTTCTTCTCATGATGATATGATAAAAATGTTGAGACACCGCATGCTTTTTATCGTGAATTTTATGGTATATTTTTTGATAAGATATTAAGGTTATTAGGATATCATGATGATGAGAAAGTATACTAAATATAAGGAAGAACAAAAAAAATAAGCGTAAACAGATCAGAAATGAAGGAGATATGAATCGGTAAAGTTTGTCCCACTAAAGTGGTGATTACACAATAAACAGTGCTATTGTGTAATCGAACAAAAAATAGCACTACTATCGTGTAATCGAGCATACGAAAATAATTTTAGTGGGATAAACTTCAACGATGTATATCTCTCTCATTTTTTATCCGCTTTCGTCTCATTATTTTTAGTACTTTTTCTTATCATGATGATATTGTAAAGATGTTTAGACACCGCATGCTATTTATCGTGGATTTTGTGGTATTTTTTTATATGATATCAAAGTCATTAGGATATCATGTTGATAAAAAAATATTTAAAATAAATAAAAAAAGGTAAAAATAGACTAAAAATGAATGAGATATGATTTGGTGAAGTGTAAAACTTAAAACCATTACAGAAGGTGTTTTAGGGTTTGGGTTGAGGAGGGTAAAATGGGCAGATCAGGTGCCGAAACCAGGTGATGTTAGACGAGCCCGAAAAAATTAGGTAATATGGCAATCCGGGCTCATTGGCTAGGTAATATGGAAAAACCTCGACAACTTCACAACCTTCAACCGCGACTATTGTAGTGGTGGTATGAGAGAAACCTAGGGATTGTCGAACTAACCATCAATAATATTGATCTAAGGCGAAGTTATCTAACCGTTGCTAGGGAAGAGTTTATAGTCCTCCGTCCTGGATCATTGCCAAGTAGAAGTCGTGGATCATGATCAGGATTGACATGAACGTGTGCCATTGATGCACGCTATTGGTGAATGTGTGCAGATATTCTCCAGGAGACCAAAAAAATTCCTTGATAGTTTGTGAATCAGTATGTGTATTGAAGGCTTCCCAGCGTTTACTTTTTCCCAGCCCGCACCATACGTACCTTCGTTTCTTTTAGGGTGTTGATCCTATCTATGGGGGAGATTGCATTATCGGAAGTAAGTTTCTTTTGGTGTGTTGATCCTATCTATGGGGAGATAACATTATCGAGAGTAAATAGTTCGGCAGTACAAATACTAAAGTCATAGATGAAGGCAAAAGCGTTCTAACACCGGCCTCCTAGACGTTGTGCCTTTGTCTATAGTATTTCTATTAGATATCTTTTGTTTATTTATTATAGGAATATCAATGTTGTTTGTGGGTCTAGAATCTCTTCCTCCCCTTGTGTTGTTGCAATTGAGGAAGGCTCCCTGTTTATAATTTCTGGTTTAGTTAAATAAAGTTATTTGTCAGCAAAAGAAAAGTTCCAGCACCGGCCTCTTGCATTGTATAACTTTTTTTTTTCATGATTTGGTTAGAAACACTGCTAACCAGCCTAGAAACAGAGGAGTACTATATGATTGTAGCAAAAAGAGGAGGGACTACTAGGCAGTAGGGTTGGTAAAGTGAGACTTTGCACGCATTGATGCAATTAGTCATAAAGTTGCTCCCTAGATTATCAACCAGTTGACATGTAAAAAGAGGAGGGACTACTTTTTCGCAGCCCGCAGCATACGTACCTTCATTTCTTTGAGTGTGTTAATCCTATCTATGGGGGAGATAGCATTATCGGAAGTAAGTTTTTTTTAGTGTGTTGATCCTATCTATGGGGAGATAACATTATTGAAAGTAAATTGCTCGTGAGTACAAATACTGAAGGCATAGATAAAGTCAAAAGCGTTCTAACACCGGCCTCCTCGACATTGTGTCTGTCTAGTATTTCTATTGGTTATTTTTTATTTATTTATTATAGGAAGATGTAGGTCAGTGTTATTTGTGGGTATGGAATCTCTTCCTCCCCTTGTGTTGTTGTAATTGAAGAAGACTCTCTGTTTGTAATTTCTAGTTTAGTTGAATAAAATTTCTTTGTCGACAAAAAAAAAATTCAACATCGGCCTCTTGCATTGTATAACTGTTTTTTTTTCATGATATGGTTAGAAACACAGCCAACCAGTGTAGAAACCGAGGAGGACTTTAGGATTGTAGCAAAAAGAGGAGGGACTACTCGGCAGTGGGGTTGGTTAAGAGAATTTGCACGCATTGATGCAAGTAGTATCATCAATCATGAAGTTGCTCCCTAGATTATCAACCAGTTGACATGTAACATGCCCATGAGTGTGAGTCCTGGGTACTTTGTTGCCAAAAAAGGAAGTCCTGGGTGCACAAAGTCTTACCAAACAAACAGGTCCCGGGTGCCCAAACCTACCACAACATTTATTCACACATTTCAAGTTCCCAAACAACTAATGCAGGAGTAGCAAAAACACTAACGCAGATGATTAATGAAAGCGCTAAACAAATAAAGGATATCGGTTGGGTCGTCTAACATGGTTCAAAGATGTTAGATGGCCAAACAACTTAATGGGGGCATTTCCAAAGTGGCAAGGTTCCTTGTGATGATTAGCGATGACTTGGGGTCCTAAAGCTTATTTATGGAGGAATCCATGATGATGTCCTTTTGCATTTGGAAGTATAAAGTAATAAAGAAGGAAGGGTGGCAGCTTTATAAGCATCAGAATGAAGAAAAAGGTCCCTACCCTTAGTAGTATCTTATGCTCTTGTCTTAACTATTGGAGGGACATGCATGTAAAACAAAAGGCAAATCCCATCGTTGCACTTCATGTCTCCTCTCTTCTTCTTCTTCATCTTATTTTTTTTACAATACACTTCATTTCTTTCTTATTCTCAAAAGTCATTCCTAAACAATCTGCAGCTTGCAGGCCCATGTGTTAAAAAAAATAATACAAAACGTGAGTGTTGTAGCCATCAATTCATTGATATGGTTTAACTACACTAGTACAACAATGTAAATTTAAGCATGAAATTCATAGGCGGGAAGGAAACACTTGAATTTCTGGACAACGTACGAATGTCTGGACAACAAGCTACAAACTATCTTATGGGTCCATGATATTAGCCAAAGTAAGAACCAGAATATTCGTCTAATGAATTGCAACAGATAAAGTACCGATTAAAAGTAAGATGGCTTCTTTCCTAGTTCCAAATTAGGAAGTGGTGAATTTTATCTTGCAAGGGACTAGGAGCAAAACTTGAGCCATCCCAGACTCAATTACATATGAACGCCTAACTGAACAAAAACAGCGGGGTCCCATTGCTCCATGCTTGTAGCGGATAGGATTATGGCCTGTCCTCGCCTAGCTTACAAAACCCCCAGAATCAAATCCTTTTTCGTGAAGTTCTTGTTTGTGTTGCTGGAGAATGAGCGTGGTTGAGTAAACATCAGGATAGAAGATGCTCCATCCTATGGAGCAGGCAGCCATCGCCATCGCTGGAATGGAATGGGCGCAGACTCCCTGATAAAGAGAAGAACGACCCAAAACTCTGACATTATAATGGGCTTCGACTCGATATTGGCTGCCGGTCAACCTTATCTACACCAAGTCAAGCCAACGCTCGGTTCGCAATTCGCATATGTCTCACATGCGCTTCCTAATGCCAGTTGCAATCTGATTGACCGGAATCACATCAAGCTCAATCTGATGCGCGATTGCATATAAATGACTCAATAAACTAGCAGATATAATTATGGCATTCGCAAGGGATGTATGTAATAAGCTGAGGATGGCAAAGGTGGGTAATTAAAGAAAAATATCACAATATGAAAAAAAAAAAAAAAAAAAAAGAGCTGTCCAGCATAACGAAACTAAACCATCTCTTGTTAGATAATCAGTGTGGTCGAAAGTTATTCAAAGTTTCAAACCCGCCTGCCCCAAGTAGGCTAGTAGCAACTGAGAAGTTGGATTCTGGCGATATCCGCATGAGTCATGCGGCATGACATCGTGACTCTTCCAACATTGATGATGTCTATGTCAAAGGTCTTAAGCTTCTTTTTTTTTTTGTGATACGAGAGATTTTAAGCTTTTGATATGCATTACGGGTGGGGTTTGTGGGAATCAGTGGAGCAAACATGAGAGGAATCATAAATCCATTTGTCTGGGACTGGCCTGCAGACATCTCAACGTCGAGAGACGAGGACGCTAATATATCACCATCGATAACCACCATATGCAAAGCAAGTAGGGCTTTGGCTTTGGTATGAGACTACGGCCCAGCGAAGAAGCCCCACCACCCGTGTGTGCAAGTGCAATGGCAGCTCAGCTGCATGGACCACGGCAATGTGTCATTTCACGTGACACCCCTACTCCTGTTCCCTGTCCTTTCCCCTTATTCTCGTTACTGTTCACGTGATAACTGACCCATCCCCTCCTCCCCACCTCCTCTCCCTCAGGTCAGGGTCTTCCTGGGTTTTTTTTGCCATTCTTCTTCTTCTCCTTCTCTATCAGAATCTTCCATTACACCCCACTACATTATCTGATTCTTGTCTCCCTTTTCCTTCCGGTGTCTCCTGCCCCTACAGTTCAAGAACACATATCCCAGATCAATGTCCTATTTGGTTCTTCAAATTTTAGTTCATTTTGAAAAATCAAACAGGATAAAAAATCAAACAGGACACTTTGACATGGGACGGAGGGAGTCTTATGCAGTGATTGGCTCTTACATTCTTAACATAACAAGTGCTTCCTCAGCAGTAGGCAGAATGATGTACTCGTTATTTGTTCATTTCCACCCAATCATTGAAATATTTTCAATAAGTGGGGCCCTAAGAAAAATATGGGGGAATGATTACTGCAGCTTTCTTAGATTCTCGCTTATTGTTTAGTTTGGCTTTCATGAAGAATATTACGTGTGAGTTGTCTCCTCATTATTCCAGCCATGTTAATTTACGGTCTCCTGCAGCTTGTACTTGGAGCAAAACGACACGAGATAGCCAAGTGAAGGGAAACCATTGTATCTATGGTCGAACAGAGTTCAATCATGGTTCTAGACTTTTAGCATGCTACATCTTCTTGCTCATGTCATATCTTCCTGCTTGACCGAAGAAAGTTTTAGTTCAGTGACTGAGTGACTTAAGGAGAAAGAATGTCGTAGCATTTTCAAAAGATATGCACACACAAATATAAGGTGACACTATTCATATTTACATCAATGATCATTGCAACTTACAAACACGAGTCATAAAGCAACACACCACAATTCACAAATTGACATCCTCCTTCTTACAGCCACCGTACAATCTATTACTGTATATAAATCTCCATTCCACACAAACAAACAAACAAAAAAAGAAATAAAGGACCAGAATTACTAAAAATAGTGTACATAATGCAACATCGATCAAGCCTTGAGCATATGTATAGCATGTAAACATGACATGTAAGCATATGTCTGTCTACATGTCCCTGACTTCGAAGACGTTGCGGTTCTTGACGACGATGTCGTACATGTGCATGGACTTGAAGCTTCGAAAGTCCTTTGGGAGGGAAATAAGATGAATTGTGGATGACTTGTGGAACTGCAGCAGGTCCGGGTCGTCGTAGTACCTCTCCCATCCCAGGCTTCTCAACTTCCTCTCCAGGGCTGTGTACGAGGCGATTACCTCGTTGCTGGGGATGTGTACCAGCACCTTGCGCTCCGCCGGTGGGTTCTCCACCAGCCTCACAACCCCATTCTTGAACACCCATACCCCCGACATTTCTAAACTTGAGAGAGTACAAAGAGAGTTGAAGATGGAAGCAAAGGAGAGGAGGGGAGTCAGCTTATATACAGGTGAAAAACTGGTTATCATCATATAATAACTAAGTATAAAAAACATTGCGCTTGAGAGAGAGTGCGCACAAAAGCACGTCGTTTTAGGTCAATTAAGCTGCTGAGTGCTAAGGTGGACCCCTCATGACCAAGTCCAAGCATGCATGGCTCTGGCAGCTGCCAATTTTGGGCCCATTAGCTCTGCTAAATTTCCAGTTTCAAGTCGACCGGGAGATGTGAATAAGGAAACATAAAGTGAAATTGCTTTATGAGATTATTCTCTTCTTTTTAGTTTGCTGTCATGTCAGCTTTATGCTTTGTACATTTCATGTCATTCTTTGTACATTTCACCAAATTGTTTTTAGTGGTGAGTATAACATGAGGATTTCCCGCCCTTGACACGTATTGTTGGGCAGGAGAAAGCAAAACATTGTGGATTTAGCCTAACATTGACCTCGGTCCTTACTCCTTACTTTCACTGCTTTACCTCTTTTCGGATTTGTTTATTTACTAACGCGTGCCTACCTATTTACTTTGACTTGAATATGCTTCCCATTTCTTCCACATGTTATACGAGTAATATTTTACCGGTTCATCATTGATAAACTCTCAGCCTCACGAAACACAATCTTGATTTGAGCCATGTGTATTCTTTACTTTTCCGAAACAATTGATGTCATGAAAATTTCCTTGGAGATCGAAATTGTGTAGGTGTCTCCACACCTCCATCTAGTATTTGTTGAATATAGCATGAGTCTTGTCTCTTTTCGGCCATGCGATTTCGATCGTGCAGTACTGATAAATCAGGGGATGGTGCCTTTTTTTATTTTGCCTGCATCCTAAAATACACGCGGCCATCAGATGACGATCAGATGGCGTGCATCAAGCCCGCATGTTATGAAGCCATGCATATGAGAAATGTCACTCCAAATGGGACCAAATAAGAGTGCATTCTCATAGCTTTTTTTAGATTTTAATTTCCTTTCTAGAAGACTGATACTAGCTGGATTGTTTTACTTTCCTCCTCGTTTCTCAAAGGTTCAGTAGCCTTGTGCAATCTCTCCTCATTTTTTGGGTAAAAAAGGCTGCAAAGAGCGTGTCGGAAGAGAATGTAGGCCGTGCCAAGTGCACACAAAACTCTTTGGCAGTATATCCTTGAAGAAAATGACTACACCCGGTTGATGAAGTGGCACCGTCCTCTCCCTCTTTCCCTTCTTCATCAATGCCTCTTCATCTCCTTTCCCTCCATGCAGTCTTGCATTGCCAATTTCATTATGCCAACTCCCTGTAATCCTGTCACACTGTATGGGGTGGATAAATGTGCGTCTGGTTTGATCAATTGATGTTGGTGCAATGGACCTCCATGTCCATCATTTTCAAAGCTGGCCCATATCGTTTGTTGCCGACTCTACTTTGGCTAGTCCTTTTCAGTGCCCGACTGTCTGTCGACCACACACGATGGTCCTCTCATCTCAGTTTAATTCATTTGAAAAAACTTTATGTTTATAATAATTCCGGACATAGGGAGTAGATACATTTGCTTTTCCAAAATGAACTAAATTAGCGTACATTGTATATCGACCATATGAAAAACAAGCTAATTTTACCAATTTTTAACCTGCAATGCATATTCTTACACTCTCTTTAGCGCACTCACTGCAAATTAAGCACCTTAATAATGCCACCAACACCTTTCCTCCATCATGCTTTCTTTTATCGAAGTATTATTGCTTCGATTTTCTTTTATTCCATTAGCAAGCTAGGGTTCATCTATTACCAACAGAAATATTAAGAAGCTGAGGTCCACATAAGTGGAAGCTTCTCTCTCTCTACGGTGAAAACATATGTACCCCCACGTGACCATGGCCCTAAAAGAAAGCTTATAGCGAGTCCCCTACTATTCCATGAAGGCAAACAAGTTCATCTTCCACTTGATGCTCCATCACTTTCCATCTTTTTCTCTTTAAGATATTTGTAAAACATGGGTTTCTTCTTGTTATATAAGCGAATTTATTCTTTAAAGACATTAAGTTAAAAGTAGAAGGAAGTGGTATAGAATGTTCGGTCCTTTTCATATGGTATTAAGAGCCAACCGTAGCAATTCGAGGGGATTAAAAGAAGGAAGTATTAGAGTCGAATTAGAATTTAGATAAAGTAAAAGAAGCAGAACATGATAGATCGTATGCAATTCCGTGCTAACTTTGATTAAGGAAAGGATTAAAATATTGCATCCATCGCCATCTACATTCGATTATTAGTTTCAATTAGATTCAATTCTGTTAACGCTGAGAATAAAATCCCAGAAATTTGGAAGGTAGGGTCGATTCCCTTATCATTGAGGCTAAAATGGTTGAGAACCATAGCTGAGTTTCTATAATGTGCATTTAGGAGAGGATCAATTCCTTCTATCATTATTTTGCTAAATACTTTTTGTTAAGCGTCATGTCATGAGGTGGGTTGCTATTCATGTATATTGACAGGCCAAGATGTCATCACTTGTGACTTAGCTAAATAGGAAGCCTAAAGTTTAAAAGTAGATTATAGTTTATAATTCATGTAATATAGGATGAATCTTCCCTATTCACTCAGCTGAATTGAAAGTCTAAAAAACAACAGAGATTTTTATTGCCGATTCCCTAATCCTTGAGGCTGAAATGGATGTGAACATTCGCTGAGTTTGTATAATATATGCATTTAAGGGGAGGGGATCAATTCCCTTTGATCATATTTGTAAGAATGTCGTAAGCGGCAATGTCATAGTTAAGGACATTTTTTTTCCAAGGTGGATTTCTATTCTTGTTTTTTTTTTAATTTCTTATATGTTGCATTTGGGTTGTCCGCTTTTCATTTAAACCTCCCCGCAGGAGGAGAGTTAGGCGGAAAGTGAGAATATCGCTTGTTCAAAGCCGCTTTCATTTACCAAGCATACAAGTCTTTTATTATTGGCTATGTTTATATCTTAAAAATTTATAGTTTGTGAATTTTATGAGACAAACGGAGTTGCCATTTTTTTAGGGTCCAAAGTATAATATGTGTATTATAGACAAATACAAATAATATTCTCCCACAAACCTTTTATATTGTTTCATCCCATACCCTTGCCATATTTTTATTGCCTTTTTTTCTCATATTAAACTTCCATTGTACGTCAAAAAAGAATACCACTTTTTTGGGGATAAGAAATGAACACTAGTTAAGTAGTTAGTAGCCAGTAGTCACTCGGGCAATGATGCACACATAATGCTTTGCGGCCCATCCGAACCTTAACGTTGGGTGGGCCTTGGTTGAGTGAGACATGAAATCAGAGAGGCCATGAAATTACAAATCCGAATCTAAATTCTAAACTTTTCGTTTCTCACTCTGGAGGCCCAAGGTAAGGTTCCGCCCCGACGACGAATTGAATATGTGGCCCATTAACCGCATGTTTGACCGGGGCGACAGGGAAGCAAATTTGGCGGTCCTGAATTATATGAGCCACCAGTCAGAGGCCACCACGTCATCCAGGAGCAGGGTGCCCTTTAACAGCAGGAGACGGACGTTAACGTCCTTTCCCTTCCTGCCATCCCCTTTTCCGATTCTGCCCAGCCCTGAAATTCAAAACATGAGCTCAAGATCTCTGGTCCTCCACTCCTCCCACCTCACCTCACGATCAGCGCTGAAGTCTGAGAATAACCACCGGAGGTATATTGCGGGGAATTTGAAGGTGAAAGCGAAAGGGAGGGAGGGGGGTTAACATCCGTTAATGGGCGTCTCCGTCTACTGCCGTTTAGGGGACGTGGTGGTCTCTGATTCGTGGCCCAAAATATGGGCTCAGGACCGCCAAAGTTGCTTCCGGGCGACAGGCGCGCAAGCCTCCCTTTGAAAGCCATGCGTTCTCGCTTCTACCCACCGGCATCTTCTTGTTCTTCTTCCGATCAAACTTGACTCCTTTTTTCAAGAAAGCTTCATTGTTTCGTCACCGAAACGACAAGCAAATTGCTATTACAGGCATTGTTTTTTTCCAAATAGCCGGCATCAATCAGGAATCAGCAGGTTAGAATAGTGGGGTTTTGTATATATTGTACTATCTACATTTACATTCATTCTAGATTAGTTTGTGGTACTATTTTCAGTTGGAATTTTGTGGTACAAGTTACTTCGATGTTTATTGATACTGTAGAGAGCTTACATAGACACATAGGTTTGTTTTGGAATATGTTTATGTGTCGGGATAATGCTAATTCTAGTTATTTTGGGCGAAGTTAGGGTTTAGTCACACTAGCAGGTTTCGTACCATGAATGAGGGCAATGTGTTGGGCGATTATGTCATTGCGCAACTTGTTGACATGGGTTTCGAAATATCCGATGCCATGAAAGCGGTTGAAACCGTTGGACCACAGCTTGAAGGTTCAGTTGTGTTCATTCTCAATGAGAATTCTCGAGTGGATGTTGCCGTGCGTTGCAATCCCCATGGTGAAGCTTCGTGTGCACGAGAATGTTCAACAACTCGACCTTACACTAATTCCGGGAAAGCCTCAGCTTCCAATCATTTAGCGAAGCGGAAGAGGCAGACCTGCATTGCAGACCATCTCGTATCATCACATAGAATAAATAAGATCAAGGAAAGCAAGGAATCCGAACCCATCATATCGGGCTTTCAGAACTCCAAATCTGGATCTTCTGTTGTCCTACGCCCTATTTCTGAGCGAGTTCAACACAAGGATGGGGAACATGTTTTACCACTTCTCTGCTCTAACCGGGAATTTGTGTCGGACTGGGAGGACAAAGTGAAAGCTATATTACACAACCATTTTGGGTTTTCATCCTTGAAGAGCTTCCAAAAGGAAGCCATAGAAGCCTGGTTGACAAACCAGGACTGCCTTGTTCTTGCAGCGACAGGATCAGGTACAACTAATATGCTCTTCTTTAACTAAGTTCATTTCTGCTTTCACCGCTTAGATGTATATAGGAGGAACTCACTATGCTTGTCAACTTGGAGTCTTTTAGTCGTGGCAATGGGCAAACTGAATTTAATTACATAGCTTCCTATAGGGAAGTCTCTATGCTTTCAGATTCCTGCTTTATTGACGGGGAAGGTGGTTGTGGCAATTTCACCCTTGATAAGCTTGATGCATGACCAGTGTTTGAAGTTAGCCGAGCATGGGATTTCAGCTTGTTTTCTAGGCTCTGGACAAAGTGACCGTGATATGGAGCATAAAGCCATGAGTGGCATGTATGATGTAATATATGTATGCCCGGAGACAATTCTTAGGTGGACTTCTCAACCCTGCTGCTAATTTGTTAGGGGATTGAATTTTTACTATTTTTCTTTTTCAAAACTTCATTCCTTCCTTGCAGACTTGTTGCACCTCTTCAAGGGCTTGCTGAAAGACGTGGCATTGCACTTTTTGCCGTTGATGAAGTCCACTGTGTCTCTAAGTGGGGTCATGATTTTCGTCCTTACTACAGGTCCTCTCCAATATTATGCTTTGAATTTCAGCTTTGTATATGCCTGCTCCCGCTCCCTCAGTTGGAATTGATGTGAATATTTGTATTCATAAATGCTAACTTATTTGTAAGGGAAAGAAAACGTATGAAGGTAATAGAAATTAATGTAACCACAAACGAGCATATCCAGGTATGTCTATATCATCTGCTGCTTATATTGTTGTTTTTGTGATTTCAGGAGATTGTCAATTTTGAGAGAAAGTTTCTGTGTCAGCAAGCTAAAATTCTTAAAATCAGATGTACCACTCATGGCACTGACTGCTACTGCTACAATACATGTGCGGGATGACATTCTCAAGTCACTACAGATGTCCAAGGAAACAAAAATTGTGTTGACTTCATTTTTTCGCCCTAATCTTCGCTTCTCAGTGAGTTCGAAGTGTTTCTGTGTCAATATGACTTTCTTTTATTCAGTGAAATGAGGATCACGTCTTTATTTTGATATAAATAATTTACTTTTATCCATATCATGTCCCAGGTGAAGCATAGTAAGACAACCTGTATGTCTTCGTACAGTAAGGACTTTTGTGAGATACTAGATGCTTATGGTTCTAGACTAATGGGATGTGGAAAAAAGACTGTGGTTGCGTCAGATGATGGGGCAGTGAAATTTGATTCAAATGAAATATCAGAATTCAATTTAGGTGACTTGGATGATGATATATTTAACAGAAAAAGCAGTGATGTTGGTTGTTCCAATGAGAGTTCTGAGTTTTCTTGTAGGGAAGTTCAGTTGTCAGTTGCTTATTTAGAAGATGAGCTTGATGTCTGTCAGGATAGTGATGATATAGAAGGTACCAGTTGTTTTTACCATCTACCTCTCTGTTACTCTGTAACTTCTTTCCTTGACTTTTTGTCTCCAAAAAATTGCATTTTGCTGCACCTTCTGCGTTCTCTGTGGTTATAGGGAGAAATGAATTATTTTATTGGTATTGTGTCACGGCCAAGTGATAGGAAGCAAAATCTTAGAAATAACTGTGGGTAATTTATGATCAGATTGTTCTAAATTTATGTGAAACTGGGGATAGACTGTTAATTTCTTTTGTTATTCACTTTGTAAAAACAGGAAAATACATTGAAAATTTAGAAAGAAAGTACAAGTGGTGAAATGGGTACATGAAAACCTATCCTTTGAAACTATGGAAGGCAAAACTCGTCTTGCCAAATACAAAATTCGAAAAAGAAAAGAAGTCTCAAGAAACAATTTCAGCTTCAGCTGAGTTTAGGCATCTCAGAGGCTTAGCATGAGATGCCATGAATTTAAGGAGATCACATATCTGCCACACAACTGAATAGAAAGTAAAGACCTTATTCTTAAACTTTCGCACTTACTTTTCCATATAAATTACAATGTGGGGAGCACAATGTACTAGGACATTGATAAAATTGTTTCTTTTGTGAATATCTCCAAAATTATGGAATTTTGAAAATAAGCTAGAAGATGCTGAAATAGAATACGTCCAGACCTGCTGAGCAGATCATTTTAATAGTATAATTAATGGTGTAATAGTAACTCTTTTTGGGTAAGGAGCTTTTTTTTAATGTTTTTCTTTTGTGTAAGGAGCTGAATCCTTTGCAAGAGATCCTAAGGAGGTTCCCAACCCCCCCCCCCCCCCTTTTTCCTCTCAAAGAGGCATTTAAGCCGTAACCTTTTTTTTCTGTCGCTCAATGACGGCAAGACCTACCAGAAATTTGAGAGTCCTCATGATTTAGTTAGCGCATCTTTTAAATGTGTGTCAATTATCCTTCGAATTGAAAATCTTACCACGTCCATGCTAATGACTTATATTGCTGTACTTATTTCACTTTGTTTACTTTCAGTTTCTTGTGATGAACTTTATGGTATCCGTTCCCAAGATTGGAGTATAGGTGGATCTTCTATGACTGCTGAGCCACAAAAGCAACTTGAAGTGTGTTCGGAACCTCTGGAACTGTCTGTAGGATCTGGACAAACCATAATATATGTGCCGACTAGAAAAGAAACCGTGAGAATAGCAAAATATTTGTGTGAGCATGGTGTAAGAGCTGCTCCCTATCATGCTAAGGTAGTTCAATATACGAACTTGTAATAATGAACATCTCATAGGTATCGATTGTTATGTAAACTTTTTGTCACTTTCTTATTAATTAGCTAAAGTACTGTGATTCACTTAACAATAGCAGAAAGGAAGACAATTTTTGGTTCTGGCCCTTCTATGTAATGTTGTCCTTGTATATACTTAAACAGCATGCAGTTTTTAAACACGTTGCATTAAAATTCTTTTTGTGTGGGACTTTCTCAGCTGTCCAAGGCACATTTGAGACATGTTCACGAGGAGTTCCATGGAAATAATTTAAAGGTAAACAAAACTAGAACGTGGATGTAATACTTTTCTTATTTTACTATCCTTATTAATTTTCAGTACAGTTTTCATAATTTTCCTAAGGCCCATGATATAATCGTGTGCTATAATTGATTCTATTTTGTCATAACTTTCAAAATTCAATTATCCAATTTTTTTTTCGAAATTCATATTAATAACGACCTTATTAAGTGGTTAATCTCACTGAGCATCAACTTTTGTTAGGATTTCTAGCTTTGTTGATTTTTGCGATGACATTTTATTCAAGTTGTTTTGTTTTGGACCTCTTTTGCTTACGCTGCTTTAGTTTTAATAACTTGCATATATGATATTTGCTCAGGTTGTTGTTGCAACTATTGCATTTGGAATGGGCATTGACAAATCAAATGTTCGTAGAGTAATCCATTATGGTTGGCCACAGGTTTGCACCATAGTTTAGCATTTCCTTACGTATAATATTGTTACTTCTCCACTTTTGCTTTTGCTAGTTACTGCTTGGGCTTGCATTTTTATGCAGAGCTTAGAAGCATATTACCAGGAAGCTGGTCGGGCTGGAAGAGATGGAAATCTAGCAGATTGCAGTAAGTTAACCTTGGGGGTGATATATGCATGGTTCACATAATTCAACTGAAATTTTTCGTCTGTTGTTTTTGTGAGTTTGAACTGTGATATAAAACCTGTGTTGCCCATAATATATGGAGAAAAGAAGCATTATATGTAATAAGTTCACTGTATTGTGATTTTCTGTCCTACACGTTTGGTATACTAGTGATTCCTGGTAGATACTTGTCCAAGCTCTTTTTTTTAAGATGAGCTTTAATCACCTAATGTGAATGCATATAGTTTATATTGCACTAATACAAGAGATAGATCTTTAATTTGTTGCAAATATGTTATTCAAATATTACGACAACACAACAGAAGGATACATGGATCCTGTGGATGACAGAATATTGTGAAGGTGGTATAGGACAATGATGCTAAGGTGGATGTGTGGGATAACTAGGAGAGATAGAATTAAAGATGAATATATATGTGAGAACATAGGGGAAGCACCTATAGGGTAAAAGCTTAGAGAATGTAGGTTGCGGTTGTATGGGCGCATACAAAGTAGACCAATGGATGCCCCGGTGTAAATGATGTTAAAAGAGGGAGAGGGATACCTAGGAAAACTTGGATGGAGCTAATATGAAAGGATATGGATATGCTATCTCTTATGAAATAGTTGGCTCAAAACAGGCTAGAATGGAGGAGTAAGATCCATGTTGCTGAAAGGCGCTACTTAAGTATGATTATAATTATGATTATGGTATGGGACCATGATCACAGGTCCTTAGGCGAGAGTCTTACTTCGAAACTTTCCTTTTTTGCTTTATGAAGAAATCCTAGTTTTAATAGTTTGGAAGGCTAGAAGCGGTTACCAGTTCAATGCATATCTTTCATTGGTTGGAATATCTATGCAAGTTTAATTTTGATTAAGTGACGCGCCATCTTTTTTCTATGCAAGAACATTTTAGTATACTGACTTCTGTTTGGGATTTTGTCAAACAGCCCTGTATGCAGACTTGTCGAGGATTCCCACTCTTCTCCCTAGTCAAAGAAGTGAAGAACAGACCAAACATGCATGTAAATTGCTATCTGAGTGCTTCAGGTATACATCTTTGTGTGTGCATGTGTAGAAAAAGTTTGTGAATTGAATAACTTCATCATGATCTCAATGTTTGTCATCTATATCCCTTCCAACTACGTGGCACTGGTGGTATGGTGGCGTACATCACCATTCATCTTTGTTATACTTAAAATGATGACTCCCATGGAAGAAAAAACTAAAGTGATGGCATGATTTTGTGGCAGGTATGGCATGTCTACATCTTGTTGTCGAGCAAAGACACTTGTGGAGTATTTCGGCGAAAAATTTAATAGTGAGAAGTGTCTCATGTATGGTACCTTTTTTTAGTACTATGATGTATTCACACAATGATAAGAGCTCTTGATCAACTATGATATCATTATCAACTATGTACGTGGAGTATCATATAATTATTGTAGTTTAAATTGGTCGTCTGAATCTATGAAAGGAAAACGGTAGTGATGCCCTCCATGATTCAACCCTTTGATGAAGAGAATAAAGAGATGGTCATTTCTAATATATGGTTTTGAAAAGTTTCAGTTTGAGGGGATGATGTTTACAAGAAATTTATGGGTCTGGTCATTTTTTAATGTAAAGGTGGCATTAGAGTAATGACTTTGCTTTCAATGTGGTGCTCTAATTTGTACACATCAGATGTTGCAAAAGTCTTAAATTGTATCTTTAATGTTGTGGTTTTCCTTTATGTTGAGAATAACTAGGTTTGGATGTGCTTTACCATAGACAAAATTACTTTACTGCATTAAGTCTAATTAAACTACAAAAATCCCTAGATGGACTGGATCTTTTTTTTCATTTTTAAGGACGACTTTGTTGTGTCATTCCATCAATGTCCAAGTTTTCTGGTTCTGTTATATCCAGGTGTGATGTTTGTGTTGGTGGGCTTCCAGAATTGCAAAATCTGAAGGCCGATGCAGATGCTTTTATGCAGGTTCTTGCTGCTCATCGCGTAAGTGGTACCATAAAAACCTTTTTTTGAGTCCGTGACCATGATTACCTGCAACAGTGTTAAGTGCTATCAGAGCTTGTTTGTCAACTACACTCTTTTTTTTTTAAGATTTTGGGACTGATCTTTTAGGGGTTTGTTCGATGCAGATGTCTCTTGAATCAGATTTTGGAAGTGGGAGGATATTGGATAAGCCAAACGTGAAGATAGTCATCAGTAGCGTGAGAGAAAAGGTCATATTAGAATGCCATAAAGTCCTTAATTTCTGTAATCTGTATTTAAAATTTTGCGATGCTGTTAGTCTTTTGAAACTTCTTACATTCTGGTATTGTGTTTCCACTGAGTGTATGCTTATACAAGTTTGTTTTAGTGTAATCTTTTCGTACTAGCAAGGCAGTGTAATCACATCAATATCAACTGGCAGGGCATATGTGAAGATTTCTTTCCTTGCCTTCTGCACCATAATATTTATGTAGCAAATACTAGATCAAGACCAATAATTTAGATCTCACATAGTTTTTGTCAAGGATGATGATGATCTCGCTTTATATTCTTTGATGTATATTAGTTTTTGTCAAGGAACAGTTCCCAGAATTTGCTGCAACTGATCAACTGTGGTGGAGAGGCTTGTCCCGCATATTAGAAGAGAAGGGATTTATCAGGGAGGGGGATAACATGGTATGTTGTCTTTAGTGCTATGATATTTCTCGTTTCAAATCTTTTGATAATGACAACTTTTGCGCAGATCCGAGTGTGTATAAAATACCCAGAACCAACAGAAGCAGGGTTGTCATTTCTTTCCTGCGCAGACCAAAGTTTCTATGTCTACCCTGAAGCTGATATGTTACTCTCAAAGCAACTGAGGAAAGACTATTCTACCTTCGCAGAATGGGGAAGAGGTTGGGCTGATCCAGTGACTCGTCAACAACGCCTTCAAGCAATACATGACACAGGGAAGAGAGTGAAAAGGAATAAATCTGGTAAATATCGAGCAAATTGTAAAACCAATTCAAGAAATGTTAGACAGAGAATTATGACAAAACTTTTAAAGCAAAAGCGGTGAATGTAAGGTGCGGGCTTAGGATCTTTTGTAGAAATTCATTTCACATTGTTCTCTTTTATTCTCTTATCTGGTACTAAATCATTATAAAGCATTTGCTTTGATACTGAAGATCGAGGTATCAGTGGAGTTTCTGTCAAACTCTCAAACACATTGTGGCAACTAAATTTTTTTGTAAAAAAGACACCTTTTGGTTTATTATCTTCCTTATTTTATCCCTTGGTGTCCT
Source organism: Houttuynia cordata (assembly GCA_039654745.1). Classification (NCBI taxonomy): domain Eukaryota; kingdom Viridiplantae; phylum Streptophyta; class Magnoliopsida; order Piperales; family Saururaceae; genus Houttuynia; species Houttuynia cordata. The sequence goes on from CM077504.1 coordinate 32,715,987, forward strand.
AGGCTATACAAACATGACAATGCATGAGAAACAGGGGAACAACTTTTGGGATATATGCCAGTTAACATCATGCAAGTAATGTCAGGCTCGTTGTTGAAGGAGTCTAAGGATCCAAAGAGTGCCCGGGTCTCCTTTAACGTCAAGAATCCCAGTGGCACATGGTGTATACGGGGAGTGGTAAGTCTTAGTGGTCATGTAGCTAATAGGTGTGGAGATGTTAACACACTCGAAGAAGTGTGGAAAAAATATACAATTATGAAGGCAACCTCTCCGTCCAAAAATATGCGTCCTCACTAGAAAACCAAAATGAACTAAAATCATCTTTACAACTGTAGGGAAAAAAAAAACATCGCGTGGGGAAATTGTCACACTAAAAAGAAGTGCATGACTAATGCGTGACAATAAAAAATACGCTTGGCTAACCATTAAATAAGAATATAATAATATAAAAACTAAGAGTAATTGCAACTAGCGCATCTGGTGTAGTGGTATCATAGTACCCTCCCACGGTACTGACCGGGGTTCGATTCCCCGGATGCGCACAGCTGTCCTTATTTTTTTAAGCTTTGCCCATCGCCTATTGATCTATTGTTCCATAAGCTTTGCCCATCGCCCTCCAATTCCCAAAACAGGATTACCTTTTTTAGGATATCTTTCCTTCTTGATTAGTGTTTTTAAAGATATATCCGCTTTACCACGGAGGACAGGTGAATACAAAACCTAGCCAATCCGCGCGCCTCAAGCAATCCACTTTAAAAGCCAGAGAGAGTGAAGGACACCATTTATGCAAAAAATAAATTAACGAAATGTCACCACTGTTGCATCCCACTTACTGAATGGCCTTTTAGTAGTAGCATCTAGGCGTAATATGATTGCTCACTTAACCTTTCTCTGCTTAAAGCTCCCTTTATTGAATGCAGTCATGGAGATTCTTTTTCTTTCTTTTTTTTATACAAAAAAAAAAGAGATTTCTTTTCCTTCTAGTGATATTGATTCCATGGTTTGCCCATTTCTAGTTTCTTGAGTTTTGCATTGTCTCAAAGAAATTAGACGCACTTGATCATTAACTGTCTCGAAATCATGAGTTATTGATCTCATCAAATATCAGCATTTTGAAGTCCGAAATATCAACAATTCCACGGGCCCTTGCTCATCCCATTGTTAGGGGAAAGGGCTGTTAATTAAGCAGGTTGTACTGATAATACCCAGAATCGGCCGGCAAGGCGCCTCCATGGACGGAAGGCTTTGCAGCGCCTGGAAAGCGACATGTCCGCTACTCCAGGCAGAAAAAAAAATGCTTCCTCTATGGACTTGAATGGATGGTTTCCGGGGTATAGATGAAGGAAGCTGACATGGTGAAGTTGGTATGAGAGATCTTTTCCCAACCCGCACGCATCAGTCAAATCTTTCTTGTGTCTACCAGTCAAATCCCATAAATCATACTCTACGGGTTTTACAGTGATTCCTCACTCGATTATTTAGCCTTTTTTCAGCTGAGCATTACTAACCAATTGAGTGTTACTCACTAAAAAAACATCAACCGTTTATCCAAAAAAAAAGTATTAAAAACCTTGCCATGCAGAAGAAAAAACATACTGCTGATGAACCCACTGAGAGCTCTAAACTTGATCGATGGAAAGAAATGTAGAACTTCGAACGGGCTTCGTTCACAACTCTGAAGTCTAAACTGGGCCTTCAGGCTTCAACTCTTAAAAAAACGAAAAAAGAGAGGCAAAAAGTACTTCAAAGTTCAAATTGAGCGAGAGAGACGCCGGAATGTACGGATGGTTGACGAAGAAGGAAGCGCCAACTTTTTCATGATAGAGGTTTAACTACGCTTTTAATTCACTCAACAACCTCTACTCCACTGGAACTCTTATTTATGAATACTTGACTCTATTACGTCCTCCTCTTAAAAACTTTTCTTTTGGGTTGTTTGGAAAGTCATTTTCCACTTTATTTCACACCAAAAAGTGTTTGAGAAGCTATTTACATTTTTATTTATATTTTTATATACATTTTCATTTACATTTAGTAAGTAAATAATCATTATATCATTTTTATTCTCCAAGTGAATGTTCATAATTATTCTTCCAATTATTCATGTCTCCCTTTTGAATCCCTAAAACCCACACTTCAATGATCAAATGAAAATAAATTTCTTTTCCTTTGCTACGAATATGAAATAGCCCCCCAAACGGCTGAAGGTTTATATGAAGTACGGTCACATAAACAACCTCAGATGAACGAGAGAATGAAAGCATGGTCTCTTACATGCGTCTAACGGTAAGACTTCCCAGGTCTCTTTCGCAAAGGATAGGTCCCGCAAGGCGGGAGGGTCTTCCCTTCTTCTTCGCGCGTATAACGATGCCAGGTGCTGTCTCGTCACGCATCACATTCGCTACCACCCACTCTCTCTCTCTCTCTCTGCTTTCATTCCTTGCTCCTCCTTTGTTTTTTCCTCCCCGACCTCTTCCTTATTCAACTCCATCCGCCATGGCCACAGCTGAAAACCCACCGCAGCCACAGCCACAGCCACAGCCACAGCCACAGCCACAGCCACAGCCGCAGCTTAAGTATCAGGCATGCAACTACCTTGTACTTTACTATTGCTAGAATGTTCATGCAGCTTCCATTAATTTGTTGCGCAGTTTCCAACTTGTTTAGTATCTCATGTCTGTTTTTTTTTTGTCCTCTCTTTCTCTCCTTTGCCAGACATGGATGTTGAAAGTCCTCATTCACTGTCAAGGCTGCAAGAGGAAGGTTAAAAAAGTTCTCCAAAGCATTGAAGGTCTCCTCTTGACCTTTTCCTTTTTCTATGTTTTTGCCTGTAATTTTGTTCATTGTTGAGCTTGTTACTAATCTGGATAGTTCTTGTTGTGGCCATTTTGTATGATATGAGTTAGGGGTTTATACGACAGAAGTGGATTCACAACAACACAAGGTCACTGTCATTGGCAACGTCGACGCTGACACCCTCATCAGGAAGCTCTTAAAGTCCGGCAAACAAGCCGAGCTCTGGCCCGACAAGATACCCAAAAAGAAGTCCAAGTCCTCCGCCGACAAGGCCGCTAAGAGCCGCAAGGATGCCGTATCCGGCGGTGGCAGCAGCAGCGCTTCCGACACCTCAGATGAAGGGGCCGACGACGACGATGGAGGCGGTGGACAAAAACTTCATGCCAAAAACGGAGATACGCCGGCGGCCAGCAAAAACGGAGGCAGCGAACCGTCGAAAGGAGCTGCTCCCGTCAACAAGCTCCAAATCCTCACCGCAACTGCGGTTCCCTCGCTGCCGAACAAGGCGACCAACCCCGAAAGCGACGCCGCCAAGGAGAAAGCATCCGGCGGGGCGGCGCAGGGCAGTGGCAGCAGCTCCGGCAAAAAGAAGAAGAAAAAGAAGAAGGCTAATAAAGGGAGCGTAAGTTTCGCTGGCCAAGGCGGCGGTGGCGTCGAAGCCCCGAGCGACTGCAAATCGAGCGGCGCAGCAGGCGGCTCGGCTCAGCTGCCGACCCACGCCCAGCTCCCAGTGTACGGCGTGAGCCACAGTACCTCACACCCGAGCGCGAGCTACGTGGCCTCGTACTACGTCCCGACCGCCTCAGCGGCCTACGGTGCCGGATACGTGCACCCGGCGAGCCGCTACTCCTCGGAGTCGTTTCACATCTTCAGCGACGAGAGTGCGAACGGCTGCTCTGTGATGTAGGGGACTTATCCTCTTCTAATGGTTCTTTGACGGCGTATGGACTTTTTTGTAGTACGCGTATAGAAAAATTGGATACTGTATTTGCTACTCTGCAGCTCTACTAAGGAATGGTATCTTAGGGACAAGAGTACGGAGTTGGACAGTAGTATAGATTTGTTAAATTACTGTAAGGACGTGGTATATATTCTGCTAAATGTAAGGACTTGCAGGCATGCAAATACTAGTGTTACAGATTAGAAAAAAGTGATCAGGGTCTAGGAATGATGCCAAGGGAAAGAGAAAGATTAGTGTTATACTGTATGTTTTGACTGTGGGTTGATATAACGCTAGGCTAGCAGCTATTCTTATCTGTAATAATTATTCCCCAGTATCCTAACAAAGAGTGGTGCCCGTTGTGGTGCATGGCATGGAATTAGATACCGAACACTCGAACAGCTTCATCGAATCTTAGCCAAAAGAAATGCCCATCCATTTGCAAATATAATAGTATATCATCACCCCTAACAAAAAAAAAACAGCCTCCGCATAAAAAGAACCCCATAGTCTAGTCTACTAACTATGGTATTTACAGGCTGCAAGTATTTACAGCCTCTCAACGGAAACAGGGTCCGATTGACCTTGTTCATACAAAGAAAAACCTAAATTTTGACTTCAAACTGGTGAACATATCGGCTTACGGGAGAACGTCACTCGTGCACCACAATGGACACCTAACTCTTTGTTAGGATACTGGGGAATAATTACAGATAAGAGAAGCTGCTAGCCTAGCATCATATCAACCCACAGTCAAAACATGCAGTATAACACTAACCTTTCTCTTTCCCTTGCATCATTCCTAGACCCTGATCACCTTTTTCTAATCTGTAACACTAGTATTTACAGGCTGCAAGTCCTTATATTTAGCATAATATATACCACGTGGCACGTCCTTACAGTAATTTAACACATCTATACTACTGTCCAACTCCGTACTCTGTCCCCAGGAAATGCCCATCCATTCGCAACTTTTGAGTCTGACGTACTCCCATAAGCCGATATCTTCACCACTTTAGAGTCAAAATTTAGGTTTTTCTTTGTATGAACAAGGTCAATCAGACCCCCTGTTTCCGTTGAGAGGTAAATATAGCCTAATAATAAGTTAGAACACTATGGTTTTTTTTTATGCGGATGTTGTTTTTATTTTGTTACGGGTGATGACATACTCCATTTTCCTAGTCCTTTGTGGTGGCACAATTTGATTGGCACGTCAGCTCATGAACCCACTCCTAACCACATGGCCCAAATTGTGGTTTAGTTTCACATAAGCGAAGTAGAAGCATGGAGTAGAAATTGAACTCGTAATATCATTACCCTTTTTTAGAACAAAGATGAAGGGGGTTGACTGGGTAAGCAATAATTACTGTACATCGAATTTATACACCAAGCCTAGGGCCTCTTTTAACTGTCCAGACAAATTCGAATGTATAGGTTTCGTGTACAGATACTAGCAACCTACTACATGTAACCAGAAAAATTAGAGGCAGAACAAAATAGAAGTTGGTAGGATTACATAGCAGGTTGTCAACTTGTCATTCATTGACCCCTCAGGTATCAATCATCGATGAAGAAAGAAAAGAGGAAATGGAAATGGCATTGGGAAAGTGCAGGACGAGCGGGGGACCACTCTCAGGTATCAAGAAAAGATATGGATGCAAATCTATCGGAAAGGCAATCCGCAAATATTTTTAGAACTTGTGATATATATGCCCCCCACGGAGATCCATGTGGGGGGGCATATGCTCATGGATCTTGCATATATATCACAAGTCCGGCTTTAGTCCGTCGGCCTAAGACTCCTGTTCAACGGTCAGACCAGGAGTGTGCATCGGAAATTCGAAATCCAGCAAAAATCGAATCCATAAGTGGATTAGTGGGTGCAAGTGACGTGCAACTGTGAAAGGTGACCAGAGGCCACTGCCCCAGCAAGTCGGCCAAGCTTCAATTGCAACGCAATGATGTCCAAAAAGAATTTCGACGGATTTGCATGCAGATTTGGTATTATTAACAAGTAGAATGCACTGTCGTTTTCGTGCCAATCTAAACCAGGCTCGTTTCATTCACAGTCCTAAATTTAACGTATCTATAATCTTTCCTAAAGGCCGCAAAATGCAAAATTGAAACTAATTTAAGGACGACCCTCATTAGTCCTTACATTTACTTGGCCTCCTCAGACGACGACATGTACTAGCTGCATTGCTCAATTCGCTTGATATCGTACCCGCTTTGCTCGGCATAAATGGAATAGACGTTCTTGAACACTCGGCGGAGATCCTCGGCACGGATGAGGATGCTGGACGCCTCGCGGATGGGGCCATCAGTGGGCTGGCATTGGATGACGTTATAAATGGAGAGGCCGGCGGTGGAACCCCGCCGGGGAACTCGGCTAGTCGATTCAATGAAATGGGAGTGCAAGAGTTATGTTCTTCGAGAGTTTTGATTTAGAAGATGGAAGGGAGATAAGTTTTTAAGAAGAATATTATGCATGAATTGATGTCCATTTGATATCAGGTTCAATTTTGAAACTTTGCATCAATTGTATCTATAAAGAGGGCACTCAAGAAGGTGGCCATGTACATAGAGAAGAAACACTTCTCAACTTTATTTTCATATTACGTTACCAACCACCTGAGTTCTTTTAAAGAGAATTCGTTGAAG